>JAILYA010000070.1:114076-714076 GCA_021437795.1 Rhodamnia rubescens
ACACGTGGCGGCGGATCTGGGCGTTGCTTGCCTCCCGAGTGGTGGAAGCCGCCGGACACGTAAGACTGTTGAAATTGGGATTGCCCAGTGGAGGGTGAGCTGGCCCTAATTTCCCCTTTTCCTTGGGGAGATTTGGATATATTAGGATACGCATGGCAGAAGTAGAAACTAATTTTTCTACTTCTATTTCATGAGTTGATTTCTGATTAAAAAAAATATTTGATAATATGAAATAATTTTTACAAAAATTATTGATCATAATCTAAAATGTATTTTATTCAAAAAAATTAAATGCAAATACTCGACGGGTTTTCATACAAGTTGGAAGATTAATCTACCAATCACATTTAATAAAATAAATGCACAATCAAATGCATAGATAAAACACATCAATACAAATCAAGACTTTCCTAATAGCCCTAAGGGCTTAGAAAATGTGTGATTAGAGTTCATGAGTGATTTGGAAGAAATTGAAACAATTTTTCAAGAAGGGAAAAATCGTCAATTTGAAAAAATCGGGGTCAAAAAATCCAAAATAAGTTTTGACCAGTTGATTGTGGCTATTTCCTATTTTTTGAGATTTTTGAAATTTTCAAAATTATCATATTTTTTAATGATTGTTAATGATTTTTATGATTTTTTTATTTTTTTATGATTTTTTTGAAGAGCTCACAATTTTTTTTTTGAATTTTCTTATTACTTTTGGAATTTTTATGTATTTTTAATACTTTTTAATGATTTTTTTTATTTTCATTTATTTATTATTATTAAATAATTTTTAATATTTTTTCTCGACTCTGGCCAACCCGGCCCGCACCTTGAGAGTGAGTACACAATAGTGAAGAGAGAGAGAGAGAGAGAGAGAGAGAGCGCCGTAAACTGAAAAAAAAATAAAAATAAAGATGGAGAAGTAAAAAGAAAAAAAAATAGCTTCTAATGATGATAAGTAAGTTATTTTTACTTCTTAAAAAGTGCTGCAAAAATCACTTTTGAAGTAAAAAGTTATTTCGAAGTAGAAATTTAAAGTTGTGAACCAAAAAAATTTCATAAGCTACGTTACCATACGACTTCTTTCTGCAAGTATTTTTAAAGTAGAATTCCCGTGTAAGCAGATCACGCGCGCCTTTATTAATATGGCCCAAAAATCTCTACTCCAGTGTTCTCTAAAATAATGCATCAGTGGGTGATGACCTCATGGATTGAGCAACCCTTTGGGCATTTTCTCTTTTCTGGAAGAATGTGCGCCTCCTTCTTTTCACCCCTTCTCTCTGTCATTTGACATGGATCCATCAGGATAAACGCCATCGCATGTCTCCTTCTTTTGGCCTCTTTTTCCTGGGTGTTTGCCTTCAGGCCTGCACTCTACTCTGCAATTAATGGAAAAGAAAGTCAACTTCATCGGAATTCTTCTAACCCTGGATCATAAAATAATGAATGGTGCGAGACCATGAAGCTACGGAGAGAGTATTTGCCGATGTCGTTTCTCAGAGACGTGAGAGTGGTAAGCTCGAGAGGGACGGTTGTTCATGAACAGATCAGCAGCTATAGCCGCTTCGTCAGGCTGACAAATCTCGGTGACGGAGACCGCGCACGCAGAGGACGTTGGGAGAGAGAGAGTTCGGCTGCCTCTTCTCTTTTCCTTCTCTCTCAAGTGATTTTCTGGTTAGGTTTTCTCACTATTAAGCAAGCAAGTAAAACAATGAAGAGTAAAAGATCAAAATCACAACCCACATCCACCGCCTCAAGCTCTCATATGTTGCCATACTTTGTCTTATCCCCACCCTTTAGCTCCTTCTCAAGATCGTGGATGCCTGTCTTTGGCCGTGGAGAATTGTCAGTGAATTCAACTCTCCTCCTTCTCGCCGTGTTCGTCGGTCTGTCTCAAATACAAATATAAATGCGTGCTAAAATAAATATGAAAACTGATTTGATCATTTTTTTTTGTTAGATACTGAAGTTAGCCTCCAATTTTTTACGCAGTTTATGATAAAATAAAAACCAAAATTCAGGTGTCAACGGTATATTTGGCAACATTCGCTCATTCCTCATCCTCTTCACCATGCAGTTCCCATCCATATCGCTCATCATTTAAATCTTACTTAATTAGAGTACGTTAATTCTTTTTGTGGATGACCAATTTTTTCATATCGGAATTTTGATAAGCTAAGGCTTATCATTCTGCTAAGTGTTGATTGATTTCCTATCTGAGAAATGAAATTCAAAGCTACTATGATTTGCATGATGCTCAAATAAAACAAAAAACATGGGAGTGCGGTGACAGATTGGCGGCCACTTATCAGGAGACATTAAATTTGACAAGGTGTGAAACCATCTCATCTTTTTATCTTGCAACAACTTCTATTATATCACGTGCACATTCTTTAGAATGCCATGGTCACCTCCCTCTCCCCTTAAAATCAAGCCCCTCCCCCACCTCCAAAACACCACGGCCAAGTTCTGAAGAAGAAGAAGATTGCAGGTGCTATAATCATGGTCGGTTAATAGATTAATGAAACCGAGCAAAGCGAGATATGTCTCTTCAATTCACGTGTCTTTTCAATTCATACGTCATTTCATTTCACACGACTCTTCGTTATGCGGCGATTTCTCACTTTAATATTGTAGTTATTAAGGGTTAATGGCTTAACGAACGTGGAATATAACCGATATAACTCTTGAGTTTATGTCCTTTCAAGTTTCTGCAACTATTTTCACTATATATAAATAGACGTGTTTCTTTACTTTAAAATGGGTTAATACCTCTAAAAATCCCAAACGGGTACACCAGAATAAATTTACCCCAAACTATTTTTTTACCACCAAAAACCTCAAACTAGTACATTTGTGACAAATTTATCTCCAAACCGATATCAATTGCGATAAATTTACCCTCCATTAGTTTTCGTTAAATTTTAACATCAAATTCTTTGAATTGGATGACACGTGGCAATTGTCGGGTGTACAAGCTTACCTTCGTTTGTTGCGGGTGTATCAATTTGAGATTTTTTCGTGGTACTAAGTCAATTTAACCGTAAACTAGTATAGGGTAAATTTGTCACATGTGCTTGGTTTGAAATTTTTTGTGGTAAAAATTTATTTTGGGGTAAATTTGTCACAAGTGTACCGGCTTTAAAATTTTTTATGATAAAAAAAAATAGTTTGAGGTAAATTTGTCACAGGTATACCAGGTTGAGATTTTTGTGGTATTAACCCTTTCAAAATAAGAACTAGAAGAACTCCCCTCATCTAGTTTTTTCTATAGTCATTCTCTAAACGTGCCGGTATCGATAAGTGTTCGATGAGTCTTGTTCGTATAGTAAAAATACAAACGGGTTTGAGGTAATATATCTTGGGAGGCATAATCCGTGAAGCCGCTCAACATCGTTGATGGGGACTAATCATCTTAAAAAAGATCCGGTTAATCGTACGCCACATCCAATTTAATTTTGTTAAAATTTTATAGTAGTCTTTGCCCATCTATTTACCTATTGAGTTTATCGAAATTCGAGATAGATGATAACAATCAGGTATCCATTAATCTCCTGTGATTTACTAAAAAGGTCATAAATCTATTGTACTTATGCCAATTCAATCTTAAACTTTTCAGTTTGACCAATTGAGTCCTAAACGTTTTGACAATTTACCAATATAATTCATCCAGCCAATTTTGATTAAAAATTGTTGATGTGGACATTGGGCATCCTACATGGCACTAGCGGCACGGGTCGACAATTTTTACAATTTTTATTCTTTTTGGTTTTTATTTTGTTTATTTCTTTTTTTCATCCAACATTGATCATCGGACCTTGGCAATGGCAAGTGATCGGCCATAGGCGAGGCTCGCCTTCGCGATGCCGGTGGGGTTACCCTCGCAAGAGGCCAACAAGGGCAACCCTCATTGATTGTTGTCTTTGGCCGGTGGCTAGCCATCGTCGAGGCCCGGCGATTGGCGGAAAATAATGAAAAAAACAAAAGAGATAACATAAAAAATTTGCAAAAATTGTCCATGTCAATATCGACCGTGCTATGTAGGACGGTTTGTGGATTGCCAATATCCACGTTAGTGATTTTTGATCAAAATTAGCCGGATAGAATACATTAACAATTTTTCAAAAAGTTATTTTTCAAAAAGTTTAAGACTTAATTACTCGATCATGAAATATGATATTTTACCAAACAAATTCCTCTCGCTAAGGGGCAAATCGACCTAACCACAATCCCTCATGGACCGTTCTCCTGTTGTTCCTAATCATGACGAAGGGTCATTTTCACTATTACAACCGCATTATGTTTTATGTAACTTACCTTTTTTGTGTGTTACGGCATTTTGGGTGTGGAAGCCGCGAAGAAATTGAATCATGATTACAACTAGATAAATGGAGGTGATTGATCCCTTGACCTTATATACTAAGGGTTAATATCACGAAAAACACCAAATATGTATACTTGTGATAAATTTAGCCCACACTAATTTTTTTTATCACAAAAAATCTAAACCGGTACAACCGTAACAAATTTACCCCAAATTAGTACACATGTAATAAATTTACTCTCAATTAATTTTTGTTAAATTTTACCATCAAATTGTTGAGTTAGATAACATATGACAGTTGACGGGTTTATCGGTTTGGGATTTTTACTCTCCATTTGTCACATGTGTACCAATTTAAAATTTTTCGTGGTATTAACTCAATTTTCCGAAAACTAACGGAGGGTAAATTAGTCGCATGTGTATCAATTTAGGGTAAATTTATCCAAGTGTACTAATTTGGGGTTTTTTGTGGTCAAAAAATTAGTTTGGGATAAATTTACTATAAATGTACCGGTTTGGAGTTTTCATGGCATTAACCCTACATACTATTAGCTTTTGAAATATAGTTTTATAACAATCATTGATGTAGTTAATTGCTACTAGATGAGAGCTAATTTTCTGCCACTTAAAAACAAATATTTTAGCAAACCATCAATCTTGCCAATTGTTGACACCAAAAAATGACAAAGCGTTTTTAATTGACGTGGCATCAATGAGTTTTGGTTTTATGTTTATATAAGCGATGAGTTATCGATAGCCATGATACAACTATCGACATATGATATCTATTAATCAACCATTGATACTTTTTTTTTTTGGGGTCAAAGACCGTTGATACATAACAAACATAGATAACTATTGAATTCGGAAGCTTGAAAATATAGTGAAGATGTCGATGTAAAGATACCAATTGATGGTTGTATCCCATGGCAACTAGCAATTGTAACCCTTTGTAGATAAGGTCAGCATGCAATTATGAAGCCTAAAGTTATGAAGATTTGGTTGTAACTATCAATTTGAATATTAACCCCTTATGAGCGGTTTGTAGTTAAGCTGGACAAGACTATCCGAAGTCATATATAGATCCACAATCGCCAACACAAACACGTATGTATTTCTTCGGTTTCAATTTGGCCTTCCAAAGATTTGTATTTACTAACCTTTAGTTTAAATTAGTTCTTTCTACCCAATCTACTTCTCGTCGGAATTGCCACTAAACCAAATTCAATATAAAAAAAATGATAAATCTTTAGTGAAAAGTATTTCACTGATCGGGTCAATTCTCGTGAAACATTGATAAACACACCAATAAAAAAAAATTGTCAATTCAATAAAACATCTTAACCAGAATGGGTCCATAATTTAAGAGCCGGGTTGATTTTAGGGTTTCCCTAGATCATTCTATAATGGAAAATAACATGCTTGCACTTACTTTTGTCTCGCAAAATTTACTTGAATATAGCTTAGTAGATGTGCTACTTGAGCTACTATGATCTGCATGATGTGCAACTAAAGCATAAAACATGGAAGTCCGGGTGATGGATTCGCGGCTACTTATCGAGAGACATTATATTTTTCCTTGGATGAAGACGAGGTGCGAAGGAACCAACTCATCTTTTACCAAGCAACAACTTACCACTTGCGCAATCTTCCGAATGCCGTGGTCCCCAATGTTAAAATATGTTGTATAGTTTTGTAGGTTTTCCCTTACCTCTCTTCTTTCTCTTTAGTCCCACATGGGAAGAATGCTAGGCTCCTTTTCTCCCCTAAAGCCTATATAAAGGCTTCTCATGTATCAATCGTTTATTACACCATTATTAGAGAACAAATATCATTCTCTTTAATCTTTCTTTCTTATCATGGTATCGGGAGCAAGGTTCATTGTCTTGAAGAGTATGCTTTGCGGTTGCCATCAATTGGATCTTCCGCATCGAAAATAAGACAATGAGCTCATTATTTTTTAAAGTATGCTGCGGTTGCCATAAATTGGATCTTCCGCATCGAAATTAAGATAATGAGTTTAGGGCCATCATCCTTGCTCGTTCTAATCCGTGCTTCTTCTTTTCGATCCTTTCGATCAATTTTTCCACCTCAATCCATATTTCTAGCTTTGCTAGTGATTTCTTTTTTCGTCGTCATGGGTGATTCTAGTGATCGTATTGACGTCAAACTCGATGGTTCAAACTATTCTCTTTGGAAACCATCGGCAATGACAAAGACTTGTTTATCGCGACCTGTTTGAGCATGTTGAGGGACTTTGTCCTTGTCCCGGTGCTCTTCAAAGTGACTCATCCGATGAAGTTGCGAAACGTCGTCTTTGAAATTCGAGCATGGAAAGTTGCTGATCGGAAGGCATGGGCTATCATTTTTGGTTCCATTGATCCCGCTCTTCGCCCACAATTTTCTAATATTGTTGAGGCAAAAAGTTTATGGGATCAGCTTGCCGAGATGTTCACCCGGATATGGGACATTCGAGTTTATCAGTTGGAGCAAGAAGTTTACAATGCTACGCAAGGGTCTCGCTCTATTCGAGACTTCTACAATTACATGCACTCACTTTGGAGTCAACTGGATATTCTTGCTCCTATTCTCTCGCCCATCATGCCCGAATCGTACTCGGTGTCCATCTACTCGGCTTCGACTCAAGATAGGCACCGTCTACATTCTTTTCTTATGAAGCTTGGCTCTCCCTACGAAGGTGTTCGCAGCCAACTTCTTCACCGCTCTCCAAGACCATCCCTCCTTGACACCTGTCAAAGAATTACCGAGGAAACTCGCCTTGGTCTTCTTTCCTCCTCGGCAGCTTCGATTCAATCTGCTATTTTGGCTGCTCCACCACGTCCTTCGTCTATTCGTGGTCCTCGTCGCCTTCATGTACGTATTGTCATCGTCTTGGTCATGACGAGTCGCATTGTTGGAAGAAGAGGAATGCTTAACGCCTTTCTCGCATCACCACGAGTCACTACCGCATCTCCAATCTCTCACCTATTACTCCGGTTTCTTCCTCTACGGATGACCGTATTGCTGCTCTCGAGGCCCAACTTGCCTCGATTGAGTCCTTCTCCGCCCAGTGTCTTTTCCGATTCTGGTACTTTTACAACTCTCTCATCTCGTTGGAAGCACCGCAGCCTACTCCACCTTCAGGTGATATTTCTACTACTTGGGTACTCGACTCAGAGCTGCTAGACATATGTCTACTTCCACTGTTTTTCTCACTAAGCTCTCGAGCTCAAGCAACCAAAGACATTTCTTTATCGCTAATGGTTCTCCTCTACTAGCTACCCGACAGGTACTCTTACCATCTCTGAAGGTTTCAATGTTCCCGATGTGTTACATGTTCCCTCTTTGGCTCTCAATTTATTATCTCGTTGGACAACTCATCGATGCTCGGATGTACCGTAAGCTTTACAAATAGCTCTTGCTTTGTGCGAGGATCGTTTGAGTGGCAAGATGATCGCGTGTGGGCAAGTAGACGGGATGGACTTTATATTATGCAACATCTCCATCTTCCAACTTCCTCTCTTCCTCATCCCGTTGTTGGCTACCCTCGATCTTGCTCGGTGGCATATTGTCTTGGACATATTCCGTCTTCTCGTCTCACCGTCCTTCACCAACAAGGTGCTTTGGGTCCTATTTCTTCTAGTAGTCTTCCTCCATGTTCTATATGCCCTTTGGCCAAGCAATCTGCTAAGCCTTTTCCCGTTAGTAACTCTAGAACTAGTGCGATTTTCGATCTTGTTCATTCCGATGTTTGGGGTCCCGCCCGCTCTCTCTTCCAAGAGTGGTTTCAAATATTATGTATCTTTTATTGATGATTATTCTCGTTATACATGGGTCTATCTTATGCGTCAACGTAGTGATTTCTTTTCCATCTATCGGTCTTTTACTTCCATGGTTTCCACACAATTTAATACAAAAATCAAAATTTTCCGTTCGATTCGGGGAGAATATCTCTCTGGGTGTCTTTCGTTCCCTCTTAGCTAGTGATGGTACACTTCCTCCGGGGTTCCATTTAAAAATGGAGTTGCTGAACGCAAGCACCGTCATATTCTAGAGACCACTCGAGCTCTCTTACTTGGCACATCCGTTCCCACCGAGTTCGGGCGGTGCTCTTCTCACGGCTATTCATCAAATTAATCGTCTACCCTCATCTGTTCTCCATCAAGACACTCGTTTCAGCGTCTCTACCTCGACCTCCTAGCTATAATCATCTTCGAAGTTTTTGGATGTACTTGTTTTGTCATTCTTCCACTCACCGAACGTACAAAGCTTACCGCTCGCTCTATCCCATGCGCATTCTTGGGTTATAGCACCGAGCACAAAGGTTTTCGTTGTTATGACCCTAATGCGCGACGTGTACGTATTTCTCGTGATGTTACGTTTCATGAACACATCCCTTTCTTTCCGACAAATACTACACCTCATGTTTCGTCTCTGTTCCATTTATGGATTTTCCGTTGATCCTCTACCCGACCCTTCTAGTCCTCTTCTACATCGGATCTAGATATATTACCACCTTCTCCATCTTCACCTATCCCTTGGCTTTGCACCTCCTTGTATCTGCCCTCGACGATTCTCGCACAACTAGAGCCAGCCGTAATCCTCCTCGAGATCGGCGTCCACCGGCCCTGTATGTTCTTTGCTACTTTTTATTCTACCGAGTTTGGTTCCTTTTTAGTGCTTGTTCATCTTGTACAAGAACCTAATAGTTATCGTGAGCGATTCAAGCATGTAGAATGGCGCCAGCTATGTTTGAGGAACTCTCGGCTTTGGAGAGTCTCGGTACTTGGGAGCTTGTGCCTCTTCCTCCGGTCGCTCCTCGTATCTTGCCGATGGATATATAAGATTAAGACTCGTTCGATGGCGGTATTGAGCGTTACAAAGCTCGTCTGGTTGCTCGAGGTTTCTCGCAAGAGTATGGTATCGACTCGAGGAGACCTTTGCTCCCGTAGCAAAGATTGACATCTGTCCGTGCTTTATTAGTCGTTGCTTCAATTCGCAGTTGGCCTCTCTTTCGGCTTGATGTGAAGAATGCTTTTCTTCACGGTGATCTTCAGGAAGATATCTTTATGCAACCTCCGCCTGGTCTTGCTCATACCTCGGGAAAGGTTTGCCGCTTGCGACGGCTTCTTTATGGTCTCAAACAGGCCCTCGTGCTTGGTTTGAGAAGTTCGATGATGCTATTCAATCCGCCTGGTTTCACTCAAAGTGAGGCTGATCATGCTATGTTTGTTCATACCCCTTCTTCGCTTAACTATTCCTCTTCTTTATGTTGATGATATGGTCATCACCGGAGATGATCGTGACCATATTGAGCATACCAAGCGGCACCTTTAGCAACATTTTGCCATGAAGGATCTAGGACCACCGCGCTATTTTCTTGGGCTTGAGATTGCTCAGCGATTCACGTGGTATTCTCATTTCGTCACAGAAATATACCGCTGATATTCGCTGTGGCGCTCTATCGGATTCACGTACGCTCACTCCTATTGAGCTAAATCAGAAGTTTTGC
Organism: Rhodamnia rubescens; assembly: GCA_021437795.1. Classification (NCBI taxonomy): domain Eukaryota; kingdom Viridiplantae; phylum Streptophyta; class Magnoliopsida; order Myrtales; family Myrtaceae; genus Rhodamnia; species Rhodamnia rubescens. The sequence continues at coordinate 123,901 of JAILYA010000070.1, forward strand.
CCCGACGATGGAGAACCTCTTTCCGATGTCACTCGCTATCGGACCTTGGTTGGCGGTCTTATTTATCTTACTATCTCCCGACCCGACATCGCTTATCTTTGTTCATGTTGTCGGTCGGTTTGTTCTTGCTCCTCGAACAACTCATTATGCGGCTGTTCTAAGAATTTCGCGCTATCTTCGAGGCACTTTATCGCGTTCCTTATTTCTACCATCTTCTTCTACTCTCAAGTTGCGTGCCTATTCTCGATCTTGATTGGGCTTCCAATGTCATTGATCGCAAATCTATCACTCGGTTATTGCATTTTTCTTGGCGATTCACTTATTTCTTGGCGATCCAAGAAACAACATATTGTCTCACGCTCCTCTCTGCAGTCCGAGTATCGTGCTATGTCTCGACACTCTTGTTGAGATTGTTTGGCTTCGCCGCTTACTTGCCGATATGGGTGTTTCATTTCTGGATCCTACTCCTCTCGCATTGTGACAACAAGAGTGCCATTCATATCGGTGCAAATCCAAAGTATTTCATGAGCGTATCAAACATATTGAGATCGATTGTCTTCGACTCGTCATCATCTCCAAGCTCGCAATATTTCACTTCCTTTTGTTGGAACCGAAAATCAACTTGCCGATTGTTTTACGAAGGCTCTTACATCACAACGATTTAAATTTCTTCTTTCCAAACTCTCGTTATTTGACCCACCTTAAGTTTGAGGGGGGTGTTAAAATATGTTGTATAGTTTTGTAGGTTTTCCCTTACCTCTCTTCTTTCTCTTTAGTCCCACATAGGAAGAATGCTAGGCTCCTTTTCTCCTCTAAAGCCTATATAAAGGCTTCTCATGTACAATGTTTATTACACCATTATTAGAGAACAAATATCATTCTCTTTTAATCTTTCTTTCTTATCACCCAAAACACCCCCAAGCAAAGTTCGGAAGAAGAAGGAGATCGCAAAGTAACCATGGGTTTCACCAACATTAATGAACAACAAGCCCTTGAGCCCCGATGGTCCGGCAATTCGAAGACTCCAAGCTCTGAGTCAAAGGCCTCCCGACTCGGGCATCACTTCCCTCCCTCCCCTCTTCATCCACTCGCCCGACGTTCTATCCAGCTTCAAACCCGTCGGGGCCAAGCCCAAATCGATCCCAACTATCGACCGCTCCGACTTGACTCGACCAGCGGCCCTTAGTCGCCAAGGAGGTTGCCAGCGCCGCTTGCAAGTTCGGGCTTCTTCCAAATAGCCAACCACAGAGTGCCTACGGAAGTCCTGGGCGTAACAATCGCGGCAATGAAAGTGTTTCATGAGCAACCAACGAAGCAAAGGCGAGGACTTATCGGAGGGAATCGAGAGCCCGGCATCGCCTTCTTCTCCAACATCGGCCCGCTTCACTCCAAAGTGGCTAGCTGGAGGTAACTCACACATGCATCATATTACCTTACTCTCCTATTGATTTAGGAGATTAGTTTGGTTCGGCATAGGAATGTCCATTCCTACATTGATACGAATGTGAGTAACTCAAGATTGACGTGAGTTTATTTCATTTTTGGGTATGAACCATATTTAAAAATTGCATATCCGTCTTTCTGCTAGACATAATGTACTGAATATATAATTCATTATATATATATATATATATATATATATATTATGAATGTCAACTAAGTATTATAAGAAAATTGCTCCCAAACTGTTGTTCCGATGAAGAGAAGAACTTGTGACTACCTTTTCAAGAAAATTTCAAACGAACAATTTCAACTGAATCTTTCGACTTCTTATTTTACAGTATGTAATTTAATCGAGTTAATTGGAGTCAGATCTTGGTTTTGTACTCAACGCGGAAAAAGAAGTTCTAGAAGAAGTCAACCGAAGCTACACTATTGGGTTCCCTTTAGTAAATTAACTATAACAAGAAAAAGTATTTTTTCCGAACAGCACATCGACTCGAAAAGTGGTACGGTAAGTGATCAAATTAGAGCCATACTGTAATATAATGCCGCCGTCGGATTTTTCTATTTTTTTGCAACTCAATAATTGCTCGATCTATGAAATTTGATATTTGAGCAAACGAATTCCTCTCTCTTAGGGGCCAAAGCGACCTAAGCACGGTCCCTCAAGGACCATTCTCCCATTGTATCTAGTTGTGACAAAGGGTCATTTTCATCCTAACTCCCACATAACCTCTCATATAACATATTGATTTGGGGGAAATTACCAAAAAAATTCATAATCTATCGCATTTCCGCCAATAATTTTTTTTAAATTTGATTAATTGAGTCCTAAATCTTTTGACATTTTGCCAATGTAGTCCATCCAACCAAATTTTGATCGAAATCATTCACGTGGACTCAGAGCATCCAATAGGACACGGTGGCGCCGAGGCGAACAGGTTTTTAATTTTTTTAAAATTTTTTTGAGTATTTGTTCTTTTTTATGTTTTATTCCTTTGCAGATTGTCGAGCCTTGGCGATGGCGGGCGTCCGACTATAGCCAAGGTCACTCTCACTAATCATGGCGAGGTCGAGCCTCGCCCAAGTCGAACAGTCGGGAGGTCGCTTCTCGCCGGAGGATAGTAACGGGTTGGTCGTTGCCTTTGGCCGGTCGCGACCATCACCAAGGCTTGACGACCGATAGAAAAGAAAAAAAAGAAGAAAAAGAAAAAGAATATAAAAATGTGAAAAAAATTGAAAAAATATTACAAAAATTGTCAACATTAGCATCGACCATGCCACATTGGGACGATCGACATCTATGTCAACTATTTTTGGCCAAAATTAGTGGAATAGACTATATTGACAAATTTTCAAAAAATTTAGGACTCAATTACTGATTTGACTAAATGAATTCCTCTTGGTTAGGAGGCCAAAGCAACCTAACCATGATCCCTCAGGGACCATTCTCCCGTTGTTCGTAATTGTAGAAGAGTCATTTTCATCGTAGCTCCCATGTAACATTCCATGTAACTTCATGAATTTGTGGGGGAAGTTATCAAAAAAGTCATAAAGTTATTGCACTTATGCCAATAAATCTTTTCATTTAACCAATCGCGTCCTAAACATTTTGAAAGTATACCAATGTAGTCCATTCAACCAATATTCTCGAAAATCGCTCACATAGGCACCAAGTGTCTTGTGTGTTGACGTTGAGCAGACAATTTTTATAATCTTTAATATTATTTTTAAATACTTATTCTATTTTCATTTTTTTAATTCTATTTTTGTTAGATCCCGCGAGGTCGAGCTTTGCCCGAAGCTAGCGAGGTTGGGGAGGTCAACCCTTGCCGCAGGCTAGTGAGGGCGACCCTCGCCGGTCATCACCTTTGGCGGGTCATCGGCTATTGCCAAGGCTTAACAACTAGCGGAAAAAGAACGGAAAAAAGAAAGAAAGAAAAGAAAAATAATGTAAAAATAAAAATAAAAAACAGAAAAGTCATAATAAAAATGACGGGAATTGTTCACGTCGGTATCAATCGTGCCACGTAGGTCGGGTAATGTTCGGATTGGGTCGAATATGGCCCAACCTATATTGACCCATTTTCATGTAGTACAAATCTAACGACCCATACTTCACCCAACACATACCCGACCCGACCTATATTACTAAAATATTTTCATATTTAATCCAGTTTAGCAAAACTTATGAATTATTAAAAATTCATAAATTACTAAAACATTGTGGACAATTTGTATAATTAAAAAAATAATTTTTTTATTTTTTATTTTCCGTTTTCTTCTCTTTATTTTATTTTATTTTTTCTTTTTGTGTTTTATTTCAAAGTTCGGCGAGGGCCCAACCCTCCCCTAGATCGGCAAGGGTTTGCGACCCTCTCTTGGTGTCGGCGAGGGTCCGCCAAGGTGACCCTTGTCGACCCATTGGGAAAAAAAGAAAGAAAGAAAGAAAAAAGAAAATAAAAAAGAAAAATAAAATCAGAAGATAAAAAAATTTAGAAAATACTTTTATGACTCACTTAAGATAGTTAGCTAGCTAACCTATTTATGACCTCCATTTATAACCCACGGGAAAAGTATACTTTTAGTGCCAAAAATTGTGTACGGAGATCACTTTAGTGCTAAAAGTTTCAATCGGATCAATTTAGTGCCAATTTTTTTAAAAACGATCTTTTTAGTGTCAAGTCCGATTTGCTCCATCGGAAATCTAACATGGCGTTGTTTTATTATTATTTGAAGCCGATGTGGGATCGACGAGGTCTAGTTAGCAATTAAAAAAGGTAAAAAGTAAAAATAAAAATAAAAAATTAATTAGCTTACAAAAATAAAAAAAGTAAAAACTCAAAAAAAAAAAAAGGTGAACGTTTGAAGGTGGCGAGGGCTTACACGGCCCTCGCCGCCGCCCCTACGTCGCCAAGCAATGGCCGGCGGTGGTGGGGCATGGCCGGCCAGGGGTCGTCGAGCCCCGGCCAAGGGCCGGCGACCCCCACCGACGCAGGCCCTCACCTAGGTCGACATAGGGCAGCCACCGGCGAGGCCCCAATCTCGGGCAAGGGCTCGCACGCCCTCGCTTCGGTCAATGGGGGAGGTGGCAACGAGGGCTTGTTGGCTCTCCACCGAAATTATTATTTTAATTTTAATTTTAAGGTTTTTTTTAAAAAAATTAGCTTATTTTTAATTGTATTTTAAATAAAGTTTGTATTTTATATGAATTTAATTTTTAGCTAATTTTTAAATTTGAATTTATTTTATTTTAATTTATTTTAAAATGTAGAAGTCTACGTGACAACCCATGTGGATTTTTTTTTAAATGTCATTTTTTATTTTAAAAAATTATTAATGACATGTGGCAATTTTGGGCGGAAATTTCACGGGAGGCACCAAAGTGATCTTTTGGCACTAAAGTGATCCGATTGAAACTTTTGGCACAAAAATAATTTCCGTACATAACTTTTAGTACTAAAAGTGTACTTTTCCCTATAACCCACTTAAGTTTGTTAAACAACTCATGTATGACCCACACTCTTAAGTAAGGGTTAAAATATGGGTTCTTGACCAATTTTGTTAAGCAACACATTTATGACCCACATAACGTCTCATGTAACTTACTAATTTTGTGTCTTAGAACACTTTCGATGGGAGCCACAACGAAAATGAATCATGATTACAACTAGATAAATTGAGGGGATTGATCCCCTGACCTATATACTATTAGCTTGTGAAATATAATTTTATAAGAATCCTTAATTTAGCTAATTGCTACTAGTTGAGAACTAATTTTCTGCCACTTAAGAACAAAGATTTTAGCGATCCATCAACCTTGCTTCTTATTGACACCAAAAAATGACCAAGTCCGTGATCGACGTGGCGTCAATGAGTTTCGGGGTTATGGTAACATGATCAATGGGTTATCAATTTCGGAGAGACGCTGGTAGATGACCATGATGCAACTACCCACATATGGTGGTTATTAGTTGACGATTGATACTTAACATATATAGATTAGTATTGAATTCGAAACTGAAAACGGAATGAAGATGCCAAGTTAAAGATACCAATTGACGGTTATATCCAATGGCAACCGAGAGGTTGTAACGGCTTGTAGAGAAGGTAGATGTGCAATCATGAAACCTAAAATTATGAAACGGTTGTAACTATCCATTTGAATATTAACCACTTATGAGCGGCTACACTTTATAATAGGCTATATAAGGCCTCGTTGAATTATTGTAAATAGTCCACGATCATCAATGCAAGCACTTATGTATTTCTTAAGTCTCAATTTGGCCTTCCAGTATTTGCAATTACTTTCCTTTAGAATGCATTTATTTCCCGGATAATGAGTCAATCGAAAAATATTTTTCGAAAATAATCGCTTATATCACAAAAAAAATGAATGAAAATTAAAATAAAAAATATTTAATTAATTAATTTTTTCAAACGATATAAGCGACCATTTTTGAAAAAAAATGTTTCCGAATCACTCGTTTTCCACAAAACAAAGGCGCCCTTAGTTTAAACAAAGGGTCCACAATCCTAAGAGCCATGTTGATTTTAGGTTTCCCTCTATCATTGCAAAATGAGAAAAATAAGAAGAATTCTTACGGGTAATTTTGAAATTCATGTAGACTTGGTTTTATAATTCATTGGATCTTCTGATCTCCATTGATTTGGAACCTGTAAACGATATAAAAAGAGATCTCCATTTTTGTCTGCAACATCTACTTCAAGCTACTAGAGATCTACATGATGTGCAAAGAGAGCACTATACTATGGGGACTAATTGGCAGCTACTTATCGGAAGACATTAAAATTTTCCCTAGATGAAGACGAGGTGGGACTAAACCAACTCATCTTTTTACCTCGCAACAAGTAGATCTCTAGATGAAGAGGAGGTGCGCCGAACTAGAGGTGTCAAATGGGTAGGTCGGGTCGGGTTTAGGTCGGGTCGAATATGGTCCGACCCATATTGACCCATTTAACCCGTTTTGACCCATATTCATCCAATGCAAATTTAATGACCCATACCCGACCCGACCCATATCCGACCCGCATTACTTAAATACTTATATATTTAAATAAATCATGAAATATTTATTTATTTTAATTTATTAAGAAAAATGATATTGCTAAAACATGCAATTCAATTTTTTTATTTTTTTGAAAAATTTTAAATTTTTTTTATTTTTAAAAATAATTTTTTATTATAACCGGCCGCATAGCACCTCCGCTGCGCGCCGACCACCGTCCGCTTCTCGCCACCTGTCGCGCCTCGCTAGCGCCGCCTTCCACCTTCGCCACCTCCGCACCGCCGCCCACCATTACCATCGCCCGCCGCCCGCCATCTCCACCCGCATTCTTAGCATGTGCATAAATTTCACGTATAGATTCATATAACTCAAAATCCTTTTTAATTTTTCCATTATCTTTGAAGTTTTGAATAATATTTGGGATTTTGACAGGACAAGTAAATGAATGCTTATTAACGCGGCTATTGGCGGCCAAAGCAAGGTGACGACCAAAGGCGGGAGAAAAAAGAAAAGAAAATAAAATAAGAAATGAAAAGAAAAATTACTATAAAAATAAATTATTAAAATATTAAAAAAATAGATTTTTTTAAAAAGTATTCACAAAACTTATTTATGATTCACTTAAGATAGTTTTCTTTGATAACCCATTTATGATTCATTTAAAACCCATTTTTGACCCATAGAGTTTCTAAGTAACCAATTTATGACCCATTTAAGACTTAAGTCCAATCCATTTTTGACCCACCACCATCAAATATGGGTCAAATGTGGGTTCTAGACCCATTTTGCCACCTCTAGACTGAACCAACTCATGTTTTTACCTCGCAACAACTTCTACCTCGTACACAATCTTTCGAATGCCATGGTCCCCTCTCTCTCCCCTTATAATCAAACCCCCCCTCCTCCCATCTCCAAAACACACACCCAAGCAAAGTTCAGAAGAAGAGGAAGAAGAAATCGCTGGAAAAACCATGGGTGTCACCAACGCCAATGAACAAAAAGCCCTCGACAGAGCCCAAGAAGTCCGGCAATTCGAAGACTCCAAGCTCGGAGTCAAAGGCCTCCTCGACTCGGGCCTCACCTCCCTCCTTCCCCTCTTCATCCACCCGCCCGACGTCCTATCCATCCTCAAACCCGTCGGGGCCAAGCCCAAATCGATCCCAACCATCGACCTCTCCAGCCTTGACTTTGACCGGCGACCCTCAGTCATCGAGGAGGTTGCAAGCGCAGCTCGCGAGTTCGGCTTCTTCCAGATACTCAACCACAGCGTGCCTACGGAGGTCCTGGACCGAACAATCGTGGCATTGAAAGCGTTCCATGAGCAGCCCACAGAGGCGAAGGTAAGGATCTATAGGAGGGAATCGGAGACCGGCGTCACCTTCTTCTCCAACGTCGACTTGCTTCACTCCAAAGCGGCTAGCTGGAGGTAACTCACAAATGCATAGCCTTATCTACTTTGTCTACTGATTAATGAAATTAGTTTGATTAGGCATAGGAATGTCAATTTCTATGTCGAGAAGACACGACACCAATGTGAGTGACTCGAAATTGACATGATTTTGTTGTATCCATCTGTATAAACCTTATTTTTCATTTTCCTTGGAAAAGTTTCTAATCATTTTGTGGATTATACAAAGTCATCAGTGACAAAGTACAGTGACTCAGTATAAAGCACGGATTTGTACATATATCGTTACAAAACTCTTTCTTACTTTTTAAGTGTGTGTTTGGAGATTGTTTTACCTTATTATTAATTTATATCTAGCGATAAATTTATTTTGATCTATACTTAATTCGAAACACTTTGAATTTTCATAACATACTAGTATTAACACGTCAGTTCATACATAGTTTTTTTAATCTTTTGAAATTTGCATAATAAATTAAAGGGTTAAAACCCCAAACTAGTACTTCGTGACAAATTTACCCCAAATTATTTTTTTTATCACGAAAAATCCCAAACTTGTACGCCTATGACAAATTTACCCCAAACTATTTTTTTTGCCCATCAAAAATCCTAAACTAGTACACTTGTTACAGATTTACCTCAAAATAATTTTTTTGATCATGAAAAACCTCAAATTGATACATCTGTGACAAATTTACCATTCATTAATTGGGTTATTATCATGAAAAATCCCAAATTGATACACTTGTGACAAATAGAGAGTAAAAACCCCATGTCGATACAATCGTGAACTAGCACGTGCCTTCTATTTCAAGCAATTTGATGGTTAAAACTAATGAAGAGTAAATATGTCACAAGTATACCAGGTTTGGAGTATATTTGTCACAAGTATACTAGTTTGAGATTTTTTATGATAAAAAAAATAGTTTATGGTAAATTTGTCACGTGTGTACTAATTTAGGGTTTTTTGTGGTATTAACCCTAAATTAAACTTGAAAAGAAAAGAGGCCTTGCTTTGTAAAGATCACAAACAAACAAGCCCTAAAGTTCCATGTGCGATAATTCACGTGAAGAATAAGAACACGAGATTAGTTCAAAGCATGAAATGATTTTTGTAGGGACACGCTCAATATAAGGTCGGGTCCTAAACTAGCAGACCTGGAAGATATCCCGGAGGTGTGCAGAAACGAGGTGATCAAGTGGAACTAACAGATCCAACGGGTGGGAGCCTTCCTGATGGGACTGTTGAGCGAGAGGCCAGGATTGGGCGCGAGCAAGCTACAGAACTTGACGTGCTTGGAGAAGAGAAACATTGCGGGGCAATACTATCTTAGCTGCCCCCAGCCGGATCTGACGATGGGGTTGACGTCCCACACCGACGCGAGCGTGATCACGGTGCTCCTCTAGAACCAGATCGGCGGGTTGCAAGTGAAGTACGGCAACGAGTGGGTGGATGTGACACCCATTCCGGGTGCTCTCGTCGTCACCATCGGCGACCTTCTTCAAGTAAGCTTTCACTCATGGAAGTTTTAAAGCTCCGTTTATATTTCAAAGTCGTTTTTTGCGAAGTTGATTAGCTTAATTACCGTCCCAAGGAAATTTGTGCTCAAGGCACAGCTTAACAATCACCTCATCTCTATAGAGGATAGAGATCTGCCCTAACATAAATATGGGTTTACCCAGATCATGTCCAACAACGAGTCCAAAAGTGTGGACCAACAAGTGCTGGCCAACGCGAGCCGAGAACCACGCATGTCGGTTGCTTCTTTCTACAATCCAAGCGATTGCGAGAGCCTGTTCGGACCTTTCCCGGAGCTCGTATCGCCGGAGAAACTTGCGGTTTATCGGCAATTCAAGGTCGGGGATTTCCTGAAGACATTCTTCACTAACGAGTTGGATGAGAAATCTCTAAAAACTTACTTAAGGGAATGATTTAAGAGGCATACATAGGGTAACATTTATGATGCAGGAATAAGATGCTTCCCTGTTATTGAAAGAAGCAATCGCTTATGGAGTTGTAAATTCAATTTGGCTTTTGGCATCGTATTAGTCCTCAGAATGTGTGTGTAACCGTATTAAATAATGAGTTCATCTATTTTTCTCCAAAATTAGTCGGTATTGTCGCGACCTAAATAAATTTTCAAGCTAATAGATTACTAAGTTAATTAAATTAACTAACTTAGCTCAAGTTCTCTCCAAACTTTACCAATTCGCAACTTAAGGTCAAGTAGTTAACATGCCAAGATTTTAATTGGAGTCACCACTAATCATTTATGGTAAGTTGATTAGGAATCTAAATAAAATAGCGATGTGACTATTTTATTTTTACGAACCGGAGATTTTGGGTACGGGGAACTTAATTGCACTAGATTACTCTAACGCCCTTTCGATGCCGTTTTATTTCATGAAAAAATTTTATCAAGCAAATTTAATTGATTTTAACCTAAGTTACTAACATAAGTTATCATGCGGGTGCGTAATCAATTAAATGACATCCAAAAACTCAAGATAATATGTAAGGAGCATGCGCCAAGCAATTTTGTTTTCTCTTTTTTATTTTCCTTTTTTTTTAAATGAAGTCTAACCGATATGCAATGCATGACTTTTAATCTAACGCAATGGCATGAATGAATGCATATGAAATTAATCTAATATACATGACTCTTCTAAACATACAATTAAACTAAATTATAATACAAATAATATTAAATCTAATTAAATAGACTACATGGTTCGAATTAATTGAAGACCATACTATGCAATTCCATATGATGAACTAATGACATGGCAAATGACGTGGAAAATGATATGACAAATGTATGATGACATGGCACATATGACATTTTATTATTTTCGGATTTAATTATGACCCTAAAATAAACTATGCCAAAGGAATAGTTATCTTGTGTATCTTAGGGTTTAAATGAACCTAAACCCTAACCTATCAAAGATAAGCTATTTAAGGCTTAAAAATCTACTCTAACATGCATATTTTACCCCGGAATGTAATCTAATCTAAATTACTATGGAAATCAATTAAATATGCAAATTATCTAAGTGATAATATCCTAATGATGCAATATATCTTAAACATGTGATTCTATCTAAAATGATATGTAAACCTAATCTATATACAACAATTATCTATATGCAATATTTTTTAGAGATTTTCAACATGCATTCAAATATTGCAAGAAAGATAACAATCTAATCAGTTCAATTCAAATATGAAAATCAAATAAATCATCTCGAATATTTCGCAATCTTTTTTAATCAAGTTTCGATCTAAAGCCGATAGATCGACCCTAAAAATTCGAAATACCTCGCTATGAAAAATAATTCCATCTAAAGCATGACAGGCGGACTTATTTTAATGTATGCATTTGCTTGATTAGGAAAAGATTTCCTAATTGATCACCTCTAGCTCAAAATATTTCGTCATATGAAGATATAGCTCAAATAGGTAATGAAATATTTCAAACCAATACAGATAAGAATATTACCTAATTTGCGGATGAACTTTTCAAATTCAAACTCGTACCAATCGACTTGCGGATGGACCGACAGTGGATCGCGATTGCTCTTCATAGACTCGACGGAGGGGTTCATAATGGTTGGAGAAGGCTTGATGGATAGACATGCCCACGGGCCGTTTGGGCCCGGAATTGGCTCGGGTCAAACCGGTGATCGGCCCATTGGCCGAGCCCACCGGTTCCAAATCGGAACAGGCTCGTGCCATAGGGGCTGACCACGGGTCCCTCGAAAGTTGAACCGGAAAAAGAGTGGGTTGAAAAAAATAAAATAAAAAATAAAAAATTTCGGCTCTTTCCCCATTTAACCGTTGCCTTGCAATGGTCCCGCCCCCACCCTCTTTTTTTTTCTTTATTAGTTTGTAAATTATATCCTAATCATTATAAATACCCCTTTCATCTTTCATTTTTTTCTTACAATTTCTCTCAAATTCTCTCAATTCTCTCGATCCGCTTTTCGCTCAATTTTCTAAAAAAATGGCAAGTGAAAGCGTAACTAGTGACAAATGCAAGAACAAGATGGGGGAATCCGATTATCCTGGTAATCCTCGTGATTATGCAGATTGGGAATTCGATAATGATGATATCAACATTATTCCCAATATGGAGCACGTCCAAACGCAAAAAAGTCTTCATCCTCCTATCGTTATCAAAGAAATGTCAACAACAAAGGAGTCGAAACGGGAGTTTACATCAAACGTATGAGACCAATTCATGAAGATGGAAAGATTTGATATTGATCCAAAAAGGTATGATATAATTTATAAAAATTGTGAGAAAATATATAAATATACAGGTGAAGCTAGATATGGAACATTTAAACAGCATCTTAAAACGAAACATCCAACCCAAGCGGGAATTGACACCAAGCAATAACAAATTTTCGGGCACGCCATCCTAACACTTCTCCTTTATTTCGTTATAATGAAAAAACTTATAAAGAAGAATTAGGTAAATTTATTTCCATTGAACATTTATCATTTAGTTTTGGCGAAATATTTGATTTTAATAAATTTATACAAAATGCATATACTCCATAAGCAAAACGTGTTCCTAAAAATACACTTAAACGCATAGTTTTTTATCTTTATAAAAAAGAAAAAAAAGACTTACAAAACTTTTTTATAAATTTTAATGGACGTGTGCATATAGGTAGCGATATTTGGAATGATCTGCAAACTCATTCTTATATGTGTATAACGTGTGCATATAGGTAGCGATATTTGGAATAATCATTAGCAAACTCATTTTTATATGGGTATAACATGTCATTGGATAGATGATGATTAGAATATTCAAAAAAGAGTTATTGCATTTAGAGTTTTTGATGATAGGCATACGGCGGATAATATTTATAGAATAATTAGACAAATTTTAGAAGAATATTATTTGCTCAATAAAATTTTTTCAATTGATTTTAATAATACGGCGGTAAATATCGCTTCAATTGCCGATTTAGAAAAGATTTGTAAACCTCGCTTTTGGTAGATAAGTTTTTCACATTAGATATGCTTGTCATATTTTAAATTTATGTGTACAATATGGTTTAAAAAATCTTGATATTTTTCTCAACCCAATAAAAATAGCAATTCAATTTTTATAGAAACATCTCCAAATAATGAAAGAATGGTGCATATTTTGTAAAATTAATGGAAAAAGATCAAAAAGATTTTCAAGAGATGTTCCAAACCGTTGGAATTCTACTTACGAGTTGCTTAGTGAATCTTTTGCATATAAATATTTATTATGTGCATTTATTTCGGATAATATTACTCAAATTAATTTATACCCATAAGAGTAAGATATTTGTAAATTTTTTTTTAGATATTTTATAAGTTTTTAATGGTGCAACTTATACTTTATCCGGTGTTTATTATCCTACTACGCATTTATTTTTAATAGAGTGCATTAATATTGTTGGAGTTTTTGAAAAAAATGAAAATGATGATAAATTATGTGACACTATTATAGCAATGAGAACAAAATGGCTACATTATTATATCAAAATTTCTATTATTTATTTAGTTACTTGTTTTTTTATCCACGTTGCATATTAGATGGTTTAGGTGATTATTTGAATAAGTATTATGAATGTTTACATTTAATTGAAATGGTAAATGTTAGAGCTATACAAACAATGGTTAAAATCACAATAGTAGAGTTATATAATGAATTTTGTAATAAATGTAATCTAGGTAATAGTGAATCTTCTCAACCTAATGACATATAAAGTGGAGACCTAGGCAAAATTAGTAGAGGGTACAAACTTTTGTTGAATAAATAATAAAAAAAAGAAGCAAAAGGAAATATTTCTGAAATAGAGAGCTACCTAACTATTTCTTTTGAGTTTCACGAATCCGAAGGCAGCACAATTTTCACAATATTAAATTGATGGAAGAGGCATTCAACCCAATACCTAATTCTTGCTCTCATTGTGAAATAAGTTTTAACAATCCCTTGTTCAACACTTGCGGTTGAACAACCATTTAGCTATGGAGGCAATATTTTAGACAAACGATGTTTAAGATTAGCTTCGGATTCGGTGGAGGCTCAAGTTTATGTTGATGATTGGACAAAGGCTCAATATCGACAACAAGAGATAGATCGCAACAATGAAGTCGAATTCTTCGATGATAGAGATACCACCGCCACGGGTACCAAGCACGTAACGGGTAGCAACGATCGATGATGAAGTAAGTATGAGATTATCAAAGGTAAAAGAACTACATGTGCTATAATTCTTTTATCACCAAGAAGATATGTATGCACTTAATGATAATTCATTAAGTTCAAACCCCTTCCCTCTTCCTTTCCCTCTCCCCAAAAAAATTTGATTACAATTTACAATTTGATTACAATTTGTATTTGATAATTTATTATTTCATAATTTATTATTTTCTTTTATTTCATAATTAATTATTTAAAATTTAAATTCTAAAACCATAATCTGGAACCGAAACCGGCGGTTCCATTTTCAATTTTGAATCGAAATTAGGCCCGAAATTGGCCCGAACGGTCGGTTCAAAATCGAACCGGAACCGCCCCTTAAGAGCTCGATTCCGGTTCCCCATGGCCATGAAACGGAACCGGTTGGTTCCGGCCCGTGGCCATGCCTATTGATGGGAGCTACTAATTCCTACTTAAGACACTTGTCCAAAAGAAACAATTTGAACAAGACCAATGGACTTGTTCGGTGCAATGAAGGGCAAGGCAGTGGTTGTCCAAATATAAATCAAATAAATCGTTCGAGAAGAGATAGGTCCCTCCACTTTCCTTTTTGTTATGTTGTTCTCTTAGAGAATTTCCCAATGTAAGTTACTTGTACGAGCGATGACCAAATCAAATTACTCTCCCAAAATATAGATATGGCTATGTTTTGATTTTAAAAAACGATAAATATGTTAAGATTGATATAGTGTGAGATTTAATGAGCCATTATTAGTCTGTTCTAAAATTTAGAACCTTATAACAATTTTGAAAATCGTGAGAGATTTGAGGGTTTTTTTTTTAATTTGATTTTTTAAAAAATATATATTTACGAATTTATTTTAAAAAAAAATATTTCCCGATTTGGGTCTCGCTCGACACTTAAAATGCCGAGAGGGTGGGGGTGGGCCCCGCCCGTCCCTCCCTCGCTCGCCTTTAAAAAGGCGAGTGGGGGGGGAGGGTCCCCCTCCTCCCTCGCTCAACATCTGTTGAGCGAGGGAGGAAAGAGGCCGCGGGGCCCCCTTCGCTCGGTAGTCCTGGCTGCCGAGCGAATGGGCGGTTCCCCCCTCTCCCCCCGCTCGACAAGTGTCGAGCGAGGGTGGAGGGGGTCCGCGCCCCGCTCGGCGGTTCTATTGCCGAGCGGGGGAGACCAATACCCCCCTCCACTTCTTCCGCTTCGCTCGGCATTTTCATTCCGCACTTCTTCCGCTTCTTCCGTCCTCCCGCTTCTTCCGCACTTCTCCCGCTTCGCTCGTCATTTCTTTCGCTTCTTCCGCATACACTTCTTTCGCATACACTTTCGCTCGACACTTCTTCCGCCTCTATTTCGTTTTCAAGAGAGCAACATCTCTATTTCGTTTTGAAGAGAGCAAAGAGCGGCGCCTTTAGTTTTTCCGGTCCCTGTTGTGACCCTACGCAAGCAAGTTCTTTCTCTATATCTTTGCAGCCCTATGCAAGCAAGTTTTATGTTAATGTTTTCGTAATATTGAAATTAATTCGATACTTTCTTTTGATAGGCTCGGCTCCTCATTCGGTCTTGCACGCTTTCTCGATAATTTGAGGTAAATTTCGTTGTGACTATTTTTACGAGTTTCGTAAATATAGATTTATTTATGTGGTTATTATTTATACCTGAATCATGTATATTACTTATAGGTTGTTAGTAATTTATGTTAAATTTTTGCGAATGTTTTAATAATAGTTATAATGTTTACGAAGTTAATATTATTTAAAAATATTTCTTGTTTTATCTCATTATCTTGTCGGATCTACTTGTAGATTTTGTTGTTTTTGGAGTTTTTATGCACGGATCTACGAATCTTTTCTTGCAATCTTTACATTTTATGAATAAAATTGTGAAGTTTCATCTTATATAAGTCGAATACCCACAAATCGCGAAGGCTCGCCTCTTACTTGTGGCGTTTATGGCTTTGTCTTCTATATTATCGCATGTTATTTCGTACTTCATATTGCATATCTTTTAAAGAATATTCAAAGCATAGTCGGATCGAGTATTGTGCATAGACAAGTGTAGAGTCCGCGGGGTCCCTCTCCATTGCTTGACTAATTTCGCAGTGATTGTCTTTGTCACACAATACCGTGATTTTAACTTACTTTGTATATCTTTTAAAAGAAGTATAAATCCCTGAATTGGAAAAGGCCGTGCCTCCTACGGTGGTCCGCATATAATGTTTACGAATTTAGATATTGTTTAAAAATAATTACTTGCTTTAGGATTTTCAAAGAAATTTTTGGGAAAAAAAATTATCAAATGGCATGGCACGAGAAGCACGGGCTAAATTTAACATGATTAAAAAAATTAATGAGATTAGGGCGAATTTTTTTATTTGTCCTATCTCCTAGCACAATATCGTGTTCCCCTTCATGACTTTATCTAGCAGCTCTATTTATAAAAACAAAAAGATTAGTGGTTGGAGCCGTTAGAAAAAGCCATGAAAGATAACACGATAGCGTACTTGGAGATAGGGTAAATAAAAAAAATGTGCCCTAATCTCTTTAATTTTTATTTTTATTTATTTTTGCAATTATGTCCGTATTAATTTCTAGGTAATCGGATGACCCGAGAATCACGTAACGAATTTGACCTGGCCTAAAAAATATTATTTTGAAATAATTTTGAAAAAAATCGAAAAAAATAGTAAATGGCGACAATCAATCGGCCATGGACTATTGTGGGTAAATGACCCCCTGAATTTTTTTAAAAAAATTACCCTTCCGGCAAAATCTCTCACAAAAAATTTGAACAATTTTCAAAAAATTTCGAAATATTGGAAATAACCACAATGAACTGGCTAAATTCTAATTTTGGTAATTTGACTTTCGAAAATAATGATTTTTCCCCTTCGACAAATTAGCTTCAAAATTTTTTTCGATTTGCCCATGCACTTTAATCATACATTCTCTAAGCCTTTAGGCTATACCATACATTTTCATGATATATTGATTGTTATAATATTAATTTGTTAATAAAAAGATAATATTTACTAAATAATTTGTAATTTTTTTATTTAGCGAGAATGTCATCTACATTGTTTGCGGTTGTATCTTGGGGAGGTAGAATAGTGCAAAAAGAATATGGACATGATTACGAAGGCGGACAATCTATCATGTTCGAGTTTGGAAACATATCGACATTTGATGAGTTACGTGGTACGATAGAGCGCGCGTTAAATATAGCACCTAACCAAGTATATTGATAAGGCGATATATAGATTTTCGATTTTAACACCGGATTGTGTCATGTATGACATTACGGAGGTGCATGATGATGGTACCGTTAGGATGATTAAGCAATTTGCACTTGGACCGGTGCTACGGGATTTTTTACGGTTTTATGCAACCATAGCCGAGCACCAAGTGATACGGGATTTAGGCGGGGAAGGTTCTAATGTTGGTGAAGATGACGTTGATGTGCATAATCAGCACATGGATCCCTATCATAATGATGATCGTGATGGAGATGATAGCGATGAAGAAGACGATGATTGGATAAACATTGATGGCGGTGATGATGAAGATGTCGGAGGTGATAATACGGAGGCTTATTACAACACCCATTGCAGCAATCCCATCTTGCCATTGGTACATCCGCCGTCTTATTCGAGAGATCGACTTTGATATGATGCAAGTCGATACAAGAGCCAAGCCCGGGCGTATGTTATTTGATACATCAAAAGAATTTGGTGTTGGCATGTTATTTCCATCATGTCACGCGTTACAGGTTAGTGCAAAAGAGTACTCTCTAATAAGAAATCGTCACTTTCGCAGTGATGTCACAAATAAGTCACAATATGTGATAAAGTGTGGTAATCGGAATGGACCCTGTGATTGGAGGCTCCGCGCGTCTAATAAAGCGGGTACCCTATTTTGGAAAATAATTAAGTACAACGGGCCACATATATGTAGAAATCCTCAAATGTCACGGGATCATCGACAACTTGATCATAGATATATATGCAGCCGGATAAAAGCAATGGTGACCGCTTTAACCAAATATTAGAATCAAGGCACTAATGGCGAGAGATTCAAGACAAGCTGCACTTTGAACCTACTTACGGTAAAACCTGGGCTGCTAAACAAATGGCAATTGCCGAAGTTTTTGGAGGATGGGATGAGTCGTACGGTATGTTGCGAAAGTTCATGAACGAAATGACGATAAGGAATCCAGGTTCTCATTTTTGTGATCGATGATCACATGAACGTAGATCAAAACCGCACCGTTTTCAACCGGATGTTTTGGACTTTCAAGCGGGACAATTGAAGGTTTCGTAAGTTGTCGACTGTGATATTTGTTGATGGTACCCATTTATACGGGAAACACCGAGGAACGCTCCTTGTAGCGGCTTCACTTGATGGCGACAATCATATATTCCCGTTGGCATTTCTTTGTGATCGATCGTGAAGATATTGATAATTGGACTTGGTTTATGACTACATTGCGGAGATATGTCACTAGTAGGGACAATATTTGAGTAATATCGACAGGCATATTGGGATTAAAAGAGCAATGGAGACAGCGGGGTGGCGTCCTCCATATGGCCACCATAGATATTGCGTTCGGCATCTTGTAAGCAACTACAATAAACATTTCAAAAATGCCGAAGGCAAAAATCTTATTGAGGCGGGTAAATTTTGAAATTTTAAAATTTGAGAAAAATATATTTTCATAAATTTGATAACAAAGTACTAATTATTTTTGTAATGTACGACTTTACGCTAATCAACAACGAAAGTTTGAGCACATCATGAACGAAATTAGGGGTATGGATGCACGCACATTGTATGGTGTGACGAGATTCCAAGGGATAAATGGACGAAGGCCTATGATGGAGGGAGAAAATATGGATCGATGACAACAAATTTAGTTGAATCGGTCAATGGCATCTTGAAGGGTTACCGTGGTTTCCCAATAATGGCTATGGTGGAGAAGATATTCTATCGGTTGGTCCACTATTTTAACACAAGAAGAACGATGTACGAGGATGCAAAAGGACCAAGGACATGCATTTACACATTTTGCGGGTCGACGCTCGGGAGAAACTTGATCAACGTGCAAATAGGCACGAAGTGACGTATTTCGACTCGATAGAGGGATATTCGAAGTTAAAGCTGGACACGACGGATCCAGAGGATCGGGAGGCCAAAAATAAATAGTGCGCCTAGACCTGCGAACGTGCATATGTGGAAAATTCGATGAGATTAAAATTTCATGTTCCCACGTAATTGCGGCATGTCAAACATATGGAATTGATTACGAGCCGTACGTAGATGGGTGGTACACTTGGATAAAACCCTTCAATGCTATCAATATATGTTTTATCCGTTGGGACATATTGAGTCTCGGTTCGAACCCGACGCGCCGCCATTAGTGCCAAATTCGAGCCGCATTAGGACGAAATGAAGGCATCGTGCATCACGGATACGTAATGAGATGGACCTGGAGGACGCGGGCAAGTAGCACTTCTAGTATCCAGGTGCGCGATATGTGGAAAATCGGGGCACAACGAGAGTACTTGTGCACACACGGATCGACCCAAGAATAGATCACATATCGGCAAACTTGTGTGAATTATGTAAATTAGATGTAATCTTTTATTTTGTGAATAATGCAAAATTGTTCGATATTTATTAAGTTCCTCCGAATAATGTATACCCTTTTTTTATATTACTTTGTTGTGATGTTATAATATCATAGTTGCAATATATTTATTCCGTTCATCCGTTCCATATCTACATTCGATATGTCAATTTAATGATAGAGATAATATCACAATCGTAGATAAGGCACATAGGACTCATATTCAGTAGGGACCTCGGGATGATTCACTACTTACACAAAGAGGCCCGACATAGATCGAGGCATCGTATGAAATGCTCGGGTAATTGAGAAATTTAGCGGTTTTATATATCATTCATAACAAGCAATATCAAAATTGCTACTAACAGTTCATATAATATTTAGCAGACAGATCAAAATGCATTCCTTAGATGCCGGCGATCGATGGTGCACGTAGATGAGCTTGATCCGCGTATACTTCCGTATCTTCAAGCTTCGGGATTTTACGAAATTTATATGATGGGATTTTTTCGATTAGATTGACACTTGATTCTTTGCATTTGGTCGAGCGATGGAGACTTGAGACCCACACATTCCATATGCCGGAAGGTGAATGCACCATCACGCTTCGGGATATAGCGGTGCTCACTGGGGCTTCCTATAGATGGACGTGCGATCACCGAGCCCACCGATTTCAATTGGAGCACTCTTTGCGATTATTTACTTGGTGCTCACTCACCCAATTTGCATGGCACACAAATAAATGTAATTTGGTGAGAGAACATTTTGACGATCTTCCTCCGGATGTTGAGCATGCTAGAGCATTCATTCTCCTTTGATTGGATGAAGTATTTTTACGGATAAATCGAGAGCACGGGTTAGTTTGCTATTTCTTCCCTTCTTTGGCGAACCTCAACAACCTTACACAAGACGGTTGGGGTTCGGCGGCCTTGCGTGGTTGTATAGGGAGTTATGCGGTGCGACCGATCCATCAAAGCATCAAATCGGGAGTGCCTTGCATGTATTACAGATTTGGGCATATAAGTGCTTCGGATGTATCTCCCCATCCCTAGTAGACCAGTGATCCTTTAGAAGATGCACCCCTTGGTAGTCGGTATGTGATCTATTGCTTTTTTAGTTCGTAAGTAATTGATTCTTTGAAGTGCGTATAATATATGAAAATCTTTTTTTTTATGCAGTTGGAGTTTAGGCCTGCTAACAACAAAGGTCCCTACACATACGTTGCCCCATTTACATTACCAACTCGATAGAATGGGATCGAAAGACGTAAGTAATGATAGCAACCAACGAGTTTAATATAATGTTAGCTTATAAATTAATTCTTGAAGGTATTTGATATGTTTTATTATGATACTAGATTATTTGGGAGCCATACCTCGATGACATTCTAGAGGCTCTACCTATATTACGCCGACGGGGACAAGACAGTTGGAGGCGCTCGTGTCTCACTCGTCTGTTATTGGATAGTTGAGTGGCATTATCCGCACCGAGTACTTCGTCAGTTTGGTCTACGGGAGCCAATACCTGCTCGTCCGCGTGATTATACGGCCTTGCATGATATTGAATTAAGGCTAGTTGGGAAGGATTGGGTAGGTAAGCACGGACGGTGGATTGATATGTGGGACCGTCGTATCGATTATACGATCAATGGCGATCCTGCAACGGAGCCACTTCATTATCATTCGGGATATATGGAGTGGTATCGTAGACACACTCGGAAGTGGATTTCTATTCCGGGGTCGCAATGGGTGTAACGGTTAGTGCAAACACTTTCAATTTAATTCATTCATTATTTTTTAGTAACATAACTCATTGTCATTTTATAACTTTTTTTGATTTTCATATCATTACCAGGGTGATGTGGTCGAGCGGATTTTACATATCATAGATAACTTCAATCCATCTCGTCGGTTAGCAGGCATTTATGGGGAATATAGCTAGGGCAATACTATACGCTCGGAATGAGGAGAGAAGGTTAACAATGATGCCACCGCCCCAACCAAGCAGCTACGGTAGTACCCGTTGGGCCGCAGGATGATGACCCATCGGAGATTGTTCGGCCGACCGGGAGGGCTACTCGAGCTTATCCGGATGGTGATGTCGTCCCCTACCCTTTGGAGTATCATACGACATATTTCACTCCGGGGTTTGCTCGAGTTTGACCGGCCGGATTTCACACGGTTGCCGGCCCATCTCACGGGAGATCCGCTTTTGAGTTTCCCGATAATCCATTATTTCATACTCCAGTCGGTTCTACTCATACATATGGATCGAATTTCTCTTTTTTTTTTCAATACCCTCATAATGTAGCGTCCGAACACGGCATATTTTCACAAGATATGCCTTCGTCATATACACATCCTACTCATTCGGATCCTCGTCCTCCTCGTCGCTACAATACTGGACTCGCCAAGAACGGAGACAACCTGGATGCGGAACAGGGAGGTCATATAGGAGGAAGACATCATTAACCAATTTCTTATTCTATCAAGAGTGTTGGTTATTGCTCCTTTATTTTGCAATCAAAAACTAAACTAAACTTATACTAAGAACAAAGTCTTATCCACTTGTAGATGGAGATTCGACAGACTAGGTCTAGAGGGAAGTTATGAGCATTATGTTCATGCATAACTTCCATACCAAGATTAGCACGATTAATAATATCAGCCCAGGTATTAATTACACGACCTTGACTATCAACTACGGATTGGTTGAAATTGAAACCATTTAGGTTGAAAGCCATAGTCTTCGATACCTAAAGCAAGTAAACCGGGATACCTACTACAAAGCCAAGCGGCTAGGAAGAAGTGTAAAGAACGAGAATTGTTGAAACTAGCATATTGGAAGATCAATCGGCCAAAATAACCATGAGCGGCTACGATATTATAAGTTTCTCCCTCTTGACCGAATCCGTAACCTTCATTAGCGAGATTCATTTTTTGTGGTTTCCCGATCAAACTAGAGGTTACCAAGGAACCATGCATAGACTGAATAGGGAGCCGCCGAATACACCGCCTACGCCTAACATGTGAAATGGGTGCATAAGGATGTTGTCTTCGGCTCACTGGAATACAATCATGAAGTTGAAAGTACTAGAAATTCCTAGAGGCATACCATATCTAATTGTTGTTACCAATTGTTATATATTATGACAATTTCCTTTTTTTCATATATGTTATCAATTTTATTTTATGAATATTTTTAATTAATTACATAATCATAATATTCTTTATTATTTATAGATCTTACTATATTTTTACATTAATTTTTGCTAATTATGTTATAAAGATATGTTTCACAAAAAAAATATAAATAAAATAAATATTGTATCAATAATTAAGAAAACGAAATTAAAAAAAAAAATTTCACTCGCTCGGTGCAATTGGCCGCCGAGCGGCATCGGCCCGCACCATCGCCCCATTCAGAGCGAGACCCAAATATTTTTTTTTTAAATAAATTCGTAAATATTTTTTTTTTAAAAATCAAATTAAAAAAAACCCGAGATTTGATGGGTGTGATCAATAATTTCAAAATTTTAAATTTTTAGATGAAAGGGTGATTTGGTATTTTTCATTGAGCATGTGTCCTTTCTTCTGGCAAAAAGATACATGATCCGGTAAAAAAAAAATTTTTTGGCTCACGTGGATAAATGGACTATTTATTAATCATAGTCATTATCTATGTGGGCCAGCATGTGGATAACGTTGAATCATTGTGTTCCTACTGCGTAGTCAAATTCCCATTCCCCTAGATTCCCTCGCACGCCGACAAAGCCAATCTGGTGGTTTTGATGGTTCAGCGGAAAGTTGTCCGACGGTAGTCCGTAATTCTCGTTCATAAGAGAATGGAACAAGTCAAAAAGAGCATTAGTAGAGGTGGTCGATACTCAATTGAATTGGTATTTGGTATGGCTTTAAGATGAGTAGCTACAACATTGGACCATTTAAGGAAGGCCGAAATTCTTGTCCAGGCCCATCAAAATCAGGTACGGGCCGTCGAGTCCGCGACGAGGTAATTGCCGTAGCGGCCTTATAGGAGAAGTAGCTCGGCTTCGAATCAATGCGAAAAAATGGTATACGCTTCTCGTTCTCGCCATGACGTTTTGTTTTGTTTTGTTTTGTTTTTTTTGTCATATTGAGAGACGAGGACAAAAAGGTTGTCTCATTTCTAGAAAAATGAAAATCTGCGGTCTCTAGTCCGGGCCTTGAAACATGTGGTCGATATTGATAAGGGAAGGGAGCTTTCGCATTTTCTTTGTAAGGGTGCATTTGATTCAGCATTCCCAAAGCCACTTGAGCCTCAAAGCCTGTTGAGAAAAATTTGAGGTGTTTGGGGAACTTCTCCATGAGGCTTTAGGCTGAATGTAACTCTTGAGCTTTTAGCATTTTCGAATGCTGATCCATGAATTAATAAAAGTCAAAATTGGCTGAGGAGATGATAATGTCATGTCCGTTGAGTGAATGTCTTCAAACAAATTGAATAGAGATTGGGACCCAAAACTTGGTTGTCGACTGTGTTTATTCACCTTTTAAGGCTCGTAATTTAAAAAATATTTTTTTAAACCGATCGCTTGTATTACTTACGGAAAGGAATGAATTATCAACATTGCTCATCGTCTCACGAAAATATTTAGACATAAATTATTTACTATAATGAAAATATTCCTCATTCACTAATTTTTTAAAGGATAAAAGTGATCAATTTTATGAAAAATTTTCCAATATATATTTTTGTGGGGGGCCTAAATATGTAACTATTCAGACAAGCTCGAAGTTATACTCGTCCTTGTATATTACATTCAAAACATGCACAGTTTATATTACTTGTACACTTTTTCAGATATGATTGTTAATACTTCACGAGGCTTGTGATTATTTAACTAACGTCGCATAGCATATATAGTAAAATGGCACCTTTCTTTTCAAATCCTTTCGTTTGCAAGTTATGCAATAGACGACTCGAACTCATTGGTCAACGATTTCTGTATTGCACGAGCAACATCAGTGGCAACTGAGTAATTCCCATTGTGAAGGACAGTCTCCTGTTTCGGTCACACCATAAATTGTGAAAACGAAACCATAGAATTCTGCGAATCTTGTGGATGAATCCAAGAGATCGACAATGTCAGGTAGGGGTGTCAACGGGCTGGGTCTCGGCTCGGCCCAAGCCGGCCCAAAACTAAACAAGACCTATCTCAACCCGGTCCAATCCGAATTACGTATGCCACAACTTTTCGGGCGGGCCGGGTCGGATCGAATTCTCACTTGACAAGGTCGTCAAATGAAAAAAATATTAAAAAATAAAAAATAAAAATAAATTAAATTAAAAATAAAAAGTGGGTGCCAAAAAATAGCAGGAACTGGGTCGGCCCGACTTGGCCCGATGAACAATACCAAGATAGACCCGAAAGGCCCGAAAATTAGGTGAAATTTCTAGCCGAGGCGGGTCGGATGAGGCCGGTGTTGGCTTTTTTGACACCCCTAATGCCAGGCACTATAGACTGGGGGTCGCCCCCCGGAAGCGGAAGGCCCGAGCATCCGGCCACGACGCGGTCAAACTTGAGAATGGTAGATTTGCTGAGGATGACAGCTTCTTTAACCGAAACCTCTAGATGGAAATAGATGAATCATGAGCATCCTAAAAGTGTGATTTCTCGGCAGCTGGGACCAGTATGCTGGTGAAAGGAAGTGTGGAACCTCCACTCATAATAATGGGTTTTTTTTCTTTTTGTCCTGATTTATGGGACGTGTCAAATTATAAATCGTGTGAGATGCAGTGGAGAAAATTATTGTGATTGACCCTATTTTTCTTTCCCAAGATTGGCCTTGTTCACCATGTTAGGAATTGGTGAGATATAGAGCAGTCAATATATTTTAATTGGTTAATAACTCATTGACATAAATATTTTAATAAAAGTAAATCCAATCTGAATATTTTAACGGACTCGGACTTGGGCTCCTTTTAGTGAAAAGTATCGAGTCTGCATTGCGCACTCCCTAACAAATTGGCATTAGAATCGATGATCGATTGAGTGGGGGCTCTAGAATCTAATGCATTTCGGTGTTTGGTGGGATGAAGTTGGGCATAATTTTCGGGCGGTGGGCATTGTGGTGTAACAACGCACGCCCGGTGATGGAGTTCATAGGTCGGTCCGGAGAAATATATCTTGATGTAGAAATATATCCGGATTAAGGAGAAGTAGACTTAACACTAAG
Organism: Rhodamnia rubescens; assembly: GCA_021437795.1. Taxonomy (NCBI): domain Eukaryota; kingdom Viridiplantae; phylum Streptophyta; class Magnoliopsida; order Myrtales; family Myrtaceae; genus Rhodamnia; species Rhodamnia rubescens. Next base: position 149,832 of record JAILYA010000070.1, read on the forward strand.
GTCATTTGAGAGAAGAAGATTATTAGGATGCACATGTGAATTGTGCTAGGGAAATCTCACATCGGAGAATTAATAGATGTAGAATAGTTAATATATCGTAGTTGGCCCATAACTCAGTAGTTTAAACTTTTGAGTAAAGGCGGATCCAACTTGGATATATTAATAGGTTCAAACATAAACTCCGTCGAGTTTATGCTTTGTGCACTCCATAACGTGTTGCTCATATCATTTTCTAATTGAACAAACGTTTGCGAAGCATCCCAAGATAGAGTACGCACACATGGAATTCGCGATAAATTTTAGGACTTTCAAGTATATTTATCCCTAAAAATTGCTTCGAGTAAATTTGACTTTACTTAATATATGTAAGACAACGCTCTTTTCTATTATACAGGTATTGATATATACATGTGGCTATAATTCATCTCATTATTCATCATAACTTAAATATTTTTTTTGACTTGGCTTCGAACTTTGAAGGAAAAACGAGTTTTGCCTTTTCTTTCTAAGCAAAATTGAACGAGTAATTAGGGCATCGCCGGTCTTTTTCTCACTCTTAATTCGAAAATCCTCAAAACATGGGGATGTGAAAAACTAAAAGAATCAATTCTGGTATAGCTTATTTATAAGTTTAAGAGATCATTATCTAATGAAATCAATTCAGATTTTTTTTGTCCGATTCTATTTTATTCTATTCTACTATACAAGGCACCTTTGTATGTATTATGTATTATTACGAAATATTGCTCCCTCCTTACGTGTCTCAACCCCACTCCCCTCCTCAAATCAGATATGCATTAGACCATTAAAAAAAATCAGATATGCATAGTCAAAGTATACATGAAAAATCAGAAAAAAATATCCTTAATATCTCTAAAAATACCTAATATCTCTAGCAAGGTTATCATATAGGAGTCACCTCGATATATTCATTTAACATTTTACGAGATTGCTATTAACTATTTTAAAAGCTTTAAGGCGTTAAATAAATGCAAGATTTGATATTTGATTATGTTAGCTTTTTATTTATTTATCGGGTTTTATTTTCTTGGAGAGTAAGACAATCGAGAGGCTGATACACTTCACATACATGCGTATGTTCCCGCGTGCTCTAACCTATAATACAACCAGACTGTTTCTGACTTCTGAGAGTGGAGAGTGGGGTTCAACGCCTCTCCTCATTATGATCTCCCTCACAACAGAGCATGATGTTGTTAATCATAGGTCTTATAATTCATCAATTTCGCAAAAAATGAATGATTTGGAAATTTTTTTGGAATAATGATTGTTTATATCACTTGAAACAATTAATCAATAAAAAATATCTTTATCACGGACAACAACTGATGTCTAAACTTTTTTCTAGGCGTTAAAAATAGTGTTCGTTCATTCATTTTTGATAGATTTAGTAAATCCGGCTCTAGTTAATATTATTTGAGGGATAATTACACAAATGTCATCACTAAGCTTTTAATTTATTTGATATGATTCATGAACTTTTGGTACATGTTCAGTTTAGTCCATTAACTAAATTATCCACAGATTGAATGAATCAAGTAATGGGACTGGATTGAATCTAGTTAGTACACATGCTAATTACAGAGTAGCACATAGTTAATGAACTTGAGACAAAGGCAATACTGTGAAGCTATTCGATTAGTATGCGGCAAGGGCATCTTCAGGACCTCTCTCCTTTCAAGATCAGAGGCCTAGAAGTCCTTGTCGTTGTGCTAGTAGCTTTGAGTAATGTACGCACACCCGATACTTTATTGGGCTAAAGCCACAAAAAAATTCCAAACTACACCCACTTGACGCATTTATGATAAACTTTTTTCGTGATACCAAAAACTCAAACTTGCACTTTGGTGGAAAATATTAGATAGTCTATTAAATAAGAACAGTATGAAATATGTTGGAAGAGATGAGAAAATAAGATGAAGTTGTGCGAGGTGTGCAAAATCTTGTCCTTAAGAATAATTTCGCTCTTGAGTACAAAACTCATTGCGTAAGGCTTTTAGTATGCTGCGTATGGTAACGTTTTCGTTCCGGAACAACTTTTGGAACGAAACAATTTTTTCTGTTTTTGTTCTCGGCAACGATTTTTGGGAACAAAAACGCGTTTAGAATCTGCAAAAAATTGCGTTCTCGGAACAAAAAAAAGAACAAACGCGTTTGGTAAATACATAAAGTTTCCGTTCCCGGAATAATAATAATAATAAATAAATACGTTTGGTAACTACAAAAAAATTGTTCCTAATTTTTTCATTTAATTAAGGGGACTATATATATATTAAAATTAAGATGTCTTTATCTTTTTAACTTACTAAATCAAATTAAATCTCAGTTATTCAATTTACTAAATCAAATTAAACCAATATATGTATAAGTAATTTATGCATGATTTATCAAATTACAATATGGACGAGATCAACTATAAAAAAAATAATAACCTTTAAACGGGGACCTCTAGAAAAATATTAATTGCACTTTAAGTGAAACTAATGACTAAAATGAAAAATATTTATTCATTTAGGTCCTTTTAGTTTAATTGTGCAATTTTTCCAAACATGAGGACTGAAATGAGATGCGGGGTATCAAAGTCTCATGTTATTACTCTAAAAGTAAAAAAAATTGGATAAAATGATTTAAAATGAAATTTTTTAGCCAATTTAGAATTATGTTCAATGAAGAGGCATGTGGTCCCAAACTGAATTTTTAAAACTTTAAGAGCCCAAAATGAAAAGGAAATTAAAATAAAAATATGGACTATTTTTGCACATTTTTCGACCACGAATACTATTTTTCCTGATTTTCAGCTATTTTTATAATTTAAATAAATCCGAAAAATGTCAAAAATTACGAAAAATATTTTTTGTTCAAAATCGGTTTCTAAGGCTAGGCCAAAAATTCTAAGATTAATTTTTAATTTTATGAATTATTTTGGTATTTTTAATTAATTTTTAAAATAAAATAATTAAAAATCGAGGTGTCAATATCGTGTAAAAACAAAAGAAAAGAGATTGTGTTCAAAAACAAAATTGTTCTCAATTGTTTCTAAAAAATGTTCCAAAAGTGTTTTCAAAAGTGTTAGGAAACACGAAGCAAGTTTTCTTTTTTTGTTTTGTTTTTTTCTCCAAAAGTGTTCTGTTTCTCAAAAAGTGTTCTTAACACTTTGGGAACAAAACACTTTTTTCGGAGAAGCTTCTTCATACGCACTGAAACTAAGATGAAGTTGTCCGAGGTGTGCAAAAACTCAAACTTGCACTTTGGTGGAAAATATTAGATAGTCTATTAAATAAGAATAGTATGAAATATGTTGGAAGAGATGAGAAAATAAGATGAAGTTGTCCGAGGTGTGCAAATCTTGTCCTTAAGAATAATTTCGCTCTTCGAGTACAAAACTCATTGCGTAAGGCTTTTAGTGTCTGTCATCCCAAGATACAACAAGCCTTCTTCTCCACTCCACACTTAATGTTAAAATGAGCTGGAACGACATTACGAGTATAACCCATTGAAGAAAAGAAAAGAAAGATAGGAAAAATTCTCTTTTTTAATTGGAGTCTTTTCAAGGATTATGCTTTGAAGTTTATATTAAGCGAAAGACAGGGTTGTTATGAAACCGTTATAAAACTATTGTAAAGAAAGGAGGGTTTATGAAGAAATAAATTAGGCGTTACAAAACCATAACACGGTCTTTGAAGAGCCATTGCACGGTCGTTGCAAAATCGTTATATAATGATGACTTTCATGGTCGTCATAACTATTATTAAACTTTTTATAAAACCTTTTAAAATTGCTGATATTTTAAATAAAAAATCTGCCTTAAATGGACGCGGAAAGCAAAACAGTGTTGACATAGCGCTCACGTGGCATAAGTAAAATAAAAACTATGTTATTTTGAGTGAAAAATCATTTGATGGAACCTTGACGGTAATATAAGTTTGGGGTTCTTTACATCACGAGAAAAAATTTAAGGTGAATGTGCCAACAGTATGCGTGGTTTGTGATCTTTGGTGCCGTGTTCCCAACTTTATTTGCATAAATTGAGGCATTTTCATCGCTTTACGCTGGCTTATATCGACATCTACGGGGGAATTTTACTGGGGTAATATTGGGAATTCACTGTACAGTAAAAAAAGGCCACGTGTGAGATGGCTGGAGGGCCCGGAAGCAATCCAAGAGCCAGGTCATTGGTTCCACTTTCCAATGACAAGCGTACAGATCTGACAGAGGAGAGAGAGAGAGAGAGAGAGAGAGAGAGAGAGAGAGAGAGAGAGATGAGGCGTCGTCGAGGGTGAAGAGAGAAACGAGAGGCCTGAAATCACCGTGCCGCTCGCGTTCCGTGTGCGTGTGTTCATGCGAGCTCTTGGCCATCGGCTCACCTTATCCTATCCGCCATCTCTCTCTCTCTCTCTCTATCTATCTCGTACCTTGTCCCCAGCTTTTTCTTACAATCTTTAACACACACGCCCTTCAGAGAAATATCCTCGTTGCCCGCTCCCGCACTCCATTTCAATTCAATTCAATGCAGCGTCACTTTCTCTAGCCCATCCATGTCTTCCCCGTCATGTAAAAGGCGCTTACTCTCAGGCAAAAGCAAGAAAAACGGCTCCTTGACTGGGTTCCCTTCTGTATCTGTTGCTTCCTCCTGCTTCTTCTGAGCTGCTGAGATTTAAAAAAAAAAAGGGTTTTTGTCCCTTTCCTTGTTGTTTGCATTGGAATTGGTACCCCGGGTTCGAGCTGTTGTATTCCCCAGAAAACAGAGTTCTTGAGCCGGCAGTTTTCTTTTTCTTTAGCAGAAGAGGATAGTACAAAAAAATTTTGCTCGGACGGAGATTTCTCTTCTTGCATGCAGTTTGGAGCTGTGGATTCGATGAGTTCAATCTGCGTTCCACAGTTATCACCGTCGCTTGGAAGGACCGGTTGAAGGAAAGACCTAGAGAACCAGTCCAACTGTTAATTTCATCTCTTTCCTGGATGCGAAATGGCTCCCAAAGCAGGCAAAGCGAAACCGCACAGGGCCAAGGGAGAGAAGAAGAAGAAGGAAGAGAAAGGTGGGTTTGCAATTGCATTGTCATTCTGCTGTCCTAACCGTCCCACTCTGCATTTCTTTCCCCTTCGTTCTTTCCGTACTTTGAAAAATTTCAAAACCTTCCAGCTCCAAAGCCTGGTAGACAAGTAAACAAATCAATGGGAACTCGAGCTTAATGCCAAGATACTCATATGCTCCATCAAGATTCTCGCCTCTCTCAATCTTATTCCTACTCCGCTTTGTCTGCTTCCAAGTCTTTAGACGCCCGTTCCGGCAGTCCTTTAGATTCAGCCACATTCAACTCATGCGGAGATGGTTTTCTTTTTTGCAGTTTTGCCCACTGTGGTGGAGATTACTGTGGAGAAACCAGATGACTTGCAAGTGACACTCAAGGTCTGAACAAATTTCTCTCGTTGTTTATGTCCTAATGACCAAAGTGTTGACACCCATTTGTCTTGGGGACATGGAGACCGTCATGGGTCATGGTTTAAGCACCAATGATTTCTTACTTCCTTCTCGATGGCGCGCCACCACGCCTAATTAGGCGATCTCACTTCACGTGCACATATGAAACTTTCGCTATTGATCATTTGACCTCAAAATAAAGTAAGATTTTTAGGAAGATAGAAGCTAGATTTTATCGGTAAGCAGAATAACGTTTCTTGTATTGCCTTAATACGCCGTCCCTTTCGATGAAACGAAATTGATCACTTCGCATGAATCACGAAAGCAAGTTCGACGAAACGTGGACGTACTCTGAGTCCCTGTTAGGTTAAAATGAGACCGGGGTCGTTGTCGTCGTTGTACAGCGATTGGTTTTTGCAGCAGCTTGTGCAAAAGGATGCTTCTTCACCATGGTGAAACAATCCTGGGAATTTGGCGGACGGACATGGTTTGCTTTATGTGGGAAGCTAAAGCACAAAACCTGGAACCTATTCAACCTTAACGTGTAGTCTTGGTTCGGATTGGCGACAGGGTATATCCACGGACAGGATCTTGGATGTGCGCAAGCTTTTGGCGGTCCACGTCGAGACATGTCACTTGACCAATTTCTCCCTATGTCACGAGGTAAAACAGCCGAGCTCTCTTCTCCTCTGCACTTGTCTCTTTTCTGAACAATTTGGTTTTTATTTATTTATTAAAGTTTTGTGGTGGGTCCCATTTGGCACTGACACTAATGTCGCCATCATCACCACATGCGGTGTTTTTCTCCTATAGGTCTTAGGGCTAGCATTTCTGTATTCATCATTTTTTTTTTGAATGACCAAATTAAAATTTTGCACTAAATTTTATAACTGAATAAATAAAAAATAAAAAGTTTAAGATTAACTTAACTTCCGTACGATAAGTTCAGGACTGATCGAGTAATATTTCGGGAGTTGAACTTATGTATCTTAGTATGATCCCTCGTATTCCCAACGAATGAAGCATAGCATTACATGAGCATGGTCCCCTCCTATCAAATTTCCCTTTCCATGATTAATCCTAAGGGTGACGACTTGCCGTCTAGTCAAATCCAAAATGTACTTCGAGGTACCAGGGATCAATAACGTCGCGGGTACCCAATGGTCGGCCTGGATTCGAAGTCGAGATAGGGACGGAAAAAAAAGTATGCTAGGAAGTCATCTATGGATCGAGAGGATGCAATAACAATAGTATTTCACATGAAAACAGGTTCGGGGGCCAAGACTCAAGGACTCGGCGGACATTCTTTCTCTTAAGCCTTGTCATCTCACCATCAGTGAAGGTAAACTGTAAATCGAGTGATTTTTTCACTTTTGACTTTTAATTTTTTTTATAATAAATTTGTAATAATGAAATTTAAACCAAAAAATAAAAAGAAAAAAAGAAAAGAAAAATTGGAGCCCCTATAAAAAAGCTCGCGAATTCAAGATTTCCTCACTCGCCTTCCTTGTTTCTTGGGTCTTTGCAGAGGACTACACCGAAGAGCTCGCGATCTCGCACATACGTAGACTCCTCGACATCGTCGCGTGCACCATTTCCTTCGGCTCGTCCTCTTCTCCTTCTCCTTCTTCTTCTTCTTCTTCTTCTTCTTCTTCATCCCCGAAAACCTTAGCTCGACCCGTCGCCAAAGACTCCTCCTCCTCCAAGCCTAAGAGTCCGCGCGACGGCGCGTCGTTTCAGAGCTCCGGACCGGACGCCCATGAGAGAGACGCCGCTAATTGCGATCCGAATCTCAAGTCGGGAGGCGAGAAGAAGGCCGATTCGATCCAGAAATGCGCCGGCGCGGTGGCCGACAAAGGGGACCCGGCGTCGGCGGTCTCTCTCTGCCCGCCGCCGCGGCTCGGGCAGTTCTATGATTTCTTCTCGTTCTCGCATCTCACGCCTCCTGTCCAATGTGAGTTCCTTTTTCGCTGTTTTCTCTAACTTTTTGGTGACGAAATGGGGCTAGATGATGCTTTGCAGGGGCTTTGATTAGGGAAAGTCAGAGCTGTGTTTCTGGGGGCTTTGTCCGATGTTTTTTGTGGTCATTTAGTACTCTTCTATTGAGTAAGGGAAAGGACAACGGTGGTCTCAGCGTTTTGAATTGTGTAATCCAGTTCTTCTCTTTGGTTTGATGAAATGCATGTTTTCATCAAAGTAGATGATGCTCTTTTTGATAAATTTTTCTTTGGCTTTTTCTGCAGACATCCGGAGATCGACACGTCCGTTCCTCGATGATAAGACAGAAGATGATTTCTTCCAGATAGATGTGAGGACCTCACTCCTTTCCAGTCATCTTGTACTCCACCACTTCTATCATATATAGATTATGCCGTTTAACTTGTAAGATTTTGGTTGCTTGGGGTTGAATTCTGGCTGTAACTCTGTATGCAGGTGCGGATTTGCAGTGGGAAGCCAATGACTGTCGTAGCTTCAAAGAAAGGGTTTTATCCTGCTGGAAAACGAATTCTTATAAGTCATTCTTTGGTTGGCCTGCTTCAACAGAATAGCAGAATTTTTGATGCTGTAAGTCTCAGAAATCGTATGAACTGTCTCACGCTTGCTTTCTCCTGCCAACTTTGTTTTCTGCCCTCGGTTTGGCCCTCTTTGATATTTTTTAATTGTTTGGTTTTCCTTCTCATTTCTTATGGTGTTACTCGACATTTCAGATCATAGAAACTTGCGGCTAGCCATCACATATTTAGCATTTTTATTATACTATGCTTGCAGGCATACAAAGCTCTCATGAAAGCTTTCACAGAACACAATAAGGTACATACATCTGATTGTATTGAATTTGCAATTCTGGTAACTATTGAAGTTGCAAGACAATAAACTCACCCGAGTTACAATATTAGTTTGGAAATCTTCCGTATGGGTTCCGAGCAAACACATGGGTTGTTCCTCCAGTTGTCGCTGATAATCCTGCAGTGTTCCCAGTGCTTCCTGTGGAAGATGAAAATTGGGGAGGAAATGGTGGTGGTCATGGACGAGATGGCAGACATGATTACAGACCGTGGGCAAAAGAGTTTGCCATTTTGGCGGCAATGCCCTGTAAAACATCAGAGGACAGGCAAATCCGTGATCGCAAAGCATTTTTGCTTCACAGTCTCTTTGTCGATGTTTCTGTTTTTAAAGCTGTCGCTGCAATCAAGCACCTCATTGACGCAAATAATTGCTTCACATCTGATCCGATCGTTTCAATGTTGCACGAAGAAAGAGTTGGGGATTTAGTTATCAAGGTGACTAAGGATGTCCCTGATGCAAGTTTAAAACTGGACTGTAAAAATGATGGGAGTCGGGTCCTTGGCATGTCTCAAGACGAGCTCGCTCAGAGAAACTTACTTAAGGGCATAACTGCTGATGAGAGTGCTACAGTACATGTGAGTAGCGGAATGTTTCATTTGACATGGGGCATGCAAGTTGAAAATGTAATTTATTTATGTAGTGTATCATATATTAATTTGCAACTCATTTTTTGGTAGGATACTTCTACTTTAGGTGTCGTGGTCGTTAGGCATTGTGGCTATACGGCAATTGTTAAAGTCTCAGCTCAGGTAGATTGGGAGGGAAATCCAATTCTTCAGTACACTGACATTGAAGACCATCCTGAAGGAGGGGCAAATGCCTTAAATGTGAATAGGTCAGTAAATAATTTTTGTTGTGTATTGCTTTAACATGTTGATGGTTTTCCCAATTATCGACTGTGGTGCTCATTTCAACTTTGACCATCAGCCTGCGGATGCTTCTGCACAAGTCATCCTCACCTCACTCGTCCAGTGCTGTTCTACGGACACAAAGTTCAGATTCTGAAAATTTACGCTCTGCTAGGTCTCTGATAAGGATGGTCTTAGGAGAAAGTTTGTTGAAGTTGCAGGAAGAGCCTACTAAATGCACCAGATCTATCAGATGGGAATTAGGGGCATGTTGGGTTCAACATTTGCAAAATCAGGCTTCTGGAAAAAATGATGCTAAAAAAACCGAAGAAGCTAAGCTTGAGCCGGCAGTTAAAGGTCTTGGGAAGCAGGGTGGCCTACTTAAGGAAATAAAGAAAAAGACTGATGTCAGGACCAGCAAGTCCGAACTTGGAAAGGAAGCTACTATTTGCAGCAACAATGACACTGACAACAAATCAAACAGCATCAATCCGAAGGGACCAGAGAAACAAGATGAAGAAAAAGAAATTATCTGGAAAAGGCTGCTTCCTGAGGCAACATATTTGCGTCTTAAAGAATCAGAAACTGGTCTGCACCTTAAGGTTTGTTTAATGGAAGAACCACTATATATGACATGTCCAACTATTTTTCAGCTCTTTTGGCCAATTTGGCCCCGAAGAATGGATATTCTGAATTGATTTAGGTGTCAAGCTGTGCCATCCTCCAATACATGTGCATGGTGAAAATAATATGCTCTATCTCCCTTCACCTTATACACATGAATTCAAATTTTCCATTGTTATTCTTGCAGTCGCCAGATGAGTTGATTGAAATGGTACACAAATATTATGCTGATACTGCCCTTCCAAAGCTGGTTGGTTGCTTTCTGGACTGGAATGCCTTGATAGTTTCTTTTTCATAATGGGTAATTGGTATCTCTTTATTTTCTTAGGTGGCAGATTTTGGTTCCTCGAGCTTTCACCAGTCGATGGAAGGACATTGACTGATTTTATGCACACCAGAGGATTGCAAATGTGCTCCTTAGGCCGTGTGGTAACCAAATCTGTAACATTCTTTTAAGTTTTTATGAATTCACGTTTGCATCTTATGCTCACCTAATAAATGTCTTCAACAGCAGTCCTGTACATTTTTTTTTCCCTATGTACAAAGATTGCAGGGGTAAGGCTGCCTAGAGTATTCCCTTCCCCGGACACTCACGAAGTGGGTATTGAACTGGTCGGCCCTTTTATGTGCAAAGATTGACAGTTCGATAGAGACACTTCAAAAGTTGCTATCTTTTGATGTCATGCTGTTTAATTAGCTGAAATCTTATCCGTTATGAAGCTTTCGCTTAAACTTCCCTCAATATGTTATATAATGGAAAGGAAATTTTTCTATTCAAATTACCGGATTCAATCTGGGTTTTACCTTTTGACTAAAAAGAGAAGATGTAGGTTGTACTGACTGATTGTGCACGTTTTACGTAAACTAAAGCTGTTGGAGAATTACATTGTGGAGCCTAACACTTCCATTCATTTCCTGCATCATGCTAGGTTGAACTTGCCGATAAGCTTCCTCATGTGCAGTCTCTCTGTATACATGAGATGGTTGTTCGAGCATACAAGCATATCCTACAAGCTGTTGTGGCAGCAGTTGAAAATGTTGCTGATGTGGCCGCTTCAGTTGCTTCATGTCTAAACATACTGCTAGGCTCACCAGCAAGTGAAAATGCTGACACAGATACTATCAATGATGATAAGCTAAAATGGAAGTGGGTGGAAAGCTTCCTTTTTAAAAGGTTTGGCTGGCGATGGAAACAAGAGAGCTGCCAGGATCTCAGGAAGTTTTCTATTCTTCGTGGATTGTGCCACAAAGTACTATGCATGACCTCTTACTTTTCATTCAGATCTCAGGGTATTCCTTGTGCACCTATGTAATTGAAGCAATCTTGCAACAGGTTGGATTAGAGGTTGTTCCAAGGGACTATGATGTAGAGTCACCTTCTCCCTTTAGGATATCGGATATTATAAGCTTGGTTCCTGTTTATAAGGTGACAAACGGTATTTTTTTTTTTCATTCAAAGTTAATTGGTGATTATTTTTTAGGATCTTATTGGGATTTTGACTGTTCCTGCAGCATGTTGCTTGTTCATCTGCGGATGGACGGACACTGCTGGAATCATCCAAGACTTCCTTGGACAAAGGAAAACTGGAGGATGCTGTTAATTATGGCACTAAGGTGAGTGAATGCTCTTTTTCTGGCATCATATCGTCTGCTTATCTGCATTGGAGCTGATGATTTTTATAAAAAATGAAGGCACTGTCGAAGCTGGTGTCTGTATGTGGTCCTTATCATCGAATGACAGCAGGAGCATACAGTCTTCTGGCTGTAGTGCTCTACCATACTGGTGATTTTAATCAGGTATGTGTCTCATTAAGTACTCAACCACATACACAGATCACTTCTAGATATCTACGATCTGATATGAATCACATTACAACTAATTGTGATATCAGCAATGTTATTGAACAATTATGAGCCAAATATATACTATCCACACTTCATCTTAATTAGGCGGATTCTCATCAGAACTAACTGCAAATTTATTCAAGTGCATGGACATTCAACATAAAAAAAGCCAAATCAACTGCTTAACAATTGCCTTCATTGTAGTGAGTTATTGTTGACATGTTGAGTTACTACGCAGCGTTCTTCTTTACACATTTTTCATCTATCTTGCAGTCGAGAATCAAATGGATTCCAAGTTTAGGTATGAAAGTATTGAACTTGGGTGGTTTTGAGGGGGAAAAAAAACAGAGCCTACATTTGGTGAGGGCACTGATCTCTTGACGTCCCACTGTTTCACTAAACATTGACAAAGGGAAAAGAAAGGGATGCTTTCAGCATGATGAATAAAGTGGTAATTGATGGATATAGACTTTTTGGCTAGGTAACAAACGGATGGATATTTAATTTCTTTCTTTCTAAGACTTTGTACTTTACCTGTTAGCATTTAAAAGAAGTAAGTCTGATCGCTGTTCGCGTGAAAAAGGACTAGTGTTTTCTGTCAGAATTTGCTACTACAAAGATTCGATAATTGCTGCCAATAATCCCTACATTTTGTTTCTTGACTTGATGACTTTATTGAGATGAGACATCTTGTCTATGGTGGAAGGTTTGATTCTTGTCTAAAGATTGCTTTAATAGCATGTTGTTTCATCTGAACTTATTAATCTTCTACCTTGAGTAGGCAACCATCTATCAACAGAAAGCATTGGATATTAATGAGAGAGAGCTCGGTCTCGATCATCCTGATACCATGAAGAGTTACGGGGACCTTGCTGTGTTCTACTATCGGCTTCAACACACAGAGTTGGCTTTGAAGTATGCTTTTACTTTCTTTTCCCAGAATATCTAACCTACATCCTAAACAAGATAACCTTACTTAAGGGCTTTATCTCTTTTGCCTTTCCCATTCCTCTATGATTAAATACTTTTTCCTTAACATGGTGAACGCCAGAGAGAACCTATTTAAAAGCGAACCATGTGACCTTTGCGTGACTATGTTAGTTCATGTTATAACTTTTGAGTCGACCCTGCATTACTCTAGGTACGTGAATCGTGCTTTGTATCTGTTGCACTTAACCTGCGGTCCATCTCATCCAAATACTGCTGCCACCTACATCAATGTAGCGATGATGGAAGAAGGTCTGGGAAATGTTCACGTTGCCCTTAGGTACCTCCAGGAGGCTCTAAATTGCAACCAAAGACTTCTTGGAGCTGATCATATACAGGTCTCTCTCTCTCTTCCCCCCTCTCCTCCCCTCCCCCCGCTAGTGGCATCTTGGGAAAAACTTATTTCTATTGAAATAATGGAGGCGAGGAATTTCATTTCTACCCGGACTCGAATTTTGGACTTTCTTAATGAACAAATCATTGTAGTTGACACTTGGGCGGTCAACATTGACTTCTAGCAATAGTTGTTTGCTGTAGTATTAGGAGCAGAATGTTTATAACTGTTATGCTGGACCAACTCACCGCTAATCTCTCTAACATTAACCCGTCATTCTATAATCTATGTTAATGAACTTGTCAAGTAACCCATTGAGATATGTTGAGTTTCCTGGTCAAGAGAAATGTGAGACCAAATTTTATTTAAGTTTTGGCAGATTGTAGCAATAACATGACCTTCCTTTTATGGCCTTTGTTATTTCATTTCCAGACTGCTGCCAGCTATCATGCCATTGCAATTGCTCTATCTCTAATGGAGGCCTACTCCTTGAGTGTTCAGCATGAACAAACTACCTTACAGATACTGCAGGCCAAACTTGGATCAGAGGATCTACGGACACAGGTACCACCAACTTTATTAGGAGAAATCCCCGTCTTGTATTATTTAATATTCATTGTTGCTGTATTGATAAATCATTAATTTCTAGGATGCGGCTGCATGGCTTGAGTATTTTGAATCGAAGGCTCTAGAGCAGCAAGAAGCTGCTCGCAACGGTACACCAAAGCCAGATGCCTCAATCTCCAGCAAAGGTCATCTGAGGTATCAACCTTTTTCATCCGTGCCCATCCGTATGCTTCTCATCATTTTTCTGACGAGATAACAGTAGTGACAAATTTTATGTTGGTAAAATTTTGTGGAAAGTTTACGTTTTCCCTAAATTTTGTGGAAAGTGTACATCTTCCCTGTAAACAAGCGCATGGCCTCACAATTCTTTTTGCTGCTTTCGTTGTAAGTGCACTGATCACTGCTCTGGCCAAACCTTCTCAGTGCTGAATGAACAGATGCTCATAAAATGTTATTGGCATCATTTTCTTGTGAAACCTATGGTCCCCATTTTTAACCTGAAATGATTCTCTTCCCCCTTTTGAAATTCGTAATGTTGATAACCAAATCTGTGTCCATGGCTTTTCCTTTATATTTTGCTGACTTTCCATCTTACGTGAAATTTCTGTGCCCGACTGTTTATTACAAAAGTTCAAGCTATTAGAGTATGGCAAGAATTATGTTTACTTCTCACGTGAAGGACTTAAGCATGCGAACATGGTACTTGTGAGTTAAAGATTAATTGAAGCCCATTGTGTATAGTGGAAGGGAAAATCCATCACCTGAAAAGATTAAGCCATTAGAATACAACGTGTTTAAGTGTTATAGCTGCTTCTTTATGATGCTAACGGTATTGTATGATAAAGCAATAACTTGATTCTCTCTCTTTTGGTTAAGCGTGTCGGATCTCCTTGATTTTATAGCTCCAGATGCAGACATGAAAGCGAGGGATGCCCAGAAGAAGGCTCGTGCTAAGGTCAGAACCACCTTTTATATCTACTCTTTTGTAAATGTCTCTGCTGCCCTTGGTTTAATTGATAATTCTGATGCAGGTGAAAAAAGTTGACCAGAACTGGGATGCATCAGAGGATTATCAGACGGATGAAACCTTGTCACCCAATAATCCTCTTGCAGAGAATTCAAGTGAAAACAAAACTGACCATACCGAGGCTACAAAAGAGAAGGAAGATCCTTCTTTACCAGGTCAATTGATAGTGGGCACGAGTAGTGAACTGGTACAAGATGATTCTTCCGATGAAGGGTGGCAGGAGGCCATCCCTAAAGGCCGCTCACCTGCCACTCGTAGGTCTTCTAGTTCGAGAAGGCCAAGCCTGGGAAAACTGAACACTAACTTTGCGAATGTATCAGAGTCTTCGAGATACCGCGTGAAATCCAATAATACTGCCCCATCAAAAGTAAGCACTAACGAATCGACCACCTCAGTTGTGCCATCCATGCCTGCTATGAAGAAGTTTGTGAAAAGTGCAAGCTTCAGTCTGAAGGTCAATAGTCCTAACGCCACATCTAGTTGGACTCCCAACCCCAAGTCTGCACCAGCTAGCCCAGCTCCAGGTGAACAAGCTACTAAGACGTCTTCCTTGTCTTGTCCAATCAGTGTTCAGGCTGCTGGGAAGCTTTTCTCCTATAAGGAAGTTGCTCTGGCTCCACCTGGATCCATAGTGAAGGCAGTTGCAGAGCAGTTGCCCAAAGAAACTATTTCGGGTGAGCAGAATTCTGAGGAGACAGCTGCAGCAGAGTTGGCTCTAAACGAGGCAACTGTATCTCAAGATGTAGATGATCAGGAACTTCAGAAAGAAGCAGCAGAGAATAAGTGTCTAGATGCCGAGATGACAAAAAATGCTTCAAATGAAGAGCAAGAAAAATTAGAGGAAGGAGCCCGGCGGAAGCCACAGATACCACCATTCCACAAATAGTTGAAAACGTTGTGGCAGTGGAGGTTCAAGGCACTGCTTATCTACAAAATCAACAAGGTAGGAGTGTTCTGGCTTCAGAAATTGAGGCAGCTGATATCTCAAAAGATTCAGACACGGTTGGTTTAAGACATGATGCGTTGCGAGTAGTACCTGATGGTCCAACTGCTTCCTCTGACGTAGATCGTTCACAAGTTCCTGTTGAAAATGCACGTTCATTGCAAGAGAAAAGAGCATGCTCTACCAAAGAAGTGGTGGCTGAGGAAACCAAAAACCCAGATGATCGTCTGAATGGTGATATAAGTGATAAGCCCTTGGCAGCTGAAGTTGGAAAGCAAGATGAAACTGATGCTGGAAAGGAGATGACTAAGAAACTCTCTGCATCTGCACCACCCTTTAATCCTTCCACCACTCCAGTTTTTGGCTCTGTTCCAGTTCAGGGGCTCAAAGATCATGGAGGAATCTTGCCTCCACCATTGAATGTTCCTCCAATACTCAGTCCTGTCCGCAGGTCACCTCATCAGTCTGCAACAGCAAGGGTCCCGTATGGTCCTAGGCTATCTGGTGGCTATAATAGGTCTGGAAATCGGGTCCCCCGTAACAAATCTGGCTTCCATAATGGTGAACATGCTGGAGATGGGAACCACTTTAGCCCTCCAAGAATAATGAACCCACATGCAGCTGAGTTTGTGCCTGGCCAACCCTGGGTTCCCAACGGCTATCCAGTATCCCCTAATGGGTATATGGTTTCTTCAACAAACGGTATCCCACTGTCTTCTAACGGTTTTCCTCTGTCACCAAATGGTATTCCCTCGCTTACATATGAATACCCACCATCAGCCATTGGTCTTCCCATCACTGCTCAAAATGGCTGCGAAGCATCTGCAGTTAGTTCGGCGGAATCACCAATTGATATGGCTGATGAGGTGGTTGTTGAAGATGAAGTTCCTACAGTGGAGCGGACTTCTGCAGAAGTAGTAGTTGAGAAGCACTCCGTAGAAGAAACGGCGCTAGAAAATCCCTTGCCGTGCCATGAGGACACTCCTCATGAGACTGAAGGAAAGACCAAAGATGATATCCCAGAGACTGTGGATTCTGTGAAGACCAAAGAGACGGGCAATGACACTGCAATTGATCACGAGAAACCCATCAAATGTTGGGGGGACTACAGTGACGGCGAAGTGGAGATGATTGAGGTTTCAAGTTAAATACTACTAATAACCTTTTTCCTACTCATTCACCCATTTGAAGCTCTGCTCTGTGATGTCTTGAGCTGAGTCATTAGATTCCATCCAGCAATGCTGCTGTGCAGGGTGAAACAGAGACGTCGCTTCTAGTGTATGTGTTGTAAATGACAGCGAAACACCGGCACTTCCTGAAGCTTTTTGACGTTGGGTTATCTCAGCATCAGAGAAGAATTTGATGACAAGTACTGTGCATAGGCTGAAGAAATGAGGATATGAGTCATTGCGGGAAGGATGTATTGAGTTGCTTATTGTTAACTATTTCCTATCAACTCTATTGTTTTTCAATCTGTCCTTGGTCCTTGTAATTTTTGTCGTTGTTGAGAACGGGAAGAACCTTGGAAATTTGTACTCTACAGGAGCTCTGCCAGTAATGGTTTGAGCAATGATGACTGCAATGCTCTGCACTAATAATATTTCGTTTATCTTGTTTGTAAGAAAAGTTCACCTCACAACATAAATTTTAATGCATCTACAATTGTTTCTCTTTTGCTTGCTTTTCTATCATCTGTAGCTAAAGAGCTCATCCGAAATGATAGCAGCTATTAAGAGGGTGAAAGAGGTGGCTCTTCGATGTCAAAAGTTTGTGACTCTATGACCAGCAATTATGTGTGTGTGGAGAGAGAGATTATCTCAAGTTTCCATAAGTCAAGCTGCAGAGATAATATGATGCAGAGGAGAGCCTTTATTTTTTTTTTCTTTTTTGGGAGAAATTTGCAGGCTTCTTTTGCTTTGCTTAAATTACGATCGGAGCTTATGCCTGGAGATTTAGCCAGTCTTTCTATTGATAAGATCAGCTTTTTATTCCTGGAAACGTGATAAAGCTGAACATCATAACCCTATTGAAGTAACAAATCAAGTAGCGGGATATATTTGTTATAGTGCATAGTCTTCTCCAAATTAGCATGAAGACGATGAAGTGGCTAGCAGTATCACCATGGGGGTGAATAGGTGATCCTAAAGAACTTGAAAAACTAATGAGGAACTCAAACAATCTAGTTCAGAATCAAGTCAGAATTTGAGCCTAAACAGCAATATATTCAGATTTATGTGTGCAATAAATTTTCAGATTCAATAAGTAAAAGTTAAGAGATAGACAATTTTTTTTTGGTCAAAAAGAGATAAAAAGGTTTGCACACGATATTGATAATGGTTCGGTTTAGATCAACCCTACATCCACATTCTATACTAATGGCCTACTAACTGGATTTCACTAGTGAATCAATGAGAGATTACAATGAGTGAAGCTTCTCAAATGGATAGTTCACACTATTTCACACAATCACTCTTTTCAACACCTCTCAAGGATTTTAACTATGAAGCTCACGAAGACAATTATATAGAATTGAAATTCTCTTTGAACTTTGAAATTTTCGACTCTTGATTTCTCGTGCTCTTCATCACATTTGTCTCCTTTTATATTCCTCCACTTCCAATTTCTTGTTGGACAATCTTCGGAATGATCACTTTCCAATCAATCCATTGCATAAGATTGTATAAAGAAGATCGAGTAGTCATTGAGGAATAAAATCAGAATCTCCATGCATTCGGTCGCTCATACAATCCGAATCTAGGTTTTCATAAATCATACAATCCGAATCTAAGTTTTCATCAATAGAGTTCTTTATTTATGAAAGACAACTTGTCTATCATAAGGAAGAAATCCAAGCAAGATCACTAGTTGCTGTAAAAATGATTTGCACTTGAATTATGGACTAACTGGAAAGGTACTACTGTAAATCCAGTTTAGGGTATAAAAGGTTTTGATTCTTCAGAATTGGGGTTTTGAATAAAACAACCTTTATCCTTTTTTTCTTTTGCTTATAATACTCTCCACGAGTTTGGGCTCATCCTGCTTCAGCTCGACAAGACTTCTCATAGAGTCCGAGAACATACAAGCTCCAAATGCAATATCCGAACTTCACTTGAGCTTCCATCTTCCGATTCCCCCTAGCGTATTGGCAATCGGGGCTCTACCTCGTTCATCATCTATCTAAGGTCTCTCCAAGATTTACCAAACTTCCCGTTTTAGGGTTTTTCACCTTTACTTAGGTACTTCCAGCTTGGAGACATTTTTATGTCCAAAGCATTGTTCACCATTGATAGAGAACCTATAACCTTCGGACGATCTGTTAAGACATCATCCGTATAATGGCTTGTACATCTTTTAGTTGGTTCTACTCAATCAATTAAACACATTAATAGCCTTTGATTGTTTTGTCACCTTCAAAACTTCATGAGGGATTTTCCCTAACGAGCGGAACATACATTTAGAGATTTTTCCTTGATTCGGTTTTATCAATTTCCAAGTAAATAAATTTGTTATCATCTTGTTTATATGATACCATAATTACAGGCAATGATACTTTTCTCCGATATCCCTCTATTTATATTGAACAAGGTCTAAATGAAATTAGTGTGCTTCACGCATTCAATTCTCTATTTATTTTTATGGTATCGACCACGCGGGGAGCACCGATCCTTTCTTGTTAAAAAGAAAAATCAATACAACCATGTCGTCTCCTTCTTCAAACGCCAAATTCCCATTTCCCTCAAATATCAATGTGGCAAACTTTTCTACATTGAAGTTCGATGAAAAAAAAAAATTCTTTGAGAAGCACGAGATATTGTCTCCGATTGAAAGTCGGGACCTACTTGGGTATCCTTACTAGAGAAATAGTTGCACCACCACGAGACATCATATTAGAAAATGGAGCTGTAATCAATAATCCAAAATATGTACACATAAAATCTTGAATCATGGGCATACTCTCGGAAGAGGTTCTTGGTAATGCTGTTGGACTTCGAGCAACAATAGAAGTATTGGATGTGAGCATAACCTCTTTCGGCAACTTCAACTCATCCGGAAAGAAAATAAGACATCATCTGTTTATCTCCATGAGTTTAAATCTATTTGTGGTTAACTACATTCCATTAGTAAGTCTACGTGGAATGCTAATAAAGTCTTCAAATTATTTGAAAGACTTGATGATAGCTATGAGTTGTTTAAAATGACTATGTTCAAGCCTTTTCTTCTATCTTATGTCAAAGTGATTGCACAACTTCAAAGCTACGAGTTACAAAACAACCGAACTCCAACTATGCTCCCAAACACTTCCACGACATTTATCCTACAGCTGGCTAAAAGACAGCCTCGGATGTAGAGGTAGAGGATCCATATTTGCACTTTTCAGGAAACCATAATACTACTCGACAAATCAAAACCGTCATTACCCCGCCACATTCAAACTCAAGAGTATCATCTCTTATCTGTCAAATTTGAAAGAAGAAGGGGCAAGATGTTGCTAGTATCGTTTGGACAACATTCATGAGAGTAATATGTACTCCACAGCTTGACTGCTCTTTATATATTAAATTCACGAGATAAAGAATAAAATCTAAACAGTGGTGCAAATGCTCAAATGACAAATAATGCAGGTTATCTTGAGAACATAGTTCCTTACCATGGCCATGATAATATGATAGTTGGAAATGGTACATCACTCAAATGATTGATTTTACTCCGACGTGGCGCTCAACCGAGTACAATACGAAAGTTATAGTACTCATCTTGTTGTTATCCCTCAATCTACCGATTGTGTTTATATATCTTGACATGTATTTTATGGGCATTTTCCTTTTGCCTCCTCCTCTCACGTTACCTCTTCGATTGAATAGGAGCTACTATAATGGAATTCATCTTTTAGTCCATCACAAATAAAAGCTACTGGTGATCATTAGACTAGTTCCCTATCAAGGCCGAAATTGTCTAGAATGGTTGTTCACCAAAAGATCTTGACTTTGCACCCGAACGTGCACCTCTCTTTCCAAAGATAGAACTGGACTTAAATGTTTCATCTACTCTCATTAATCATGTGCCATAACCAACGAACAATGATTCTTTAACTCGATTGCGGCGACTTCCACATCCTCGGTGCATCCCATGATTTCCCGTTCAAAACCGGAATCTCGAACCAAATTCAAGGTATGCCAATATAGATATATCGATAAAAAAGAAAGATTAAAAGAGAATGATATTTGTTCTCTAATAATGGTGTGATAAACATTATACATGAGAAGCCTTTATATAGGCTTAGAGGAGAAAAGGAGCCTAGCATTCTTCCTATGTGGGACTAAAGAGAAAGAAGAGAGGTAAGGGAAAACCTACAAAACTATACAACATGTTTTAACACCCCCTCAAACTCAAGGTGGGTCAAATAACGAGAGTTTGGAAAGAAGAAATTTAAATCGTTGTGATGTAAGAGCCTTCGTAAAACAATCGGCAAGTTGATTCTCGGTTCCAACAAAAGGAAGTGAAATAGTGCGAGCTTGGAGATGATGACGAGTCGAGATGACAATCGATCTCAATATGTTTGGTACGCTCATGAAATACTTGGATTTGCACCGATATGAATGGCACTCTTGTTGTCACAATGCAGAGAAGTAGGATCCAGAAATGAAACACCCATATCGGCAAGTAAGCGGCGAAGCCAAACAATCTCAACAAGAGTGTCGGACATAGCACGATACTCGGACTGCGTAGAGGAGCGTGAGACAATATGTTGTTTCTTGGATCGCCAAGAAATAAGTGAATCGCCAAGAAAAATGCAATAACCAAGTGATAGATTTGCGATCGGTGACATTGGAAGCCCAATCAGCATCGAATAGGCACGCAACTTGAGAGTAGAAGAAGATGGTAGAAATAAGGAACGCGATAAAGTGCCTCGAAGATAGCGAGAATTCTTAGAACGACCGCATAATGAGTTGTTCGAGGAGCAAAGAACAAACCGACCGACAACATGAACAGCATAGGCGATATCGGGTCGGGAGATAGTAAGATAAATAAGATCGCCAACCAAGGTCCGATAGCGGGTGACATTAGAAAGAGGTTCTCCATCGTCCTGGGCAAAACTTCGATTTAGCTCAATAGGAGTGGCGTGAGACGTGAATCGATAGAGCAGCCCTGGATTAATATCGGCGGTATATTTCTCGCTGAGAAATGAGAATACCACGTGAAGCTGCGAGCAATCTCAAGCCCAAGAAAATAGCGCAGTGGTCCTAGATCCTTCATGGCAAAATGTTGCTTTGAAGGTGCCGCTTGGTATGCTCAATATGGTCACGATCATCTCCGGTGATGACCATATCATCAACATAAAGAAGAAGAATAGTGCAGCATGAAGAAGAGGTATGAACAAACATAACATGATCAGCCTCACTTTGAGTGAAACCAAGCGATCGAATAGCATCACCGAACTTCTCAAACCAAGCACGAGGGGCCTGTTTGAGACCATAAAGAGCCCGTCGCAAGCGGCAAACCTTTCCGAGGTATGAGCAAGACCCAGGCGGAGGTTGCATAAAGATATCTTCCTGAAGATCACCGTGAAGAAAAGCATTCTTCACATCAAGCTGATAGAGAGGCCAACTGCGAATTGAAGCAACGGCTAATAAAGCACGGACAGATGTCATCTTTGCTACGGGAGCAAAGGTCTCCTCGTAGTCGATACCATACTCTTGCGAGAAACCTCGAGCAACCGGACGAGCTTTGTAATGCTCAATACCGCCATCGAACGAGTCTTAATCTTATATATCCATCGGCAAGATACGAGGGAGCGACCCGGAGGAAGAGGCACAAGCTCCCAAGTACCAGTATTCTCCAAAGCCGAGAGTTCCTCGGACATAGCTTTGGCGCCATTCTACATTTTGAAGCGCTCGCGATAACTATTAGGTTCTTGTACAAGCATGAACAGCAGCTAAAAAGGAACCAAACTCAGTAGAATAAGAAGTAGCAACAACATACTCGGCAGGTGGACGCCGATCTCGAGGAGGATTACAGGCGTGGCTCTAGTTGTGCGGAATCGTCGAGGGCGGATACGGCGGGAGGTGCAGACAAGGGATAGGTGAAGATGGAGAAGGTGGCAATATATCTAGATCCGATGTAGAAGAGGGACTAGAAGGGTCGGAGTAGAGGATCAACGGGAAAATCCATAAATGGAACAGGAGACGAAACATGAGGTGTAGTATTTGTCGGAAAAGAAAGGGATGTGTTCATGAAACGTAACATCACGAGAAATACGTACTACGTCGCGCATTTGGGTCATAACAACGATAACCTTTGTGCTCAGTGCTATAACCCAAGAATGCACATGGGATAGAGCGAGCGGTAAGCTTTGTACGTTCGGTGAGTGGAAGAATGACAAAACAAGTACATCCAAAAACTCGAAGATGATTATAGCTAGGAGGTCGAGAGTAGAGACGCTGAAACGGGGTGTCTTGATGGAGAACGAGATGAGGGTAGGCGATTAATTAGATGAATAGCCGTGAGAAGAGCCTCGACCCGTAACTCAATGGGAACGGATGTGCCAAGTAAGAGAGCTCGAGTGGTCTCTAGAATATGACGGTGCTTGCGTTCAAGCAACTCCATTTTGATTTGGAACCCCGGGACAAGATAAGCGAGGAAGTGTACCATCACTAGCTAAGAGGGAACGAAAGACACCGGAGAGATATTCTCCCCCGAATCGAACGGAAAATTTTGATTTTTGTATTAAATTGTGTGGAAACCATGGAAGTAAAAGACCGATAGATGGAAAAGAAATCACTACGTTGACGCATAAGATAGACCCATGTATAACGAGAATAATCATCAATAAAAGATACATAATATTTGAAACCACTCTTGGAAGAGAGAGCGGGCGGGACCCCAAACATCGGAATGAACAAGATCGAAAATCGTACTAGTTCTAGAGTTACTAACGGGAAAAGGCTTAGCAGATTGCTTGGCCAAAGGGCAAATAGAACATGGAGGAAGACTACTAGAAGAAATAGGACCCAAAGCACCTTGTTGGTGAAGGACGGTGAGACGAGAAGACGGAATATGTCCAAGACGGCGATGCCACCGAGCAAGATCGAGGGTAGCCAACACAGGATGAGGAAGAGAGGAAGTTGGAAGATGGAGATGTTGCATAATATAAAGTCCATCCCGTCTATCGCCCTCGCCAATCATCTTGCCACTCAAACGATCCCGCACAAAGCAAGAGCTATTTGTAAAGCTTACAAGACATCCAACATCGGTGAGTTGTCCAACGGATAATAAATTGAGAGCCAAAGAGGGAACATGTAACACATCGGGAACATTGAAACCTTCGGAGATGGTAAGAGTACCTTGTCGGGTAGCTAGTAGAGGAGAACCATTAGCGATAGTAAAGAAATGTGTCTGGTTGCTTGAGCTCGGAGAGCTTAGTGAGAAAACAGCGGAAGTAGACATATGTCTAGCAGCTCTCTGAGTCAAGTACCCAAGTAGTAGAAATATCACCTGAAGGTGGAGTAGGCTGCAGCGGTGCTTCCAAGCAGATGAGAGAGTTGTAGAAGTACCGGAATCGGAAAAAAGACTGGGCGAGAGAAGGACTCAATCGGGCAAGTTGGGCCTCAAGAGCAGAATACGGTCATCCGTAGATGGAGAAACCAGAGTAATAGGCTGAGAGATTGGAGATGCGGTAGTGACTCGTGGTGATGCAGAAGGCGTGAAGCATTCCTCTTCTTCCAACAATGTGACTCGTTATGATCAAGACGATGACAATACGTACATGAAAGGCGGCGAGGACCACGAATAGGACCACGAATAGGCAAAGGACGTGGTGGAGCAACCAAAATAGCGGTTGAATCGAAGTCAGCCGAGGAGGAAAGAAGACCAAGACGAGTTTCCTCGGATTGTAATTCTTTGACGGCGTCAAGGAGGGATGGTCTTGGAGAGCGGTGAAGAAGTTGGCTGCGAACACCTTCATAGGGAGAGCTAAGCTTCATAAGAAAAGAATGTAGACGGTGCCTATCTTGAGTCCGAAGCGAGTAGATGGACACCGAGTACAGTTCGGGCATGATGGGCGAGAGAATAGGAGCAAGAATATCCAGTTGACTCCAAAGTGAGTGCATGTAATTGTAGAAGTATCGAATAGAGCGAGACCCTTGCGTAGCATTGTAAACTTCTTGCTCCAACCGATAAACTCGAATGTCCCCCGTGCGGGTGAACATCTCGGCAAGCCGATCCCATAAACTTTTTGCCTCAATAATATTAGAAAATTGTGGGCGAAGAGCAGGATCAATGGAACCAAAAATGATAGCCCATGCCTTCCGATCAGCAACTTTCCATGCTCGAATTTCAAGAAGACGTTTCGCAACTTCATCGGATGAGTCACTTTAAAGAGCACCGGGACAAGGACAAAGTCCTCAACATGCTCAAACAGTCGCGATAAACAAGTCTTTGTCATTGCCGATGGTTTCCAAAGAGAATAGTTTGAACCATCGAGTTTGACGTCAATACGATCACTAGAATCACCCATGACCGACGTAAACAAGAAATCACTAGCAAAGCTAGAAATATGGATTGAGGTGGAAAAATTGATCGAAAGGATCGAGAAAGAAGAAGCACGGATTAGAACGAGTAAGGATGATGGCCCTAAACTCATTATCTTAATTTCGATGCGGAAGATCCAATTTATGGCAACCGCAGAGCATACTTTAAAAAATAATGAGCTCATTGTCTTATTTTTCGATGCGGAAGATCCAATTGATGACAACCGCAGAGCATACTCTTCAAGACAATGAACCTTGCTCGATACCATGATAAAAAAGAAAGATTGAAAGAGAATGATATTTGTTTTCTAATAATGGTGTGATAAACATTGTACATGAGAAGCCTTTATATAGGCTTAGAAGAGAAAAGGAGCCTAGCATTCTTCCTATGTGGGACTAAAGAGAAAGAAGAGAGGTAAGGGAAAACCTACAAAACTATACAACATGTTTTAACAATATCATGTATTCCTGTCAAGCCATGTAATGTCTATTAAGCCTTAAAACACCTAGTTGGACAGACGCATTGCTAGAGGAGTTGAATGCTCTTGCAATCAACAAAACATGCGAATTTCCCATCATCCCTCGATGAATGTGGTTTGATGTAATAGGGTGACAAAGCAAATTTATATGCGAGATAATTGACTTGACCGACCCAAAGCCTGACTTGTTGCAAAAGTCTTCCATCAAGAGGAGGCGTTGATTTCCTAGAAACTTTTAATCCGGTAGTCAAACAAGCCACCATTCACATTGATCTATCAATTGTACAATTAAGAATTGCGAAATTCATAAATTAGATGTCAAGAACGCCTTCCTACATGACTATCTCGATGTTCCTATTTATATGGAATAGCCATTGGGTTTACGTGATTTATCTCATCCTAATCACGTTTGCTTACTCCATTGTGTGCCATATGGCCTCAAATAAGTTCTTAGGGTTCGACAAGTTCAACGACTTTTCTTTTTCAATATGGCTTCATCTATAGCATTGCTGATCCATCACTGTTTTTTTTTTTTTTTGTCATCGTGTCATTCTATTTCTTTGTGTTGATGATATAGTCTTCTTTGGTGATTTCCTAGAAATATTGGACTATCTTATGCATGCACTCTATCAAGTGTTTTCCATGAAAGGCTTCGGCACGCTTCATTATTTCTTGTGCATTGAAGTCAATTGTTCCATTGATGGACTCGTTTTCTCACAATGAAAATATGCATTGGATTTTTTTAGGTGATAGCCCATGGCACAATGCAAGCCAATTAGTACTCCTATAGCTATCCAAAGAACCAGTCCTCGAACACGTTGATAAGCCCTATACTCGATCTGTCTCATTTTCGAAGCATTGTAGGTGCCCTTCAATAACTTATCTTCACTTGTTTGAGTCTCTCTCTTGCGGTGAAAATCAATTGCCAAGATATGCATGCCCCGAATGTTGCTCACCATCATAACGTAAAATGTACTCTTCGACATGTTTGCGGTACTTTACAACTTGGTCTTCGCATTTTGTCTATAGTTCTCTTCATTTATTTGGCTTTAATGATGTAGACCGAGTGGGTGCAAACCGGCATAGCATACTACCACTCAATATTATACTTTTCTCGGCTCAAACTATGTTTCATGTGTGCCAAGAAACAACTCACTATGCATGTTGTTAAATATGTCTTGAATTTTATGTACTTGGTCCAGTTCATCACCGACCCGACATATTTTTCGTGCTTTGCCCAAAAGTGGAGAAAAAATTGAGATTTTGTTTGCTTGCTCCGAGTTGGATCTGTACTCTCTTTGATTATAGTGGAATCCTGTTTTGTATCGCCCGTGGACGTAGATCACTTTGATCGAACCACATAAATCCTTGTGTTACGTGTTTGCTTTTCGCATTTGTTACAAAGACATGCTCCATAGCTATACCTGAATTTTGGGCTTTTGCTTCAATAGCTAACTCACTTAGATTGAGATATACCAACCTTGGCCTTCGTGTCTATATCGACAAACCCCTCATCTCCCAAAAAACCATTCCCTCTTGTGAAGCTCTCATGTATGCTCTCGGCTTTAGTCGTCTTTGATTTTCTTTTTCTTTGCTTGATTGTCTTTTCATTTCTCTCCCGATCTATTTTGGGAGTTCGTGTGTGAAAATAAATTTCTGCAGCAGATTTTGGGTAAACATAAAGACCATTTAGGTCATTTGTCCGGTTGATGACCACCAAAGAGGATGTTCGTCGTGGCTCCACAACCTCTCCGAGGTTAGGGCTCTCCGAGATCTAGATTCGGTTTATATCCGGGGGTTTTACTCTCCTAAACTAGATCTAGATATAGATCTAAGAGTTGCTAACAAGTATTTGATTTGTGTTATCTCAACATATTGATGTTAGTATCTATACACGATAATGGTGATGGGACGTTGAACTTAGATGTGCACTTGCAAATTGGTGCAAATGAAGTGGAAATCTCGGCATGTTCATCGCAAAATCTGGTGATTGACCGCTGATCATTTACGGTGACAGATATGTTTTTAAGGGATGAGAGTATACTTCTACTGGGATTTGTGCTTTGTTATTTACTTTCTTGTATTTACTTTGTGTTATAGTTATTTTGCATTTGCTATACTTAAAAACCTTCTATGAACCTCTTGAGTATTATTGTGATTAATGAATGTAATCTTTCTTTCAATTAAAAAAAAAACCTTGGCGTTCGTAACTTTTCTCATTTTAGCATTAATCTCACAACTAATTCAGTTTTTCATGCTCAAACAAGATACATTGAGATTGATTATCAATTTGACCGTGAAAAGGTTGCTCTTGGTTCTATTGTGACTTGCAATGTTCCGCGTTCCTCACAAGTTGCTGATGTTCACCAAGTCATTGACTCTAGATAGCTTTGTCGATTTATGAACCAAACTCATTTTCATATCCTTCCCATTGATCAGTTTGAAGGAGATTATTGAATTAACAAATCAAATAGCAAAATATCACGATGGTTACAATGCAGAATCTTTTACAAATCAGCATGAAAGAAACACATCAAGCAAGGCATCCATTACTTGATCATTTAGAGTTCTTTCCCTGATTCGATTTTATTCAATTTTTGTGTAGGTAAAAATTATTATCTTTATGTTTATATTTCACCGTGATTATAGGTGATGACATCTCTATTTGACATTTCTCTTTCTATACTATACGAAGAATCAATTAAATTAATGTGCTTCATTCATTTAATTCTCTATTTATCTTTAAACTAGGCGAACAACAACCATAACTACATCGATCCTAAGGTAGCAAAGTGTTTTTTTGGGTAAGCTTTGACCCCCATGAATGTCATCTACTAAAATATATTTAGGGCTGTCTTAGAATGTAGATTTCTTAAATTTTAGACAGACATAACTATTCTCTCGGAATCCGGTTTATGCAGATCTTGCGCATTATTAGCTCTTGTTGGATGAAATTAAGGCAGCTAATATGAAAAAGTTCGCCAAGGTGCTCTCAGTAAATGCAAGCAATTCTTGGACAAACCAATCTATCTTCCGACGTTTTATGATGGCCCGGCTTGATATGAATTGCAGAAAAAGAAAGGAGAGGGGGCCCAATGCGGAGGAGAGTCGGTGATTGTGGGAAAAACCTGATTATCCTCGTGTCTACTCTCTTGATAAATCCTATTCTAATCTATCACATCCATCCCTTAGGATTTTTTATCCTGACTATATCCCTTTGATCTTATCCTAGATAGCTACCAAACACAGGATATGTTACATATCCTATTTTGGGATGACCAAACGCAGCCTTAAAGATTAAGTTGCCATTTGTTGGGGTTATATCATTCAGCAAGACTTCATTCACCTTCTTCCAATTTTTGGAGTAATCCAGTTGTGCACTTAAGTTCGATAGGAAAGAAAAAGTTGAGAGGATCATTATGCGGAGACACAAGAAAACAAACTCACATTGTGTAGACGCTCTCCAATGAGAAAATATTATACGATAGGCAATCTTTGGAGCTGGTGCTTATATGGGAGATGGAATATGATTGGAACAGAACACGACTTAAAGATTTAGGAGGAGACAAGAGAGAAGAGACAGATTAAGCAGTTTAGAGACGGCCACAACTGAAACTCTCTCGCGGCCGGCTGCACGTAATTTGACAGCTCACACTCTTCCAACCTGTTGCTCAGTGTCATTCCTTTATAACCCTCTTCATTGTAAGAATCGGTCAGAGTCTCTCAGTCTCTCTCCATTTCTTGTACCACCATCTTCATCTTCTTGAGGATTCTTTATTCAAGTAAACTGACAATTTTGGTTGCATTCCATTTGGTGCAACTTCCATGGCGAAGCTATCACAGCAAAACCAGAGAAACAATGTGAATAACAACAAGAGAAGTGAGAATGTTACGAGCAATAACGGTGGGGTGACGAAAGTGAAAAGAACAAGGAGGAGTGTTCCTAGAGACTCTCCTCCTCAACGTAGCTCGATCTATCGTGGAGTCACTAGGTGTGTGAAAAACCTCTTCTTCTTTCCCTTCTTGCAATATTTCTCTCTCAATCTTCTTTTATCTTCTTCAAGGCATTTATCTTGAAATAGTGTGCATTTTATAATGCTTGTTGTGTGCATGTTATGATGCTCGTTTCAGGCATCGGTGGACGGGAAGATATGAAGCGCATTTGTGGGACAAGAATTGCTGGAATGAATCGCAGAACAAGAAAGGACGCCAAGGTATTCGATCATTTTTGTTCATCAAAGCCATCTTATTTCTTTCGTTTTCTTAAGCTTTGTGATGCTCGTGATTTTTGAATGCTACCGATGTGTTCTCTCTTTTTCTCATGGCATGTCCATTTGTTTCTGGGGAATCCGGCTGCAAATGCAGTATATCTTGGTACGCTTTGTGATCTCCTTTTCTACTCTCTTTCACCCATTTGCCTCAGAAATTTAGATATCTACGTACCCCAAATAAGGTTGCAACGATTTTCTACATTCACTTCACATGTCAAATGGTGTTAATCTGATTCAGTGTATATCGTTCATGTGATCTTTGCAGGCGCCTATGATGATGAAGAAGCAGCTGCGCATGCTTATGACCTAGCTGCACTGAAATACTGGGGTGAAGGAGCCATTCTCAATTTTCCGGTATTTCTTTCTCATTTGTCACTCCACAAAGGTCCATGATCACACTTGGTGAGAAAAGATTACAGAAACTTAAGCAAGATTACAATGCAGCTATCCACATATGAGGAGGAGCTGAAAGAAATGGAGGGACAATCTCGTGAAGAGTACATTGGTTCATTGAGAAGGTACAAGGTCACATTTGCGTGCATTGAGGTTTAAACATTTTACCAATTAGGAATGAAGTATGGATCTACCAGTTTGAGGCCTTCCCTGAAGTATGACATTCATTAAATCAAGTGTTTAAAATTGCAGGAAAAGCAATGGTTTCTCTCGTGGAGTTTCAAAATATAGAGGTGTCGCGAGGTACTTAAGCATCTGATCTACTTGAACAAAGATCGGGAATCCGCCATTTCTTTACATTGATAGTCATCAGAGATCTTAACACAATCTTCTAAATTGCATGCTCGTAATAATTCATGAGTACAGATCTATACTATGTTGAATTTGATATTAGCTTTCAATACGAGCAGACATCATCACAACGGAAGATGGGAAGCTCGGATTGGCAGAGTTTTCGGAAATAAATACCTTTACCTCGGAACATATGGTACTTTGCCATCTTCTCTTGCTCCTGTAGTAAATAGTATACTATATCCATCTACTTCATCTCATTGTAGTGCTTAAGGATTAAAGGACAAAAAGGAAACTTAATTTTGGATTATTAGCAGTTTGTTTCTTTCTTTCAGTGAATTAGACTATTTAGTAAGTGCCAATCCAAAGAGGCCAGATGTCCATGGGTTTCGTTTAGCGTCCCTTTCTTACATACTATTAGACTCTGTCCAAGCTTCTTAATTCAACAGTTGGGACATCGCAGCATCAAAGTGTTGCTTGTTGTTTCCCAGTAGAAAACCTTAAAGCAGTCCACATCTTATCCTCAGACGATGGAGAAGACAAGAGACTTCTGCTTTCTAGAGAGATTTACAAGTGGTAACAAGTCAAAGAGTAGTCTTTCCACTATAATACACACACAAACAGACACAGGTAGACATCCTTTTCCAACAGTTGGCCAAAGGGAGTAACTGACTTATAGGACAAATACATGAAATTCTGTTGTTGGTTTGGTAACTATCAGCTGAATGTGTCTAAAATCCAATGATTGAGTATGGGGCTCAGAAGATGGTAATGAGAGTCTCATAGGTTTTATGGATAAAACAAAGCAAAATCACTCATATAGGGTTACAATGACAATTTCTTTGCACAAGAACAATAAAAAAGTTAAAATAAATAAATAAAAAAACTTATTGGCCGTACCAATGCTAAAAAGATACGGTAGCAACGAACAACTATAGATGAAAAAATTATGAAAGTTTTTCATTCAGACGGAAACATTTGTGGAAAACTTACCTTAACCAACAACAACTTTGCTCAGTATGACTGCATAATGTGGTGGTCGATGGTCATCATACATTCACCAATTTCACTATGGCATGATTGCGATGTTTTCTTTTCATTCAACTTTGCAGCTACCCAAGAAGAAGCTGCCATTGCATACGACATGGCGGCTGTAGAGTACCGTGGACTTAACGCTGTCACCAATTTCGACCTGAGCCGTTACATCAAATGGCTCAAACCCGGTACTAGTAATGAAAACAACAGCAACCTAAGTCAAACAAGCATGAACCCTGACCTTAACCCTAGCCCTAATTTTAGCATTGCTAACTCCAGCTTACCTGCAAGCTCTCACCAATTGGCGATAAGCTACTTCCAAAATCAACAGACAAATGTACCCATAGAAAGTTTAAAAACATTGCCAACTCAGCCACGCCGAGCAAATGCCACGTCAGCCCTAGGGCTTCTGCTTCAGTCATCCAAATTCAAGGAGATGATGGAGATGACATCTGCCGTCGACTGTTCACCATCACCATGGGAGTCCGAGTTGCCTCAATGCAGCAGCTTCCCTGATGAATTAAAGACGTACTTCGAGTGTCGTGATTTAAGCTGTGGCACAGAGGGCGATGATACGATTTTTGCCGATCTCAACCCGATGTTCAAGCTAGAACTTGAGGCATGACGACTAAGGCTAAGGTCTGAGTCGAGTGCACGGAAATGTGGTCTTACCATGCATTTAGGCCAAATAGTATCAATAGTCTCCTCAGGTAATTCGTGAATATGGAAGCAAGCCATGACATGAGAAAATAAGAGCCTAGGTCTGGATTTGATTCATTTATTACAGTTCTTAGCTCATTTTTAGAAAAAGAAGAATAAATCACAATAAAAGAATAAGATGCCGAGATAGAGGTCATACCAAGTTATGCTTTCAGACCTTGAATGCCAGTTGACTTGGCTCGAAAATTGTACTTCAAGAAAATATATGTAAATTAGGGATTAGGGGTACCTGATAATCTCTCAAAAGATGGTCGGACCAGTTTTTTCTCCTATTGTCTGTAATTTTTTTCCCCCTGATTTTTCAATAAAATAAAGTGCATTTCTTTGTGAGATTGCAAAGCCATCACCCTCTTTGTTCTTCTGGATGATTCTTATATGTTTTTGAACATGATAATGCATACTATTGAATGACTAATGCGTAGAACCGTTCTTTGTAATTTGCATCTCAACTTGTATTTAAGAATGAACCAAAAAATTGTATTTAAGAATAGAAATACATTAAGAAGATGACAAATAACTTTTGAAATTATCATTAAAAACTTCTGATAACAATGTGGTTTTGCATTTAGTGACCCAGTTTAGTACATAACGAATTTCTTCATCAACTGCATAAAATCTTGAATTGGACTGGCATGTTCAAAGAACTTGTTATGAATATCCCCCAGGCGTCGGTTGAGTAATAAAATGTCTGAACCAGATACGGTATTTCTTCTATTCATGCACTGGTGCGAATTAGTCAAGTCGAAAATATTGATACTCCAAGCTTTACTGAAAACATAATTTCCGGATATCCAGCAATGATCCTATTTGTATAATCAAATTGGCAAAGTAGAGAGGAAATGCAGACTATAGCTTTCCAAATCACATTTTTGAGAATGGTGAAAAAGAAAAACTCAGCTTTCTGAGATACAATGTTGAAATTTTGGCTTGACCCCTTTGAGATGGTATTAGAGCCACTTTTTTCTAAAGTTTATATTGCAATTGAGCATCACATATGGGATTTTCTTCTCATTGATCATGTTTCATGTAACATAATAACCAAGATTTTGGAATAATTGGCTTCATGATCTCCTCTCATTGGACGTCACTCCTTTTAGGTTCTCATCATTCTATTAACTAACGCCAAAGGGAGTGACGCGAACTATATATAATGTTGTTTATGCTTCCTGAAATTTTTTTAAATGACTAAGGCTCTGTTTGTTTGATGAAAAATGTGGCATTTTGGGAAATGTTTTCTAGGAAAATGACTATATTTTCCGACATTTGGTTGAAACCCGAAAATGAACTGGAAAACATTTTTCAATATTTGGTATGAAAAATTTGATTTGATTTTCCTCCATGCACTCATTTTAATAAATTTTTATGTTTACTTTATATTATTTTATCTTTTCTTTTTTAAATTTTTTAATTTTTTTTTTCTGTTCACTTTTTCTACCGGTCGTTGGCAAGGTTGGCGAAGCCTCGCCTCGCTAGATCTAGCCATATTTGGCCTCGTTCAAGGCCGGCGACGTCTCACCTAGAAAAAAAGGAAATGAAAAAAATTAAAAATTTAAAAGGTAAATATTTGAATTTTTAAAAGATTAATAAAAATGAACAGTTCCTACTGAGATTTTCCGCACACGATTTCTCAATTTTCGCAACCCGGAAAGCTAAAGTGAGGATCAGTGATGTTCTCGTTGGAGCCGCTTGGGAGCGGGTAGATTTCAGCTCGGGTTTGTGCAATAGTTTTCAACCTTCTTTGCCAATCATGCTCGACCTAGTAGTCGCGTTACCTTAAGATGTATTATCATTGTCTTCATATGATTACTTAAAGTCGAATTGTCTTATCAATGATAATCTCAATAATCACATGAGACAATTAGTATGTAACTAAAGTAATTATGAGATTACTTATTAATGACTATAATTTAGTATAGTTTATAAATCGTGTTAATAAAATTTATTATAAATTAAATTGTTGTTAGTTATTAATTAGTTTGGCTCAATAATAATCATAATAGTCTTAGGTTAGAAGCTACTAAATTTAGCGATTATCTTCGACCCAAAGTAGTTGTGTTAATTTATGACGTGTTATCATATTCTCTATATAATTACTTAGGTTCCATTTATTATGCGAAAAATGAATGATTTGGAGAAAAAATTCCTAAAGTATCGATTGGAATAATTAGTCAATTTGGAATATATTTTCAATATTGATATCAATTTGTATCTAAATATTTTCGTGGATGAAAAAATTATATTTTGTT
This sequence comes from Rhodamnia rubescens, assembly GCA_021437795.1. NCBI lineage: Eukaryota > Viridiplantae > Streptophyta > Magnoliopsida > Myrtales > Myrtaceae > Rhodamnia > Rhodamnia rubescens. Next base: position 184,313 of record JAILYA010000070.1, read on the forward strand.
TGTTGACTTTTGTAAGCGATATAAGCGATCATTTTTATGAAATATTTTCACAATCATTCATTTTCCAAACAAACCGAGCTTTAAAGTCGAATTGTCTAATCAATGATAATCTCAATAATCACATGATGAACATATGTAACTAGTGCAATTATGAGATCACTTATTAATGACTATAATCTAGTATAGCTTGTTAATCATGTTATCAAAACTTACTAGTAATTAAATTGTTGTTAGTTACCCATTAATTTGGACTCAAGAATAATCATACAAGATAGCGACAGGTTAGAAGCTACTAAATTCCATAGCGAAAGTCACTAACACATTTCCAAGATTTTTATCACCTATTGAAAATTAGTAATCGCGCACAGTTGGTCCGTGTTCGGGTCATGGATCCTGTAGAATTTCAACTAAACATGATGATTATGCCTATTCCTCTGTCATTACAGTGTTAAATTAAACAAAGTAATTGCTGATTAGCTATGCTGTTATTTAGATCAAGTAGCTCAACAGATCTAAATTACTACTCTGTAGGTTCTGCATGACTGTCTTAACTCTTAGTGCAACCAAATGTAGCTAAAAAAATGAAGCAACAAAGATGAATTATCACAGTTGCAGAACATAAAATGAAATAAAATGAAGTAGGTAGAAACAACTAATACAGAAGAATGGCAATTCAATTAGAGATAACTCTTATATGTAGATCGAAGTGAACTTATCCTATATGGACATGAGAGGAATTTAGTTTAATAAGGATTACTATTATGTTCCCAGAAGCCTTATTAAGGCCTTCAAGTGGGAGGACTGAAGCTTTAATGTGCTTTCCATGGAAACCAGCTCGAAGCGATGATTTATCGACAAATAATGTTAACACAGAGAGTTTTAGAGGAAAAAACGTTATTCACATATCTTACAGCTCATTCCTACATTTTACAGCTCATTCCCACACTCCGCCTCAAGTTGGTGCATAGATGTCGTGACTCGTGAATGCCAACTTGTCAAGTGAGCTGCGCTAGACCCTGTTTGATACAACCTTTGTTAAAATATCTGACAACTGGTCTTCAAATCGCACAAACAGAAATCGAATCACTTTGGTGTCCAAGTTTTGCTTAATGAAATGATGGTCCACCTCAACATGTTTTCTATGATCGTGCTGAACTGGATTGTTAGAGATGTCAATTGTTGTTTTGTTATCACAAAACAACTTCATCTCGACTCTGCAAGCAAACCTAATCTCGACATTAACTTTTTAAGCCACAAAAGCTCACACAACCCTTTGGCCATCTCTCAAAATTTGGCCTCTGCACTTGAAAATGCCACCACCTTCTGCTTCTTGCTTCTCCAAGTAACTGAGTTTCCTCCTACGAAGGTGAAGTATCCTAACGTTGATCTCCTGTCATATACACCTCCGGCCTAGTTTGCATCAGCAAATCCTTCGGTCTCAAAATGACCTTTTTCAAGAATCACAATTCTCGCCCTGAAGAGTTCTTCAAGTAGTGAAGTATAGTTTTCTTTTTTGTACACGAATCGAAGTAAGAAACGCTGTCGAAAAAAGCGGAAGGAACAATTGCAAAAGCAAATAAAATATAGTTTTTTTTTTGTGCACATAAGAGTTCCTTGCTTCCGGGCTAATGGCTATAGTGCTATCTGTACTCTATATAAATAAGGGAGAAGTGTAAAAAAAAGTCCTAAATCTATTGCATTAGTGTCAATTTAGTCCTAAAACTTTTTTTTTCGTGCCAATTCAGTCCTAAACCGTTTGCATTATTGCCAATTCGGTTCTAAATCTTTTGCATTTATGCTAATTGAGTCCATCCATCCAATTTTAACTTGAAATCGCTAACGTGGACGTCGATTGTCCTATGTGGCACGGTGGCGTTGACATGGATATTTTTAATATTATTTTGATATTCTTAATAACATTTTGAAGCATTTTTTGGATTCTTTAAAAATATAATTATATATATTTAATAATATTAATATAATATTAAAAAATATATATGTCAACGCCAGCCGTGTCACGTAGGACAATCAACGTGCATGTTAGGGATTTTCGACAAAATTGGCTGAATTGTCTCAATTGGCATAAATACAAAAGATTTAAGACTGAATTGACATCAATGCAAAATGTTTAGGACTGAATTAACATCAATAAAAGGTTTAGGATTGAATTGATACCAATGCAAAAGGTTTAGGATTGAATTGATACCAATGCAAAAGGTTTAGGATTGAATTGGCCGAAAAAAAAAGTTTAGGATTGAATTAGCATCAATGCAATGGGTTTAGGATTTTTTGACACTTTTCCCATATAAATAAGCCACAATGTCGTTTTGGACTAAGAAAGAGATTTGATCTTACAAGTTCCTCCATGCATTTTTGGAGTTTCGAGCATTGGGATGAGGATTTATTGAAATTGCATACATAAATCATTGGAGTCGAGCCGACCCAGTTGATCTTCTCGGGTTTCAGCTCGATTATTTTCTCCTTCTTGTTGATTGATTGCCTTGCATTATTTCTTTTGATTATCTTAGAGTTGTGATTCTTGCTTGGAACTCTTTTTCATTTAACTTTCAGATGGCTCCCCCAACATAAGGCTCAAACTCAGCCGACCTAGAGATATCAAAATGGGTCATAGCCCCTTTGTAACTCGTATTTTTAGAACTACATTGTATCTGGATTCTTTAAAATATTTAAAGATCGGCTGAAAGAGAGTTTTAAAAGGTCAAAGTTTAATCTAATTGGTCTTGATGGGTTTTGGTCCATTTAAATACAAAGAAGATTGGCAAATATACTTTGAGACCACTTCTGCTTTGGTTATTTGCTATAAGTTTTTGTGCCAGAATATCAAACACGTATGAATGATCCGAAAGGTGAATATAAGGAAAAATTCAAAATAAGTGTATGTAGTGGACTTTATTTCAAATAAGAGTTTGAAGTAACCATGTTAATCTTAAAGAAGGGTGCGGACCTCTCCAACCGATCAAGGGCTTTTTTCGTCCTCCATGTTTTCGATTTTTTTCATTTTTTCCCCCTTTTTTTGGATTTTTTCCCCAGCCTTCTCCGGTAGCCGGGCTCCTCGCCTAGCAAGGCGACCCTCGCCTGGGTAGGGCGAGGCTACCCTTGACAGCCACAAGTGAGGGTCGGCCACGCCTGGGCGATGGTCGGCCTTGCCCGATCTAGCGAGGGCTGATAGGCGAAGGTTGCCGGGATCTTGCACTCAATAAACCTAAACCTTGCTTATCTACCCCAAAAGGTAGTGGCACAGCTGAGACTCGAGTGTTAACCCTCCATTATCATATTTTGGACATGCTATATTGGAATATACAAAGCTCAGAACCAACAAATGAATTCCTAAAAGTGAAAGTAAAAGCAGGTTATTTCAAGAACGTTAGAGCAAGTGGATAACAGAAAACATTCAAACTGCACAATGGTTAATCAACCAAAGAACGATGTCAGCTTTATTATACTATAGCTTCAAGCAATTCTTCCACCTGCATTCAATCGGCTATTTTGTTGAACTTCAATTTATACTCCTCTTCTTGTTTGATATGGCCGGACTATTCTGATTTTCTCTCGATCTCTTATCCTTTGCCCTTAAAATCATCTGAATACACAACTATAGCTCAGCTTTGTAGGCACGCGGGAATGCAACACATTGAAGGTAACTTACCAGACAACGTCCATACAAATAGGTTTTACCCAGCCTTTGCAGAGCACCACGGGCCTTCTACTCTATGGCGTACTCCCAGCATCCGATACGTCTTTGAGTTCCCAAAGGCCACTTGGCAGCATCAAACTCTTAATCTATCACAAATCACATTGAGTTTCGTTAAACAACTGAGTTACATCTTCAATTAATTAATTAAGAAGACAACAAGAGGAAAGGAAATTACCATCCCAAATGGGCTAGGGATCTTCCTTACATCTTTCTCGATAGCCACGGGAGCAATGTCGCCCACAAACAATGTGGTTGAACTTAGCACTTGCTCAACTGGTTGGCAAGATTGTAAAATAAGAGCATGTCCATCTAAGATGGTTCCAGGGGAAGAAGACAAATATATTATGAGCAAATTAGAGAACAGTAATTTATCAAGAATAAACATAAAAAGGCTTACATTTAAATTCCGGCAAACATTGGTGGCTGTATACACTGAATCAAATTCTTTGTACTCCTGACCCTTTGAAACTTGCTCTCCATTTAAAATTTCCTTCTTTATGTGCAGATAACACAGCAATATCTTGATTAATAGTTGTGGATCACAAATCACAACATTAATTCTTGTGGCCCATAAGATTATTGAAACATTGAGAATTTTTTTTCTCCTCCGTTAATATGCTGAAGCGGCTTTTCAAAGCCGTTCAATAAGTCTTCAACATATTGCATTTTGGTCAATTTAGTCTTTTTTTTTTGTCGGAAAGAAAATCTTCATTTCACATGAAAATGAGATAAAAAGGAGATACATAACTTCAAGACAAAATCAATCCCAAAGAATTACAGACCAATGCAAATCTAAAAAATAAAACAACTCAATACGATCTCGCAACTCGCTCATTCCACAAGAATGGATTTGTCATAGTATCATAGCACAATCGACGGCTGATTACTAAAACTCGCATCATTAGTGATGAGATACCCAAAGGCGATGCGCGTCTAGATGCGGCATCCCCAAAGACCATCACCGTATAGACATAGCAACAATACAAATACTTTTTTTTTTTGTCAATAGTACAAATAGGTTGAAAAAGCACAAATAAGGCCTTGTGAATCCTAGATCTATTGCTAGATCGGTGTAAATGAGCTCCAAAATCTAGGTCTAATCCTAAATCGGGAAAGAGAAACTGCAAAATAAATACTATTTGATCACAAAATCAGATAAACCCACCGTTGAACCCACGGGAGAGGACTTTTGGATACTTGCGGCGCGCTCGACTTTAAAGAGGAAGCACCTTGAACCAAAGCGAGCAAATAAATACAGAGAAAGCAAATTCTTCTAAAGCGCTCGCGCTACGACCTTCAAAACTCACAAAAAGACAAAATTCTCCACTTTCGCAGATGAAGTGGACAACGGTTTTCACTAAACCAATGAAAAGTCTGGAAGAATTCTTGAGATTAAAGAGATAAAAGAGAACGAGAGGGAAATGGAGAGAGAGGGAGGGAAGGAGGGGCAAGGACCTCTCCCTCCCCTCAAAAAATGGAACTTCACAAGGTCTCGCTGCTGGGTTTGGGGAAAGAGGGGAACCCTAGGAAAAAAGTTTTAGAGAGAGCAATTTTTTTTCAATTAAGTCCTATCACATTTTGCCAACTAAGTTAATCCGTTCAATTTTTGGAAGAAACCGACGTGAACATCGGTAGTACCACGTAGGACGGCCGGCACTAACGTGAACAATTTTTATAAACTTTTATAAAGTAAAATTACCACTAACGAATACATAAAGAATAAAATATACGTTTAGAATCCATAAAAAAAAATACATTTAGAAGATAACATAAACCTTGAAATTATCGCTAAAAACTTTTGGTTCGTTGCTTTAATTGTGCTATAGACTCTTTAGTTTAAAAAACTAGACCTTCCCCCGTCACGCACAGACATACATATAACTCTTCACAAATTTTGCAATGAGAAATTTTTTAAATTCTAAGAAATCTTACTAAAATTCTTTTACTAAGTGATGTGATGATATTTCATTGGATGTTGAAACTAACTGAGATAAATATATGACACAACTAGCTTTTTTAAGCAACCAATAGAATATTGTCACATCACTTAGTAAAAGAGTTTAAACTAGTTTTTTTGCCATATCTAATGTTGGGGAAAAGTGTTGAAAAAGTCTTAAACTTATTGCATTGATGTCAATTCAATTTCAAATCTTTTTTTTTTTGGTCAATTCATTCCTAAACCTTTTGTATTAGTGTCAATATAGTCCTAAATCTTTTATGGGTGCTAATTCAGTCCTAAACCTTTTGCATTAGTGCCAATTCAGTTTTAAACTTTTTGCATTTGTGCCAATTAAGTCAATTTAACTAATTTTGACTAGAAATTGGTGATGTGGACGTCGATTGTCCTACATGGCAACCTGATCATCGACGTAGGCATTTTAAAATATTATTTTAATATTTTTATTAAGGGCGGTGCTATTTCTACTCCCATTTTAGCTAAGACACTTCTCTTTTCAATCAATAGATCGAAATACCCTTCTTCCTCTTCAAGTTATTATTTTTTTTTTTTATCAACCTAACCAATATATCTATCTTTATTTCCATTTTTCCATTTAAATAAGAAATTCACAATATAAATATCAAATTACACCCAATAAAAAATCATTCTATAATGTATCATGCTATCACATTTTCTAGAGAAGTTTGTTATTCTTAATTTATGATCTCATGCTTTTAATTAGAAAAGCTATCTAAAATGTTAGAAATTTTTAATTATAACGACTTATGAACACATAATTAACTATCTATTTTTTATAAAATAGTTTGAGGAAAACTTTTTTCAAAGTTGAAATTTAAAATCTATATAATTATCAAGCAGGTTTTGATCTTATGGGTGATTTTCAAGTAGACTTGCATGTTTCTAAAGTTACAAATTGCTTATTTGTGCTTTTTTTTAGCTTTTTACATTCTGATATAATTGCAAGATGGGGTGAAAATTTATTTACCCATTTTGCACTTTCAAACTCTCATAAAAAAATTTAAGGGAAAATTTTAAGCATATTTAAAAAATTTTATCTACTTGTATGAGATTGAATTTACAATCAATATTAATTCCTTTATTTATATCAAGATTTTTTTTTTTTTTTGGTCAAAACTTTATATGAAGAGTTGAACAGCACGAAATTTCATGTTTTTATCCTTTATGTGTTTATCCTTTGTTAATGCATATCTAAATACAAATATGTTCGACATGTTATTATGCTTTTAACAAATTAATCTTTTCCATTTTGTGATCAATTTTCCTTTTCCATTTTTATTAAGATCTACTAAAAATAAAAGTAGATTTGTGGATTAGTCTCGATAAAAGAAAAAACATTTAATTAAAGAAAGAAAAGGGTATTTTAGTAAGTTAACTAGCAAAAAGGAGTTTTAGCAAATTGTATCTAAACGCATCACAAGCAGGTCGTGTCAATACTAACCAATTAATTTAAAAGAGTTATGCAGGTCAATTTTATGCATGGCAGGTCGGACATGGAACAAAAAATTATTATTGATCATGCATGGCGTGTTGACAAGAAGTTGACGAGAACATGATTAACCTCAACTGATACCTGCTTTCGACCCCAAAAAAAAACCGATACCTGCTAATATCGTAAAGTGACGAAGTGATGTCATTGTGTTGCATTTTGTATCGTGCTCGAGTGATGTCATTGTGCTGCATAATAAATCACCATCCCCAGAAACAAACATCGTTAAGCAAAGTTTATACCAAACTACAAACTCAAGTTAAGAATCACCACATCGCATTTCTCATCCGGACTTTGAAAGTACTTACTAAAAGTGGTCTGAAGCGAACTGTATTTCCCTCTTCAGGCATCACGAGGAACGACGACCAATCTGAATTGCTGGAAAAGAGGAAAAAAGAAGAAGAAAGAAAGATGACATTTCTTAAACAAATCGAAGTAAGAAACGTTGTCCAAAAGCAGATGGAACAATTGCAAAAGTAGACCAAAAAAATAGTTCCTTTGGCGGATAAGAGTTCCTTGCTTCCTGCTTATAATCTTGTCTTTACTCTCTATAAATAAAGCCACGATGTCGTTTTGGACTGTGAACGATATTTGATCTTACAAGTTTCTATAAATAAAGCCATACATTTTCGGAGTCTCGAGCATTGATGAGGATTTATCGAAGATGTATACATAAAGCATTGGAGTCAGGCCAACCCAGTTGATTGATCTTCTCAGGTTTCAGCTCTCATTATTTTCCCCTTCTTGTTAATTGATTGCCTTGCGGTTGTTGTTCTTCATTATCTTATGGTTGTGATTCATGCACGGTACTCTTTTTATTTAAATTTCAAATGGCTCGCCTAACATAAGGCTCAAACTCAGCTAAACTAGAGATATCAAAATGGGTCATTGATCCATTTTTTAACTCGTAGTTTTATAACTACATTATGTCTGGGTTGTTTAAGATATTGAAAGATTGGGTGAAAGTGGACTTTAAAAGGTTAAAGTTTAATCTGATTGGTCTTGATGGGTTTCGATCCATCTAAATACGAAGAATATTAGCAAATATACTTAGATACAACTTCTTTGGTTATTTATTATGAGTTTATGTCTCGAGTCTCGGACGCGTATGAATGAATGATGCAAAGGGTGCATATAATCTTTGTGAGACATTTTCTTTTTCTTTTTTTCTTCGGTTAGTATGAGCCTTTGTTCATGGCAACGTCAATCGAACAAGGAAAAGAAGTATATACACCAATAGATAAGAGTAATTAAAACACGAAATGACACAACTATGGAGATCAGGAGAAGTTCAGGAGTGAATTTATGCTATACATGAAAGATTTCAGTGAAGCAAGCTTGCTCTTCCGTTGTTGGTAATTGGTAAATTTCCACGTTGTCCCTCTTAATGTTACGAATCTTTACAGATCCGAGTAATTTCTGATTTTTTTGAGTATTTTTAGATCTTTTAGTGCTTACAGGAGTAAAAAAAGTTAATGTCATACATCGATCTTTTCTGGTAAAGTAGATTAAATTTCTAACACCAAGCGAAATACCAGGAGATGTGTTTTAGTAGCTTGATGTATCAAATTTTTCAGTAATCTCTTATTTGCTGATTTTTTTTCATGTTTAACTTGTTTTTAGATAGATTATAATTTTCAGTATGCTGTTTTCCATATTTATGGGGGAAATTGTTAAAGATTGGAGCTCGAGTTCGGTTGAGTCGGGGTCGAGTTCGGTTGAGTCAGTGGTCGTGTATGAGTCACTAAAATTATATTACATAAAACCAGGTCAATATAAACTAAATGAGTAAATTTGAATCAAACCCTTTTTCAATCCACTCAAAACCGGCACGACCCACCTGTTTGAAAAGTCTTAAGCCAAATCGACTACAAGAGTTTGCTAATTGCGGTAAAAACTTTGCAAAATTATCATGTTAGCCTAAGTTTTTGTCAAGTGAGCTCAGAGTGATTGCAGTCATCCAAGAGAAACTGCTAATTGCTGAGAAAAAACTGCTAATCATACCTGACTCCCTGGCAGTGCAAACTACAAAGTAGTGATGATCTTGATGTTGTAATAGATCTCAAGAAAGAATAGCTCTGTTTCCTCATTTCTAGGAAAATCCCAGGATATAATGGCTTATTTCAAGTGGATTCCCAAGCCCGCATTAGTGGCGAGGGAGGATATAATGAACTTATGGGATGCATGGGGGATCCAGATGCACGTGATCGGAAGCATTTCCTTCCAAGCGGTCCTCCTCTTTGGGAACCGCCGACGGTATATGACCGGACGCACTGGCATATTGATGAGGACGATTTTCTGGGTCACATACTTGTTTGCTACTGGAGTTGTACCTTACTCTCTTGGCAAGCTCACGGGACCACAAGTCAGCGACCCTGCTCAACCCGATCCAAACGTCGAACTCAAGGCATTCCTGGCCCCGTTACTTCTGCTGCAGCTCGGGTATCCGGACAATATCACAGCCTACTCGATGGAGGATAACCGATTTGGTTGGAGACAGGTTCTGAATATGGCCATTGTAGTGGCTGTTGTCACTGGAGTTCTTATCAGATGCTGGAGTTACCCCATCTTTGTATTCTTGTACTTCCCAATGTTTGTGGCCGGCATAGTCAAGTACGCAGAAGGTGTATGGGCTCTCAAGTTCGCTCTCGGCTGGAACATCGGCACTACCGGGAAAGAAAGTGCACCAGAGATTCCTCATTTCTTGAGAGACTTGCCGGAGGAAATCCACGATCTCAAGTTGCTTGTCAAGGCTTATTATCGCTTCCATTGCTTGAAGCCGCACCTGGAAAACTGGATTTATGATCCCGACGACGTGTCTGATCTCCATCTCTTGATCGAACAGTCCTCGTCCGAAGATAAATTCAAAGTAACAGAGATGGAGCTTGGATTCATGTACGATGTGCTTTACACCAAGGCACCAATAATTTACACCAAGCTGTTCGTTTGTCCGGTTCGTGAGTTTCTTTTAGCTATTCGTCACGCTGTGTGCATTCAGAACTCTGGCAAGACTTTGCCTCAAATTGTTTGGGCATATACCAACTTCACCTTTTCTGTTCTTACAGTCACTTTCCTTATAGAAATGTATCAGATCCTACTATTACCCTTTTCAGATTGGGCGATCGTAAAGATGGCTAAACGTCATAAATGGCCATTTGTGCTGCCTTTCTTACGAAGCCTAGCGGCTAGATCTGCGCAGCGGTGGCGACGTTGGTCGAACAAGCCGGATTGGTTCAATCTGCTTACCTACTGTATTCAAGACGATTGGACAAGGTACATCAAATTCTTGAAATGTTTCGGCATTCAAGAATACATCAAAAGGAACTGGAGGCTTAATAGAATGGCGCCCGTTTACTTCCGCTTTGCTGAAAAGGTGAAATTGCTGGAAGAATTGAAAAGATCCCAAATAAGGGGCTCACATCCGTTCAGCCAAAGAGCGGAGTGGACTTTCGATAGATTTACTGAAACAGATGAACTCAGATGGAGTGTGGAAAAGGGGCTTGACAAGTGCATTGTCGTATGGCACATTGCGACAAATATATGTTACCATCGCAGGGAAGACTCGTCCGATTTTCTCTATCTGAGCAATTTGATTTCGGATTATATGATGTACCTTCTAGTTATTCATCCTTACATGTTATCGGTCATCATGGGAGATGTCGTCTTTGCTCATGCTTGCTGTGAGATTGAGTCAATCCTGAAAGATGGAGCTTCAATAAAAACAGAAAAGGAATTAGCCAGGCGCATTCTGACTGCTGCGGAAAGGCCCCCTTCATCAAGCTTGAGGGAAAATCCCGGAGCAAGAATAACATCGTAATGGGACGTGATATCCGACTCAAAAAGACTTGCCCAGTTGTTGTGGAACAGAGGAGACAAATGGCAGGTAATAGACAGTTTCTGGATGGAGATGCTCTTTTCCGCCGCCAAGAACTGCCGACTGTCGCACCACGCGGACCAACTTCGGCGAGGTGGAGAGTTGATCACTCTCATCTGGCTTATTGTAGCTCACAAGACAGACAAAACCTTAGCATCATAGTCTATGCCGAACCACGTTTCATGCTGGATGGTAAGTATAGGTTGTGAAATCTGTAGATTGTGTTTCAGTCATGTAGCTGGATTTACTCTTTCAAATCACTCGATCTTGAACAGCATGATCTCGTGATATTACCCAATTTATTCCGAAGCCTTGTGGTGGTTGATATCTTTCGTATTTGCATGGAAAAGCTTCATAAGAAAAATGATGCAGAAGGCGTGATACCCTCGCTTTCCAACCTACACTCTTCCATCAACTTCTTGTTCACTTATTCTTAGGAATAGGATTCCAGGGTCAACTTTTCTAGATCTGATATGAATTTATCCTTACATCCACATGAAGGCGTAAAGATTCGCATATAGCATCTAAGAATCAGAATTACAAGGTTGGACGAGGGACAAACATATTAAATAATAGACACACGAATCACATGGGTTGCTAAAAATGAAGATATACATAAATCTCTTCCTTAGGCATATACGGACATAAAGATTTCGTCTTGTTAATTAGTCGGCGTGTGCGAAGTTTAAATCTTTAATATCTCTAAAACAAAGAACAGAGGAACTTAAGAAGTCGACCTACTTCAGATCATCATGAATAAACGGCCGAACGAACAAAGAGTTGTGCCAATAACTGACATATGTTCGGGCAAGTAATGTAAAACCCGGTCGTTAGTAGACGTGTATATATTTACTTCGTGAACTGAGGCTCGTACATCGTTTCTTCCGACCACGTTTGGTCAGCAATGGAGTCACAAAAGGAAAAGAAATATTCAACCAAACAAAAGAGAAAAAGAACTGTAAGCAATCCTTCTATCTTCCCTTGAGGAAGTTTCTGCAGATCCTCTCCCAGCATTTCCGATCCGGCTCGGCCATCTCTAATGCGAACTTGGCATCTTCGGCAAAACCTTTCTGCAAAAGTCACAGCAAGACCAGATTAGTGAGCAAAGCATGGGAATTGTTGTTCATAGTCATACACTGAAATGAAGAAAAAAGGGTATTCGTTGGTGAAGCAGTTGATCAATTACCTCTATGCAGTCGTTGTTAAGAAGGCGGTCTATGAGATTGAAGAGAATGTCTTTGGTGTACTCAGGGTGGCCCTGAATACCGAGAATGCGATCGCCAACCGTGAACATCTCGACGCCGGTCTTCTCGGAAAAGGCAATGACTTCAGCACCGGTCGGGACCTCCCAGACCTCATCTTGATGGCACTCAATGATGGACAGAGCTGGCGGGATATCCTCCACCTCGTTCAAGTACCCACATGGGAACAAATCCTTCACAATCCTCACCTTCCTCAGCCCAATGTCCCAACCTGTGTATGCTTTCCCAACTTTGCCACCCAGTGCTCTGCACAGCACCTGCAGCAGAAACCCATTTCAAGAGAGCCCCACTTCAGCAACCGACCCAGATGACTACACATGAACGTTTGGCGTCAATACAATCGAGATTCAATTGGGATTAACGGGTTCTACCTGGTGGCCGAAGCAAATCCCGAGGATCTTCTTGTCCATGGCGTCGAGAGTCTGCAAGAGGAGGCAGAGCTTGAGGATCCAGCAGTCGCTGCCATAGGCGTCGTAAGGGCTGCCGCTGACGACGAAGCCGTCGTACCAGTGGAGCTCGTCCATGTCCGGGAACTCCCCATCCACGACCCTGTAAAGGTCCCACCTTTCGCCTTCCTCTCCGAAGGCCGCGACGAACACGTTGAAGTACCCGCCATAGACTTTCTTGACGTAGTCGGAGTCTCTTGCCGCGAGCAGGAGGGCGTACCTTTTCTCTGATGTCGCCTTCATTTGCGTGTCTGATTCTTGAAATGAGAGCGTCTGAGAGAGAGAGAGAGAGAGAGAGAGAGAGAGAGTGCGCGTCTGTGTGTGCCTTTCTGGTTGTAGATACGCGAAATCGATGTGCAGAGAAATGGAGGAGGAGAGGTGGCCTTTATAGAGGGACGAAGGAGACGGAGATTTGGGCTAATCTAATCAAAGATGCTGCTACGGGTTTGGAAACTTCTATGATGTCGGATTTTGAAAATAAAATTTTTTTTTTTTTTTTTTGGGCGTAGATTTTGTATTTTAGAGAATGAAAAGACAAAAGCTCCATAATGTAAGAAAAGACAGCTTGGAGAGACACGGTTTGACCTTTTGGCCTAAAAGAAAACGTGGGCACAGTGAATTTCTTCGAGCAAATGGAATTTATGACAAACTAAATTTGCCACTTTTTTTTACACTTGGAAAGTAAGTATATCGAACCGTAAAAGGATAATCCCACTAAAAATCACAGGCTCTTCTTTATGGGACATGAATAATTCCAAACTTTTTCGATCACTTGTGTCGGTGACCCAAAGATACTTTCTGTTAGACTTTCATTAAAACGGTCGTTGCAAATCCGACGTGGCGGCATGCATGGACAATACTAGGGAAACGGTCTGACGTGGCTTTGGACATCTCTCATATCGACTTCAAGACGACGGTCCAAATAAACAAAGTGCAAGAAACGTTATTTGTCTATTGTTTTTTAAAGGATAAAACGATGAGGTACATGCAAACGGCGTCGTTTCTTTTTAAGTGTGTGTGTGTGTGTGTGTTTTTTTTTGCCAGAATCAAACTGGGGCAAGACTGTGTAGCTTTAGGATAGGATTTTTGGGGCAATTTTCACGAGCAAACCCGAATTAGTTTAAACTTGGATGGAGTGCTTACAGTTGGATTCAATGGGAGTAGCACCAGAAACATGAAAAAATTATCAAAAAATTCCTGAATTTATTATAATTATGTCAATTCAGTCCTAAATCTTTTTTTTTGTCAATTTAATCATAAATCTTTTGTATTTATGCCCAAATTCGATTGATTGATACGAGTTGATTTTCTATTACAATAAATTGACGAAACAATAGCTAAATATTGGGGAATCTCATTGCTATTACTCAAACAAGCATGAAACGTATGCTTGCATATTCGTCCATAGGTTAAATCGGATATGTAATTATTGGAATAATTGTTGGAGACTCAAATGGTGGACAAGCAAGCATGATAACTTATATGTTGTTCTATATCTCCATCAATCTAGGAACTTTTGCTTGCATTGTAAACTCAAGATGTAGCTCGCCTCTTTTGATCGAAATTTCTAATGTTGATAATTTTTAATAATATCATAATTATTTTTATTATTTTATCTTTTTTTTTTTTTTGTTAGGGCCGATAGGAGGCCTTTAGCAGAGGCTCGGCGACCGAGGCGAGGGTCACGAGCCCTCGCTTGCGGCGGGCGAGGGCCGCAACCCCGGCCCGGTGGACGACGGAGGTCGCCCTACCTCGGCCGGTGATTGGCAAAATCCTGTCGGCCATAGACAAAAAAAAATATTAAAATATATTTTTAAATTGGTGCATTGCAATAGGTTTAGAACTCTTTTGGTGATATTTCCCTAAACGGCACATCGAGTAATAGCTTGGACAATGAAGTTTGTCGCATCTTGCGAGCACCAACGGTGGCTCAATCTCTACACATCTTGGAGCTCTTATGTTCCGGGAAGGTTCGATCCCAAAAAAAAAAAAAAAAGAATTTCCGGGAAGGTTCGATCCCCAAAGTCAATTTTCGAGTTGCTGATTTTCTCTCTGCCCTTCTTCTGAAGCAGACTCCTGAGTGAGATTTCTCTCCTCCCTCCCTTCCCCCCTCTCATCTCCCGTTACTTCTTCGTTTCTATATTTCTTTATCTTTTAGATGTTTTAGTTGATTTCATATACGACTGACATCCTCCACGAAAGCGGGCTCTGAAAATCGAAGCACGAGTGATTCAAAAGAATTTGCTCTCTCCGGACCTGCTCGCTTGCTCGACTCCGAGTGCTTATTTCAAATAATCAAGCGGCTCTACAAGCCTTCGAGACTCATTCACTATTGTTTTTAGCAGTCGATTTATTGGAAAGTGTTTTTGTGATCGGCTCGTATCTTTTTTGTAGTGTTTCTCTCCTAATCTAGAGCTCGATCTAAATTTGGGTGTTCTTTTATCCCGATCGAGATATAAATCTTGAATATACAAAGTGTCTTATGTGTTCTTTCAATATTTTTTTATTGTTGTGGTTTCTATACGATGATAGTACTCGGGATATCTGAATATAGGCGCGCACCGCCTTTTGGTAAAATTGTAGGTACTGGAGCAATATTTATAGTCGTGTGCTCTACACTGATGTTGATGTAAGATTCGGTGATCGAGCGCCGGTTGTGTATTGATGATATGACAGACCCGTCCTTGTGAAATTGGCGAGTTTCCACATGTTGTACTAAGTTGATTCATTTTTTAGATTTATTTATTTTACTTGATTTGTGTGATTTGCATCTTCGTTTTGGAGTTTTATATCATTCTTTCATATGAAATGAAGATTTTCGTTCCGACAAAAAAAAAAATTCAAATCGTATGAGAAAAAAATAGGTAAAATTATCCAAAAAATCATAAACATATTATACGGTAGCCAATTTAGTCGTAAACCGTTCAATTGTATCAATTTAGTCCTAAATATTTTCATGATTTGTCAATTCAGTCTTAAACAATTCAATTGTGCCAATTCAATCTTAAATCTTATGACCATTTCTCAATTTATTCCTAAAGCTTTTCATAATTTGTCAATATAATCATTCCATCAAATTATTCATATCATAGGTTTCTGATTAAATAGATAAAATTTTAAAAGATTTAGGATCAAATTGGCAAATAATCAAAATATTTAACACTAAATTGACACAATTAAAAATTTTGTGACTGAATTAAAAAAATATCAAAATTAAATTAATATAATTAAAAAATTTAGGATTACATTGACTGTCGTTTTACGGGTCGGAACTTTTTGGTCAATTATGGCCGGAGAAATCTACTCTCCATGCGCGGCCAGAAAGAAGAAAGCGTGATTTGGACACCACTAAGGAAAGCGACTGAACAACAAGTAATTAGTGGGAGTGTCAAAGCTGGAACGACAGGGAAGTACCTGTTTGAGAGCCATAACTGTGCTGATAGGACTAATGTGTTCATTGCTGCCGTTCTATTTGCAATGGAAAGGACAGCACCGTCTGCTTTAGATCAGCAACAATGACTGTTCGGAGATAGTGGTGTCGTTTGTCAGTCATTTTTTCTTCTTAGATGATGGATTTTGATTTTATTTTGGCTTGAACAATGGGCTTTTTGTGCTTGGCCATGGAGAGAATGGCAAAGTTTGAGAGTTTTGTCTCTCATTTGTTGGCGTTTAATTGCATCAGCAACGTCGGCAAATCATTTATGGCTCGAGTAACGTATCCAAACCAAGAATGGCTCGGACGGGACCGGTCCGCTCGGTCCGGTTCTCAAGAGCATCAATTCAGTTTCCGATTTCATAAAATTGAAATCGATAATTTTCGATCCGATTTCCTATTCCAAGAGGAACTAGACTGCCCGAACGGCCGATTACTTTTTATTTATATTATTGTATTTCTTAAATATAAACCTAATGATCCACCAATTTTTTTATTCCTTAAGTGCAAATATTATTTCAATAAATATGTTAAAATTAAAGTTTGTGTTTTTCATCCCTACTAATAGCCCAATGGTTCTATTGAACCTCTAGGAACCGAACCGAACAGGATCGAAACCGATCACCCTTAACTTGCAGCACCGTTCAACACAAGAAGGAAAAATTAGAACTTCAAGAAAGAGAAGCTTGAGTTGAGCGTGATTTGAAGAAGCTTCAGCTGAGGACAGTTCAGTCCAGGTGGAAGCTAGGTGTGTAGCATGGCTTGCAGATTCTTGAGTTGTTAGAAGATCCGGAAGCTTGACTTGACACATTACTTGTCTTGGGAGCAGAGGGATCGGGAGCATGAGTTGCAATTCCTCTGAGAGTTTCACCGGGAGAGTTATCAAAAAAATTATAAATATATTACAATTATATTAATTTAATCATAATTTTTCTCTTTTGCCAATTAATTTTTAAACATTTTGCATTTGTACCAATTAAGTCCATCCGGTCAATCTTAATCGAAAATCACCGATATCGACGTCCGGCGTCCAACGTGATGCAGCTGTCGCCAACATGTATAATTTTTAATAATATTTTAGTACATTTGAAATTTTTCTTTTCCTTTTTTTCTTTTCTTTCTCTCTTTTTTTTTTTCTTCCCTTCCTTCTTCCTTTAGCAACTAGCTAGGGGTGAGGGCCGACAAGGTCGACCTTGCTAGTGGCCAACGAGGAAGAGCTTCAACAGAGGCTGGAGAGGTCCAGCGATTGGCTAGAGGAAGAAACAACAAGAAGGAGAAAGAAAAAGGAAAATTTTGAGAAAATATTAACATATTGCTAAAAATTATCCACATGAGGGTTGGCCGCGCCACGTAAGACGGTTGATGTCTATATTTACGATTTTCAATCAAAATTAGCTGGATAGACTGAATTAACATTAAAAAAAATGTTTAGGGTTCAATTGACAAAAAAAAAGTGTTTATGAATCAATTAACACAATTGCAATTAATTTAGAACGTTTTTTAGAATTTTTTCGTTTCATTGGCCCTACCATGCATGTGAAGTTACCAAAGAGAAAACATGTTTTAATTAACCTATAATAGTTGTGATTTTTATATATTGGTTGTTTACATTCACCTACCCATGTTCTTAAAACTATGAAAGACAATTTCATTTTGCACTTTAGTCTAACCCATGAATGTCTCCAAAAGGGTCCACAGCCATTAGCTATGTTGGAAAGACAAAATTTTAAAAGTTGCTAACTAGTGGCTACTGGCTGGGGATAGGTGTAACGTGGTTGCACGGGGATTTGTACGCAAGTGTTGTTTTTGTTAGGTGTAATCTGTTAAAAAGAAAAAGTTGGATTCTTTCTGCACTTTTATTTCGATCGGTTAACAAGTACTTTTGAAACATTGATTAACCGTACTTAATAAAAAAGTAGCTCAACATTCAAAGCACCGATTACACATGACACGAAGAGCACGAAGAGCATAATGCGATGAAACTGCATAGTTTTTCTTTAGTCTCTACTCTACAAGTGCTAAAAGAGTATTCTTCCATCTGCTCCTTCAATAAGCGATAATCTTTAATTCCAGGATCAGTCAAAACTAAGACAACAAATAAGAATAACAAAGCCTCATAGTGGATCTTTTAAGAGCTAGTATCCCCGAATCGAAAACAACCCATCCAACCAATTGCGAAGCGAAATTTCCACGTTCTTTTATGGTCTTTCACATAGAAAATTTGACTTATCATCTCATGCTCTGTAGTCAACCATGCAAATGAGAACGATGACAAGATCCTGAAGAGAGCATCTACCATTTCTCATAATCGGGACCTTTTTTAATTTCTAACAACGTCAAAACCCTAGAGGAACAAGCCATTATTTTCATCTCGAATTAGCATTGTCAATGGGTCATCTTCACATTAGTTTCTTGGAGGCCACGCTGGAAGCTGGCATGTCCGACCTTGCAAGAAATGAGAAAAATATGAGGAAGCTGACCAATGAAATTCTGGTCAAACTACAGTAAAATAATGATCCGGTACAGTACACGAGCTTTCGGACCATCCTAAGGGCCAACGTCCGTGCGGGGAGTCAAAACGGCCGGTCGGTTTCGGAAATAGATGGGTTCGCACGAGGGATCTTGCGTGATTTAATTACATCTTTTATGGATTTTGTTGGTATTATTACGCAACGCGTGAAATCAACTGTTGAATCGCCCAACACGTGTGTTTACCGAGAGCACCATCAATCCGCCGAAAGGTTTGAAAATGACACATCAATGCAATCCATTTTTTTTAAAATTTATTTGATTTAGTCTTTTGCGTAAAACTTCGATATAATCGGTCTGGGTAATTTTTATTAAAAAAAAATCAAAGACGTGGTGGTGTGCTACGTAGTATGGCCTGCGATGACTAAATTGTCACATCAGCAATTTCCAAAGAAAATTAACAAAAAGGAATACATTGGACTATCGCACAAAGATTGAAGGATTAAATTGTCAAAATTTAGAAAGTTTAGGATTGAACTGGTATTTGTATAATGGATTTAAGAGCAAATGTACAATTTCTCCCAAAACATTCCATAAGGTCTTTCCTAAGATTGAAGATACAGCAACAGGATCAATTCAAATTGACATTGTAAATTATAATGGACAGAGGAAACAAAGAACCGCAAATTTTGGTTCCATCGGATTTGATACACTATTTAATGCATGCCGAGATCTCTTTTGTTTGAGAAAAATTACCAAAAAAATAATAATAATAAACATCTTACAATTGTACCAATTCAATCCTATCACTTGCAATGGCCGAGAATCGTGACCCTCACGGTGACGGGCGAGGCCTCGTAGCCCTCGCTTAGTGGTCTCGTGGCCTCCTGTCGGCCCTAACAAAAATTAAAAATGAAAGACGGGAAAAAATGTTATTAAAAGAACATAAGAGAATAATTAAAAATTTGAAAAATGATAATATATTATTAAAAATTATCCACGTAAGCATCGACTAGCTAAAATGACTGAATTAGCACAAATACATAAGGTTTAGTATTGAATTGACCAAAAAAAAAAGTTTAGGTAAAAAATTGAACAAGCGTGGAACTGATTTTGTGCCAAAAATTGACATCTATGTGCGGAAAGAGGGAAATATTTTGAGACTTTATCTTTATTTGGCAAGTCCGTCTTGAAAACGAAATTAGAGAAGACTCGAATTAAAATCGAGAGATGTAGTAAGATTTAGGAATCCATCTATTTGTCTACCGATATAATATTATAAAACAACGCGCATACATGGCAATACTTCGCTTTAAATCAATCTCTAATCAAAAATTAAATTTTGTACTTATGTAAAGATGTAATTATTTTTTACTTTTTCAAGTGGCTCTAAAATTACTTTTGAAGCAAAAAAAATGCTTTAAAGATAAATAAATGAAATTATATAACCAAATGAAGCTTCGAAAATTTTGGAATAAAAATTCTACTTTAAAAATGTTATCATGGGCGCCGAGAAGCACTTTTGATGAGGGAAAAAAATATATTATAATACAGCACAGACCGAAAATAACGCTTCACTCGATAAAAACATGAAATGACTGTCAAGAAGACAATGGCAGAGCAACATGACAAAATTACTGAGATTGAAAGCAATATTTCTGAACCCCCACAAAAGAAAAGCTATATTTCATTTTCGATTTTATTACAGAAAAGCTCCTCCACGGGAATGGCATTTGTCACGTGTGTAATCTGTCTGTATCAAGCAGACAACGACAGCAACATCAGTGATGCGCCACGGTCCACGTCAGCCAACACATCCACTGTAACTCTAAACTTATCCTTATAATTGATGTGGGATTTCCAAGTTTTTGCATCATCTTCATTTTACAATTTATGTGGGGTTTGCATAATCACGATCCTGCCTTCAATAGTTCTCGGCATATCAGTTGGGAGTACCTCTCAATCCATCATTTTCCATGTGCGCAAAAGCTACGTTTCCTTTGATTATATATACATTTCGTGTTTCGCCATCTCATCAAATTGCACGTAAGAAGTATTACATTCCACTTAATATATACATAAGTTTGCAACTTCGGATTACTCATTTGAGCATGTGGAAGACAGCGCCATCTAGACCCATCAAACGGATAGAGTCGGATTGAAAATGGGGCGGCCCAAATTGAACCATTTCCATATAATATAAATCTAACGAATCATACCAGGCCTAATTTTATTGTGGTGTGGTTCATACTCCATATCGACTTGACCCATTCATAGTATTCATCCAACTTGAGAAATGCATCTTCAATTTGGCCATTCAAGCATGTCAAAAAATTGGTCACGTGGCACATTAAACATTTTTTAGGGAAATTGAATGAAGTCATGCATTAATTGGCAACTACCTCACAATTGGTTAATTCAAGTCACCTTGATTGCATCCAATTTGGTCCAATTTGATTTAGAAAATTTCTAACCTTCTCAAATTATGCCAAATTAGAATAGATTAGACAAAATAGGAGGGCGAACCAACCGGTACAATTACCGATTAGGTCCTGGCCAACCCAATTCAATCATCGGTTTGGTCCAGGCCGACCTGGTTTGATAGCCATATGGTTTTTATAGTTTTAGCTCATATTTTCTCATTGGTAGTTTCTATTTGGGCTCATGAATAGCTTCTTGCTATGTAATATATTTTTATCTTGTAATTGAAAGATGTAACAAAGATGTGAGAGGTGCTAATTATAGTGGAATCATTTGCTCGACTTAGCTTTAGTTTAAGGGTGAATCATGATAAACCTTGTGTAGAATTCCTTTTCTTACTTTTACGTTGTACTTAGCTTGTGATTTATGCGTTGAACCCTAACAAACGTAATCCGTCTAATATTATTAAAACGCTTCTATAATTAATCTAATATATTAGAATTAATACCCAAATTGAGGAGAGTACGAAGCAAGCGAGCGCGAGATCGAATGGGGATAAGAGAGAGTGAAGGGAGAGTCATGAAAGCATATTGGGTCTAAGTAACTTGTGAACCCATTTAACATCTCGTGTTATTTCGGGTTTCACCATTCTAAACTCATTTACTAAATATAATTAACTCATATAACAATCCAGTTCATTAAATATGGGTCAATAAATAGATCTACAACCCACTTTAATTGGTGTAGCACCATCTATAATCTATATTATTTTAAGTGATCTGATAGTGCGCCTTTTAATATGGGGTTGAATCATGTCAGATTTGGTGTTTGATATTCCTTGGTTGTCCATTTGATTTCCTCATAACTTTAACCAACATGCATCTGTCCACATTTTATTATTTCCTCCTAATTCTCTGATTTTTTTCTAACAAAAAAAAAAGATTTATGACTGAATTGATCACTATACAATACGTTTAGGATTTTTTGGACAGTTTTCCCTAGAGACGATTATAAGTTACTCATGACAACGAAATAGAGACAAAAAACATTTGTCTCCAAAAGCTGTTATTGAAGAAAATTATATTTTGTTTGTTCCACAACAATGTTAGTGGCAAATATTTTTTTGACGCAGCAGGGCATTTTGTTTTTTTTAATCGGGAGCATTGTTGTCAAACGATTTATTCGTTTCCTAAATATTTTAGGAATAGATAAATGATAAGGAGGGACAGCGATATGTCTCTGAAAGCATAAATTGTTGTAGTGTGGAGAAGCATGGAATCCAATAATTATATTCGCAAGCACGATAACCTTTTGAAATAGATACACTACGTGAGTACTTCCTGGCCAGTACTAGACTACTAGTGGCCAAAAAGGAATGAATTTCCCACTACGACGTTTGATGTCCGTATCTTTTTATGTATTTGTACCTTGCTATGAAACAAAATAGCAATTTTTAGCTTTTTTTTTTTTTTGGTCGAATTGTTCTTGAGCTCCAAAAGACACTCCCTTTGTGGGGTTTGGAACAATCCTGCATTATCCTTTCCCAAGACTAACGTATACTAGCCGTAAACCACGCTTTGTGCGTGCTGTCGCATGATTTATAGTCGCAAATGATAATTAAACATGTAAGTACAACAAAAGTTTCACATTAGCTCTTTATATTCGGGAAAAGTGTCAAAAAAGTCATAAACCTATTGCATTAGTGCCAATTCAGTCCTAAACATTTTTTGGTGTCAATTCAGTCCTAAACCTTTTGTATTTGTGCCAATTAAGTTCTAAATCTTTTATTAGTGTCAATTTAGTCCTAAACATTTTACATTAGTGCCAATTTAGTCCTAAATATTTTGTATTTATGCCAATTGAGTTAATTCGGCCAATTTTGATTGGAAATTAATGGCACGGACTTCAATTATCCTACGTGGCACGGTTAGCACTAACGTGGATTTTTTTATATTATTTTGATATTTTAAATGATATTTAAAAATATTTTTTTAAAAAAAATGTTTAAAAGATTATTTAAAATATTATTATAATATTAAAAAAATGTCTAAGTTAGCGCTAGCCATGCCACGTAGGACATTCGATGTCCACGTCGGCGATTTTCCGTCAAAATTGGCCGAGTTAACTCAATTGTCATAAATGCAAAATATTTATGACTAAATTGGCACTAATGTAAAAGGTCTAGGACTGAATTAACACCAACAAAAGGTTTAGGACTGAATTAGCACCAATGCGAAAGGTTTAGGACTGAATTGGCACAAAAAAAGGTTTAGGATTGAATTGACACTAATGCAATAGGTTTAGAACTTTTTTTACACTTCTCCCCTTTATATTCTCGTGCTTATTGTCGAAATACCGTTTTCACCATTTTGACAAGCTTGTACTTTTAGTAACTATGATATTTTGACCACGATATTTTTTGTACTTTTATTGTGGTAAATGTTGATATTAAGCTAGGAAATTTCTTTAACACAAAGAAGCTACAATTGGAATAAATAAATGATGAAGAGAGAGGGGAGAAAGAGGGACAAGGGCAACAAAAAGGTAGCAAAATGTGTGGAGAATGTAAGAGAAGTACTCACCGCAAAGGAATAGGTTCAATCCTTGTAACTACGTATGGTAACGTTTCTGTTCCAAGAACAACTTTTGGAACAGAGACACTTTTTTCTCGTTTCTGTTCCCGACAACCATTTTTGGGCATAGAAACGTGTTTGGAACCGCAAAAAAATTTGTTCTCGGAACAAAAAAAAAGAATAGAAACGTGTTTGGTAATCGCATAAAGTTTATGTCCCGGAACCAAAAAAAGAAACGCATTTGGTATCCGTAAAAAAAAATTGTTCGTAATTTTTTTTATTTAATTAAGGGGACTATATATATTAAAATAAAGATGTCTTTATCTTTTTAACTTACTAAATCAAATTAAATCTCATTTGTTCAATTTACTAAATTAAATTAGACCAATATATGTATAAGCAATTTATGCACGAGTTATCAAACTACAATATGGACGAGATCAACTATAAAAAAAAAAAAACCGAAAGAGAAAACGAATTGGAATTGGACAACAAGAACATCAAATATGTTTTCTATAAATAGGAAAAATTATAATTATGAGCCGCACGTAAATGTTCCCAAGTAATTAAAAATATGATTTCCTCTAAACATGGACCCCTAGAAAAGTATTAATTGTATTTTGAGTGAAATCGGGGTTTAAAATGAAAAATATTTGTGCATTTAGGTCCTTTTAGTCCAATTGTGCAATTTTTCCAAACATGATGAATGAAATGAGATGCAGAATATCAAAGTCTTATGTCATGACTCTAAAAGTAAAAAAATTTGCCTAAAATGATTTAAAATGAAATTTGTTAGTCAATTTAGGATTATGTTCAATAAAGAGGCACGTGGTCCCAAACTGAATTTTTAAAGCTTTAAGAGGCCAAAATTAAAAGGGAATTAAAATAAAACTATGGACTATTTTTTGCGCATTTTTCCGACCCACGAATACTATTTTTCTTGATTTTTGGCTATTTTTATAAGTAAAATAAATCCGAAATATGTCAAAGATTATGAAAAATATTTTTTTTGTTCAAAATTGGTTCCTAAGGCTAGGCCAAAGCTTCCAAGGTTGATTTTGTAATTTTATGAATTATTTTGGTATTTTTAATTAACTTTCTAAAATAAAATGATAAAAAAATCATGTGTCAACATCATGCAAGAATAAACGGAGGTGTGTGTTCAAAAATAAAATTGTTCTCAATTGTTTCTAAAAAATGTTCCAAATATGTTTCAACAAAGTATTCTAGGAACACGGTAATCAAGTTTTTTTGTTTTTTATTTTCGCTCTAAAAGTGTTTTGTTTCTAAAAAATGTTCCTGAAACATTTTGGAGAATACTTTTTTACCATACACATTTCTGTTCCCAAAGCATTCCGAGAACACTTTGGGAACAAAAACACTTTTTTTCGAAGCGTTACTATACGCAGCCTTAAAGTCCCATGTGTCGAATTTTGATTCGATTCTTAAGCAACCGCTCTATATATATATATATATAGAATCTTGGGGTAAATTCTTATTTCTTCTCCTCATTCTGGAACCCATCAAAAATCTACGGGAGATGCATCGATGCATATATTTTAGTGCTGTGGTTCAGAATCATGCACTTCCAAGTTTAACGTGAAGTGGATTCTCTCATCCAATTGCCCGGCCGCTTATTCACCTCTATCTCCCATGAATTGTCATGAGTATAAGCAAGAAAAGGTTCTAATCTTACTTATAAAAGAATAATTTCCATTTTTTCCGAAGCTTCGCGCATCGATTAACTACTGTTTCCTTCTTTTTTTTCCTTTTTGAATGGGAAAAAAGATATGAATCGTTCGAGTCTGGACCGGCGGCGGCAGCCTAAGCTGGCCACCTCCTTCATATGAAGTGGAATGAAATAGGAGGAATAAGAATCGAGCGTGAGAAACGAATATTTTGACATTGCCTTAAATTCGGGTAGATGTTTCAATAAGTGCATCTGTGAAAACAATTCACGAATGAGATTCTCCACTAGCAGAAGCATTAAAAACCCTAATTTTCTTTCAAATAAGTGCAGTTAAATGTAGCTTTTTTTTTTTTTTTTTTTTTGGGAGTTGTCGTGTACTCAGTTTTTCCAGTTTGAATTTCATTTGGGCTACGTATTGCATGGTCTCATGCAAGTTTGGAACTTTCCACGTAGGGCAGAAACTCGAAATCTCCATGATTCCGGAGGTCGTATCCATCTTTCATTTGTCTAACCAAACCGTGTAGACTTCAGGCGTTTAGCTTCAATTATACAAAGGGGATTTTGCATTTTGAATCACAGCCCTTGCCATGGGGAGGTTTTACTTTACCCACCGACACATAATTAATAAGCAATGGATGTCCGTCACACGGAAGATCTATCTTGGATATATTTTTATTCGGGTCCACGTCCACACGAAAAGTTGCGTCACAATTCACAGTTTTTGGAATGAAGAATCGTGCATATTTCGCATATACACCACGATTCTATTCATTTTTACAGAACATCTTTCATTTTTGTTTCTCCAAAAGAGATACAGTCATTATTTCTGATTGTTTTTTTGCCGTAAATTATGTCGGATCACAACCGATCGCAGCGAAATTCTAACCTGTCCGATTCGCGCAAAATGATGCTGTATTTTCTCTATTGAGAAAAACGCAAGTACCGTAGCAAAATAAAATAAAAAAAAGACAAGAAAAGTAATGCACCGGAAGTTTTTATATGAAAAACCTAATGAGAGAAAAATCACGGGACGCTAGTCCAAGAACCGCCTCACTATAATTAAAGGATTACAATCGACACTCCAATAGTATCTCTCTCACAATAAATCTTCACAATTGTCATAAAACACATCCTCACTTGATGAACTCTCAAGATCTCTCGTGTTTACTCATTGTTGAGAACTTTTGTTATCTCTCTGGAGTAATTTTCTGGTGCACAAAAAAATCCTCCACTCAATCGCTCTGTTTATAGTGGTATATCTCCATCCAAATTAGAATCTTCCCTAACCGATTTCGCAATCGCCTCTTGATTGGAAATCTCCTTAATTGATTGGAATTCCTCTAATTTGGATAATCACCATAATTGAGTCTATCATGGTATTCTTCCTTTTCAGCATCCTATTCTAATAGGACTCCTTCGAATTAGGTATTCTTGATGAACAATCCTCGGGATCATTCAAATCAAATCTCAAACATGTTGGGCTACTCCCAACATTTCCCTAGAGCGTTCTTGAAGAAATATCGAATTGTTACTCATTTCGAGACTCCATCTATCTTGGAGGATTTTTGTCGATAACCATTAACAACGTTGTGGGGCAAACAATTCTTTAAATAGAGTCGCTATCACGCCTCAAAATCCGATTTCATTTGTTCTCATTTGATCACTACATTTCCCAACAGCATGAGCCTCACACGTGGTCGACAGAGCCGGACCAGACAAGGACCAGAATAATTTCCAATCATGGCGACGGCGGCCGTCGAGTTGGAAAGGTCCCATTGCTTCGCGGAACCCTTTTGCTTCTGGTGAAGGCGCGTACGGTTGACTAGAGCTAGACTGACTCAACAACAAAGTTGAAGGCGCAAATGTGAAACTGATCAGGAAAACACAAAGTCCAGTCAAAGCCTTCCTCGGCAGACCAAATATTCTTCCCTTATGAGGTGGTCATCTACGTCTACTGCTTCCCAACCACGGTTTCCTATCTCCATCCTGACGTTGGACAAGTTCCATTCAAAGAACTAACATTCCACCCACCTAACAACATTTGGCATCTAAGACAGAAATGGGCAAAGGCAAATACCCATTTGTTTTGGCAGAATCTTAGCGGCCCAAAATTCGCAGTCGGGAATTTTCTAAGATCTGATGACGAAGGATTCTCTTACGACAAAATGTATCTTGGCACTATACTTGGGCAAATTCATGAAATGAGAATATAGATCATGGATCAAAGTGCTTGATTCGAGGTGTTTTTAAAGGTGAATTGTAGTTTTCAAAGACAAGCTTTTGTCACGGGGAAGCCAACTCCATGATTCACATTTTTCGTTCCGGAAGAATGAAGAAGTCTCAAAGAGGGGTTTGATGGAGTCTCAGTTCATTTCAACCAGATTTAGCTCATGCTACATTCATAGTTCTTATTATAATGTCTCTATTAAGTTTTTTTCTTTTTCTTTTTGATAGGAAAGACAAACGAAAACCATTTTTTATTTCCATTTCTCGATTCTTCTTCAAGGAAATGTTTGACAAGTGAAAAAACATGGAGATTTGGAAAACATGTTTGACGAACAAAGGATTTTTTTTTTTTTTATATTTTTTTATATTTTATTGTTAAATAAAGGGATATGCGTTAGATACAACCTAATCCACTAATTTATCTATTTCATCCAAATAGACTTTTCCACCGATTTCAGCAAAAATCTAATTGTTCACATAACTCTTGTGTTGATATTTGACCAATAACTTCATATGAGCATCAAAAGAAAAATGATGCTCGATTGAGAAATGAAGCATAAAGGGTGCGTTTGTTTCTAAAAAAAAAAAGAATTATTTAGAAAATACTTTCTTGAAAATGATTGCATATGTCTCTTGAAATAATTAGTCAGTGAAAATGTTTTCATTATGGATAATATTTTATGACAAAATATGTTCACTTATAAAAGATACAAGTAGCAACTTTTAAGAAAATATTTTTCAAATTGTTTAGTTTTCGCAAAACAAATGCACCCTACGACGGTAATTCTGTTTCCATCCTATAACAGCATTCATTTTCGTTGGATTACTGTCCATGCCCACTTTAATTGTCCCATGTTTAAGTTGGTCCTCCCTAACATGGGTAAAGCCTAAATTAGCGTCTCAATATGATTCTCATGCATAATCTCTCAATACTTATCCATTATAATCTTACATTTTAAAACCATGTTCTGCATATATTATAGTCCATATGCAAGGTCTGCTTCTAACGAGCCCAAAAGACAATACAGATACTGGAATGTTGTGGGCTGAACTGTTAGGCCCATATAGGGGCTGCCTTCACAGTCATGCTTCATCTATTAAGGCCAATGTATAATACTAGGCCCAAAGGGGCATAAAAATGCCGATTATTCAAAGGAAATTGAACAATTCGTTGGTGAATAAGTCTAATTTCGAAGGAAATCAATTTCATGAAGATTTCGCTCTCATGTATGTCAAATATGTGCTTGTTTAATATTTTTACTCTACTCGATAATAGTACTAGGGACGCCAAACCTAGGCGCACATCGCCAAAAGGCAAAGATAGAGCAATAGATGAGATCTCGAAGTCGGTGATCAACCGTCGATTTTAGTGTGAAGAAGTCACAAATGTGCTCTTCGAGCGTGTGATCCATAACCTCGTTATGATGATTCCCCTTGCTTATCTGGAGCTTGCTTTGTTTTGAAGTTGTTTGGGATTTGTCTTGATTTGCGGTTAAAGCTGCGATGTTTCTCTATTGTACTTTGAGGAAGTGAATGAAATGAGTACATTTTAACAAGCAAAATCAATGTCTGTGAATTGATGATTTACAAAGCATCAAATAACAATGTTTTAAAAAGTTCTACGTCCTTTGAGTGTCATCGCCCCCTTTTTCCTTCTGCGCTCCCTCACTATTATGCAACTTAACGACTCATTATCATTAACCACTCACTAATCAAGATCGACCCACGACTTACCTCTTCCCCAATTCCATATTCAATTCTCAAAAGTGTGCGCATCATTGCTCATAATAATGTGTATGGCGCTAACGATATTTTTATCAAACTTTTCAACAGGTCCAATACAAACCCTGGTTGTGGTCGACACAGATGATGGTATAGCTTTATTCCACGTGTCATTACAGGACAACCTCAATATTATATGATACATGTTTTAATAATAATAATAATAATGTATATTGGATGGGGCACATTGTAGGGTTGTCATTGAACCATTGGGTGGGGCTCAATGCAGGTTCTCTCTCATGTGCGTCACACTCACTCGAAGGGCACAATGCACTTTATATCGAATTCTTTAGAGCTTTTGGCAGTAGAGAATAAAAAAGATGGGTCTATCTTTGGCATTTGAGGAAAACGGGGACCAAAAGTATGAAAAAAAGAAAAAGAAGGGTCAACATTTCCGACCCACACTTTTTCTACAACGTGGTCTCATCATGATAAAATCATTTCTCCTTTTTTCTTTAACCCTTATCCTTTTATCTTTCTCTTCACTTTGCTTTTATCTTCACTGAGCTATTCACCCAATTTTTTTTTTTTTGAAAATAACGATTGAAACGGACGATTTAAACCTAAAGGTATAGACATGCGTCACAAACCGATAGTTTATCTAGCGTTCCTAACATCCGTGAGGCCTTAGGAAGTGATTCCCAAGTTAGCCTACACACACTCGCACTCGCTCGAACCGAACCGAACACACTAACATCATATCACATGACCAAGAGAGAGTGGAGGGAATCTAAATTTGTATTGATGTTCGGATAATGTACAAGTGAATGGAGGTCTCTGTTTATACACACAAAGGGACACCCATTGGATGACTCTTTGCCTACCCTTGTTTGTCATGTTCTAGTTGCCTATAGTATTTTGTCTTACATCGCATGCTTCATGCATCATACACGTTCACCCGTGAATGAATCTGGACACCGCACCAGCTCAAAAGTCACGTCTGTTCTCTGCTTGACCTTCTTGGACAATGCTTGGCCGGGTCGGGTCGGTTTGGGCCAACCATCATCATCCCGCTAGATTCATGGATCGATTCGCTCGTCATGTCACGGGCCATCGTGATTGGGGGATTTATCGGGCTGTGGTACATGTCTAGTATGCATATCTATGATATATTTTCTTCTCCTCGACTCGAACATCCTAACCTTTTACGCTGTCCAAATCCAAGAACTCGCAAAGACAACAGCTTCCTTAAGTTTGACTTAGTAGTAAACTTTCGACCTACTTCAGAAGCCGAAGCCCATATCATATGAAAGTTTAAATATCAGGAGTATAGATCGGGCGGTCCAAGAAAGGTTTAGGGTCCATGAAGAGTCGAAAAAAACCAAATTACTCAATCCTAATCAACGATGTTCAATGCTGTGAGACTTGAGTTTCCTTATAGTCATATAAAAGGATGATTGGATAGAACAAGCAGTTGAAAAGTTCTCTCTCCCTCTCTCTGTCATTTGAATCTTCAAACCTAGAAAGAGCCTCAGTGATGGTTCGTCGCAGCTCCTGAAGGCTCGAACTTCTTTCTTTAACAGTGAAACAAGCGAGATTCCTTAGTACATACATCACTGTAACAGGTCTCTCTCTCTATCTCTCTCTCTCTTTCTCTTTCTCTCACTACAGTGGGTGTTTTCTGTGTCTGAGCTTTGATGTTCATATGTTTAGAAAGAGTTGAACCAGAAAAGGCGCGCAGAAGGTGTTAGGGTTTTGAATTTTCGTACATTGACGAATCTTTGAATATTTTTCTGCTCTAGTGATATGTATGAATGCACAGTAGGCCCCATCAGAAGTTTCTATTAATGGATGAAGATCTGAGTCGATAACGATTGATATCTTCCCCAATCCCGTCGTTTTCAGCTCTCTATCATTTCTTTCTGAAATCAGTTGATAAAGGCTTTAAATTTTGGAGGACGACATAAATCTTACAATTCTTCCCCTAGCTGGGAGAGATGATGATCCTAGGATATGCAAGAAAGTTAATAATAATTCCAAGACCTTGCCTTCTAAGGATTTTCTTCCATTTTTATGGTGAACTTTTTTCTCTTATTTTTCATTATGACAATACTCATTGCATCGATAACATGTCATGTATTTAAATCGCACCACTTCTAATCATTTGTGTCTCGTCAATTGTTCGTGTTATTCAATTTGTTTTTCATCACTAAATTTTTCCTTCTTCTTTCTTTATCGGAGATAATTATGTCAACATCATATTTTTGACATTACACGTGGGGGAAAATATTAGAAAACGTGTCCTAACAATTTAAGTCAACTTCATGTTTTTTTTTTTGCTTCCAAAAAAAAAAAAAGAAGCATTGCATTTTATCCATTTCTCCCATATGCATCATGTGTCTCATCAATGCGAAGTCTCTCTCTCTCTATGTAACTTAGCCACATGTAAGCTGGTAATCATAACCAGGCTCAGAGAGACTTACTTTTTGAAAAGATAATCAACACTTTAATTCCTCAGATCTATGTTCAGTGACACTTTCCTCCCTCAAAAAGTTATTTCTTCACTTTGCCCCTCATAAATTCATAAACCGTGTAACTTTGCGAAGTCCTTGCATCCAAGGCAATGCTCAACTTGAATTCAAGTGTACATTTCCTAATTAGGATTAAGGTTTTCCCCCTCATCTCCCCTAGGCCAGCCGAGTTAAAAAAAAAAAAAAAGAAAGGGGGGGGGAAAGAGAGTACAGAGATGCACTAACTTGGCCAAATAATGACGGAATGGAGTGGATGAGGAGCAGAATTTGGTCACTCCAGGAAGCAAAGGAAGCTGCAGGACCCTTGAAAGGAAACTGCACAAACCCATCTCTTGCTCGTTCTCGCGGGTTGTGCGATAGGGGAAGACGCTTCCCCTCTCAACATGGATACGAAAATTTCGGGAGTGGTTCTTCCTCCACTCTTTACCTGGATTGGATTTTGCAATGACCAAAGGCCCCACCTTCATTAACTCATGCTTGTAGTTGTAACCTTACCTACTACAATCGCTTTCCTTACGCCTGCAAGCTTAACCTTCTTTCTTCGTTAAGAGGACCCGACCGAATCCGGCGATCTTACCATCCGTAAATAGTGCATAAGCATGATATCACGATCACTTTTCAAAAAGTGTTTTCGGCCAATGCGATCATGTGGTATCACGGTCGATGTTAATGCATTGGATCAAGATGATGTAGCCGATTCAATTAAAAGCACGTCATCAACGTCGACATTAAGAGACTCGCGAGTGAATTGTTTTCTATGCCTCGGCCTAGGATGTTCCACCGAATTCATTAGTGGTTTTGTAACTTAATCAAGGGATTGAGACTATTCAAGAGGCCTTGTTGGGTTCTCGAAGGAATAGAGAGAAGAACACTTCCAGTTCCACACTTTTGCTAATAGTCAGCTCTTCTTCTTCTTCTTTTGCCTTTTTCGAAAGTTGTGGGTTGCTGTTAATGAAGTGTAGGAAGCTACACGTGAGAGTGTAAATAGTGTTTTCACTTCTCAAGGAGGGGGCACGGCAGCATACAATAGAGGTTAGAATAGAATAGACTGAGACATGAACGAGGGTGCAGTGAAAGGCCTAGAGCTAATTAAAAAAAAAAACCGAATGTTAGGCCATGGGAAAGAGGAAAGACTCTCAATGTCTGGTCGGGTCCTTCTGGTTTTTCTTGGGTGTCCGTCTCGATGGTCCTCGACTGTGGCGCCCCTGTTTAGTCTCCACACTCTGTCTCCATCCCCTCTCCCTCTCTCTCTCTCCATTTTCGAACTTAAATATTCTCAATAACCTCAGAAAGGGCTGACCCCAGTTTGACTGACTGATAAACTGATAAGTTAAAGACATGGACCTCTTTTCCTTTGGTGGTGGTGATATTTCTCTGTTAAATGTTGGTTCTTTTTCTTGCAATTCTCATAGTTCTGTATGATTTCAGGGGGCAAAGTAGAAAAGGTGGTCTCAATCAAGTCCGAAAATTATCTGGTGGGGAGGAGGGACACAGATGTAATTCAGGAGAACACTTAAGGGCAGGCAAGGGAACAGTACAGTGGCAGAGGTTGCTTGCGCAAATCTAGCTAATCTGGGCCTTCTGGGACAAGCGAAAACTGTCCGAGTTTAAAGCCAAAAATCAAATCACAGTCTAGATCAAACGAAAACCCCCCTTCCTTCAGCTGAGACACACCCATTTCATTTCCACTCTCCCTCGTCTCACTTTGAGCCTCATTATTATGGTGTGAGAAGAAGATGAGTACAGTCGCAGAAATGGTCTCTTCTCGTGCACACACGAAGGCAAAGCAATCTCACGTCCTCCACTTCTTGTAGCCCAGTACAGCCCACAACCTCCGTCTCTTATCATTACCCAACGGCCCTTTTCCATTTCTTTTCAAGATGCGACAAGAAGACGCGACTTCCTACTCCTCGGAAACGAGAAATTCTTGAGAGAAGAAAGAAACGTTGCAAGAACAGAAGACCATGTTTCCCACTTCCATGATTTGTGTTCTTTCTGACAAACAGCAAACACTCAACCCGCCTCAGTTTTATCTTGTTTTCCGGGGGTGACACTGCTTAAAAATCCCACCTTTTGCCTCAATTGATGAGTGCAGACATGCTGCTGCTGCGACTGTGGAAGCGACGGCGACGGCGGTGGAGCGTGGGGAGTGCATTTGGTGGTGGTGGTGCTGCTGAGTGGCGAGCTCAAGAATGGCATTGCTCTTTTTGCTTATATGAGGAATGGCAAATTTGGGCTCTTTTGCAAGGTTCAATTCTTGCCACTTGCCTGTCTCTGTTCTCCTGCTTGTTTAGCTACTAACGGTGATGGTGGTGGTGGTGGTGGTGGTGGTGGTGATATTGGCGGGACGGCTCAATCTTGTGATTTTCTGCTTCCAATCTTTGTTGCTTTTCTTCTTTGTTAGCTAATTGTGAATTCATAATGAAAGGCTCTGCAAAATGCTCAAGTTTCTCTCTCTCTCTCTCTCTCTCTCTCTCTCTCTCTCAGTTCTTCTTCTTCTTTGTTGGTGCCTAACTTTGTGCTTCTTCTTCTTCTCTCGTTTCTTGGAAAAACCCCATTTCTGGGGAAAGCCAACCCAGAAGTGTTTATTCATTTTTTCTTCCCTTCCAACGTAAAAGGCAGAAATTAACAGGAAGGTGAAGCAGTGAATAAGAGCCAAATTAGATTTTTTCGGGGGTCTGAAAACACTGTTTTATTACCTTGTTAATTCAAACTGCTGGTCAGGCTGTCCACTAAATGCTTCTGGTGTTTTCTTGGGAGATGTGCATGTCGGTTGGTTGGGTTGGGTTGTGTTGTGCAAATGCTCTCTCTCTCTCTCTCTCTCTCTCTCTCTCTCTCTCTCCAATTGCAAATTTGAGAAATTTGATGTCATCTTGTATATGTTTTGTTTCTAGGAAATGGTACAGCTTGTCCTTGGAATTTTCCTTTTGCCTTTGAGAATGTGGGAAGTTTTTGTTTTTTCCTAATGGAAATTTTTCACCCTTCTCTTAGCCGGTTACATATGTTGCTTTGTTTGGCTTGGTGAAATTTGTCTGCCAACGCGGTCAAGTTCTCGTGTGCAAAACATAAGATCAACATGTTCACCTACACACAAAAATGAACACAGAACGCTCTCTCAAATAGAAGGAGAAACAAAAAGCCTTGCTACAATGCAGCAGCTGCTTTAACTAAGCTATGATTCAGTATGTCTCACCTTCCTATAAGCTCCAATTTTCACCAAACCGACGATGCTTATCATAAGCTTTTATGCCCGAGTTATCGAATGGTTAGAGTTA
The DNA here is from genome assembly GCA_021437795.1 of Rhodamnia rubescens. Taxonomy (NCBI): domain Eukaryota; kingdom Viridiplantae; phylum Streptophyta; class Magnoliopsida; order Myrtales; family Myrtaceae; genus Rhodamnia; species Rhodamnia rubescens. Next base: position 219,417 of record JAILYA010000070.1, read on the forward strand.
TTCTGAGTGTTCATGCATACCCAACGGATGTGTGCTTCTAAACTTTATTTTCCCTCCATTTATCACCTAGACAATGCCATGGAGCTTTCGTGAGGAATCCTTGAGCTGGGCACTTGCCAATGAGCAGAAAGAAATTAAGAAAAGTATGGAGCAAATGTCAAAAGAGAGCTTCATATAAGGTACCCTTTGGTGGAACTTGGGAATGACGTGAGTCATTTTGGAAGAGTTAAACTTGGGTGGACACGAAACCTAGGAATTGGTGTGTCTCCTTTTATTCCTTCCTTCTTGCCTTCTATATAATTTTTTTCTTTTTTTTGTTGATTAAAGAGGCAGAATTTTTTAATCCCCCCTTCAAACAACCCATTTATAGTCTGCTCTTTCCATTTGGTTTGGAGGGTGTCATTGTTTTGTCGCTTCATCACATTTCGCTCTGGACATTGAAACAAAAGAGAGAAGCTTGTGCAAGTCTGTTATTTGAAAGGTGGGCTTCTGTTTGATGCCATGGTTAAAGAGATTTGTAGGCTTAACAGATTGATAAAGAGCTCGACTAGGAAAGGAATAATGCTCCTCAACATTGTACTGCCAAGATTTTCCTTTCAATTTCTTAAACTCGACATGCAGTTAGATTCAAGATTTTCCATTGACTTTTGATTAGGATGGGCATGGTTCGGGTGGGAACTACGAACTTACCTTGGAGATCCGACTCCGTAGGATTACAATTTAAGATAATTATACGCCTAAGATGGTTAAATCAAGACTGCTTAACGAAAGAGAATTTAAACCGAAACGTAAAAAAACTAAAAGGCTCTAATCCGACATAAAGTAATTGAAATTTCTTCTTTAAATCTGATTTAAAATCGATTACAGGTCAGTGGAAACTTGGAATTGGCTTACTTGGTCTCACGAGCTCTGGAACCAGCTTGGTCGGTATTTTTTCGGATTGACCGATGGTTCCGAGCCCAGAATTGCGAATAAAATCTGTCAATTGGTTCCAACCTTTTAGAACCAAAATTAGATCTGCCCTCCCAGGATATAGCCTGAGATTGAACCAGCGCTAATTCACTAATTATCGACTTGGATCCGGCGCTCGCCTCTACATTTACTTCAACGTCTTTGGGGCTCGAGGGAAGTTTTGCGAGGCAACCTTTGGACAAGCATCATTTATAAGTAGAACACCAGCTGGAAGGCCAATCAGAGAACCCTCTCTAGATAGTCAGTGGCAACTTATAACCAGATTCAGCTCATCCAAAACCACAGATCCTAGATTTGATATTCATGGGAAGCACATGAATGTAGTTGGAAATTACTCAACTCTGCTGCTGTTGTGAGGGCTATAGCTTATGTAGTTAAATAATCTAGTGCTCCAAGAGATGTAGCTGCTCGAATTGTTGGCCTTTATTTACCTTAAGACTCTAACCTTTTATTAGCCTAATCTGAAACAAGGTACAGATTTATTTCCTCCCAAAGAGAAAAATCAAAGGCAATCAGTGGGTTCAAAGCTGAAGCCAGGAGCAGCAGTGAGAGAGCTGCCACATTGTGTGGATTGAATTCATAGATTTCTGCAAGTTATGCGCCAATCAAATTCACCAGAGCACTTCTCCTTCCACACAGTTCAGGTTCAGTGGGTTGGTGAAAGTCCCAATCAGACATTAATTTCTGCTGCCCGTTTTCATGCCTTGCAGCTTCTGAAATTGCAGTCCCCCCGTAAATGCTGAACAGGACAATCTGATGTATTCACTGTTTCCAGTGTAGTTTTAGTCAAAAGCAAGTGTCTATCTCAATCGAGCTCCCCTTTTATGGTAAGTGAAAATCCCATCAGCTAAAATCACAATTCTTTTGGCTTAACATGATTCTGATTTTCGATCTCTTTGGTGCAACATGCACTTGATCAGTGGGACATCACCGCATACAGTAGTTTCAGGAAATGAGAAAGGCTTTCCAGGGACATAATAATGGATCATGCGGTAGCATAGCATCATGAGCAGGTTTACAACCATTTTGAGTATTCCATTTTCTTAAAGATGTTGTTTTGGTTGGGACCCTGAGCTGTGAACTCAATGAAGCTTTTCAAGGCCAAATACGTAACCTCTCCATGAATGGCAGAAGGCATCTTAGCAGTTCGATTCTATGTAGATGTGAATTTCAACGGTCTGATCTCTCACTATACATAAAATAAACAAACTAGAGGCAACGGATTAAACAGTCGCTGAATGGCCAAAACTAGTGCCTAAAGGGCGCTTGCAATGGCACATTGCCCGTCGTCTGCGGTCGCCTAATGCTTGCCGCCATGGAGAACTTGTGGTGGTTTCGACAAGCCCATATCTCATCTCTTTTTTTTTTTTTAGGACGGGTGTGGGAGCCGTCCCCTAGAGGCATGCAGCAGGGAGACGTAACGTGAAATCTCGAGTTTGATCCAGTCACAGTAGAGTGCCATCTATCATTGAAACACGTTTTGCTCTTGGACGTGAAACAACGACAGAATCAACAGTCAAATTTAGCTTCACGTTGACACAGACCAATGGCATCCATGGCTGGCTTTTTTGAGTTACTCTCGTTGCTGTTCTTGCTCTTTTGAATCTCTGCACATGTCAAGCGTTTTTCGTGGGTGAATCCAATGGGGGCTCCGCAGATTTCACACGGCATGGCCGCGAAAGGCTCGGAAGAGCTGTCGAATCCCTGAGAAGCGCAGGTTACAGTGCGTCATCTAACATTCACGGTGTTCACCTGGCGAGACGAAGCTATTGGGAACACGACGATCTTTGCTGACTGACTCGCAGACCATATCTATCACAGGGGACTTGGAATCGAGACTTCATACAAATATTTCGATGATCATACCCTTGTTCACCCGCTAGATTTGGCGTTTCTGCTGGTCGACATTCCACGGAAGATCAAGAATACTTCATAACCCTCAGCGAACTAAAGTTTTGATTGGAATTTACGCAGAGACTGGGTATATAACTCATCCATGCAGTTTGATATTTCATCTAGAAATAATTTGTACCGAAGAATGTCCAGGCACATTATATTAGCATGCTACCCGTAATTTCCAAAAATACACAGCAAACTCGGTCGTTCAACGCCATCGCTACTTTTCATTGCAAACTTGCAATGACATTAGTCCATGTAATAGTGCATGTCTTAGCGCTTATGATGCGAAACATCAATAGCCAGGGCCGCGGTGGCCTGCGACGAAGACCTTGGCGAATTTGCTGGAGAGGAAGGAGTCTCCGGTTGCTGTAAGAGTAGAGGAGGGAGAATCACGGGAGGGAACGTGAGAGAGTTGAGAAATTTGCGTGATTGAAGGGGAGAAAATGAAGGAACTTTCTCGACTGTGTTGGTTTACCCTGCAAGAATTCTGAAATTTAGTTGCCATTCTTTCGTTCTAATAGGACAATGAACAAGATTGAGAAAGATTGCCCACCAATGGTGTTGTTGGGGGGCAAAATTATTAAAAAAAGTCCAAAACATGTTGTACGTGTGAAAATTTAGATATAAACCTTATAATCGTATCAATTTAGTCCTAAATTTTTTTTTTATTTTGCCAATTGAGTTTCATCCGGCTAATTTTGATTGAAAATTGATAACATGGACACTAACCGTCCTACGTGGCATGATCGATGTTGACATAATTTTTTTTTAAATTTTTTCTTTATTTCTTTTATTGTTAAAGGCCAGCAGGAGGCCAACGGTTGAAGGACCAGCGACCCCCTTCGGCCACTAGGCTAGGGTTGCAGCCCTCACCGGCCACTAGGTGACGGCTACGACTCCTCGTCGCCCGTGGCCCTCGCTGCGGCCTACGAGGGCTCGCGAGTCGCACGCGAGGGCAATAAGCCCCCACATGGTGGCGCCGACAAGGGCTCGTAGGCCCTCTTTTAGTGGCCAGCAGGGGTTGTGAGCCTTGGCCCGTGGCATGCTGCTTCCTGCCGGGCCTTAACAATGAAAAAAAAAAAAAAAAAAAAATAAAAGACATAAAATAAAAGAAAGAGTTAATAATAAAAAAAATTACACATCAAGTCATGTTGTGCACATAGGACGTCCGATGTCCATGTTATCAATTTTCGACAAAATTGGATGAATGGACTTAATTAGTAAAATGTGAAGATGTTTAAAACTAAATCGACACAATTAAAAAATTTATTATCGAATTGACATAAACGCAAAGATTTAAAATATTTTTGATAATTTTTTCATTGTTGGCTGCAGAGACTCAGCGGCTCAGCCCCCTCTCTCTCTCTCTCCCCTCTGCTAATGGCTTTTGCTATTAGGCTTAACGAGAGGATTTATAAAGGGGCTGTAATCACCCTATGATGAAATGGTCTCACGTGCGTCTTGCAACAGTTTTATATATGAGAAGAGCAATTTATTAGGAGCAGAGAGAGAGAGATGGGTGGATGGATGAAGGCTAAAGCTTTTTAATCATTAGGATGGCGATCTGATCCCAAGACGACGTCGGAAGTGCGTGGAGAACACTCAAGTCCCAACCCGAATAATGAAAGAGCAATTATTATCATTCGTTGGAGCTCGCCCCATCCGATAGGCTCCCACGGCACGAGACAATTTCTCAAGAAAATGTTCGAGGATGACACAGCTTTCACGCCGGTGTTTTGTCTTTGTATGAGATGGAGAGAGTCGAGCAGCTCCCTCGCTCGTTCACTAGACAAATTTTGTCGAAGCGATCGAATCCGAGATTCTTGATGGGCTCCTCTCTAGGTGGTGTGGTCCACCGGGGTCCAGGACACCGCTCGTGCATGTTACCAAATCTTGAACGACACGACCCGACCCACCCACATGCTCACAGAGGTTTTTACCAAACACGTGGACTCGCGCGAGGCGACAAAGCCCAAACATGGGAAGACCCACATCATTATTCCATGAATGAAGTTGAAACATTCGCAAGTAGAAAAATTCAGGACGGCACGAGCTTTCGACGTAGAATACTTTGGAAAACAAACAAGTGCTAAACGCACTGCAACCATAAGTCATTCACTCCGCCCGACAACCCACCTAGCTAGTGACTCTGGCCCGAGCAGGTGCCATGCACAGCCTGGCCGCCGCTCCATCGCCGGCCACCGCTGCTGCACCCTCCATTTTCTCCTCCGCCGCTTCCTCTCGGCAGCACTGCTTCGCCGCGGACTTTGCTGGTGTGCCGGCCGCACGCCAACTGCCACCTTTCGCGTACGTCAGGTACACCAAGCATGCGCCGCCGGGCAGCGCCTGCTCCACCACCGTCTCGCACGTGTAGCCCTCCACGGCCACCATGGCCCAGAGGTGGGCCCCGATGCCGCCGCCGCTGCACGTGACCGCGACGGAGAACTTGGTGGGCCCGAAGCATCTCAGCGCTCGCTTGACCAGGGCGTCAAGCTTCACGGACTCGGGGTCAATCCCCATGGCCTCGTAGCTCGCGTAGCTGAACCCGTCCTCTGGGGTCACGTGCACGGTGGAAGACGCTGCACCCTCGATCCCGTTCATCGAGTACCCGCACGGGTCAAAGTCAAAGTCGCAGATCGTGTGGCCAGGAATGATCTCCGATATCCCGGACAGTTTCGTCATTTGCTTCGCCGAGTAATCGGGGTCCCCCGATTTTTTGAAGAACACGGACGCCTTGCTCTTGTCCAAACCCGTCATGCACATCTCCAGGGTGATCACGCCCGGCAAAGCCAAGTGGCGGGCATCCGTCGCGGCCTTCCCGGCCGAGTAAATGTGCCAGTTGCGATTAGGGACCCTCGGGTCGCCGATCACGTACGCCTCAGCGAACAATCCCCCGAAGAAGCCGTTCAGGACATCAACCTCGTCCGCAAAGTTACGATAAGGGGCAGGCTGGGCGTGGGGAAAGATGAAGCTGCCACGCGAGTACTTGACCAAGTCGACGCCGAGTGAGAGCGACTCAGCGAGTTGAAGTATAGGCTCGATTGAAGAGAGCAGCTTCGTGGTCCCGCACGTCTTGAGGACAATCTTGAGAGGGTACACGAAGAGGCTCGACTCGGAGAGGACGTAGGAGTCGAGCTCGGCGCTAGAAAGCTGAGCCACGATGGAGCAGCGAGCCGGCTCCAGGATGGAGTCGAGCTGGGTCCGAGTCAGGCGGCGAAGGCCGAGGCCAGAGGGATCGGCGAAGATGGGCGGCGGAGAGAAGGTGATCTCGAGCCGCTTCTCGAAGCCCTCGAAGCCGATTGGTGAGTGAGGTGGTGGGTCGTTCCTGGGTTGGTCTAAAACAGCCATTTATGTCTAGATTCTGATCTTGTGGAAACAGTATCAAAGCAGAGCAATTTCACAGAGACAGACAAGAGCAGAGAAACAGATAGAGGGAGAGAGAAAGAAAGGGGGATGAATTCTACTCTACTGAACCAGCCATTAGCGAGAGGGCGTATCAGGATGGCTTCCTCAGGCACTGCAAAACATCGGAAAGAAGGAAAAAGTTACGGACAAGAACATAGACGTTGCTGTTGACCAAATTAGCAAACTCAAGATTCCATCTTTACGAGGGATTATATGAGAACAACGTACGTCGGAGTAAGCAGCAGATCGGAACTTTTCGACGCCACCGTTGGGACGGATGTCTTCAATGCAGTATCCGAGAGGGATTTCGTAGTGTAACGAATTACTGCTGCTACTCTTTTTCCCACCTTTGGTCTCCATTAAAACATCCACGCTACTATGAAAGAGCACGTAAGATTCATGTTAAAAAAAAACACACACACGAGAAAATCTATGAATCTTACAAAAACAGAGGATGCGAGGATGACGAGAACAACAATGAAAAAACAAAACTCAGATTGATACATGGGCTTACTTTTCCTTGGATTGAAGATATAAACCTGCGCTTGATTTGCCTTCTTCCGAGTGTACCCAGAAGAAACAGTTTCGACGAAGAGAGAATATAATCCGAAGAAGAGGGCGCGAATGCAGGGCACGGGAACTGGAAACGCTCGACAACGCGAAAGCAGGGTGAGAAGAGAGGAGAGGAGGCGAGACAGAGATAGGGCAGCAGGGTTTTTTTCGGGATGGAGAGGAGAGTGGAGAAAGAGAGAATTTATAGGGCCCAAGATGAGTGACAATATCGTAAAACAGAGGGGCGAAGGAGGGCGTTATGGTACTTTTCCTTTTCCTTTAAGTTTGGTAAGTCCACGAGGGCGTCTTTTGAGAGCATGTAGCTCAGGACTTTACTGAATGTGGGAGTGCCAATAGCGCCTTTGAATATTAAGGTCTGTCCACGCGGCGGTGTGCCCTTAGCAGTTGGGACTCGGACGCCTTTCTGAAATTGATTTCCTTTCTATTTGCGCGGAAGATATACATTAGAATAACGCACAAAAGCTACGTGCACACGCATAGGTCAACAGGGTTTGAATTCCTGGAGGCCGAGCAGCCCAATGTGGCTGCTGCCCACTATGACCCGTTTGGTTCAAAGATTTGAGATGAAGACGTTGGGCCCTAAAATCCCTTGTCTCAAACGCAAATGTTGTTTGACTATTTTTTTAAGTCACTTTGGGAGATGCAATTGCATCTCAAATGCTTCTCCAAAGTCATTTAGCCAAAGTCATCCTCTAGAAGTACTTTGCTAAAAGCTTTGCGAAACGCAACTATTTTTTTAAAAAAAAATTTGTCACATTCGCTGCCGCCTACCGCCCTCGTCGCCGCCTCCGGCCGCCGGTTGCCGCCGACCGCCACCGCCGGCCGCCAATCACCGACCTCCGCCGCTTTTTTTCAAAAAGAAAATATACTTTACCAAGTTCATTTTTCACCAAACAACATTTACGTCAAAGTTACTTTTCAAATGTATTTTTAAAATACACTTTATCAAACACTACTTGCATTTTGAAAAAGGCCTTTAGCCTAAAGGTATTTGCATTTTCTAAGTCCCTTGGCCAAATCTTGAACCAAATAGGGCATATGTGGCGATGTTGCTTTGAGCAGTTCAAACGGCCCCCGCCATGATCGGTAGTTGTAGCTCGGCGTTTTGACCTGTCAAAATGAAACATAAATCTAATTCTTAACTTATACTCGACAGGCTAAGACCCTAGGTGGGTTAGCTATATTCTTATACATGTGTCATACATGAATTTACATATAATATAAATGCTAAATGGGTTTACAATTTACTTAGACTTAACTCAACTCTCTTTTCATTTTCTCTTCCCTCACTCAATCTCGTGCTCACTCACCCCGCATTCTCACCTTAGTTTGGGTACGAGTTTTTCTAAATCCGATAAAATGTGGAAATGTTTTAGGTATATGTGAGTCGAGTCGAGGCATGGGTCACTAAATCGCATTGCATATAAATGGGTCATACCCACCCGTTTAACGAATCTACTCGGTGCCTCATCCGTACGCAATCATCGTTGCTATCGAGCGATCAATGGTCGCCACCCTTTGACCACTCTATTTCCTTTGGTCGCAGTGCCGAGCGAGGTCCACGAGCCGAGGAGTTGAGATCATGAACCTTGACAATGGTTAAAAGCGGTCAACCGCCTTCGATGCGAGGCTCGTAGGTGGTCTTCGACCGGTTCCATTAACATTATAATTTTCCAATAACTACGATCGATGAAAAATTGAGGCGACTATGGCCTCATCGCAACCTTATGTTGCCCTTCTCGTGGTGTCGATATCGATGTACTTACTCGACGGGGCGGTCGAACTCGAGCATGGCATGGAAAAACATCGGTGATGTTAGGACTAAGTTTTGTGACTAACACGCAACATCTTTTGATGCCTCGCTACGCTAAGATGGCATTACCTAGAATTCGGTGTTTTAGCGGGGCCAAGGATCAAAGGCGCTCATGCTTGTGTTTTCCCCAAGTTTTAGGGAGTTTCGCATGAGGAGATACGAAATCCTTGGGATACCTCGTCTCGCGCTCTTCACATTCATTCTCACTGAGAAAGTGAGAAGTTGCCGTATATGCAAGTGGCTTCTACTACAACTTGTCATCTAAGAAAAGAGACAGACAAGAAGGCATTTCCTTTCGTCATAGTAAACAATCCTTGGCGACTGATGTTTCTTCTTTAGCAGGTTTCACAAGGGACGAGATCGCCGGTATACCTGCATATCGGGATTTTCTTGCGTAGTTAGATGTTGGTATGCTTGATTAGGTCTATCACAGCCATTTCTCGCGTGGTCACTCGACACTCGATAGGATCTCCCGAGCGTCGCTCGACCCCGTTGCCCCTCTGAGCCACCCACGCCCCCCCTCTCTTTCTCTCTCTCTCTCTCTCTCTCTCTCTCTCTCTAGGACAAAGATGAAAGACGAAAAAAACCATCAAAATCTCTATTTGCCTTCCGAAAATGCACAGAAGGCCAATGCTAGTATGTACTACCTCCACCTTGGCAAGATACATTTTGGATAACCATAAAAAAAAAAGTTAAGGAAATTTGTTAAAAAAAAGTCCTAAATCTTTTAGTTTTGTCAATTCAATTATAAACATTTTGCATTTATGCTAATATAGCCATAAACTTTTTTTGTGCCAATTTAGTCCTAAACCTTTTGTATTTGTACAAATTCAGTCCATTCGACCAATTTTGATCGATTGGTGCTAACGTGAATGCCGTCCGACACTAACGAGGCATTTTTAATTATATTTTAATTTTTTTCAAATTTTTATGTTTTTATTTTTATTTTTATTTTTATTTTTTTTGTTCATCTTCTTCCTCCCGGTTGGTTGTCGCCGCTACTAGGCGAGATTGACCTCGCGCAACCATAATGTCTCGTCGCCATCGCTAGGCGAGGCCGAACTCGCCCGGCGATGGCAATGCCATGGCTAGGCGATGGCGACGCTCGACCTCCCCCAACGGTGGTGGTGCCAACGGCCGGCGAGGTCGAGCCTCGTTGGTTGGAGAAAGAAGATGCACAAGCAAAAAGAAAAACAAAGGAAAGAAAAAAAGAAAAAGAAAAAAATTGCAAAAATATTAAAATGTCATTAAAATTGCATTGCCAACGTCGGCCGGCCAAAATTAGTCGAATAAGATGAACTAAAGACAAATACAAAAGGTCTAAAATTATATTTACACATATTAAAAGGTTTAGAATCGAACCGACAAAAGTGTAATACATTTACGTCTTTAAATTGACAATTTTTCAAAAGAAGTTATGATATCTAGAAATTTATATATATCAAAATAGTCAGCAACATGATTGGAAAAGGCTGAAGAAACATAATAAAAAACAGAAAATTTTCATAAATATATTGCACCCATATATATATGTATGTATGTATGTATGCATGCAAAGTGAATTTCCCAAGTATTTACTGGAGAAATCCAAAGGAAAGCTAATGGAGCGGGGTCATCCATATCGTTTGCTATCAAGATAGGATTCCATTTCAATCATTGACAGAACCCATCCCATCTCCATCGTTTTCCCACTCAAACATGTGAGCGAGGAAAGCGACTCGAGCGATTCCACTTCTCACCTTTTATCTTTTCTTTTTGTTTCCTTTTGGGCCTTGGGAGGAGATCGCGATTTCCATGTTGCCGGTGAGGACAAACGATTGTTAAATCTTCGACTTTTGCCATTTCCCCACACCGAGACAAAGATCTCCGTGTCCTTCCGGGGAAAAGACGTCCCTAGATCGGCACCGAGCCGAAAGACAAGAGGGGAAGATTACAATACAATTTTCACCCTGTAATGCATTAGAGCCTCCCAAGAAAAAACTTCAGTTTAAGCAAGGAAAAGCCAAGAGAGGTACAAGTGCTAGTACAACTACGCTTATTGTTAATGAATAATTGCTTTTGGTTGCACTTGTTACTATCGTTTGACCAGTGAAAACCCTAGCTTTTTTTTTTGGCCAGTTGTTATTTGCCGACCCTAGCTTTTTGCGAGGTCCTCATCCCCAACCAAATCTGATCCTGAATACCCGTGAAGCCTACTTTGTTTTATATTTGATTAACCAATCATCTTATGTGGCCAAAACATAATTAAAGTAAAATAAGCAATCATGTTCTTAGCTGTAATCACCCTCTCCCCATTCAATGTCTATGCCATCCTCTTGGGCATGGACTCAGCACCCACTGGACTCACTTGACCCAGAAACTTAAAAAGAAAAGAAAACGAACTCGGCGATATCATTGGGGAATAATGAAAAGGGTTCTATTAGATCCATCGTAAGTGGAGAAACGTTTTTAAATCAAGCACTGTCGATTGATCACACGATACATGTAGAAATTCTGTTCTTGTAGCTACTTGTGTTGTACGTATTGTTGCGATCTTATAGTTTTATGCAACGTTGACTATAATTATTTTCGGTCTTCCATGTGATTTTTGTACTCCATTGATCAGGTCAATGTCTACACTTTCTGCGCATATGATAACTTTCAAAGTACATGAACAGAGCCAACTTGATCTATCCTCGTCATTTCCTTGTCAAATAACATTCTCCAAATAATTTATTAGGGAAATTATCTGCATAAGCCCTTCGAAGAGATAGATTGAACCCCACGATCAGGCATTCACACTGGGTTTGCCTGAAAATTGCTGAATCACAATCTAAGTTCAAGCTATAAGTATGTTAATCATGGATTCATTTTTGAAAAATCAACATGATTAGCTTATTCTAATGTTGTCTTGACGAGGAGCATCTGGCGACCAAAGTGCTCGTCGCCATGATAATGTCTAAAGAATTGCATTAAGTGGCGACGGTATATGCTGTCTGCTATTAGGGGCCATCTGAGGAAGTCCGTAGCCAAGGGTTTCAGCATGTGGGGGATTCTTCATTTGGCAGATTTGGATAATTCTAATGTTCGCACATGTAATCCTTAGTGGCTGAATATTATTACGTCTCTTCTCAGCTTTACTGGTGAAGATCTTATCTTTCAGATATAGGGAATGTAACTAATGTGTTATTTAAAAACGTCTCTCTCTCTCTCTCTCTCTCTCTCTCTCTCTCTCTCTCTCTCTCTCTCTCTCTCTTTTCAAAATGATCTTAGGAACTTTTAAGATTCTCCTACTTTAATCCATTGAAGTGTTGGATCGGATGTTGAAAGTGTTGAGTCGGACCATACGAGAACGCACGTCATATTCTTATGGGCCAACCAAGTAGGCACGGTTAGAAATGCCGATAAAAAGAGATGCGTGCTCTCTAAAACTTCATGTTTGAGAGCCACATGTGTGCGTGTGCATGAGAGACTAGATATAACTCTTTTTGAGTTAGGACCTATTTGATTTACTCCAATAAGTGTTGATTTATTGATTTATTATCGAATACGAATAAGCATGTTGATAACTGTAGCAATTTTCGACTTACACGGTCCAATCAAGTTGAAAAAAATCACTTAATTGGCTAAGTAAGGATGGGGGTGCTTATAATTCAATCAATAGAAAAGGTGAAAAACCTGAAACCTCTAAACAATATTCGCAATTATATATTTGGCAAGAAAAACAAATTGTTATTTGGTGCTTAATATTTAGCTATTATTAAAAAAACATTTTATTCTCATTTTTAGCATTAAAATGGTCAACAAGGCCTGTTTGGTAAAACACAAAAAAATCAAATGTTGAAGATTTAATTATAATGAAAAAATTTTAAGTGTTGACCATTTAAGAAAAAAATGGAAAAAAATGCAGAACATAAGTGAATTTTTCCAGTCATGGATAAGAGAAGTTGGAAATTTGATTAAAAAAAAAGCAAATCAACATCGGTAATTAATGCAAAAAATAGCTGGTAAAGTGGTTGATAACTCAATTAGAGAAAAGATGGCAATGACTCTAATTAAGGTGGTAATTCTAAAAGAAGTTGATTTCGACAACATGTTGGTAAGCAAAATAAATAAAAGTTAACAGCTAATTAGAAAAGTTAATACATTTTAACAAAATGAAATAAAAGGACATTAGTAATTAACTAGAGTGAGAGTTTGCAAATCATAATTAGTAGGTAATCTAATAGGAGAAAAGCAGGTAAATCACACAACTAAAGGTTGACGGAATTCATACAAGAGCTAATAACTGCACGACATTTGTAAGAAAGACAAATAATACAAACGTTGGTAAGGAACACAAATGAGATGATAACTCAAGACTAGCCGAGAGTCTAATAGAAAAAAAAAGCCAGTGCTTATTCAAACAAAGGTTTGTAAATTCATATAATAGTTGTTAAATGTAAGATAATGGTAATAAATGCAAATAAAAATTGGTAAAAGAATAATAAAAAGGTGGTAAATGCCAAACTGAAAAATAAAATAATCTTGTAAACATGTTGATCACTTATCCATAACTTATCGAGAAGTTGGGTAGTCAATATTCTTTTAATTTTTTTTTTTTTTTATATATATATATATTGTGATATCTACAAACTCTTTCGGAAGTATACTTGTACAGCACGGATCGAAAGAATCGTCCCGGCTGGATACACATATAATTTGACCTAGTGAACCCTCATGGCACGATTGCCTACACGTGTTTAAGATACAAAAGAATATGAGCTGGAGGAAACTTAATCTTTGTCTGTTGTATGGATCCCACATAAACATTGGAATCAGATCGAAGTTTTGTCTTTCATATCAAGGCAGCCGAGTCTGGTAAGGTCACCTCGCCATGCTGGCCTGTTCTAATTATAGGCTCAAGATAGGGCCAAAAAACAATTGTAGGCTGGGGAAAGATGGGGCCAATGCTGTCTACGCAACCACTATGTACAATGACTATTGTTGTTCATAGCTTAAATTGACTATAATATTAATCAGCATTTAAGTAGGGTCTCCTAGATCCAATAATTTTTATGAATTTGGAGTCACATAAGGTGAACTAGTACAACACTCTATCCAACAATGGCAAAAATCCATTAATAGAATTCGCATGAAAGTTTTTTTTTTAATTTCTTTTTTTTGTTTATTTTTGTAGGTGATCCTACTTGATCCTTTTGTTTATCGTTGTTTCATATACTGAAATAGAGATTACGGCATGAAGGGCATGGAAGGTAGAAATCGTCCTAAATCCTTACCTGGTTCCGATCATCAACCCTCTCAAACAACAATTCAATCTTACCGAGAGATTTCATTATTCATCGCAGCTCATGGGCCTTCTGTCACCTTTTTGAAAAATGCAACGCTATGTTAGACCAATTACAAAATGTAGCCTCGCTCCATTCTCTGCGAGAGTCCAATCAAGTGGCTGATTGGGTGGCGAAGGCCCATAGAAACAGGTCCCTCCCATCAAATTGGCTCTTGTGCCTCCCACAACCCCTATGGGACTTGCTTTGTTCTAAATCTTGTTTCTCATGTCTTGTAGTTCCTCGTCGAAGTGAATGAAATGCAGTGTTTTGACCAAAAAAAAAAAATCTTATTGAGAGATTTTGCCGCAACCTATCTATAATTGTATAATCATGAATATTAAATCATGAGTTCACCTAATAACTTAAAATTTTAGAACAATTGGCAATCATCTTCCTTGAATATCTCTCTTTCTCAATCTCTTTGTTATTATTTGGCAGCCTTGGGCTAAGTCCCCCCCCCCTCTCTATAGTATTTATGTCGATCCATCGTGGTTGAATGAGTACCAATGATGTGCAGGGATGATTAATTTTAGGGCGGGTGGATTTCTGACTGCGATCTCACGAAATTGAAAGGGACTAATCAATTTAGGCTCTCGATAAAAACTCATAATTCCTTTTCTTATAAAATCTAACAATTGCAATTTTAAAATGAAAAGGCTAGTTGTTTTTGTTGTTAGATAGTTAAAGCTTACAAAATTTGCATCTGAAACTGAATCGACCTGGTTCCGGCCGGTTCCCGATTGAACCGAACTCCGGGGAAAGGCTACATCTAATTACTATTTAGGTGCAATCGGGTCAAGATCCCACTGAAACTCGACGAGTTGTCCTGTTTCTGGATTCTGAAGTGCTTTACCCATCCTCGGCCCAGCCCGGCGAGGCCCGGCCCAACAGGATAGCAAGTTGAGACCAATTTCACCACGTTTTCTCTCAGCTGATCGAGATCGAGGAATCATCACCGTTTCATTAGCGTACTCATCATCATTGTCATCGTCATCGTTGGCGCGACGTAAATTCTCAGCGTCGATTTTCCTTGCTTCAACCGGTGGGACGCTCCTGCGGCATTTGCCCATTTTTTTGACTTTTGCGCGTCTTTCCCTTCCTCCTCCTCCTCCTCCTCTCTCTGCGACGGTCAATACGCTGGTCGACACTTCTTTCTTCGCGGAATTCATCGCCATAGAAGTCTCTTAAAATGGCCAGCCAGTCCTCCTCCTACCCAATTCTCTGCGCTTCCTTCAACCAGGACAACAGGTGACTTTCGAACTCGGCGTGATGCGTCCTCTAGATTATGCAGTTGCTTGAATTTTGTTTTCCATGCTCTGAACTCCCTAAAGTTCGAAGCTTTTCCCCCTTTCCGAAAGAGGGGCATGGTTTTTCGATTGCTGAAGTTTGTGTGTCCTTGTGGGGGGCGTTAATTTTGCAGTTTCTTTGTCATCGGCACGAGGGATGGCTTCCGGATTTTCGATTCCAACACGGGGAAGCTCTTGTATGAACGAGGTTTGCTGTTGAGATTTTTCTGGCTCGTTATCTGTTCACGAGGACATTAATGTTGTTTGCACCAACATATGATGGTGTCTGAAACGGAAATATGCAACCTCTTCTTTTCCTTTTAGCACCTTCAACCTTATGGAACTTGTGGTGTCGTATTGTGAGTGAGTAGGTAGTCTTTTAGGAGTTCTTTTATGAAAAGATTTATTGGATGACTGTGGCGAACAAGAAAAAAGCTTATGACAACTTCCCTGACTTAAGCTGAGTCGTAGGTGAGAAGTATAGAGGCTGTGAAATGAGGACTCCTCTTGCCTTTTCTAGACAAGAAAAGATATCCTTCCTTATAATGTAGCCCGTATACTTCTCATCTACGATTCAGCTTAAGTTGATGAAGGCGCCAGAGGCATTTTGAGTGAGTAGAGTAATCTATTACCAATTTGCAGATTGTCTGGAGTGGAAAAATTTTGAATGCTTTTGGGGACACCAAGCTGCCTAACGTCTGTTGCTGTGTTGTTTATTGCGGTTTAGTCTAAGATTGATTTGTTTCTCTTATGTTTGTAGCTGTTGGAGCTTTCATCATTGTTGAAATGCTCTTTAGCACTAGTCTTCTTGCCATTGTTGGAGCTGGAGAGCAGGTGCTTTTCAGTTCACGTGCCTTTTGTTCTTTTTTCAATAAGTCATCTGAAGTCTCTGTGATCATTCACTTATCATTGATGTCATTGCTGCAGCCATCTTTGTCCCCACGTCGCCTGGTTTTGTTTAATACCACAACCGGAACTGCCCTTCGGGAGTTAAATTTTCTAACTTCAGTTGTTGCTGTTCGCTTAAATAGGAAAAGGTACCTACTTTATTATATGTTCATCCTGGGATTGCCTATTGATGCTCCTTGGCAATCATTAGTTCCCGTTTACTAAAATTACTAGAAATGTCGTGGCAGACTTGTGGTTGTCCTACAAGACAAAACATACATCTACGATGTGAATACTGTTGGAATACTGGACACAATCGATACCGTGCCAAATCCAAAGGGTGAGTTTTGGAAGAATCGTCTGATCTTGCAATGCTTACTGATTTGAGTGAAGGATCATTCAGCTTTTATAATCGTCACACACAGGAGTTACGTTTGCATTACTTAAGACAATATCATTCTTCTGTTGAGATCCTGAAAGATTCAGGCTATGAACTCATGTGCAAAAGTAGCATTAGTGCATTATATTCCAAAATCGTTGATTGAGCTGCACCATTGGCTCTATATGATATGTGACTACTTTATTTGCAGGTAGACTTGACCCTGTGTCTTCGTCTTAGTAGGGAGGTTTAGCTGTTTATACATGTAGTGACCCACCTTTTTGGTGCCACAGACATTTTGCAGAGCTAGGCAAGTAAAAGTTGGCACAAAGATTTGAAAACTTACCTATTTGTGAGAAAAAGACATCTTTATTGTAGTAGCCTGTTGTTAGTCTACGGTTTTATCATCATCACATCATGCTAATATGCTATTAATTGGTTAAGATCTTTATTCAGCTGCTGCACAGCCACAAATTGTATTGTCCTCTTTAGTGATAATAGCAACTTTGCCTCACGCACTTAGCCCCTTAAGTTCTTCTCTAAACAGGAATCTGTGCATTCTCTCCCAGTTCGGATGGTTGCTTCCTGGCTCTTCCTGCAAGTACAACTAAAGGAACTGTTTTGGTCTATAATGTCATGGAGGTCCATTCACATTGTGAGGTTACTTTCTCATACAAAAGGAACTTGAAACATCACATTTCAACTGCCTCTGATTATCTTTCCTGTTGGTCTATTAGATATTTATACTTGTGAGGATCTTGCTTGATGAATGAAGGAAGCCATCCACTTTTTGCATGATGATATTTTTTTAATCCAGTCAACCAGTGGATTAGTAGATGCTTTAATGATGATCAAGCAAGTCACTTGTTCAGTTTTTGGTTGTTTTTGCGAGCTTTGTTAAACTGTAATCATGATGACTGATTCTATGGTGGCCATCCTCTTCTTTGCGTGAGATAGGTCTGAGTATGATCCTGTAACTCAGGTGCATGTAGAAAAAATGGATGGGGGCTATATACTCATTTAGGAGCAAAAAAGGAAATAGATAAACGATTGAATAAGAATTGTATCATGGTGCAAAGACTTTTGAGTCTTTGTTGATTAGAGTATTAGGAAGAAGAGTTTGAGACTTTGTTTAGCTTCTCTTTGCTGCCTCAGAAGTTGAATGCGTTTCATTTGTGGCAAACAAATAATGGACTTTGGCCCTGGCAAACTTCCAACTAGACTAATAATGGACAAGGAGATGAAGTTGTTTTGGTTCTTCTATAATTGTTATCAGACTTGATTAGTATTATCCTTCTTGCTATAATGAGAAATCACATTCACTAATATTCCATTGGATTGCAGATAGATGCCCATCGTTCACCATTGGCTGCGATTGTCCTTTCATCCAATGGGATGTACATAGCCACAGCATCTGAGCATGGAACAATAATCAGAGTTCATTTGGTCTCTGATGCAAGCAAGGTAAGAAATGCAGGTCATATATCTATTTTTGCTGTTCAATTTTGGATTTCTTTAGCATCTGTGGCAGTTTGTAAATAGCTGTATGTTCTCCGTCAACATTAGATGTATGCACAGCCGATGTCTGCAAAATGCATGCATTTCAAAATGCCGATACAGGGAACCTGTTTCATATGGTTTAATGTTGTAGACTTGCGGAGAGCACAGTGGTTGAAAAGATGCTTAATTAGTCAATCAGAGCGAGTCAGCAGTTGGGTACATGAACATATGTACACCTGCTTATGCTTCACAATGAACAACCAAGACTTCACTTAGTCCATTCTTATGCAGATGGGCGAGAACGCATACTTTTAGCAGCACTAGAATTCTTTTTTTCATTTATGCAACAGTAATATGTGTTTTTTTGTATCTGTTGTTAGCTTTATTCAGTGTAGTAGCATTGGAGAGTAATATAAATAGTAGTGAGGCCTGCAAAGTCTTGCCATGTCAAAACATTAACTTGTTGACTTCATAGATGCCTTGACCATGTTGTTAGACTGACATTACATCCAGCATTCTTGTCTGCTTTCTGTTTGCATGTAGTTGTCTGACATTTAATTCATATGTTAGTTTTAGTTCTTGATCACTTTTCTGCGGCGGCAGCGTTCGTGTCAGTTTTTTTTTTAAAATGGAATTTAACTATGCTTCATTGCAGTCATATAGTTTCAGAAGGGGAACTTATTCATCAACGATATTTTCCTTGTCCTTTGGGCCATCATTGCAACTGCCAGACATTCTTGCTGCCTCAAGTTCCTCAGGATCTGTTCATGTTTTCTCCCCGGGTATTGCTGTAAACCAAAGGTGAATATTGACTTTGCATATTTCAAATTGAAGTTGGCATTTGCAAGAAATTATTTCAGATTTTAACACATCCAATTGACATGGAAGTTTCTATCTCGTATTTCATACTTTACATCGATAGAGGTTGCGCTAATTTTAGAGAGCTTGATAATGAATTTAGTAAATCTAACTGCAATGTTATTTTTACTTCTGATCAGAACACAATTTGTTTCCTAAGATGTTTTCATGCTCTTATTTTAATGGCAATCATTACTTTCCCCTTCAAAATTGCATGCGGTATTGATTATCTTTCTTGAATGTTGTCTTTCCAGAAGCAAAAGATCAAATAGTTTTCTTGGAGCAGTCTTACCTGATTCTGTGAATGATGTACTTGAGCCAGCTCATCATCTTGTTCTCCATGATGCCACACCGGCTGGAGTCAAAAGGTAAAGTAGTTATTTATATCCCTATTCAAGTTGGGGCAAGATGTTCATTTAGTATGGAAGATGTAGCCGACTAGCACTCAATCATAGAGTAGATAAGTGTCTACAATTAGCTTTCTGGTGGCTTTTAGTTTTTTCTATATTAATAGTTGGTCAAGGCTAAATAGTGTCATTTTGTTCTAATTTTTTTTGTGCTAGGACTAAGAATTATGATGTATATTAGTTATTTCATGGTTTTCTTTTCTTAAAAAAGTCTGTGATTGGATCACAAAGTGAAGATCAAAATCGATGGAGGGAAAGAGAGAGACACCCTTTCGGTTGTTTTTTTGTTTTGTTTGTGTGTGGTGTTTTTTTGGGGGGGGGGGGGGAGGATCATAAATCTCATAATAGTTGAGTAGGGGTGAGCATGGTTCCAAGGTAGAATCGGGAACCAGAGAACTGGACCGGTTTGAGGGTGTGCAGGGTAGGTTTCGGGTTTCAAAAATTGGGGAACCTGCTCTAGCACCAGGTCCACTTGAAACTTAGAACAAGCTTTTGTGTTTTTCTTGTTTTATATTTTCGCGCAATCCTGCGTTCCAAGATGAGAGTGTAATCTAGAACTATTAGTCCGAGCTTTTATTTCGGCGATATCCATGATTGAGACCTTTACTTTGTTATTGTTTTATATGAGTTATGGTCAGTGAATTAAAGCTGCAAATGGGGGTCATTAGAGGTGGTGATTCACTGCAATTATTTAATTAAGAATACAGGTGAAACCAGAGTAGACTTTGGAACCGATCCTAGAACTTGTGATATGGTGGGTTCCAGGTATGCAGGATATATTCCAAGTTTCAAAACTGGACACTGGTTCTAGCGGGCAGGTTCCAAGTGGAACCTGAACCAACCCTGGAACCGCTCACCCCCGCAGTTGAGTTAGCTATATAGCTGGATTCCAAAATCCCCGTGACTGGTCAAGTTGATGTTATTTATTTTGTTGAGCCAACTTAATGTTCTAGACCACTTGTTTAGACTCAATGAGTTCTTACTTCTTATGACTTAAAGTTTTGTATGCTTTTCCTTGTCTTCAACTTATGAAATAAAATGCTTCTAATCCAGCTATGCAGTGATTCGCAAGATAGATAAGGATCCAAAAACATCTGCATCTGAATTTACTGCCTGTAGGTGAGTTTACTCATGATGTCTAGCTTCTCTTTCACTGTGGTGTTCCTTCCTCTATCATTTCTCAGTTTTGGTCCTTCTATATCCTTTTAATTCTTGTTTTGGTGTAGATCCTTCTTCCAATAGACTAAATGGAGTATAAGGGCATATGGACCAAGATTTCTTCCTCCTTCATAGTTAGCCAATTTTTATGTGTTGGAGAGAATGCCTAGCATGAGCTGCATGTAATACTTTACAATGCCTAGTTTTTGTTTTTTTAAAAAAAAAAAAGTGTATTGATGGGGTGCCACTTATTAGATCTGTAATCCTTTGAATGTTACTAAAAGGCCACTATCTGGATTTTCAAGTGTACAGTTGCATGCATATGTTTGAATTTGCGGTCTGTGGCTTTGCATATTGGTCCATTAGATGTTTAAGCACAATCCATTCTGGCCTCCATAACTGTGCTCCTTAAGTGACTGAATCTCTATGATAACTGAATTGAGGTGCAATTTTGTTGCCAATGTTCCTGTCACACGATTTTTGTAAGCAATAGAACTTTGAACTTGGAAGATCCAAAGCCAACCAGGGTGTCAGTATTCTCGTAAATGTATGTTTTACTGGCTCATGGCCAGTGCCCTTTAATGCTTGTCAAGGTAACAAAGAAGTTTGATCTTTCCTTAACCAATGTAAACTGTTTCTCCTTGTGCCTTTTTCAGGGCAATAATATCCATCATAACCTTCAATGGTTACTTCCAGGAGTATAACTTGAGTATCAACGAACAAAATGAGGCCTCCTGGTCCCTGGAACGCGAATTCAACCTCTTGATGGTAAAATCCATGCCATAATACAGCACAGGGCATTTATGTGTTCTTTCCAAGAATCCTTTGGAGCACATGACAGGTTGGCAAAACTCATGTATCCGTCAGCTTGGCAGTGAGCTTTGTGCTCCTCATGCCGACGGCAACCACCAAACACTGTGAAAGCAATGAAGAAAGATTAGAAGATACTGTTGTGGTCATCAACTGAGCAAATGGGATTTTTCAGAGGTAATAAAGTCAAAGCATGCGCCATGTGTGGTCCTATGATACTCGAAGTTGATGTATTCATTAGTTTCTGCTATCCAGATTTGCTGAGGAACTATAGGTCTGAAGGCGTCCTTATTATTAGTCTACTTATTGTGAAAGAAGACGAACAACCACGATATGTATAGTCTTGTTCCACTGCACGGAGTCAGAAAAATGTATAGTAGAAGACATCATGTGACTTACCAAAGATTGTCCTGCATAAAAATCCTCTCTCTCTCCCTACATGGTAAATGTTTGCTTTTGCTGGAACAAGGTAAATATTTTACTTTCAAATGGCAACCTCTTCTGAGGGAATCAGTCAACGTTGTATAACCTTTGAGCCATCTGTGCAATGATAGAGAAAGAGTCACTGATGAAAGCGAACCTGCGCAGCCAAAAATGGACAATAAGTGTCGGCTGAGCCCCCGAGTGCATTCCTCGTGAGAATTCTTCCCTAGGCTGGCATTGAGACAGTAACCATATTTAGTATAAAGTATAGTTTAATCAACAACTACGATATGTTCCTTTAAGAATACTGATATACAAGATCTTCAAACGGGCCCTTTGCAAGAGCAATGGAGATAAAAACATTTGTATAAACGTGCTATATGACATGTATGAGCTTAATTGAGGCACTCTTTAAGCAAACATCTAAGCTGCATGCGCAGAGCCTGGGTTTAAAAGCTATTTCAAATTAGAACTTTGCGACTTGACGGTCCTCAAAGAAGAACATTTCCTTCACTTTGGGCAGGATCAGAACAAGATCTTCAAACGGGTCCTTTGCAAGAACAATGCAGAGAAAACATTTGTATAAACGTACTAAATGGCATGTATGAGCCTAATTGATGCACTCTTTAAGCAAACATCTAAGCAGCATCCGTAGAGCATGGGTTTAAAAGCTATTTCAAATTAAAACTTTGCATCTTGACGGTCCTCAAACAAGAACATTCCCGACGAAAATCGTCCTCGATGTTGCTACCAGAATAAGCAAGTGATTACAGGTGCAAGCAGGTCGACAAAAATTTGGACAACGAATGAATTTGGGCCCGATGCTAAGCTGACAACTCCAAATCTTTATTTGAAAAACAGATGCATTAGGATGCCATTTTTCGGGAAAATGGCCCCACCTTACACAGGAAGTTGGCCGATCCCATCCTTGAAAAGAGATGGGCCGATCCTTTCCTTCCTTAATCAATGCCAACTCCTCCATCATCTCTCCTCGGCCTCGGTGATTCGGTTATTATTCGGATGGGGTTCACCCAACCGTCCTCCCTCTTCTGATTGGTGGAGGCCATAGACCCAACCGTGGTAATAAAGGAGAGACCCTTTCAGGAAAGCTCTCGCTGTCATTTTCTTTTTCCATTCTTCTTCGACGGATATCAAATTTGTTCAGCCAAAGCCCGCGCGCGCTGATTCTCAAAGCCGACCGCCTTCGCCTCCCTTCGCATGGCCTCCTTGCGGAGGTTTCTTCCGTTCTGCTCTTCCCTCAAGGTCTGTGCTTTTTGTGCTCTGTTGCTTTTTCTTCGTGTATGGGATTGGCAAAGCGACCATCTCTTCTGACCCACGTCCCGTTGCTTCGTCCTTCATGTGCTACACTTATGTCTATTGGAGTAAAATCTGTGGTGGTTGCGACTTGCAATGCGTGTTTGTCGTTGGCATTTTCACAAACACGTCTTTCGTCATTGCAGGGGATGAATGTTCTTCGCTATGAAGCCAGAGCAGGTAAGGTCTTTCGTTTTCCTGCTGCCCTGTATTGTTAAAATACCATAGTTGTAATGGTGGAGTAGTTTCTGTTTACGCCGAGTTTTTGCAAGGGAAAAAGGTTCATTCTTGATTTGCAGAGCTTGGAGGAAGCTTCCGAGGCCTTAGTTCAATTTGTTCGCCGGACCAGAAAGTGTTGAAATTGGGGGAGGATTGGCAGTTTGAGCATGATGTCCCGGGGATCGATCATGAGATAGCGACAATTCGGCGTGAATTTGATGCTGCCAAGAAGAGTTTTCTTAAGATTCCTGAAGCACTCAAGGAAATGCCAAAGATGAACCCTAAAGGTTCTACTCATTTTCCTACAATGGGGCTTCTCTGCTCCTGTTCAAATATATGATTTGTTTGCATTTGGGCTATACCAAGCCTATAAAATGCTGATTTAATGCTGACTGTTGTTGTGAATCACATTAGGAATATATGTGAACAAGAATATAAGACTGGATAATATACAAGTGTACGGATTTGACTATGACTACACCCTGGCACATTACTCTGCTAATTTGCAGAGTTTGATATATGATCTTGCGAAGCAGCACATGGTTAATGAGGTCCGTGTCATGACTAAAATCTCTGCATGATACTTCCACGGCCTGTAGCATGGCTGTTTTTTTACATGATTATTAATCACAGTTCCTTGCCTTTTCTTCAGTTTAGGTACCCTGAAATTTGTATGACTTTTCAATATGATCCAAGCTTTCCAATCAGAGGATTATACTATGACAAGCAAAAAGGATGTCTCTTGAAGTTGGATTTCTTTGGGTCAATTGAGCCAGACGGATGCTACTTTGGTCGACGGAAGGTAATTTTATCGATTATTGGTCTTTGGTTGGTGTAAATACATTTCTTTCTACTATGGTCTTTTGTATTCCTTTATCACGACTTACTAAGAGACCAAAAATTTCACCTGAAGGGTATATATCACTGTAGTAACTTTTTGACATATAAAGCAGGATAATCGAGTAAATTCTGGAAAGTTTTCTACACGGTTGTACATAGAAATGATCAGAGCTTAAGCATCTCCTTTATTCCTTTTAATACATGTATTTTGATATTGATTGCACAGAATTGCTAAAGAAAAAGTACAAGCTTGATCTACTCCAATAGTTTGTGGTCTTTTCTGTCATGATTGAAGGTGTTATTAGCTTGCTATTAGGTGATTGGGTTGCTGTAAGATTTTTTTTTTGCTAGTCGAGGGGCCCGCCCCTTGATATGAAATACAGTTGTTCCAACTCATAGCTTTGTCCACATAAAATGCAGCTTTCCAGGAAGGAAATCAATCTCATGTATGGAACTCGGCATATTGGCCGTGATCAGGCACGCGGGCTTGTTGGCTTAATGGACTTCTTCTGCTTTAGTGAGGTTAGTTTCAGCATCTCTTTGCTAGTTTTAGAATCTACTTGTAAAAAGCAAGAGGCACAGTAAGAGTTCTGGTGGAATTTCTAACAAATCAGTATCCTACACCATGGCACGTGTCCTGCTGTCTGTGCTTGAAACAACCTCCTATAAACCTATTGATTGCGGCTCCAACTTGATCGATTTTCCTTTAATTTGTACAAAACCTGCTTCTCTGATTGGTTTATATGTGCAGTACTCTATTCAACATCGATTCTATATCTTCTTAGTGTTTTTAGCTTATGCCACCATATACTTGTCTAAGCTGTTGCAACTTCTAAATTGGGTATCCTTTGTGTCAAACGGGATTTTCAATACCTTATCTTTATTAGACCTCATTTTATCAGCTTCTAACTTTGACTTTGCTCTTTGTTACTTCTAGGCATGCCTCATTGCAGATATGGTGCAATTTTTCGTTGATGCGAAGTTGGAATTTGATGCCTGTTACATTTTTGAGGATGTAAATCGGGCAATTCAGCATGTTCATCGAAGTGGATTAGTTCACAGAGGGATTCTTTCAGACCCTCACAGATACTTAGTAAAAAACGTTAGTACTTCTGTATTCGTGTAATTTTTTCATTGGATTTTGTTCTAAATTTTATTGTTTATGGGATATGTGGAGTTCATCTGTTGGTATTTCTGAACATAACAGGGAGAGGTACTTCAGTTCCTGAAGATGCTGAAGGAGAAAGGGAAGAAACTCTTTTTGTTGACTAATTCTCCTTTCTATTTTGTGGATGGAGGGATGCAGTTTATGCTGGAGGTTAGATTCATCCTTGAAAATTATGCTACCGTGTTTATTGTCATAGTAAAAATGAGAAGGTTGATAACTTCTATCTGGCATCCTTTTCCACTACTGCAGACCTGCTGGTGTTGGTATCTTATGCATTAAAAGACGACAAACTGTTCTTGTTCTTTTTACCTCTCCTTTACGAGTTACATGGAGGTGTTATCATTTCATGAACTCTGTCTTGAAATTGTTTTCAGGAATACATGGACTGTAGAGATTCATGGAGGGAACTTTTTGACGTTGTGATAGCTAAAGCAAATAAGCCCGACTTTTACACATCTGAGCACCCATTTCGGTTCGCATTTATACTTTGCTCCTTATTTTTCCCCTTTATTCTACGCCCTTTGTTTTTTTATATTGCTTTTATTGTTTTTTTTTTTTGTCTTGGTCTTGTTTTGGGTTCTCCCCCCTTTTGAAAGTTTGGTTTTTGATTCTAAACAAAATTAAGTGCATTTTTATCTTACTATGTCAGTAGTTTGTTTCTGTTAGTAATATCCAGATTTATTGTCTTTTAGCGGGTATTAGCGTCTCTTATTGAAAGTGGAAGAGAGGGAACAGGGATTCTTTTACTGGTTTAAAGATATTCACAAATAGCCTTACCCAATACAACTGCTTGTCTAGGCAGCTAAAATGCGCTAAGTTATCTTTCAGCCATTATGTGGTTATATTAGTAAATCAGATGCTTTTTCATACTATACAAAGTCAGTGGTAAACCTTTGCAAAATCTGTTGCTTCATTGCATCTGCCTTCTGGGGAAACAGAACAATGGATGATCAGACATTGCTCTGCCTAAAATTGTCGTCTCACCTCAACTGTCAGATGCGCACATTGTGCCACTGTCTCAACTTGTGATGCAGCCTCAAGTCACTCGAAATTCTGCAATCCAAATTCTCAGTCATCTAATTTTGATAATTTTTATGTAAGTTATGTCGATGAATTCACTATTTTCCCCTTTCTTGCATAAAAACAGCTAGAAAATTGGATTATAATCCTAGAAGACCAAGTTTTCTAAAGAAAAATATCTTCTTCTATTCAATTTGAGGTTAAATTGCATGCTGTGTTAGACATATAGCCATGGCTTGTTCATAATCACAAATTGAGGCATTGGACAGGTGGATAGAAGATTGTTTCCACTGTTCAAATTGTTGTTCTTGCGTTCTGTATGGATGATTTCTTGCATGGAAGAGTTTAGTTACTCAGCATGTGGTAGTGTATGTCTGCCTAAGTTTCGTCTATATGATAACGCCAATTTTGGTGATTTTCCTTCATGGACCATCTATGCAGCTGTTATGACTCAGAAAAGGATACCTTGGCTTTCACCAAGGTGGATGCGTTGCTTCCCGATAAAATTTATTACCATGGCTGCCTTAAATCATTCCTTCAGATCACTAAGTGGAATGGTCCAGAGGTATGCACTAAGTAGTTGTACCATGGTTGCTTATTTTTGCTTATTTATCAGACAATCGATCTATTCATCCTCCAGTATAGCTTTTGTGCGCTGTGAATTAATTTTTAATCCCTTTTCCTCCTTGTAAGGTGATATACTTTGGGGATCATCTATTTAGTGATCTAAGAGGGCCTTCGAAGGCTGGCTGGCGCACTGCTGCTATCATCCATGAACTAGAAGTATGTTGGTTTATTTAGTTGTGATTCTTCCTATTCAGAAAAGTTAATGGATATCATTGACCTTCTAGCCATTACTGGATTTTAAATCATGCGGTGCAATTAAATAATGAAGTATAATACTGAAGAAGCTGGAATGAAGTTGATGGAGTTCATTGAACTTCTTTCTTTTTGTACTATATAAATCTGGAGACAAAAATAAAACATAAAAAAATGGAATCTTCTGTCAGTTAGATTGTTGACTGCTCTGTATATGCTGGAAAGCACTGCTTTTATTCCCCAGTCATGGTTTAGCTTTCTTTTGGTTTACATACTCCTGTAGTTAAATAATTGAGCTGCTACTTTGTACTTATGTCAGTCTTTGGTTATATGCAGAATGAGATACATATCCAAAATGATGATCGCTACCGATATGAACAGGTAAAGTATGATGAATATCGTTTATAATTGTTTGTACACCCAAAAATAGTTTGCATGTGGCATGTTAATATCTCTGATGATCTCTAAGTTTTCATCATGCACTCGGGTTCTTTGAGCTCACCACCATAAAGGTTGTGATATGCATATAAATTGTTTGGAAAGACAAGGCCTCAATCCCTGTCACCTCCCTCTCTAAGTGTACGCCTGCTTATTCAAGTCCGAGTCATGCTATAGTGAGGCAGTTGAACAGCTTATTTATGTTAATTGTTTAGTGACAGTTTTGCTTCTGATTTTGATAAAACTCTTGGCATGTTTTGAAAACACTGATGGAACAATGCAATTTCCTATAAAAAAGATGAACGCATTTAGGATATCTTTGTGTTCCCTCTAGAATTGAACTTGGCAGGGTGAGGCCAGGGGTAGTCACCTCTACAAAAGGTTCGTCTAATAAGATGTACTTCATATTGTTAGACCATTTCCTCAGTACTTTCATTTCGAAGTGTAGGTGGCTTTGCGGCTATTACTATATCAAGCTACTTTTGGGTTTGGCTGTTTTGAGTTTGCCACTGTTTGGGAGATGACTTCAACAAAAGTTCTCCTTTAAATGGGCATCATTTAACTTTGTTCCCGTCCAAAGGTCACCTTTATCTTTCACAAGAAAAAACTGTTAGAAGGCCCTATTTCCTGATTCCGTACTTTGGTGGTCACTCATTGTGATTAAGGGTGCAATGAGGTTTCATGCTTTTATGTTCAATTAAGAGAGGGCGCTTCATCTACTCTGGAAGCAACAAACTGAACCTTAACCTTTTCATTGACCTCTTCATCACTGAGGTAAACACGTTTTATGAACCTTGTTGTTTATATGAGGACATCCGACATCCATTTGAGTGCCCCGGAAGTTCATTCTCTATCTTTTCTATTCTGTTTAACTGGTAGCTGAATGACAGTGTCAGCTGCTTTTTTCCTGAAATGACTCTATACCCCTAATACGATATAAGAGTTAATAATCGACAGGCTTAGCTGGCAATTTGAATCTGGAAGTGTCTTTTCTTATTACCTATTTTACTTGTGGACTCAGGCAAAATTTCACATAATACAAGAGCTGCTAGGCAAATTGCATGCAACTGTTGTCAGTAGTCAAAGTGAAGGGTACAAGTCTCTTCTGGAGGAGCTGAATGAGGAGAGGCAGAAAGCGCGTCTCATAATGAAAAGAATGTTCAACAGTTCTTTTGGAGCTACTTTCCTCACTGACACTGGTCAAGAATCTGCTTTTGCTTATCATATTCATCAATATGCAGATGTCTACACCAGTAAACCCGAAAACTTCTTGCTTTATCAACCTGAAGCATGGCTTCATGTCCCCTTTGATATTAAAATCATGCCACATCACGTGAAGGTATAGCTTCCTTTTCTCCACACCTTACATCTTTGTAAATGCAAATATGTTTTGGTGCATGTGCATGTCGATGTGCACTTGCTTGTGCATGTTTTTCAGTTCTAAATTTACAATCAGCAACCGATTCCCCTCCTGTGCAGGTTCCATCTAGCCTGGTCAAAAGTCACTGATATTATTTCTAGTGCACTTGGGGAGTGAGAACAGTTTTGGCATCACTACTCAGTTCTCACATGTAAGATGACGATTGCTGGTTTTTTTGGTGTCTTGATCATGCGGGTGATGATGAATACGTGACTGAGGGCTCATCTCGCTGGTTCTTGGAGGATGTAGCATAAAAGTGGCCAGGCATTTATTCTTTCACATTAGTGTAGACACAAAAATAATGATCTTGTCAATTTTTTTTACCTCAAAGGCCATGTACCTTTGAGGGTCACATGTATAAATTGAAAATTCCTGTGGTTATTATCTTATAAATGCATCTTCTAGAGATAGTGGGGGAAATAATGCACTTTCCCAATCAGTAAGGACAAAGAAGTGCGCAAACCATCGTTTTAAGCTGCTGATGGTTCTTCAACCCAGCTTGCAGTTGCCAGAAAGAACTTTCTGGCCATTTTATGGTAGCTAAGAAATAGTTTAAGAATTTGAATTTTCATTAGCGAACTGTGTCTTTCCATTGCAAATGGGATTTTAGACACACTCTTGCGACATTTAGAGATGACGGTAAGCAATAAAGCAATTTTCAAAACAAGGTCCAGCAACAAGCAAAATCCAAGGCACGTTTTTCCAGCTTTAAGTGACCATATCCTGTCTCTGCCTGCAGCGTTCTTCTTTGCTGGTCTGATCTTGAAGTTAAACACATCCTGCAGTCATTAGCCTTTGAATTCAAGGTTAAGATTACTAAGGTTGGCGTTCACAGAGTTGGTGCCTGCCATTAGATTCTGTGTAGGCCATTCACAAGTAATAGGTTGTTAAATGAGAATCTCTTGAAACTGCTCTGATGTGAAAAGTGCACCTGGTTTTCTTATGTGCATTTTATGAAGTTCTAGACGTGTCAAAGCCGGAGACATTCATCATTTTTTTCGATCTTCATCATGTTGTGTGTCCGTGCGATTGCTGACTGTAGCATCTGATGAAAAAGTTCAGCCACTATGGACCATTCCCATGGGAGCACAACAGATGTGGATCTTCCCTTTGCAAGTTTTGGCACTTGTAGTATACTTTAGCCCAAGCAATAAGGTCTATCAAAATACTGGTAGTCATGAGAGGAAGGAAGGAAGTTCAGTTCTGCAATAAGTCGAAATCTTGCAACAAAGGAACTCCATGTAGGGTTAAAGCTGGAACTGCCATAAGGATGAGATCGAAGAAAGGCATTCCTCCGGTAATATTGTTAGAGATTAAGGATAAGCTAATTTATTACATCTTATATGTAAATCTTCATGATTGATTATGCTTTTCTCTCTAATCAACTTTACAGTTGTAATTTATGTACTTCCATGTCTTTTTGATTTTCTTACCTGGTTTACACCTTAAATGCTTTTCACCATCACCCAACGTTTCCTCTCCCAAATTAAAGTTTCATTGGTTCTTTATGCAACTATATACATGATTAACCTGAAAAAACTCCCACATCCTTTTTTGTGTCTTACCTAGCCTAGACTAGTGTTTCTTCTCTATGGCTATGTAAGAATGTCTAATTACCTCTAATGGAGAACAACCTTCTAGTTAGCTTTTTTTTTTCTTTTGCCCTCGCTGCCTTTTCTCAATCACACTTCGAGCAGCAACTTAATATGGCTTCCTTTTATCTACTACTCATCTTGCCAAATTATGAACTCCTCTTCATGTTGGCCATTCTTGTGACTGTCGTCGATGCCACCAAAAAATCGGTACCGGTAGTATGGCGAAAATGGTGGCGAGGTAATTGGTCCATCTCATTTCCATCAAATCGCCATTCTATAACCCTAGTCATACTGACTTTGACCGTGCTAAGTTCGCTCTAGGAAATTCCATTTCACGGCTTCGCCGTGATAGAGCAAAAGATGACAAGGTCAAAGGTAAATTTATTGTGCTCAGACAACATATAGTCGAACCTATGTGCACAAAAAGACACTGGAAGTAGCCTTCACTGGGTTTACAGCATTTCATTTGTATTCGAGACTTCTGTCCAAGGACTTCTGTACCCAACATAGTCTTGGGGGTGCAGTCATGAGAGGGAAGAACCTGATTCAATTATGGAAGTGCTTCGACTGGACGATAACGGGTCGTCTCTGGCTAGACAACTACGTAAAAAAATATTCCCCCTACAGTATTCGCAAACTAGGGATGCATCTTGCGGATACAACTGGTTGAAGGCGCAATTCTTGAAGGCGACTGACACACCTACACTCATATTCCTACAGCTGCATTTGAGAGAACGGCTTCAGGAAATGGTGGTCATATAAGCGACTCAGGCGCGGAGCTCAGTCATTTAGACAAACGAGCATACAAGTAGCTTATTTCAGCAGTGAGGGACCCTCATGGGATTCGTGAGTCAGTTCATGTCCCGTATCTATTTCTCCGATATGCTCTTTTGAAGGTGTTGTTAGCTAGGACATCAAGGGTTTTCCGCTGTTGCTTTCCTTTCTTGCGGGTGGCGCAAAGCTAGGATTACAGGCGGATAGCTCGTTCTATCAATCTACGGCGGCTCTTTTTGGCATGGTGACTGCGGGAAGTCACAGAGATTACTCATTGAGTGGGATGAATGCCCTGCAATTTTACAACGTGGGATGGATGATATCTATAGGGAGAATTGAGCTTTAGGAGGATGCACCGTGAACTCCTCAACGAATGACGGACTGTAGTATCTTAAACATTGTAAAGGACGACAACACATCTCTCATCTGCTATTGGTTCTAGACATTGTAAAATGAACTAGAATCAATAGCAGATGAGAGATGTGTCGTCCTCCTCTACAATGTCTAAGATGACCAGAGGGACTAAAATGAACAGAGACTAGAACCAATAGCAGATGAGAGATGTGCACATTTCATCCTCCTTTACAATGTTTAAGATACTACAACCCGTCATTCATCGAAGGATTATTTGGGTATCATTTTGCATTTGAACCAAAGGTTAAGATTATTTTGTTTTCCCGGATTATTGATGAGGATCATCGACTTGGTTTATGCATTAAACCATTGTGTAGGCCGTTTAAAATCCAATTGATTGTCAACTGAGAATCAATTGAAACTTCTCTCAAGTGAAAGCTGCTTTAGCCTTATACGTGCACCTTATAAAGGCAGAATGACTTGGTTGTGAATTTCTTCAAAATGCCGATCGCATCTACCAGTGGAATATCATGGTCAAAAAGAAGATTAAACAAAAATTATAGCCACCGAAATTAAAAAGAAAAAGAAATTAGTAATGGCTCCCCATCCTGCAGCTATTCTATCAGTATCTAGTACTGGATGCAGGATATAATCAATCAAACAAGTAGGGTTACTTTATGAATGGACATTGAAGATAATCCATAGTTTTGATCCGTGTGATCCGACACAGCAGTAATTATTCATCCTTGGACCAAATTTTAGCTGAAAAAGAATGGTCTAATAGTTGCTAACATTTGTTTACTATAGCTCAGAAAAATTGACAGGACATGGTCAAACGCAGTAGGGTATGATGGCCTCTTTTTACACTAGAATCTAATGCACTGTTCTGTGCAATAAAATAACTTCTAGCCATATGAGCAAAAGTTGATTTTTCTATATCTAGAGAGAAGTACATTTTTTACTTCTTCGAGTGGCTCCAAAACTACTCCTGGAGAAAAAAATACGCTCATAAGAAGAATTTAAGGCCCTAAAACGAATTTTCTCTCTCAATCCGCGAGCTGCTAGTTTTTGTTGTAAGTTGTCATTAAGTAGGTTTATTTGGCATCCATACTACTTGTTTATATATTTGCTTGATAGATTGAAGCTTGAGGACCAATTAGTTTCAGCAGACCGTATCTTCAATACTTTCTCCGAAAGAGGGTTTTTTTTTCATTTTATTTTTAAAAAAAATATTTATAACTATTTATACTTATAAGCTCTTTGGCCCTTTTTTTTTTGTAGTTTCATTTTTTAAGTGTTTTAATTATTTATACTTATAATATTTGGTTTATTTCATATATTTTTAACTTGTTTATATTTATTTTATTTATAATTTTTTTCTTGTGAAGCTTATCTTTATAACATAATTAGTAATAATTAATATAAAAATTTATTAAGATCTATAATTAATAAAAAATATTGTAATTATGTAATTAATTAAAAATATTCATAAAATAAAATTGGTAAGATATATGAAATTAAGGAAGACGAGGATCCAGATGTCATTTCGTAAATATTTTTTTAAAAAAAAATAAATTGGAAAAAAACCTTCTTTTCCCCTTTTTCTACATTTCATAAATGAGAAATTTTATCAACTTTTGTAGTTTTGCTAGAGTCCCTCGTCACATTCCCAAGAGTCGCGTTGTTGTCATGCGCTAGCATTTGGCCTTTTTTTTTTTTTTTTAATTTCTTTTTAAGTTTTTTTATTTTTTTATTTTTTTTTTTTTTTTTTTTATAGTATTTTTTTTTTTTTTTTTGTGAAGCTTATCTTTATAACATAATTAGTAATAATTAATATAAAAAATTATTAAGATCTATAATTAATAAAAAAATGTTGTAATTATGTAATTAATTAAAAATATTCATAAAATAAAATTAGTAAGATATATGAAATTAGAGGAGGGACGGTATTTCGTAATTTTTTTTAAATTAAATTGGAAAAGGGAAAAAAAAGGTTTTTTTTATTTTATTTTTTAAAAAATTTTTTAAAAAAAAATCATCCATACTGTGAGCTTATAATTTGCCTTGGATTGACTGAGCTTGAGGACCAATTAGTTTCAGCGGACTGTATCTTCAATACTTCTTTAAAAATATTTTTTAAATATTTTTAAAAAAAAAAAAAAAAAAAAAAAAAAAAAAAAAAAAAAAAAAATTCCTGAAAGAGATCTACAAGACATGAAACTCCAATAGTACTAACATCAAAAGGTGTTGGCAGCTTTCAAGGGCACGCTTTAGTGAAACCATAGATTAGCTGAAGTCATACAGCCTTTATATTGCCTTTAGTACTTGAAAAGGCCAAGAAATGTTAAAAGTAAAGAGTTTGCCAAATATCATAGCCTAGGAATTGCTAGCGCATTCTGATTACTGTTCACTATCAAAAGCAATTGAATTTCTCAAGCAAAGTCAAACTAGGACGTGAAACAACAACAACAAAAAAAAAAAATTAGAGTCGCAGAAAGCTCGAACGACAAACACATGAACACATATCTCATTGAGCTGTCGAAGCATAGACAACCCGGGTAACCACTGATGGTTGGAGGCCGCGATCCA
The DNA here is from genome assembly GCA_021437795.1 of Rhodamnia rubescens. Taxonomy (NCBI): domain Eukaryota; kingdom Viridiplantae; phylum Streptophyta; class Magnoliopsida; order Myrtales; family Myrtaceae; genus Rhodamnia; species Rhodamnia rubescens. Next base: position 253,647 of record JAILYA010000070.1, read on the forward strand.
TGTTGAAGTTAGCATGGAAGAATCTCTGGACCTGTGATCATTGATAGATCAAGTCATCAGGAAGAGACATAAACCAAAGGAAAATCATTGGGGTTAAGATAGTAGGTGTGGAAGTTAGTATATACCTATTTGAAAGAATGCAACAACAAAAATTCCCTCAACGCTCTTTCTTCTGATTTGAATAACACTATGTGACTCGGTAGTGACCAATCATTTGCAAACTCTTTGGTAAACCCCACAAGATCCATCATAAAACAGTCCGACTCATCTGGAGCACTCCTCTCTTCACTGTCAAGCAAAATCAAATGCAAATCCATGACTCAGACCTCAGATAGATACATCAGTTTTATACAGGAAACCATCAAAGATTACCTTGGTGAACAGTCCAAGAAACGCATGAGCAGGTCCAAGGGTTGAATAGTAAGGTGTGGCATGGCAGGGCATAAGGAAAAGGACACTCTTCACTCCATCTTTTGCTGCTTCTCTTGAAAGAAAGTTCATCACATCTTCAGATCCTCTCTGTCCAGCATACAAAAATATTCAGACATTCAATAAGAAGTTCCAACATACATGTAATGACAAATAACGAAAAAGGCCCTAGTTAACAGAGCCATTCTTGACCAAAAAAAAAAAACAGAGCCATTCCAGCATTCCAATGTACTCAATGTAAAAGGATAAAGGAAAAGTTAAATGAAACCAGAAGCATCCAGTTTTTCTATCGAAGGCAGAAAAAACCTGGAGAACCTAATGAAATAAGCTCATGTACAAGGCCATAGGGATGTTAGTTGCAAGCAAGAAGCAGATGGCCCATCGCATTCTTGAGGGGCATTTCGTGTGATGTTTCAAAGCTTCTGCTGTCTTGTTATCAGAACTCTAGTGTGTCAATATTTTAGCTAGAGAAAATCCAGAGGATATCAAGGTTATCGGAAGCACAGGGAGAACAAATATGGGACCACATTTCTGGTTACAAAGGAGGATAAGTAGGGAAAAAAGGAAGGAATTCAAAGCAGCAAATAAGCAAAGACAAAGGAATTGACTGTACCTGAATTCTTTGTGGCCAAGTCCACTATAAAGTACTAAAACCCAGGCAACAAGCCCAGAAAGCCTCCAATTTCTGGACATGATGATGCCGGCTAAGGAGAGTGGCAAAAACGTAAAGAGCATCACTGTGAATCCCTGAGTAAAGTACCAGTGCCACTCGTGTGTTCCATAGTAGTTGCCTCCGGAAGAAAAAAAAAATTTGAACATGAGAAAGTTCAGAGGTACTAAAACCCACAAGCCATACACTAGCCAATTGAGTAAAGTTGCCAGTCCAAGTTCCAGCACCCTATACAGTCTATTAGAAATGCATAAATCAATTGCACAAAATGCATCCACAGTTGCATGCCATCAAATAGCCACAAGTACCAAAATAGATAGATGCATGATTACTCACCCAATAGGAAGAACCTCCCAAATAATGAATCTCATTCTATCGCGGGCCAAAGAAAGCTCTAGAAGGCCAACATACACCCATATAATGGCACTTGTTGGTCGAATTATATATGCAAATGCTGCCGCTACCACGCCCCATATCCTAGTCAATGAGGCATCACTACTGGATGAAACTCTCTACACATGGCCACTAAGACAGCCCCATGATTATAAGGACAGTTTCCAAACTATTTGACAATGTCCGGGTAATGCAGAAGAACATAAACCAGTTTGTCAATGCTGAACATAACTGACAGAAGTTAAGGTGAATATTAAACTTCAAGCTGAAAATTTCGCAAATCAACAAACTTGATACAAATGGGACGATACAGATGCTGCCAAGTGTAATAGCAAAAGGATACTGCCCATATAGCAACACGATTGCCAAAAAGAAGGCGACAGAGTTTATATGAGTAAAGATCACCAACTGCAGAAAATATTGACGGGCGTAGCCTTGGAGCCCTCATCTGGAAAGCAGGAAAAGCAGCTTCGCATATAATAGATGACGGTAACAATATTGATGACTTTTGTAATTCATCAAACTTATTATGGCAAAAGGTTTTAGTTTCCAGTATTTACCATGAACTAAGGTTTATCAAGACCAAGTACTGCGAGAACTTTGTAAAGAAGAGCAAATATCATTGGATGCGTATAACCTCGAATGCGCTTTTTCCCATTCCCATTTTAGGTGTCCATAGCTGGCAATTCACATATCAAATATTCGACATTCATCCTGTTAGCAACAACACGTATATAAAAGTGCAGCTATAGAACTTATGGAGGCTACCTCACCCAAATGCAATATGATGTGCCACTTCTAGAGCTTGCCAATGCTCATCGGGGTTGCAATATGTCTTTACAAGCAAGGAGTTCAACACCCGTACAGCCAAACAAAGCAAAAACCCTATTTTCTGATAAGCACGTGTATGATTCTTCTAATTTCTCTTTAGGGAGATCTTTCAAATTTGGTGATATTTGTCCACCACCAGCACTAGCAGAAACACGATGTCTCGGTCGCATGGTCGCTGCAAATGCATAGATAGTGATCACATTGTGCGTAAATTAGCCAAACTGAATAAGGGAATGATGATCGGAGCTTAATCAGAAAAGTGATGAACCAAAAATAAACAAAATGAAAGTGCCTTCACTATTCGCAATCTGTCACGCCCCGACTCTCGAGCTCGCGACATCCCTACCAAATCGCCTGGTCATGAAAGATAGCGCCCGGTACACTATCGACCTACGAACCTACGGCGCATGCGGAACGTGCAACACTCCCAAACATGCAAGATCGGCGGGGATAGCACAAGAGAACACCACAACAGTTATTTCACAAAATGCAATTTCATTCATCAATCAAAGCGGATGAATCTTAACCCTACCGAGCTATAGAAAACATAATTAACCCCATTCTTCGGGCGGCTCACTAGGACCTCAAAAACATACACGGTCGGGTAAGGTTAAGCCATCATCTACTCCCAAAAATCTGCTCTAACCCCCAAGCCCTAACATCCACGGGCTTCATCACTTGAACCCGAAATGGTTAAACGACGGGGTGAGAAATAAATCTCGGTGAGTCAACGCCTAAGCCCGGCTAGGGCGTTGATTCGCTCGTACGTCCTAATGCACAACCATAATATCACAGAGCGGATAATTCAACCACATGCAAGCTTACCGGTCTTCACCAGGCATAATGCGATGCGCACGACTCAACGGTCAAATCAACCACTCCAATTCATTGGCAAAGCATCACATCACTTGCATGCACATGACTCCACACGAAGTCCATTTATTAATCGGTGACCCACGCGATCGGCGCGACACCGACTCACACGCCTGGTGTGGTCCCACACTACGGCCGGCGGTGTCATCTGCGAGACCGGCATCGTCCCATATCTCTCGGCGACGGCGACCGAAAGCTATGTATCCAGCGCGACCGGCGCGGCATAGCAAACAGCATTCCAATAAGGAGCGTCGGTCCATCACAAGCTGCGACCGGCATCCGACAATCCCTTAAATCCGTGCGTCGGCACGGGCATGGATTGTCGTGCATCGACAAGTCGTGTGATTCCGATCGACACGGCACGATCATGTCGGAATCCCGTCACCATTCCGTCATATGACCACTCAACTCATTCGGCAATCAATCAATTTTTATCTTTATGTACCGCCGAATGCTCACATAATCGTGCCCAAAGACTCGGCCCTCGGCCATTTTCATGCTAAAATGTGCAGTTGAGTTTACACGCGGTCATATGAATGCATAATATTGTCAACTAGGTTTTGAAAACCATTCGGGGTGATTAACCCCCAATTGAGCATCCAATCAATCAACGAGTACTCAATCTATTCAATCGGACAATTTGGGGCGATTAACCTCTAATCGACCCCCATGACAATCGACAATCAACTCGACGTTCACACTCAATAATTGCGAATCGATTAATCAATTGATTCCGTCGATTTTTAATCCCAAGTTCAATTTCAATTGTGACCAATCGTGCGCTCATCTTCGACCTATCGCTCGCTCGCGATCAATCACCACAATCAATCAATTCAATCACTTCGCTCATCAATTAGCTACCGACCACTTAGCTAATTGACTAATCTTAACTAATTACGGTCATTTAGCTTAAACCACGTTTCTATCTAGTCCGACCGTAATTAACCTACCTAAACACCATAATTAGCTAATTAAATCTAATTCGAACGCAATTAGCGACCTAGCCAGGAGTTAGGGGCTAACTCACCAATAATATTAGCTCGGGCTCTCAACTCGGGCGGCAACGACATGAACTCGACCGGCCCGGCGACAATTAATGGCGGCCCGTGATCCAACTTAAGCTTCGGGCTCCAACTCGGTCTAGGATGGCCCGAAAGACTTGACGACACTCGGGCAGACGGTGGGGCTCGGGACGACGGCGTGGCGGGAGCAGCAGCGGCCGCCGGTGAACAGTGGCTTTGGGGGTTGTTGTTGGGGGTTTCGGGTGGTGCAAGGGCTGGGAAAGGTTTGGCCAGTCGAGGGTCTCCGGGGAAGCTTTAGGTGGCGGTGGCGCACGGCGAACGGCCGGAGGAGGCCGAACGGCGGCCGGGGCGTAACCGGCGCCCAAAACAGAGGACTCGGGGGCGAACATGGGAGGCTGGCCGGAGGTGTTTCGGAGCTCTCAAGCGGCGGTCGGCTTCCCGTGGCTTCGTGGGACGACTAAGGATGGAGAACGACGGTTGGGGGTGGTCGGCGGGCGCAGAGACGGCGAACAGGGCAGTAGCGACGGAGATCCAAACGGGCGCAAAACAGAGGAAGTCGGGCGTGGAAGCGTTCACGGCGGTCGGTTGGAAAGTGGCGGCGGGGGCTCGAGGGGCGCATTGTGAGGGCGAACGACGACGGCGCGCGGTGGCTGGTGGTGGGGTCAGGCGGTGCAAGCGACCGAGCGGTCCCAACAACCCACCGAACCCGAAAACAGAAGCAGAGGGCGCGGGCTTCCTTGAGCTCGTCGGACGACGGGGCGGCGAAGGTGTGGCGGCGTTTGGCGGGCAGAGCGGCGAGGGTGGTGGTGGCGTCACTCGGGTAGTGGCGTTGAGCAAAAACCGAAGGAAGGAGGAGGATGAGTGTTCGGTTAAGGGGGGGTTGGGCGCAACAAAGAGGAGGAAGAGGGAGGGAGACGCATGAGAGAGGGGAGAGAAGAGAGAGGAGAGAGAGAAAGAGTTGTGGTTTGACTGGTGGTTGGGGAATTAATGGAGGTGGGGCCCACAAGATATTTTAAATATCTTATCTTTTTGTGAATTATTGGGGCGCAATTTGGTAATCCGATAAATTGAGATCGAACGGATTTTTGGCTCAACCGATCGAAAATAAAATTTAGATTTTCACGGGTTAGGTTCGGTCCGGAATAGGTCTATGCGCGAGGATTTGAAATCCTAAGTCGCGGTGACCACGATTTCGAGACCCAATCGAAATCGAACGATATTTCGGGAATCGTCCAAAATTCGCCCATTAATTCCTTACGATCCAAATTTTTATACCAATAGAAATTCGATAATGATCCTTTTTATTGAATTCGACCTCTATATTAGAGGACCGATTTCCGGGCGTCACAACTCTCCCCACCTTAGAAAATTTCGTCCTCGAAATTGCGGTGTAGTAACAACTCCTAAAAAAAAAACATAAGGATAGCTACGCTTCATAACTTCCTCTTTTTCCCGTGTATCTTCTTCGATTTCATGGTGTTGCCAAATCACTTGGCCAACTAAATGTCTCGCTCCGGAGCACTTGTTCTTTCTAATCCACAATCATAATCGACTATTCTACATATGCGGCTCGCTCATCTAACTCAATCTTTTCATAACTTAGCACGTGAGTGGGATCGGCCCGTACTTCCTTGACATCGACACATGGAACACATTATGCACTTGAGTCAACCTCGGTGACGGTGGAAGACGATAAGCCGATTTCCAATCCGCTCCGGGATCTCAAAAGGACCAACGTACCTAGGCGGAATGAGATGTCCCTCTCTTAGGCGACATCTTCAAGATCCAAGTTTACTTATCCAATAACAATTGTCACAATTCTCGTATCTACAATCCGTTCAAATAGTTTGATCATATAACTTCAAAGATTTAACCTGAGTCGTCACCCTCTGAATTTGCCATCCAAACCAATGTCGAATGTTTTACCATGGTCACCATTAAACACAAACCCAGCCATCCATGCGTATCAATTGATACTCCTTGACTATCGTAGCGAATTTATCATGCTCTCTTCTTGTTCTACAAATGCCACTTACAATGCACTAATGGCAATTTGAGCATTCTATTAAAACGGACCGGATCGGCTAATGATTGGTCTCTTACCATCACTTGGAGATTTGGAATTATTTAACTTGTCAACTCTTGAAACATCCAGGGACTCATCGACCTCATATGTCCCATCAAAGCGATAGTTGGACCAGCCATTCGTTGAGACAGTTCGGCTCACAAACAACCAACGAGTCGAGGGCCACTTTGATCATCTCGGTTTAGGGTTGGAATCACCCGTTCCTTAACCGATGGTACAATCAAACACTATCGAGTTCACCTCTCATGACCAACTCCAGTTGATGCGGGATTGGTTCGTCTCGACCCATACTCTTCCAACAACACGTCACATGGCCTAGGGTGATCGGCCTTCGGCTAGTGCGCGATTGGTACGGGGTTTTAGTACAAATCGCCCTCTTGGATCCATAGCCGCTTGTTTGCCGATTCGTGCTTGATTTAAGGTCGTCACCTCGATCCACAGACAATCAACGGCAAGTCAAGCTATGGTCCAAGTCGAAAGCGATCTCAAATCTCTCGGTGGCCCTCAACTTAGCCGTCATTCGTAAATAGTCCGAAGTCCAAGTAAAACTCTTGGGTTCTTATCTCACTCCGTTTCGTGGCCTCACCAAGCTTTTTGCTGCGTACTCTAATTATTTGTCTTCCTTAATTGCCACATCTCGCAATCTCAACCTTTATTTGGATTGGCACCAATCCCAACGACTTACGGGGTCAACTCGCGAGTCTCGTTATACCGTCAACTCAACGTTTGCCCTTACGAACTCTTCCTATTCATAAGGCAGTTTGCAACATCGCAGAGTATCAAAATATTTCTTGAACATCATCTTTAACGGCAACAAGCAACCACTCGTTCGTTGCAAACTCGGATTGTCGCTACATGAACTTGACAACCTGCTTTTCCATCGAAACGAATTCCACTATCTCGGCCTCTGTAGGTGCCAATTGGAGATAATACAAGCGGACAAAATCCCCATCAAAGTCAATGCCAAGAGATCCACGGATCGAGGGATTTATCTTCACAGTGTGATCATCGTATACATAACCCGACGGTGCTTGTAGAGGGTACTTATGTGTGGTTGGCGGCCTATTGGTAAACACGATGCTCCCATCCATAATCCCGCAATGGACGGTTTGGTCAAGCTTCAAAGAGGTATGCCCTTTGAAGTCCTCTCTAAGTGGATACATGGCTGAACCATCTTTGTATGCTAGACATAACTCCTTATCGGCCATGCCTTGTATATAATTCCTGTTATAAACGCCGACCTTCTCCTCAAATGTCATTTTTTTTTGCACCATCTCAATGAGAACGCCTACTTCATTGACCTTCTTAAGGGCGTCACCAGTGATCACACTACGGGAGGAAAGTCCTAAGTCCTTTTTTTGATAAATAACATCCTCATTTTCTCGGGCCATGCTTTGGTAGTAGTAGTTGATGGCTCTTTGCCAATCCCATAACGTATATCGATATCTTAAGATGCCTCGCACTACTTGTCTCATCAATCGGGGCCACTCGACCAAAATTAATAGCTTAAACTTATTGACATTTCACACAATTTCGGACTCATGCTCTATAAGTATCTTACCCTAATTTCATATCCACAATTCCTTCAAGTAGGATACTCATTGACTTCCATGATTCAAGCTGAATCTTTGCCTTCGAGGCTTGGTCTATAACACCCAAAATTACGATCATAGTATCCTTTTACTTCTCGTCCATAATAGAATTGTTCAACCCAAATGCTTCGCCAATTCAAATCTGAGCTTAAAACTTCTTGGTTCTCACTAGCTTTCTTGCATAGTTCAACAAGATCACTGTCGGAGCCTTAACGAAAGTTGGTGACTAAACCATCAATACATAATACCAACTCAAGCTTACACAATCCACAAAAGTACCAGTCACCTTATTATAACTCATATTCACAAGTCGAGTTTAACAAAAAGTCATTCTTATCTCGACTAGTCATGGCTAACCTATAGCCGGGATATTCTACCATGAACGCCATCCTATTCTCATGCTTAGGGTCGATCCTGGAAACTCGTAGTACGTTTCCTCCAAGTTGTCCTCCATGCGGCTGTTCCGCCGCTCTCGGGCGTCTTTCACTTGATGACCCGGTTGGCCACATCCAAAACAAGCTCCATCACGAAACGGACACGGAGCATATCCATGCTTTTGGCGGCACGGGCGACATGCCTCACTCGACGATACATTGACTTATTGATCACGCCCGTTCTTTTAGGCGGGATGCGGATAGCGGGATGCGGGTCTTACCGCTAGACATCGGCTTCTTCCCTTGCCGAATGTCCTTCGGTTCGAGCGCACAAACCGCGGTCCAATTACGACCTTTTTTCGCAAAGTCCCGTTCCACCATCGGGCCCTTTCATACGTTCATTATAGTCCTTCGATTGAATGGCACCAACACACTCTTGATCTCCCGCTTCAATCCATCCCGGAACCTTCTTGCCCTATCCAGGGGTTCTCTATCATCCTTGGGGCATACTTTGATAACTCAACAAATCTTGCTTCATATTCATCCACCGACAATTGGTTCGGCGTAAGCGAAGGAACTCGCCATCTTCTCGTTCCTCGCGGTATCCGAGAAGTACTTCCCATTGAATGCATCCACAAAGGTATCCCATGTCGGGGCCATGCCATCGGGAAAGATCCTATCCTTAGAAGCTCTCCACCAAGTACTTGCATTTCCCTGCGGTTGGTAGACGACCGGGGTAACCTTGTCTCATCGGTGCACCTCGGCAGGCGAACGCCTTCTCTAATTCCTCGATCCATAAGGTGGCAGCTTGGGATCTCCACTCCCGACGAACTTGGGCGGCTTCAATTTTAAACTGTTCTACTAATTTTTGTGCTCGACGTCCCTCATTCTCGTTTCCAACTAACGGTTTTCTGCAGCTTCATTGCAAATGCTTGTTCCTCATTCGATGTCCCATCGGATCTCCTAGTGCTCCCGGCCTTGCGAATCCCATTTATCCTTGGGTCCTCTCGGCGAGTCTAACAACACGGGGTGCTCTTTCTTCTTCCAAGATCTCAAGGATCGTTGGATCCCGCCTGACAGCCTACCCCGGGTGCTCTTCTACCACGTCCGCTCATCTTGCGGGTAAAATACGGGTCCTGCCCACCCCATAGCAAACGCGATAAGAAGAATGCCCCAACAACTAGAATACGATAACAATCACAAGCATAACGCTCACAGCCCTACTAACTATCCCCATTGCCCAACGCACCTTATAACTCCAGGCCAATGACCGGATGGATCGCGACCTTGCTCCGATACCACCTTGGGCGGGGATGTCACGCCCGACTCTCGAGCTCGCGACATCCCTACCAAATCGCCATAGTCATGAAAGATAGGCCCCGTGTACACTATCGACCTACGAACCTACGGCGCATGCGGAACGTGCAACACTCCCAAACATGCAAGATCCGGGGATAGCACAAGTAGAACACCACAACGGTTATTTCACAAAATGCAATTTCATTCATCAATCAAAGCAGATGAATCTTAACCCTACCGAGCTATAGAAAACATAATTAACCCCATTCTTGGGCGGCTCACTAGGACCTCAAAAACATACACGGTCGGGTAAGTTTAAGCCATCATCTACTCCCAAAAATCTGCTCTAACCCCCAAGCCCTAACATCCAGGCTCATCACTTGAACCCGAAATGGTTAAACGACGGGGTGAGAAATAAATCTCGGTGAGTCAACGCCTTTAGGGCGTTGATTCGCTCGACGTCCTAATGACAACCATAATATCACGGAGCGGATAATTCAACCACATGCAAGCTTACGGTCTTGCCGGGCATAATGCGATGCGGACGACTCAACAGTCAAATCAACCACTCCAATTCATTGGCAAAGCATCACATCACTTGCATGCATACGACTCCACACGAAGTCCATTTATTAACCTGGTGACCCACGCGATCGGGCGCGACACCGACTCACACGTCGGTGTGGTCCCACACTACGGCGGTGATGTCATCCGGCGGGACGGCATCGTCCCATATCCTCTCGGCGACGGCGACCGAAAGCTATGTATCCAGCGCGGTCGGCGCGGCATAGCAAAAGGCATTCCAATAAGGAGCGTCGGTCCATCACAAGTCTGCGACCGCATCCGACAATCCCTTAAATCCGTGCGGCGCACGGGGCATGGATTGTCGTGCATCGACAAGTCGTGTGATTCGATCGACACGGCACGATCATGTCGGAATCCCGTCACCATTCCGTCATATGACCACTCAACTCATTCGAATCAATCAATTTTTATCTTTATGTACCGCGAATGCTCACATAATCGTGCCCAAAGACTCGCCTCGGCCATTTTCATGCTAAAATGTGCGGTTGAGTTTACACGCGGTCATATGAATGCATAATATTGTCAACTAGGTTTTGAAAACCATTCGGGGTGATTAACCCCAATTGAGCATCCAATCAATCAACGAGTACTCAATCTATTCAATCGACAATTTGGGGCGATTAACCTCTAATCGACCCCCATGACAATCAACGGTCAACTCGACGTTCACACTCAATAATTCGCGAATCGATTAATCAATTGATTCCGGTCGATTTTTAATCCCAAGTTCAATTTCATTGATGCTAATCGTGGCTTCATTCGACCTATCTCGCTTCGCGATCAATCACCACAATCAATCAATTCAATCACTTCGCTCATCAATTAGCTACCGACCACTTAGCTAATTGACTAATCTTAACTAATTACGGTCATTTAGCTTAAACCACGTTTCTATCTAGTGACCGTAATTAACCTACATAAACACCATAATTAGCTAATTAAATCTAATTCGAACGCAATTAGCGACCTAGCCGGGAGTTAGGGGCTAACTCACCAATAATATTAGCTCGGGCGTCTCAACTCGGGGCGACGACATGAACTCGGCCCGGCCCCGGCGACATTAATGGCGGCCCGTGATCCAACTTAAGCTTCGGGCTCCAACTCGGCCTAGGATGGCCCGAAAGACTTGACGACACTCGGGACGGGCAGGCCGTGGGGCTCGGGACGACGGCCGGTGGCGGCCGGGTCGCCGCCGGTGAAGCAGTGGCTTTGGGGCTGTTGTTGGGGGTTTCGGGTGGTGCAAGGGCTGGGAAAGGTTTGGCCACGACGAGGGTCTCCGGGAAGCTTTAGGTGGCGGTGGTGGCCGGCGAACGGCCGGAGGAGGCCGAACGGCGGCGGCGAACCGGCGCCCAAAGCAGGACTCGGGGGCAACGGGGGAGGCTGGCCGAGGTGTTTCGGAGCTCTACGGCGGCGGTCGGCTTCGGTGGCTTCGTGGGACGACTAAGGATGGAGAGCGACGGTTGGGGGTGGTCGGCGGGCGGCGAGACGGCCGGAGCACTGTAGTAGCGCGGAGATCCAAACGGCGCAAAACAGAGGAAGCTGGCGTGGAAGCTGTTCCACGCGGTCCGGTTGGAAACAAGCGGGGGAAGCTTGAGGGGTCTTGTGAGAGCGAACGACGACGGCGCGGTGGCTGGTGGCGGTCCAGGCGGTGAAGCGGCGAGGCCCCAACAACCCACCGAACCCGAAAACAGAGCAGAGGACGCGGCTTCCTTGAGCTCGTCTGGACGACGGGGCGGCGAGGTGTGGCGACGTGGGGGGGCAGAGCGGCGAGGTGGTGGTGGCGTCACTCGGGTAGGTGGCGTTGAGCAAAAACCGAAGGAAGGAGGAGGATGAGTGTTCGGTTAAGGGGGGGTTGGGCGCAACAAAGAGGAGGAAGAGGAAGCGCGCATGAGAGAGGGAGAGAAGAGAGAAGAGAGAGAGAAAGAGTTGATGGTTTGCTGGTGGTTGGGGAATTAATGGAGGTGGGCCACAAGATATTTTAAATATCTTATCTTTTTGTGAATTATTGGAGCCGATTTGGTAATCGATAAATTGAGATCGAACGGATTTTTGGTCAACCGATCGAAAATAAAATTTAGATTTTCACGGGTTAGGTTGATCAGAATAGGTCTATGCGCGAGGATTTGAAATCCTAAGTCGCGGTCCACGATTTGAGACCAATCGAAATCGAACGATATTTAATGTCAAAATTGCCATTAATTCCTTACGATCCAAATTTTTATCAATGAAATTCGATAATGATCCTTTTATTGAATTCGACCTCTATCGAGGACTGATTTCCGGGCGTCACACAATCAGAGCCCAATCACCATGCTTTGGCCAAAACTGCCATTATATCTCCTTTGTCTGGGAAATGATTCACAACAGTTTCACATGGATAGCCAATAAAAGAACACGAATATGAGCATATTTGTGGCATCCGCAAATGCATATCCACTAATCTCAACCATGCTATTCTTTGTTTTATTCGATTAAAATTTATGACCGAAAAAATTGCAAGACCATATCCAGTTGGTTCTCTCCTGCAGTAAAGTCGAGCTACTACCAGTAGCCGTTCAAGCATATCTTTCCGTTACTTCCTTTTGGGGTAAATCTCACTTAACCCAGTTGCGATATGATCCAATTCAAATTGCAGACAGTTTCAAAAGCTGAACTTTACACGCGATATGAATTGTGTAGCGGGAGATCCCAGATCACGAAATGGGCGTGCTCGTGCGCTTTCACGGACGTGTGGGAGAGGAAGCGAAGAGGGCAAATAGGGAAAGAGAAATTACCTGCGACGGCGACCTGAGCTAGCGGCAGCTTCGCTAATTCACGAGGAGAGGAATATGAGAAAAACTTCCTTTGGGTTGGAAATTCATATAATAAGCGGCAAATCGTGTCGACCATTTGAATCGCCCGGGACTACGCTGACGCCTACCACCAATATTTCCTCCGCGGAACCGACTCACGTTCTGCTCTGCTCATTTATGTCCGGTCGAAGGTGTTTCGCATGGACGAAGGTTCCTTCGAAGGTTCGTGCCATCAGAATCCATCCTATTAAGTTGACGTCCGCCGGACATTTTATGGGAAAGCTTTAGTCTTCTTGATGAACACAGCTGAAGGGTGGAGAATGGGTATGACTGATGTCCAGATTTTGGCGCGCATCGCCGTCGTCCTCCATCAAAGAAGACGGTGTGGACCAAGGAAACGACGGTGACTGCGCGCCAAAATCCGGACATCAGCCAAGTGAGTGGGTTCCACGGACAAACTGTTGAAAGCCAATCTGAAAAAAGTGTGCGTAGGCTGGCGATGGGAGAGCAAACCGAATGGTGGGGTCATCATATATATCGCGATTCACTTTCACTTGGCGCTTTACTCTGTTTCTTTCCCGCGGAAACTCTTTGAACTCCCGCTTCTCCCTTCCTTACCCACGGAAGCTCTGGCCATGGCAGTCCAAGAAGAAGATCATCCGTACATTCCTAGTTTGCCCGATGAGCCTTGGGATTGGGAAGAAATATCTCTCAATCTTCTTCTCCACTCCAACGTTGATCAAGGCTCGTACATTCTTTTATTCTCTCCCTCTCGCTCTGATATTGATTTGGCGACCCTTTTACTTGTTTTTCGTATTTCAGAGTTGGGGAGTGAGAAATCGCCGTGGGGAAGAAAGAAGCACAGGCTACGCTGGCTGGGGAAACCGAGAGCGATTCCCCAAGTGATTCTCAAGCGTCAGGACCCCAAACTCAGAGAATCTGCTCTTCACTCGCTTAGTTCCTTCCTTTTCCTGGTCTGGTCTTGTTCAATTCAAGGCTTCGATCGTCTCATGATTCTGTTTACCGAAAGTTTTGTCGCTTTGTCATTTGTCAACAGAAGAGGGAAGAGGACACAGAGAATTATTACAGAGCGGGGTTTCTTTTGTTCCATTCTTGCGGTAGGATGGCCATCTTGATACAGGTCATTGCTCCTGTTTACTTGTTGCGGAATTTGAAGCCAAATCTTTGTTAGGAGACCATTCAGTGTAGATTTAGAGTATGATTGAAGGGATTTATCGAAACCGAATGCGATCAGAAGAATTGAAAGACGCACGAGATTCAGGTTCCGAGATTATGTCCCGAAAGAATTTTTCATTATTTTTGTAATTACAATGACAAAACCGAATAAAATATATATCAAACGAAAGAGACTTTGCCCCGCTCGTTTGAACCGAAGTCGCGAGTTCACGTTGTGATCCTTGTGATTGATGTCACTGTTCTTGTTGTTTTTAAGGGTTCCACGAAAGAGGAAAGTCTTGACTTTTAACTCAGCTTGCTTTGTTCTCGAAGGTTATTTAGTTAGTGGTCTGCAAAGGGTTTACTACATTGGTTGAAAATTTCATTTTGCTTGAAGATCGTGTGGGTGGGCAGTTTTCTCTTTGATCTCTTTGAAATTCCTGTGAGTGAAAAAGGTTGACGAGTTTTCACTTTTCTCTAGTAGCCTATAAGTTGGGGAAAAGGAAAGGACTCTGATACTTTTAACATGCAGAGCTTTGTAAAAACTGCTTTGGCAGAATGAAAAGAAAATCTAGTGTTTTCATTGTGTGGCACAGAGAGACTCTTCCCTATTTTCGTCCATACTGCCGGTGATGTTTAGGGTGATGGGTGGATCTTTGAGTTATGGTTGGTCTTATGATGCAGGAGGTGCTCTTGATCTACAGGATGATGGCTGATGGAAGTCTAAATGAGAGGGCATGCATGCGCCTTATCAATGTCATTATTCTATTCCAGGTAATCTGAAAGCAACTCAAAAAGAAGCATGGCTAGTGCTGTCTAATGCATTCTCACTATTGTTGTTGTTGTCCCTAGTCTTAGTTAACTAATTGCTTCATTGCAGTGCATTGCAGCTAATAGAGAAACTCGGCAAAAGCTCATGAACTGTAGGCTTCGGCAACTATCATCAGTGTCTGAAATTGGCTAATCACACTCTAGCATTTATCTTAACAAGAGCGTTCTCGTTTCCTTTCTTTTGTTAGTTCATCCTGCATTGTAAATTTCTTGGTACCCTTAGTACCGTTTGTATCCACCCTGGAGGTGTATGACAATGTGAGAGCTGTTGCCTTGTCAGTGTTTGGCATTTTTTGGTACATTTATTTCTCCGTGCAGTGAATCATCCAGGACTCCTCTGATCTCAGACAAAATTTACTTTTTTCGGTTTACTGTCTTTCTTGAAGGCAGAGAATGTGTGCTGTCCAATGGGCTATTGAAATGTGGTGGTGGAAGTATGCTTGGTTGCATGGACACTGAACCAACTCAAAGTGGTGGAATTGCCCTTTGGTTTTAATTTAGGCCCTTTCCTGTTGTCCATCTGTTGACTGGGCAAGTTGGTGTTAATACTGTTTTTATTAGTTGGCTGCATTGTTGATCCATACTTCGGGTTGACTTTGGAATGTCTTGCATATTCAGTCCTGCAGCTGATCATCTACTGAATAGACTGATGAAAACATGGGATAATTTGGTATGTCATTTATCAGCCATTGTTGCCATTATTATAATGTGGCATTGTGTTGCACAAATCTTAAAAATTCAACCTTTGAATTTTGTCTTTATATCAGGTAAATCAGATAGCTGTTGTGCACGACTTCTCTCCTCAAATCCTCTTTCATACCATCCGGTGCTACACTCTCTTATGTCGTGATGAAAGGTAATTTACCTGATGTCCCTTTTGGTTGTGAAGCTGAAAGGTACTAAGCGAGCATTTCCTCTTCTGTCATCCAAATGCATCCGGTATGCACAACCAGTGGATATTTGTGACACTCTATGATTTATTGACGTATGCATGGTGCAGTGCATCCTCAAACTGCTTGTGACCTAGTAGATGCTTTTGAATCTTCTAGTGCTTAAACTGAAAAATGAACATAGTGCTGCAAAGTTCTAGAGCTAGTTTTTCAGGCAAGTATTTTACTGTTCTCAATCTATGTGGTGACTCCTGATGCTTAAGTTGAGACCTGGCATTCATGTCTAGCAGGGGACATAACCTTGTGAAGCAGTCACTCCCTGAATCCTTCATCAAAGGCACTCTTCATGAAAGCCTGAAGGTATTTGCTGATAATTTGGTATCAGATTAAACTTTATAAGAAGGATATGCAAATCTTGTGTTCATAATTTGTGAATATATATTTGCAGGAGTTTCCGGTAATTCATAGATTGCTTTCACAGCCACTACTGATTGCTGGTATAAATGACTCATGAGCATCTTCTTCCGTTCACGAGGTTTCACCATTCCGAAAAGAATCAGGCCTAATGGTGTCAAGTGTTTCCTGGAACTGCTGCATTTCGGGGATCAGATGTTATATTGCATAATGTAGAAAACCGGTTCCTAAGATTGTTACTCCAGAGAGAGAAATTACCAGATGCTTACCCTCATCTTTTGTTGCGTGTACAAAATCCTCTGCAAATTGCATTTTCGCTTGAAATTCTTTGTAAGATCTTTGAATCCTCAAAAGTCTCCAACTTTATGTTCTACTTTCCTTGTTTTGCCGTCCATGATCACCTCTTGTTTAAGATGACTTTGTAGGTTTGGCGGATTTTTTTCTTTCTTTTGCATCTGATGATTAGATTAGAGAACAACTTCCTGGTCCCTGGACTATTAATCCAGCCATTAAGTCAATTTTTATTGATCTGTAATTCGGTTTTACTACGGAAGACAACGGGTAAAACTAATTAGGACATGAACTGATGATGGATGCAAATTGTGTTAAAAGTGAAAATAATCAACTGTTTGAACTGCCGAAGTTCCTTTGTCTTCTCGAGTTTACGATGATAATAAGCGTCGTCATCAATCAAGCCCGGCAAAACCAGGGCCTTCTGACGCCGGGTAAAGGGCTTCTTCAGCCAACAGGACACACTTATGCCACACTAGCTTGCTCCTGGGCACAGTGACGGTGGCGTTCTTGCTGAACGCGGGCAAGGACATGATGAAGCTCGCCATCGCGTCGTGGCACTCTCTTCCCATCAACACGAGCTTCTCACAGCATTCAGGGGTGAGCTGGTTCTGCTCCAAGAATATGTTGCCGAAGATGACCTCCCCGCACTTCTCGGTCAGCTTGCCAGCGCATCCGGCCAGGTATGATTCCGCCTCCGCGGCCTCGGGTTCCGGCACGGGCACGTCCTCGTAATCCGCCTGTGCGACGGACAGCACGGTGGCCACTCCGCCGGCGATGAGCAAGAAGGCGAGGAAGCTGAAGTTGCCTGATCTTGCCATGGTCGAGAAGAGGGAAGAGAACAAAAAGTGGAAGGTGATGAGATGAACGGTGCGAGCCGGTCCCCATCTTATAGAAAGATTTGGGAGGTGGGTTCAGAGGAAGGAAGAAGCGTTCCCTCTTTAGCATTCAGAAACTGCCTCGATGATGTCGATTGCATAACTTCTCCATTAATGGCTGGCTTCAGTTACGAAGTGGGACCTAAAGGGTTCCTTGTTAACAGACCTTGGAATCGAATGCGATGATCTTATGAACTCAAGATGAAGAAGCTCCATCCCTCTCAAGCCAGACAAAAATGGCGAATCGGCGATGGCAGACTCTACAGCTGGAGGAGAGAGGAAGACGACGACAAATGAAAAAGAAAAGGAAAGAGGTGGGGGCCCCTCATCGACACCGTATATCATCGGTCGGCCCCAATTGTCCCTATCATCAATACCGTTCAATCTTCCTCAATTAGATATCAAGATCAATAATCATCAACGTAAACAAAATGGATCCCGAGATTCCCTGAAGAAATTTTAAGCTACCATTATCATTCCCTTGAATTTAGCACCTGAATTGGATTGGATTGGATTGATGCCAAGAATCAAACCCCTGAATTTTCTTTACAGAAGAGAAACAACAACAAGAGAGGGAACAATAATCACAAATCCCGCAAATTTGTATAATCAAAAACTACCGAGCAAGAAAGGGAAATAGGAGGAGAGAATCGTTCAATGTACAGACTTGCCCTGGTTGTGCTTGTAGCCGTAATACGACAAGTACCACTTCACGAATCTCTTCAACCCGGTTCGCAGATCCGTCGTCGGCTTGTACCCGAGCTCCTGCCGGGCCGAGCTTATGTTCGCGTGCGTGAACGGGACGTCGCCGTTCCCGGGCATCTCCACTTCCCGCCGCCGGGCCTTCACCCCCAGGTGCCTCTCCAGCATGCTCACCATCTCCGGCACCGTCACCGGCGACGTGTTCCCCAGGTTCAAGACCCGGTACTGAGCCGGCCCGCGCTTCTTCCCGCCCGACCCCGTGCTCTTGCCCGCCGTGTCCAGCGACGCCAAGCACCCCTTCACAATGTCGTCGATGTACGTGAAGTCCCGGGCCAAGTCCGCCCGGTTCTTGCCCCGGTATATCGTGACCGGTTTGCCTTGGAGTATGTTCCGGGTGAACGAGAAATACGCCATGTCCGGCCGGCCCCAAGGGCCGTACACCGTGAAGAACCGCAGACCGGTGACTGATAGGCCGTAGATGTGGTTGTAAGCGTGGGTGATTTCCTCGCCGGCTTTCTTGGTGGCGGCGTAGAGGCTGGCCGGCTGGTCGGTCCGGTCCGACTCGGAGAACGGCGACTTGTCGTTAAGGCCGTAGACGGAGCTCGACGAGGCCCAGACGAAAGCCGGCTGGGGGTTTGCCGACTTGCAGGCCTCGAGGAGCCCGACGAGGCCGGCGACGTTGGAGTGGACGTACGAGTGCGGGTTCTCGATGGCGTACCTGACCCCGGCCTGAGCCGCGAGGTGCATCACGTGCGTGAAGGCCACGACGTCGAAGAGCTTGGCCAGGAGGCGAGCGTCGTTGACGTCGCCGTCGACGACGAAGACCTTCTGGGCGCGTAGCAGCGACGCGCGGGACCTCTTGAGGGAGGGATCGTAGTAGGGGTTGAAGTTGTCGAGGCCGACGACGCCGTCGCCGCGCTTCTTGAGGGCGAGGGGAGACGTGGGCGCCGACGAAGCCGGCGGCGCCGGTGACGAGGACGGAGAGGCCGGCGGGGCGGCGGGGGAGGGCGGAGACGCGGACCTGCTTCTCCCACTGGATGCCGCCCCAGGAGGCGGCGAGGAGGCGGTTGCCAGAGGAGACGAGGCTCTGGAAACTGAGGTAGGAGGCGGTGAGGGCGATGAGGAAGAGGGCCCAGAGGAAGGTGGTGCTGGTGGAGGCGAAGCAACGGCGGAGGTGGCGATGGTGACGGTGGAGGTGGTGGTCGGTCTTGAACTTACCCGGCGTGGACGGGAAGAGATCCACGTCCTCGGCCAGCAAAGGGGGCATCGCTTCGCTTCGCTTCTCTTCTCGTTCTTTGGTTCTTGATTGATTTTCTCTCTCTCTCTCTCTCTCTCTCTCTCTCTTCCCTCTGAAAAAGCGAAGGAAAAGTTGAGATTTTTATGTTCTTTCTCAGCAGGCTGCTGATGCACGGCAAGTTCTCGAGGAGATTTTAAAGAGTGGCCACCCACAAACAAGGAAAGACGAGAAATTTCTACGCGTGAACGAACGCCTTCTGGATATAGTAAATATACTAGGTACAAAAACAGTTGGATTATTTGATTTGATTGAGCCTCGCCCCTCGGAAAGTTATAAAACCTATCATATTTAAAGTTAATATCAGCAAAAAAAAAATATTTCACGGTGCTTCGCCAATAAATTAGTTAATAAGCATTGTGCGAAGCACAGAAGAGCTGAAACACAGATGATTCACTCCGGGCCATGTCGCCGCTATACGAGCCTATTCGATAATAATCATCCGAAAACAACGTAAAATCTACTTTCTCTACCGTCATTTTCTAAATTAGAAAAATAAATTTTCTTCTCTTCTCTCTTTTAAATATTTTTCGAATTTTACGTCTCAAAGTTCGGATAAAGTCATTTATGAATTTGCTCAAATCAGAAAAATATAACAGCTTAGCTAGTATATTCGTGCCACGTTAAGTGTATTTCGAGTTTTTTATGATTATTTCTCTAAAACATTAAGTCGTGGGCCATGTTACGTTCCTTCTGTCCCTATAGGAAGAATTGTTAGCCCTTGGACGCGGACATTTTGCTAAGTTGAAGCGGTTTAAGGAAAGGTCAAAAGACTAACACGAAGCATCAATAATTGGTGGAAGGATTCCTCTTGATAATTGTCAAAACTCATGTTGTTGTCCCCATCTTGGAATTTTGTCAAGATCGTGGAACATTGGGCGCCACCATTATGGAAATTGCCCTATGATAGCTTATCGTTGTTCTTAGACCTCAGCAACAAACAAACAAAAAAAGAGAAAAATCAAACTAAAAGGATTCTTCTTTGAAAATGTCAAAAAGGGACTTCGTAAAAGGTAATGGTCCGCCATCAGATATGTGGCCTTACTATTGATAAAGAGATTTGATGGGGTAGAGACGTCAGTATCGTAGATGCGAGATTTGACTTTTACGCTTTGCTGAGGAGTAAACGGCACAAAATTTCTATTCCATGAAATATAAAATGAACATAAATGCGTTTGGCACAACCTTAAAAATTTATGATCCTAATTTTTTTCATTTAATTGTAAAAATGTCAATGCAGACTTAACAATTCATAGTTGCATAAAACTGGACTTTTATAAGGATTTAATTGATCAAGATATTCTAAGATGCCTTCAAAAAATCCAACGTAACAATTAGTAGGGGTGTCAAAAATAACAAAGCCGACTCTATCCTACCCAAAACTTTTGGGGTTTTTCGATTCGGATCGGGCCCGGCCCCGGCAACTTAGGTATGTGGGGGTCAGGTCGAGTCGGGTTACTGTGAGCTTATTTCTCTAAAATGACATTATTTATCTTTTTGTTCTCGAAAATAAAAAAGTTTTTCTTTATTTTTTTTATTTCTATTCCAAATTTATTCTCTAGCCACCGATTCGTTCTCGAAAATAGAAAAATGAACGGACGTACACGATCATATTTATGTTCTTTTTCTATTACGAGGATCAAAAGAATAAAAAATTAGAGAAGCAGAGACGTTACCGAATAGGCCGTAAGGAACTTGAGAAGCGGAAGCCGAGGCATCAAGTGATGGGCGCTGCACCCAAGAGTATATATATATCAAAACTAATAAGCGATTAGACACGTAGGAATTGAGTGGTGCTCCTAATTCAATTAATTAATTAATTGATTAGCATTAAAATGGGAAATTAATTAAGTTTTCATCTAACGATGCACCTTTTTCTGTCTGGTTTGTAGATGCTGAAATCTTTTGCTCAGATTTGCTGCCTGCTTTGGGGCATATGTTATCTCCCCAAGGAGATCTGGTCGGGCTCACACTTTTTGTTGTGGTGTATATCCATACATGTAGCACAACAAATTACATTGATTCATTCACCACGCTTGATGGTTTTATCCTGTAAGAAAAGTTAAGAGAGAAGACAGAAAAATTGTATAATTTGTGGCTTTCTTTAGGCATATGATCATCTTTGTAGAGACATTATTGCCCTCGAGATACAAGGAAGCCTGCTAACTTTTGTCTCTATAAACACTTCATCTTCTTTTTTTTTTAATTAACTTTCCAATTTGAGGCTTGTTCCAAATACATTTGACATTACAAACTTAATTAAAATTTCTTTATTTGCCAAAAGAAAACATGCTCGATCTTTCTACGTTTGAGTAAACTACCCAATAGGCACACACGCTCGGTGATAAAGGGATTGAGGAGTGGCGACGCTAGTATCATAGATGCGGGGTTCGACTCTTACGCTCCGAAAAAACTCGTCCTATAGTTGAGAGATCTATATGATTAGGAAAATATACGAATTCATCTATACTTTAATATGCATTGCATGAGTGTACTAATTTATTGGATTTTCACCTTTTTATCTCGTCCTTTATTTATATAAACAAAGAACATTGTATTTTATGCTCATAGCAATTTTCTGTATTTTGAAGTGAAATGAAAAGTTCCTTCTAATAAAAAAAATATTAGAATTATTGTATGAGTGTTAGTGAGGTTTTTTCCAAATTATAATCCATGTTGAAGATAATAATCAATTTGAAATCATTATACTTGATTAGATCATTATTCTCATTACTGGACCAGGAGTATTACAGTTCATGAGTGAAAAAATGGCGCAATAAAATACCTAAGTATAGCTAATTGTCATGCGCATTTCATAAAATGGATACAAGCAAAAGTACAGCATGTGCTCTCTCTTGAGTCACATTTAGCTTGCCTGAAAGCTATCTTCTTTAACGGTTGCAATGGTTTCGAGCCCAGAATGAATCGGAAACATGTATCTCGAGCAATGTCGATCTATAGCATCTGCTTCGATGTACGCATCGATGAACTTCGGCAGAACGAGCATGTCCCGCTCTTGTCGCGACCTAAAAAAAAAAAAATAAACAAGTCATCATTTTCGGGCTAATGGATTATCGGGTTAATTAATTAACTAACCTAACTCGGACTCTCCCAAGTCCATACCAAATCGCAACTTAAGGTTCGAATGATTAACATGCAATGTGATTTGAATTTTGGAGTCGCCACTAATCATTTTCGGTAGGTCGATTAGAAACCTAAATAAAATAGTGGGAGAAAACTATCTTATTTCTGCGAACAGGAGATTAAGAGTCCGGGGACTTGGTTACATTAATTACAACTAATGCCCTTTCGGTACCTTAAAATTCATGAAACAAATAATGGATCGACAAATTTGATGAATTCTACTTGAAGATCAAAGAATCAATTTTTTTTTTTGGGTTTTTTCTTCCCATGACATTTTTGAATTTTTGAGTATTTTTATAATAAAGAAATTACATAAAATTGGGATGAAATAGGTTCAAGATTACTCCCCAATTGAACTCGTGCACCAAATTTGTGCTCCGGGCTTGTCTTGACCATTGGACCGATTTGGTGACTTGTTAGACCGAGAAATCTCTTGGTCCTATCTCTCCTTCACGCTTCTTTCTCATCTCGCTAGAATTTCATGAGACCGCAATCATGGGCGTTGATATTTTTTCCTTTTGCTCTCCTTCTATTCTCGTACCATTGACGTCTCATCGTTGATATGCAATCGTTATTTAAAATAAAAACGTAGAGAAAAATCGGTGTAGAGAATCCGAGCTAATTTGTATTCGAAATTAAAGAAAGTTAGGGAATCACTTAACTTTCTTTTGTCATGCGGCGAGCTTGAACGATGGGGATGGACCCAGGTAGCTTGTGTTGATCGGTGCAAAAATTGGCAATAGTAGTATCGGGCTTCAAAACTCTCATACCCTCTCAAAATTTTTTCTCAAGAATTCTCTTTTTCCTCTCTAAAGAATTCTTCTAAAAAACTCTCTCAATTCTCTTCCACTCCAAAAAAAACTCTCCTTCCATTCTCTTTCACTCCAAAAATTCTCCCTCTCTTCAAGAACTCTTCTTCTTTTATAGGCAAAGTTCTTCATCCTTCATTCTTCATCTTCATTTCCTTACCTTTCATTTTCATCTTCTCTTCTTCATCTTCATTTCTCCACCTTCCACCTTCCATCTTCATCTTCTCTTCTTCATCTTCATCTTCCCTTCTTCATCTTCATCTTCTTCTTCATCTTCATCTTCCCTTCTTCATCTTCATCTTCTCTTCTTCACCTTCATTTCTCCATCTTCCATTTTCATCTTCCTTTCTCCATCTTCTTTTGGTATTTGCAATACAATCCCCGAAATTTTAAGTATTTGCAATACGATCCCTGAAGTTTTGAGTATTTGCAACACTGATCCCTGAAGTTTTGAGTATTTGCAATCAGTCCCCGAAGTTTTGAGTATTTGCAATAACGTCCCCGAGAAAATATTTCTTTTAAGCCCAAATCTTCTTGGTGCATTTTTCCACCGCATGCCTAGTCCAGGACCCTGTTAAATTAAGCTCAAATTGTATGCCAATGCTAAATGAATATGTGAGATGATTTTTGTTTAGAACTAAAATTAGTTCTAATTTTTATGCAAAATATATATTAGTCAAAATTTAGGCGTCAACACTGCCTCTTTGAGTGGAGGCTCGTAGAGGTTCCTCAAAGACAAAATTGAACCCTAAATTTTGATAGTGCAAATGATGGATGAACTTTTTGGCGGGAGTTTTAGTCCCATTTTTTATGTAATGAAGTGATGCATGATATGCAAGACCAGTAAATAACATGTGTCATAATTTCTCTTTTCCATGTTAGAGAAACCTGCACATGGATCGCATACGAGAATACCTGTTTTACCAAATACCTCATAAGTTGGTGATTCCCTTAATTTCCAAGTTTCTTGCAAACACGAGGCCTTAAGGTATTTGGCCTATCTGTTATCGGAGACTTCTCCCTAATGCGAGATAAGAAGATATGTGTATCCTTCCGGATCACAAGAGCTACGTCGTTGTGAGTCGAAAGAAGTGGAATCAAGTTCACAAGAGCTACGTCGTTGTGAGTTGATTAAATGTCGAAATCGCCCAGTGCATATGTCTTCACGATTCGACAAAGGGGAACCAAAATCTTAAGAGCTACGTCGTTATGATTTGGTTTGGATCAAAATCACGGGTGCTTATGTCTTCGTGATTTGATAAAGCAGCTGAGAATCATAAGAGCTATGTCATTATGAGCCGACTAAAGGTCAAGATCACCGGCATATGTCTTCGTGATCGACAAAGGGAACCAAAATCTTAAGAGCTACGTCGTTATGATTTGGTTTGGATCAAAATCACGGGCGCTTATGTCTTCGTGATTTGATAAAGCAGCCGAGAATCATAAGAGCTATGTCATTATGAGCCGACTAAAGGTCAAGATCACCAGTGCATATGTCTTCGTGATCCGACAAAGGGGAACCAAAATCTTAAGAGCTACGTCGTTATGATTTGGTTTGGATCAAAATCACGGTGCTTATGTCTTCGTGATTTGATAAAGGAGCCGAGAATCATAAGAGTTATGTCATTATGAGCCGACTAAAGGTCAAGATCACCGGTGCATATGTCTTCGTGATCCGGGGCCGAAATCATAAGAGTTACGTCGTCATGAAAAGATGTCAAGATCGCCGGTGCATATGTCTACACGACACGGACAGGAGAGGCATATTGCCGAATTGAATTGTAACAACTATCATCGGAGGAGTTGTTGATTTGAAAATGGGTTCGGAAAACTTACCCGGGTTCTCCGAACGATTAATCAAAGAACGAAACAGGTCGGCTCGTATCTTACATGGTAGGCATTTGCCGGGAGAACTTGCTCATTCAATAATCCTTGGATGAATTTGAGACCTTGGGAGGGACATCGAATATCGAGAATGTATTACCCATCATAGAATGTCGGAGGTAACATGCGCAAACATGTTCAACAATGAGTTCATGCAAAACTTTCCTACCGAGCTTGCAATGATTAGAAATAACATGTGTATAATGCAATCACTCATACCATGGTTTATGCATAACCATTCGTCAAGTTTGCATTATCAATCCTGTCGGGGATGTTCTCACATTATGAATACCTCGAATGTGAGCTGAATTGGGGACTTGATCCGAAAGGGTTTTCTCTCACTCTCAAGAAAAATTATTTATCCTGTCTGCGGGATTCAAAAGAAATCACTCAATCTTTCCATCATCGCATTCGATAAGGATCCGAGTAATCTCGATTGATACGACGGAGCCGATCTGGAGGTCTTGATTAGGACCGTAATGAGGGCTAGGTCGAAAGGTTTACAAAGGGGACTCTAGTTGAGTCAAAGTTCTTTGAAATGAATTCCTTCGTCATCTCTGCGGGTTTACAAGTCAAGAACCCTGCAAAAATGAGAGAGAAGTAATCTTGCTCGAACTTCTTGAGTGATGCTTAAAATCATGGAACTCCACATTAATTCAAGTGCCCTAGTCGGAAAAGGCTTTTAAAGGGTTGTAATGGAGGTAATGATTTGGGAACCGAGAAACGAAAGGTTCGTTTTGGCTCGGAAGATGTTTGAGAAGGGGCTTGATGTTGGTGATCATTACAATCTTATCATCGATCGTGGCCTTCTATGATACCATCATTGCTCGAGGATGGTATGAACTGAAGATTGCATTTGCAATTTGACACTTCATGGAGATTTTTCTCTCAACCCTTTTAGGATATACGGGAAAATTGTGCATTCAAGTTCGAAATATTCTACAAATGAACAATGAATTGAAAGGGCATTGGCCTTGCTTTTGGTAGGCACTTTGCTTTTTAAATGCCTAGAAATTTTTTGTGGAATCAGCCTTTCCTCTTTCTTCTCCTTTTTTTTTTTTACTCCCAACTCTCTTTTACGATTGTATCTTGATGAGTTCATTGGGAGATTTTCTATGGATCCAGCTTTTGGGATCATTCTACTCAAAGATGGGCCATATTCGCTTTGGGACAACAATGATCACCAATAAGGGCTTTTAGAAACGAATTTGCGGCTCAAATGGGTTGTACAAATGGATGTAGATGTGTGGGATAGAAAAGAAACGCTCTTCGTCACCCTAAGGCACTTGAATTAAAGCGCAAGTACAATGCAAAGAACCCCCGAAGATTGATGTTAGTCCAAGCAAGAAGATTTCTAACCATTTGTCTCGTGATGCTGATGGAATTACCTCTGTTTTGCCCCAATGTGGGGTGGTTCTTGACAAGGTTGTGGAAGTGAAATCTCCGCTCAAATGGGTTGATCAACGGATAACTTGCAGTGTTTAGGGTAGAGAAATGAATGCCTCCATCACTTCGGTTATCGTACCTTTCGTGAGAAAACTTTTTACCTCGACGAATGCGGAATTTTGCCACCGTTCATCTACTTTGAAAAAATTGGACGTGTTTGGGAAAGGATTGCCTTTCATCATCCTGTCATGCCCCCTTGTACATTCGATGTATCTTATGTAGTTCATGTTCCTTATTCGAGTTGGCAAATTAAACATGAGGAACAATCATGTGCAAACTATGCGGTGTATGAGTGTTTTCGAGCATATAAAATGCAGCAACTTTTTATCTTGGCGGGCAAAGTTCGCAAGTACATAAAAAATTTCTTAGGGGCGTGGATCGTGAGTTGCCCCTGCTCATGCAAATGTATTGCAAAACTTCATTGTCCGCTTCGAGACGTGAGATTGTCAAAGGCTCCGGGAATTTTTCATTTCATCAATTTTTCGGGGAGAAGGGATACTTCTCTATTTGGACAAGTAGTGACCCCGTAAAAATCAAAGGGAAAGCATCAATGTATGTCCTCATGTTCTAAAAGAGTTGAAACGATACCACTTTACCCATGTACGTATTCCTCGCGAACTTTGAATTGAAAAGATCGATTCATCTGGATCGGATTGTATGTCCGGGACGTTATCTCTCCAGGTTCTATAACCGTCAGGGTGAGCTTCGATCTGCGAAGCAAAAAGTGTTTATTAATCTTTGTACATTGATGCCAAATCGCGGGATCGACCCGGGACGCCTCGGACCTTTGTCATTCCCCAACCACTATCTTTGCGGTGTTGTTGGCGTCCACTTGTGGTTCGCTTTTGTTATATTGTTCTCAAAGCGGTTGGCAATCTCTGTGGAGAATAAAATAAGCTTAACTTAGAGTTTGAAACGACCGAGAGCCAATTGGGACGATACGGAGTTACCCATCTTTGAGCCCACTTGGTCTTTTACTTGCATTCTCCCAAGTAAGGCTATTCGAATCTCTCTTTTACGGGCGTTCGGGGCATCGTCCTCAAATTGATTTGCTACAGGCCTAGCTTAATAAGGAACTTACGCATTTGATAAGAGAGGAGAAAAATTCGCCCTTTAACTCTAGGCAAATTCTAGACAACTAGAAAGTAAAAGTATCCCACGCAGGGAACTATACATGGAATTAAAGGAGTATTCATGCGAGATTGGTTCCACCTCTTTTCTTGGCCATTCCAATGATCGGCTGATTTTGTCTTGGATCATACACCAATGATCGTTGTTTGAGGATCCATAATCACTTGCTTCGGGTCACAACTCGGGAGGTCTTTCGGCTCGAACCGGGCGACAAGGCGGTGAGCTCATCATCAAAGTAACCTTTTGATTTTTCGGGCAATTGATACTCGAAATTGGGCATTGTTACTTGCTAACACCGGCGACAGATTTTCCACTTTGTTTTTGCCGTGAGCGGTCGACTCCTTGAGCTTGAGCCTCCGCCGTCGCTCGGGAACTCGTAGGGATGATCAACCGGTCAGTTGCTAGAACCACCGGCGGAAGGTCGGTATGGCCGAGTATTCTTGATTGGGAAGTGGTCGGGTACTTTTTTGCTCCGTAGGTTTTCCCGGGATTAATCTTCCGATCAACTTTGCTCCGGTCGCCTTGGTTCCAAGCTACATCGTGCTTCTTGACTTATCTCTAAATTGTGAAGGTGATTTGTGACACTTCGTAGGGTGAGTCCGTCTATATTCATCATTTTGAGTACGGCCATTGGTCGTCTTTGAATTGATTCCTAGCTGTCGAACCGCCTCGATGAATATAGAATGAAGCTCGGCGGACCAAAGGGGCCTTTTCTTTCCGACAAAATCGTCGTAGTAAGTTTGGCCATAGTTCTTTTGTTCGAGTAATTGCTTCCTTACAACATGTTGCCAAATGTTTTGGAGCACTTGAACGCAGACCGGCTTCTTTAGGATGTCCCGAGCACCATGCAATATGGCCGTCCGTTCTAACCTGTTGATCATCACTTGCTGATGTTATGATGACCGGTATATTCAACTCGGAATCAATGATCTTTAAGAGATCGAGACCGGCCATATCGATCCCTACCATGGCTTGTGACGACAATGTCAAAATCATATTTGTATTGCCTCGGCTCCTCTAAGGCTTCCGTTGCTTTCACATAGGTGAAATCCCGTACATGCACTTTCTCGCACGTGGCAACAAGGATCGAGAGGGAAACGGGATTGCCATCAATGGCCATGACTCTGAGATCCTCGGGATATGAGGCTTCCCATACTTCCGCTTGGAATGTACGCATACTTATTTTCCTTTCAAAACCTTCCATATGTAGACCGAAAAATGGGTGTTTCGATTAGATACTTGGGCTTTAGATGTTCTTTGGACTTGCAAAGATAAATTGCCGAGAAAAATCACAAAAGCGATGATGGCCTTTCGTGACGAGTTACGGAGGTGCATGGAGACTTCAAGTTCTTTATAAACTTTTTCGGATCCGTTGGTCTCGCATGATGACTTTTCTCTCCTTTTCGGTCTTAGTGCCTTGGATCCATTTCGTAATAACTCTTACCTCTCGCTCAATCCGTCGTTCTTTTTTACTTTTCGACATGGAGGAGCCCTCAAATCTTTTCACTTTCTCTACGAACGAGATAGTTATTTCCCTCCTCAAATCTTTTCGGTTCCTCCTACGAACGAGGCAGTTATTTCCCTCCTCAAATCTTTTCGGTTCCTCCTACGAACGAGGTAGTTATTTCCCTCCTCAAATCTTTTCGCATTTACTTACGTGAAGGTTTTCAATGCTTAGTCAAACGCGAGGAATTCACGCATTTAAACATGATGATGTTCATGGATAAGTCTTGTTCTTTGCCCTGGATTAAAAGAAGAATGTCTCACATGGGGATCTTGTAAAAAACAGTACATTCATTCATACATGTCACTACTTCTCTTGAGGATTCGTAAGGGCTGGCTAGTAATGCTCAAAAAAGAGATATTTTGAGAGCCCATAATAAAAAAACTAAAGCTTCATGCGTGGTACACATTCGGAGTTCCATCGGCGTTGAATTGGTGGCTATGACATCAAGGAAACTCCAATTGTAGTGATGCATGTCTCTTCCCTCGAAGGGCATCGGTTCTGCCTGTGCAAGACCGACTTTCCGGGATGTATCTCCAACGAAATCGGATTGTACGAGAACTTGCTCGGGGATGAATCGTGAATGAGCATTTTCAATGCTCGGATGTGGCTCATCGAGGGACATGTCACCAAAGGAGATGGGGCCGCTGGGATACATGGCAAACGGCGGTGTTGATAGCATCCCTATACCTCTTGTTCTCGCTCGAAGCTTTTCACTTTCTTCCCTCGGAAACGTAAGTTCATGACTTTCATTTTTAACCTTCAATCGGGTCCGCTTGTTTTGAAACCAAAACTTGACCTTCAAGGGCTCCATTCCTATCATCCGGCTCAATTCATTTTTGCGTCTCCTATTCACGTAAGAGCACTCCTTGAAGGCAGCTTCGAGCACTTTGATTTGATATTTTCTTTTAAGGGTTATTTGCTGCTGCCACGCGCCATTGTTATTCTTTGTCGAGATCTTGAATTTCATCGCCAAGAGAGTTGGGTTTTACGGCTTCGGCGTTGGATCCGATCTCGAAATCCAGCGAGTTCGCTTTCGGGGATGTCTAGGTTGGTTGCCTCCGGTAAGTGCGATGGCCTCTAAACATGTTGGATTGAAATACCTCTTACCGCCTTTTGTTCACTCTATTCTCCGATGTATGCTTACTCTCTCCAAATTCTTTCGAGTAATCGGGTATGTTCCAAAGCCTCCCTTTAAACGCGGATGAAAATCACTAAGCCGACGTTTTTCCCAAGATTTCGTGTTTCCCGCCTTGTCTTATTTTTTCAACGTGATGGGACCCCGAATCCACTCGCACCGATTTTCTTTTCTTGATAACCATGCTTGTCTCCCATTCAGTTTTCAATCATGGTAGGACTTCAACTCTTTTCGTAACTTTTCGGATTTGTGAGGCTCGAGATCGCGGATTGACGATAGATCCAGGGATCCAATGAGCGAAACGCCTGTAGTTTTACCCGAGTAACTAACGTGGCTCCGCAAGAATTGCTTGTTTCTTCTCTCGGAAAGTATGCTTGTCTCCCACTCGGGTTTTCAATCATGGTGGGACTTCAACTCTTTTTGTAACTTTTCGGATTTATGATGCTCGAGATCACGGATTGACGATAGATCCAGGATCCTGTTGACGCCTAAATTTTGACTAATATATATTTTGCATAAAAATTAGAACTAATTTTAGTTCTAAACAAAAATCATCTCACATATTCATTTAGCATTGGCATACAATTTGAGCTTAATTTAACAGGGTGCTGGACTAGGCATGCGGTGGAAAAATGCACCAAGAAGATTTGGGCTTGAAAGAAATATTTTCTCGGGGAGTCTGTATTGCAAATACTCGGAACTCGGGGATCGTATGTGCAAATACTCGGAACTTCGGGAGGCTGTATTGCAAATACTTGAAACTTCGGGGACTGCATTGCAAATACCAAAAGAAGATGGTGAAAGGAAGATGAAGAAGAGAAGATGAAAATGGAATATGGGGAAATGAAGATGAAGAAAAGAAGATGAAGATGAAGAAAGGAAGATGAAGATGAAGAAGAGAAGATGAAAATGGAAGATGGAGAAATGAAGGTGAAGAAGAGAAGATGAAGATGAAGAAGAGAAGATGAAGATGGAAGGTGGGGAAATGAAGATGAAGAAAAGAAGATGAAGATGAAGAAAGGAAGATGAAAATGGAAGGTGAGGAAATGAAGATGAAGAATGAAGGATGAAGAATTTTGCCTATAAAAGAAGAAGAGTTCTTGAAGAGAATGGAGAGTTTTTGGAGTGAAGGAGAATTGGGAGAGTTTTTTGGAGTGAAGGGGAATTGAGAGGAGTTCTTTTGGAGTGGAAGAGAATTGAGAGAGTTTTTGAGAGAAATTCTTTAGAGAGGAAAAAGAGAATTCTTGAGAAAAAATTTTGAGAGAGTTTTGAGAGGGCTTGAGTGTTTTGAAGCTCGGTGCTACCATTGCCAATTTCGCACCCATCAACACAAGCCACAAGTTCATCACCATCGTTCAAGCTCGCCGCAAAAAAAAAGTTAAGTGATTCCCTGACTTTCTTTAATTTCGAATACAAATTAGCTCGGATTTTCTACTTCGATTTTTCTCTCTACGTTTTTATGTTAAATAACATTTGCATATCAACGATGAGACATCAATTGTACAAGAATAGAAGGAGAACAAAAGGGAAAAAATATCAATGCCCGGATTGCGGTCTAATGGAATTCTAGCGAGATGAGAAAGAAGCGTCGAGGAGAGATAGGACCAAGAGATTTCTCGGTCTAACGAGTCACCAAATCGGTCCAATGATCAAGACAAGCCCGGAGCATAAGTTTGGTGCACGAGTTCAAATTGGGGAGTAATCTTGAACTTATTTCATCATAATTCCATGTAATTTCTTTATTTCAAACAAATGTCAAGAGAAGAAAAACCCAAAAAAATTAATTCTTTGATCTTCAAGTAGAATTCATCAAATTTGTCAAATCCATTATTTTTTTCATGAATTTTAAGGTACCGAAAGGGCATTAGTTGTAATTAATGTAACCAAGTCCCCGGACTCTTAATCTCCGGTTCGCAGAAATAAGATAGTTTTCTCCCGCTATTTTATTTAGGTTTCTAATCGACCTACCGAAAATGATTAGTGGCGACTCCAAATTCAAATCATATTGCTTGTTAATCATTCGAACCTTAAGTTGCGATTTGGTATGGACTTGGGAGAGTCCGAGTTAGGTTAGTTAATTAATTAACCTGATAATCCATTAGCCTGGAAATGATAGACTTGTTTATTTTTTTTTTTTAGGTCGCGACAGACTTGGCGACTCCTTTGGGGACCCAAAGAAGACTTAAGCCGGATAAGTTCATGAAAAGGAAAATTACTTGATTTGGCAATCTTGGTTGAATTTTAATCCCTATGTGTTAAATGGTTTTGCGGGAAAGGGAGTTATAAGGGGAGGAGTTTGTGGCTAACCTCTGTTTTGCGAGGCTTGGTGATGAGAATTTTAATTTTTGAACTATTGGAGTCTTGATTGCCTTTAAAATGTCGTGCATGCCTCTAATATAATTGCACTACACCACCTTGACTTGTGACCGAACCCGGGTCACCCGATAGTTTCAGGATGGTATTTATGTGGTCCTTTAACCTTGGCGGTAAGGCTTCGCTAAAGGTTATCCCACTTGGATCCCGAGTTCTTCAAAAAATGGCTCAAGGGTTGTTCTCATGCGCGTGAGGCTATGATGCATGAGAGTTGCCCTTGTCGACCGAACCAAGCCGAGATGATTGGACCCGACTAGTCATGACTATGTATGCGAGGCGGCAACTAGTCATGATGAACGTGCGCGAGGCTGCGACATGTCGTTCTGTCTTTCATTTCATTTTTGCTAAAAGAACTAAAATCTGAATCCACGTTTTATGCGCATGTCTTTGTGATTGACATTTTCTTCATATGAGCGGTAATTTCTTGTCTCTTACGCCCTGTTATCTCATTTTTATTTTGGGCTGGTCCATGGTTTAGGTTGTTTGTTTATGAATCTCATGTCTTGTTTCCAATTTCACACTTTGCTTCCGTAGTTTTTACAATTTCATGAGTTGTCCTCAATTCTGATTTGGCTCGTTCCTGTTGTACGATTTTTACTAAATTCTACGATCGAGCTTTGAGTAAGTGTCAAACATGAAAGTTGTAGATCTATGTTTCAACTAATATCCTACAAAATTTCAGAATTAAATTCATAGTTTAAGATGGCCTTTCGTTTTTTCAACTACATGCGGTTATAATAGTTTTTTGAATGCGTTTTTCGAAAAGACACATTAAACTGATTTGATCCGCTCATTTCTAGTCCGATTGGCCAACATAAAAGTTGTTCATCATCTTCTCAACTATAGGCTCGTAAAATTTGGACGTATTTTGACCAACGTGCGAATTAATACGGATTGTTTCGTAAAAATCGACGAAACTGAAAATTGCCTGTTGCGATCTTTTGGTCATGTCTAGTTCGTTCATTGAGTCTAGAAGGAAGTCATGGACCGGTTCTCTATCCTTGCTCGTTGTACTTACTCTTGACTTGTCGCTTTTCAGGAAATTTATCACGGATCCTCCGCATATTACTCGATTGGTGGCGAAGAGGATGGCCGCCTTCTCCGCAAAACTTCAATCATCCGCCAAACTTCGCCGCTAACCATTCCTGCTCTAATTCCTCCTCTGGACAACTCCGGGGGATACATGAGGAGGGAAACCTAGTGGATTCAGAAGTATACGACCTGGATGAGTTCAGTCCAGATTATGAGGAAGTTCGTCAAGATTTCGAACGACATGAGGAGATCAAGCCATTGGCCAGGTGAACAAATTATCTCGATCGGCCCTAGGCGATGCGGAAAACCCTAAAGAAGTTAAGATCGGGGCAAACCTTTCCTCGGAAATGTCGAGCGCCCGATCGGACTCTTGAAGGATTACCGGGACTTTTTCGCCTGGTCTTATGCGGATATGCCCGGTCTTGACCGTTCCATTGTCGAGCATTGTTTGCCGATCGATCCTTCGGCTAAGCTTGGTGGTGCAAAAGTCAAGGAGGGCCGGATCGAAATTAGTGCGGAAGATCAAAGAGGAGGTCATAAAGCTTCTCGATGTAGGATTCATTGAGACTACAGAATATTCCGATTGGGTCGCTAACATAGTCCCTGTCATGAAGAAAGACGGCCGCATTTGGGTTTGTGTCGATTATCGAGACTTGAACAAGGCCGATCCTAAAGATGATTTTCCCCTCCCGCATATCGACGTACTTGTTGATGATCTTGCGGGGTTTGAATTATTTTCATTCATGGATGGTTTCTCCGGGTACAATCGGGATCCTGATGAATGTCAATGACAAGTTGAAAACCACTTTCACCACACCATGGGGAATGTTCCATTACCGGGTAATGCCGTTCGGTCTCGTAAACGCTGGAGCCACTTACCAACGAGCCATGGTTGCCCTTTTCCATGACATGATGCATAATGAGATTGAGGTTTACGTCGATGACATGATAGCAAAAACAAGGCATGGAGAAGATCACGTCGAAACGCTGAAGAAATTGTTCGACGGACTCCGAAAGTATAAGTTGCGCCTCAACCCCGCCAAGTGTGTCTTTGGGACTAGCTCGGGCAAGCTACTCGGATTCGTGGTAGCGGTAAGGGCATTGAAGTCGACCCTTCGAAAGTTAAGGCTATTCGTGAGCTTAAGCCACCGACGACGATTAAAGAAGTTCGAAGTTTGATGGGTAGGCTAAACTATATTGCTCGATTCATCTCTCGGTTATCGAAACCGCTAAGCCATTCCTCAAGCTATTAAAGAAGAATGCGCTAGTCCAATGAGATAGCGAATGTGAAGAAGCTTTTGGAAGGCAAGCAAACATCTCATGAATCCACCCGTGCTTGTTCCTCCAACACCGGAGCAACCTTTAATCCTCTACCTCACAATCCTTAGTGAATCCTTGGGTGCTATGCTAGCCCAAGAGAAGCGGGGAGGACGGAAGAGAACGAGTCATTTATTATCCGAGCAAGAAATTCACAACTTCGAAAATGAAGTACTCCGAAGTAGAGAAAACATGTGCGGCGTTAGTGCAGGTGCTGCACAGGCTTCGGCAATATACCTTGCATTACCAAGTGCTTCGGTGACAGAATGCAATCCCATCAAATATTTGCTTAATCAACCCGCCTTGATTGGTAGACTTGCTAAATGGCAAATCCTCATCTCCGAGTTTGACGTTCAATATTTGTCCCAAAAATCAATCAAGGGACGAGCTATAGCAGATGTCCTAGCTGAAAATCCGGGGCAAGATGATGATGCCTATCATTATGAGGATCGAATCATGTCGGTAGAGGATTACATATGGACTATGTATTTTGACGGAGCTGTCAATTTATCGAGATCGAGCACGGGCGCGGTTCTTATTACTCCCGGGTGGTCGAGCATTATCCTATGGCAGCAAAATTGGTATTCCCTTGCACAAATAACGTAGCGAGAATATGAGGCATGCATCCTCGGTGTCGCAGGCTGCGATTGAAATGGGGATAGCCCGACTCAAGATGTTCGGAGATTCCGCTTTGATTATCCTTCGATTGTTGGAAAGTGGAAGACGAGAGATGCTAAATTACTACCTTACCATGAGTATCTGGATGAATTGGTGGAGGAATTTGAAGATATCTCATTTGAGTATCGTCCGGGACTCATAATCGATTGGCTGATGCATTGGCTACCTTGTCTTCAATGTTACAAGTCGCCAATGGACTTGAGGTTGACCCATGAAGATCGAGGTACTAAAAAAACCGGCATATTGTATGGCCGTGATCAATGAACCCGATGGTAAGCCATGGTACCATGACATCAAGACTTATATTCGGAAGCGGGAATTCCCGAAAAAGTACCACATCGACCAAAAGTACATAAGGAAGATGGCCTCGAAGTTTTTCTTGAATGGAGAGAATTTGTACAAGCGGTCATTCGATTTCGTCCTACTAAGATGCGTTGACTCAACCAAAGCGGTTCGTCGATGATGGAAGTACATGAAGGGATTTGTGGTCCACACATGAACGGCCACTTGTTAGCTAAGAAGATTATGAGGTTGGGTTATTATTGGCTCACACTCGAAAGAGATTGTATTCAAGCATGTCCAGGAAGTTGTCACAAATGTCAAATTCATAGTGACAAGATTAATGTCCCTCCAAATGAGTTGCATCGGTTATCTCGAACCATGGCCGTTTTCTATGTGGGGCATTGATGTGATTGGTCCGATCAACCCAAAAGCTTCTAATGGACATCGATTTATTCTGGTGGCCATTGATTATTTTTCTAAGTGGATTGAAGATGCATCATACCTAGCGATCACCGCACGGAATGTTGTGAAGTTCATCCGTCGAGATATCATTGCACGATACGGCTCACCTGAGGCCATAATCAATGATAATGGCTCGAATTTGAACAACAAGCTAGTTGACAAACTGTTCAAAAAATTCAAGATCAAGCATCCGAACTCCTCTCCGTACCGTCCTCGGATGAATGGAGCAGTAGAAGCCGCCAATAAGAACATTAAGAAAATTTTAGCGAAGACGGCTGAAAACTATCGCGATTGGCATGAGAGATTACCATTTGCACTTATGGCGTATCGGACCTCGATCCGGACATCTACCTTGGGCAACCCCGTATTCTCTTGTATATGGAATGGAGGCTGTTCTACCGGTTGAAGTGGAAATTCCTTCCTTACGTATACGATCTCAAGCTAAGGCGACGGAAGCTGAATGGATCCAGAGAGAGCAAGCCAATTGAATCGATCGACGAAAAAAGACTTAAGGCTATATGTCATGGCCGGTGTTATCAGCAGAGAGTTGCTAAATCATTCAACAAAAAAGTTCGGCCTCGATATTTTCGGATCAATGACCTGGTCTTGAGAAAATTATTACCAATAGTCCCACTCCCGGAAGGGAAATTCGCTCCAAACTATGGTGGTCCATATATAGTAAAGAAGGTGCTCCCTGGTGGTGCTTTAATTTGGCCGAGATGGATGGTCGTGTCTTTACCAATCCAGTCAATTTCGACTTTGTAAAAAATATTATGCTCGATTCACTCGATGTTTTCATAATCGAGTTATAATATTAATACTGATTCACGAGTTGTTCACATTTGAGCATTCGTTTGTTTCCTCGCTACTAATCTTTGTTGAGAGATTGTTTCGAATGAGGGAGCCTCTCCGGCCCAATTGGATTGACCATCGGGAGCGTGAGATTTATATATTCGCAGAGTAAAATGGGTTATCTTGCGAAAAAAAATATGACGACCAAGATGAAATGAGTAAAAACTTGCATTCATTTCATTCATCGAAAAGCCTCACGAGATAGATCAACGGGGTGGGAACGTAAAGTCAAACCGAGCCCTAATGAGCATCACAAAGGAGTTTAAGCGACTCTCCATACGGTTGATGCTCCTTCTACACCGATCGCTCCGAGAATCGAGATCCGCCAACTTAAAGAGGAGGAGCTCACATTTCTCTTTGAGGTTGGCTACCTTGTCCTCGTGATGCTCGGCCCGAACAAATTCCAGGTCATGGATCGGCATTCTCCCGCGGGCTATGTCCAGGGTCGGATCGTCCAGCCTTTCTTCCATCCATGTGCATTGAAATTTTAAAACAATATTGAGCGGATCGCGCTCGAAGATGGTGCTGGGACATGGCCAAACATCCCACCAAGTTTCCCCTCTCACGAATCGGCGGGGAGACTTGTTCGTTACCATAGTCGAGGGCCTTCTTATAATTGTCGGCTACAAGACCGGCCAACACCAAGTCGTGTCGACCGATCCCGATAGCGTGCCTTCACAAGGTGGGTCAAAGTAACATGTTGATGAGCAACATGGTAAGCCTCCCTAGGAAGTTAGTGAAGAGGGTGGGGAAGATCCTGTATTCCTCCTCTAACTTGGTACCTTCAATGGAAGCGGTGTCCATATCCCTAAACATAAGACGAATCTCGGTTTCGGCTCCGGATGGTTGGCTATATAAGAGTAGCCCTGGCCTAGGGAGATTATAAAGTTTCTCCCATTTGGCCAAAACTTCGGGCGAGAAGGCATGTGCAGGAAGGGAAGCCATTGTTGTTGAAGGGGCTAAAAAAGAGTGGATGCAAAAGAGTGCTTAGAAGGTTGGTGATGAAGATATGAAAGTGATAATTGTCTCGGCGTTAAATCCCAATTTAAAGGGCAGGAAAAGTCCTAGCAATAATTGTTGTGGAGGCCGAGTTAATTATCCGGGCAAAACTACAGACGTTTCGTCCGTGAATCACGGATCTACCATCTCGAGCCTCACAAATCCGAAAAAGTTACGAAAAGATTTGAGGACCCCACTATGTTGAAAACCGAGTGGGAGACGAGCATATTTTTCGAGAGAAGAAACAGCAATTCTTGCAGAGCCACGTTAGTTACTCGGGTGAAACTACGGGCGTTTCATTCATTGGATCCTGGATCTATCGTCAATCCGTGATCTCGAGCCCCACAAATCCGAAAAGCTACGAAAGGAGTCGGAGTCCCACCATGTTGAAAAGCGAGCGGGAGACAAGCATGGTTATCAAGAAAAGAAAATCGGTGCGAATGGATTTGGGGTCCCATCACGTTGAAAAAATAAGGCAAAGCGGGAAACACGAAATCTTGGGAAAACGTCGGCTTAGTGATTTTCATCCGCGTTAAAAGGGAGGCTTTGGAACATACCCGATTACTCGAAAGAATTTGGAGAGAGTAAGCATACAACGGAGAATAGAGTGAACAAAAGGCGGTAAGAGGTATTTCAATCCAACATGTTTAGAGGCCATCGGCACTTACTTGGAGGCGACCAACCTAGACATCCCCGAAGCGAACCGCTGGATTTCGAGACCGGATCCAACGTTGAAGCCGTAAAACCCAACTCTCTTGGCGGTGAAATTCAAGATCTCGACAACAACAACAATGGTAGCGGCAGCCCATAATCAACCCTTTAAAAGAAAATATCAAATCGAGTGCTCGAAGCTGCCTTCAAGGAGTGCTCTTACGTGAATAAGAGACGCAAACATGAATTGAGCCGGATGATAGGAATGGAGCCCTTGAAGGTCAAGTTTTGGTTTCAAAACAAGCGGACCCGAATGAAGGTTAAAAATGAAAGTCACGAACTTGCGTTTCTAAGGGAAGAAAATGAAAAGCTTCGAGCGAGAGAACAAGAGGTATAGGGATGCTATTAACACCGTTGTTTGCCATGTGCAGTAGCGCCCCCATTCTCCTTTGGTGACATGTCCCTCGATGAGCCACATCTCGAGCATTGAAAATGCTCACTCACGATTCATCACCCAGAGCAAGTTCTCGTACAATCCGATTTCGTTGGAGATACATCCCGAGAAAGTCGGTCTCGTAGAAGCGAGAACCGATGCCATTCGAGGGAAGAGACATGCATCACTACAATTGGAGTTTCCTTGATGTCACAACCAGCCAATTCAACGATGATGGAACTCCGAATGTGTAGCCCACATGAAGTTTTAGTTTTTATGGGCTCTCAAAACATCGCTTACTTTGAGCATTACTAGCCAGCCCTTACGAATCCTCAAGAGAAGTAGTGACATGTATGAATGAATGTACTGTTTGTTACAAAATCCCCATGTGAGACATTCTTATTTTAATCCAGGGGCAAAGAACAAGATCTATCCACGAACATCATCATGTTTAAATGCGTGAATTCCTCGCCGATTTGACTAAGCATTGAAAACCTTCACGTAAGTAAATGCGAAAAGATTTGAGGAGGGAAATAATCGCCTCGTTAATGGAGAAAGCGAAAAGATTTGAGGAGGGCAAATAAGCTGCCTCGTTCGTAGGAGAAAGCGAAAAGATTTGAGGAGGGCAAATAACTGCCTCATTCGTAGGAGGAAGCGAAAAGATTTGAGGAAGGAAATAACCGCCTCGTTCGTAGAGAAAGTGAAAAGATTTGAGGGCTCCTCCATATCAGAAAAGTAAAAAAAGAACGACGGATTGAGCGAGAGGTAAGAGTTATTACGAAATGGATCCAAGGCA
Organism: Rhodamnia rubescens; assembly: GCA_021437795.1. NCBI lineage: Eukaryota > Viridiplantae > Streptophyta > Magnoliopsida > Myrtales > Myrtaceae > Rhodamnia > Rhodamnia rubescens. The sequence goes on from JAILYA010000070.1 coordinate 294,000, forward strand.
CTAGGATCGAAAAGAAGAGAAAAGGTGTCTGCGAGACTAACGAGATCGAAAACGTTTATAAAGAACTTGAAGTCTCCATGCACCTCCGTAACTCGTCACAAAAGGCCATCGTCGCTTTTGTCTTTGCAAGTCCAAAGAACATCTAAAGCCCAGCCTCTAGTCGAAACACCCATTTTTCGGTCTACATATGGAAGGTTTTGAAAGGAAAATAAGTATGCGTTCACTCCAGGCGGAAGTATGGGAAGTTTCCTATCCCGAGGATCTACGAGTCATGGCCATTGATGGTAACCCCGTTTCCCTCTCGATCCTTGTTACCATCTTGAGAAAGTGCATGTATAGGATTTCAGCTTATGTGAAAGCAACGGAAGCCTTAGAGGAGCTGAAACAAGTACAAATATGATTTTGACATCGTCGTCACGGCCATGGTAGGGATCGATATGGACGGTCTCAGTCTCTTAAAGATCATTGATTCCGAGTTGAATATACCGGTCATCGTCACATCAGCAAGTGATGATCGCGAGTTCATAACGAGGGCCATATTGCATGGTGCTCGGGGCATCCTAAAGAAGCCGGTGCTGCGTTCGAGTGCTTCAAAACATTTGGCAAAGCATCTTTGTAAGGAAGCAATTACTCGAACAAAAGAACTATGGCCAAGCCGCCTACGACGATTTTGTTGGAAAGAAAAGGCCCATTTGGTCCGCCGAGCTTCATTCTATATTCATCGAGGCGAGTTCAACGACTAGGAATCAATTCAAAGACGACCAATGGCCGTACTCAAAATGATGAATATAGACGGACTCACCCTACGAAGTGTCACAAATCACCTTCACAGATTTAGAGATAAGCTGAAGAAGCACGATGTAGCTTGGAACCAAGGCGACCGGAGCAAAGTTGATTGGAAGATCAATCCCCGGGAAAACCTACGGAGCAAAAAGTACCCGACCACTTCCCAATCAAGAATACCGGCCATACCGACCTTCCGTTGGTGTTTCTAGCAACGGACCGGTTGATCATCCCTACGAGTTCCCGAGCGACGGCGGAGGCTCAAGCTCAAGGAGTCGGACCGTTCACGGCAAAAACAAAGTGGAAAATCTGTCGCCGGTGTTAGCAAGTAGCAATGCCCAATTCGAGTATCAATTGCCCGAAAAATCAAAAGGTTACTTTGATGATGAGCTCACCGCCTTGGTCGCCCGGTTCGGAGCGAAAGACCTCCCGAGTTGTGATCCGAAGCAAGTGATCATGGATCCTCAAACAACGATCGTTGGTGTATGATCCAAGACAAAATCAGCCCAATCATTGGAATAGCCAGCAAAAGAGGTGGAACCAATCTCGCATGAATACTCCTTTAATTCCATGTATAGTTCCCCTGCGTGGGATACTTTTACTTTCTAGTTGTCTAGAATTTGCCTAGAGTTAAAGGGCGAATTTTCTCCTCTCTTATCAAATGCGTAAGTTCCTTATTAAGCTAGGCCTGTAGCAAATCAATTTGTGGACGACACTCCCGAACGCCCGTAAAGAGAGATTCCGAATAGCCTTACTTGGGAGAATGCAAGTAAAAGACCAAACAGGCTCAAAGATGGGTAACTCCGTATCGTCCCAATTGATTCTCGGTCGTTTCAAACTCTAAGTTAAGCTTATTTTATTCTCGACGGGAGATTGCCAATTGCTTTGAGAACAATATAACAAAAGCGAACCACCCGTGGACGCCAACAACACCGCAAAGCATAGTGGTTGGGGGAAATGAGTGGTCCGAGGCATCCCGGGGTCGATCTTGGGATTTGGCATCAATGTACAAAGATTGATAAAAACATTTTTTGCTTCGCAGATCGAAGCTCAGCCCTGACGGTTACTGAGAACCTGGAGAGATAACATCCCGGACATACAATCCGATCCGGGATGAATCGATCTTTGCAATTCAAAGTTCGCAAGGAATACGTGCATGAGTAAAGTGGTATCGTTTCAATTCTTTTAGAACATGAGGACGTACATTGATGCTTTCCCTTTTGATTTTTACGGGGGTCATTGCTGTCCAAATAGAGAAGTATCCCCTCTCCCGAAAAATTAATGAAATGAGAAATTCCTAGAGCCTTTGACAATCTCATGTCTCTAGAGCGAGACAATGAAGTTTTGCAACGCATTTGCATGAACAGGGGGCAACTCACGATCCACGCCCCTAAGAAATTTTTTATGTACTTGCGAACTTTGTCCGCCAAGCTAAAAAGTTGCTGCATTTTATATGCTCGAAAACACTCATACACTGCATAGTTTGCGCATGATTATTCCTCATGTTTAATTTACCAACTCGAATAAGGAACATGAACTACATAAGATACATCGAATGTACGAAGGGGGCATGACGGGGATGATGAAAGGCAATCCTTTCCCAAACACCTCCAATTTTTTCAGGCGAGATGAGCGATGGCTAAATTCCGCACTCCCCAAGGTAAAGAGTTTTCTCGCGAAAGGTACGATAACCGAAGTGATGGAGGCATTCATTTCTCTACCCTAAACACCGCAAGTTATCCGTTGATCAACCCATTTGAGCGGAGATTTCACTTCCACAACCCTCGTCAAGAACCACCCCACATTGGGGCAAAACAGAGGTAATTCCATCAGCATCACGAGACAAATGGTTAGAAATCTTCTTGCTTGGACTAACATCAATCTTCGGGTGGTTCTTTGCATTGTACTTGCGCTTTAATTCAAGTGCCTTAGGGTGACGAAGAGCATTTCTTTTTCTATCCCACATATCTATATCCATTTGCACAATCCATTTGAGCCTGCAAATTCATTTCTAAAAGCCCTCATTGGTGATCATTGTTGTCCCAAAGCAAATATGGTATATCTTTGAGTAGAAGGACACGAAAAGTTTGGATCGATAGGAAATCTCCCAATGAACTCATCAAGATGCAATAGTAAAAGAGAGTTGGGAGTAAAAAAAAAAAGGGAGAAGAAAGAGGAAAAGCTGATTCCACAAAAAACTCCTGGGCATTTAAAAAGCAAAGTGCCTACCAAAAGCAAGGCCAATGCCCTTTCAATTCATTGTTCATTTGTAGAATATTTCTGAACTTGAATGCACAATTTTCCTGTATATCCTAAAAGGGTTGAGAGAAAAATCTCCATGAAGTGTCAAATTGCAAATGCAATCTTCGATTCATACCATCCTCGAGCAATGATGGTATCCTAGAAGGCCACGATCGGTGACAAGATTGTAATGATCACCAACATCAAGCCCCTTCTCAAACATCTTCGAGCCAAAACGAACCCTTTCGTTTCTCGGTCCCCAAATCATTACTTCCATTACAACCCTTTAAAAGCCTTTTCTGGTTAGGGCACTTGAATTAATGTGGAGTTCAATGATTTTAAGCATCACTCGAAGAAGTTCGAGCAAGATTACTTCTCTCTCATTTTTGCGGGGTTCTTGACTTGTAAACCCAAAGAGATGACGAAGGAATTCATTTCAGCTGACCTTGACTCAACTAGAGTCCCCTTTGTAAACCTTTGACCTAGCCCTCATTACGGTCCTAATCAAGACCTCCGGATCGGCTCGGTCGTATCAATTGCGAGATTACTCGGATCCTTATCGAATGCGATGATGGAAAGATTGAGTGATTTCTTTTGAATCCTATGAGACGGGATAAATAACTTTTCTTGAGAGTGAGAGAAAACCCTTTCGGACTGAAGTCCCCCATTCAGCTCATATTCGAGGTATTCATAATGTGAGAACATCCCCGGACAGGATTGATAATGCAAACTTGATAGAATGGTTATGCATAAACCATGGTATGAGTGATTGCATTATACACATGTTATTTCTAATCATTGCAAGCTCGGTAGGAAAGTTTTGCATAAACTCATTGTTGAATATGTTTGCGCATGTTACCTCGACATTCTATGATGGGTAATACATTCTCGATGTTCGATGTCCCTCCCAAGGTCTCGAAATTCATCCAAGGATTATTGAATGAGCAAGTTCTCCTGGCAAATGCCTACCATGTAAGATACGAGCGATCTGTTTCGTTCTTTGATTAATCGTTCGGAGAACCCGGGTAAGTTTTTCGAACCCATTTTCAAATCAACAACTCCTCCGATGATAGTTGTTACGATTCAATTCAGGCAATATGCCTCTCCTGTCGAGTCGTGTAGACATATGCACCGGCGATCTTGACATCTTATCATGACGACGTAGCTCTTATGATTTCGGTCTCGGATCACGAAGACATATGCACCGGTGATCTTGACCTTTAGTCGGCTCATAATGACATAGCTCTTATGATTCTCGGCTCCTTTATCAAATCACGAAGACATAAGCGCCCGTGATTTTGATCCAAACCAAATCATAACGACGTAGCTCTTAAGATTTTGGTTCCCCTTTGTCGATCACGAAGACATATGCCTGGTGATCTTGACCTTTAGTCGGCTCATAATGACATAGCTCTTATGATTCTCGGCTCCTTTATCAAATCACGAAGACATAAGCACCCGTGATTTTGATCCAAACCAAATCATAACGACGTAGCTCTTAAGATTTTGGTTCCCCTTTGTCGAATCGTGAAGACATATCTTGGCGATTTCGACATTTAATCAACTCACAACGACGTAGCTCTTGTGAACTTGATTCTACTTCTTTCGACTCACAACGACGTAGCTCTTGTGATCCGGAAGGATACACATATCTTGCGGTTGTCTCGCATTAGGAAGAAGTTTCGATAACAGATAGGCCAAATACCTTAAGATCCTCGTGTTTGCAAGAAACTTGGAAATTAAGGGAATCACCAGCTTATGAGGCATTTGGTAAAACAGGTATTCTCGTATGCGATCCATGTGCGAGTTTCTCTAACATGAAAAAGAGAAATTATGACACATGTTATTTACAGTCTTGCATATCATGCATCACTTCATTACATAAAAAATGGGACTAAAACTCCCGCCAAAAAGTTCATCCATCATTTGCACTATCAAAATTTAGGGTTCAATTTTGTCTTTGAGCGGAACCTCTACGAGCCTCCACTCAAAGAGGGGCAGCTGTTGACGCCTAAATTTTGACTAATATATATTTTGCATAAAAATTAGAACTAATTTTAGTTCTAAACAAAAATCATCTCACATATTCATTTAGCATTGGCATACAATTTGAGCTTAATTTAACGGGGTCTGGACTAGGCATGCGGTGGAAAAATGCACCAAGAAGATTTGGGCTTGAAAGAAATATTTTCTCGGGGACTGTATTGCAAATATTCGGAACTTCAGGGGATCGTATTGCAAATACTCGGAACTTCAGGGACTGTATTGCAAATACTTGAAACTTCAGGGACTGCATTGCAAATACCAAAAGAAGATGGTGAAAGGAAGATGAAGAAGAGAAGATGAAAATGGAAGATGGGGAAATGAAGATGAAGAAAAGAAGATGAAGATGAAAAAGGAAGATGAAGATGAAGATGAAGAAGATGAAAATGGAAGATGGAGAAATGAAGGTGAAGAAGAGAAGATGAAGATGAAGAAGAGAAGATGAAGATGAAGAAGAGAAGATGAAGATGGAAGGTGGAGAAATGAAGATGAAGAAAAGAAGATGAAGATGAAGAAAGGAAGATGAAAATGGAAGATGAGGAAATGAAGATGAAGAATGAAGGATGAAGAATTTTGCCTATAAAAGAAGAAGAGTTCTTGAAGAGAATGGAGAGTTTTTGGAGTGAAGGAGAATTGGGAGAGTTTTTGGAGTGAAGGGGAATTGAGAGGAGTTTTTTTGGAGTGGAAGAGAATTGAGAGAGTTTTTGAGAGAAATTCTTTAGAGAGGAAAAAGAGAATTCTTGAGAAAAAATTTTGAGAGAGTTTTGAGAGGGCTTGAGTGTTTTGAAGCTCGGTGCTACCATTGCCAATTTCGCACCCATCAACACAAGCCACAAGTTCATCACCATCGTTCAAGCTCGCCGCAAAAAAAAAAGTTAAGTGATTCCCTAACTTTCTTTAATTTCGAATACAAATTAGCTCGGATTTTCTACAATCGATTTTTCTCTCTACGTTTTTATGTTAAATAACAATTGCATATCAACGATGAGACATCAATTGTACAAGAATAGAAGGAGAACAAAAGGAAAAAATATCAATGCCCGGATTGCGGTCTAATGGAATTCTAGCGAGATGAGAAAGAAGCGTCAAGGAGAGATAGGACCAAGAGATTTCTCGGTCTAACGAGTCACCAAATCGGTCCAATGATCAAGACAAGCCCGGAGCATAAGTTTGGTGCACGAGTTCAAATTGGGGAGTAATCTTGAACTTATTTCATCATAATTCCATGTAATTTCTTTATTTCAAACAAATGTCAAGAGAAGAAAAACCCAAAAAAATTAATTCTTTGATCTTCAAGTAGAATTCATCAAATTTGTCAAATCCATTATTTTTTTCATGAATTTTAAGGTACCGAAAGGGCATTAGTTGTAATTAATGTAACCAAGTCCCCGGACTCTTAATCTCTGGTTCGCAGAAATAAGATAGTTTTCTCCCGCTATTTTATTTAGGTTTCTAATCGACCTACCGAAAATGATTAGTGGCGACTCCAAATTCAAATCATATTGCTTGTTAATCATTCGAACCTTAAGTTGCGATTTGGTATGGACTTGGGAGAGTCCGAGTTAGGTTAGTTAATTAATTAACCCGATAATCCATTAGCCTGGAAATGATAAACTTGTTTATTTTTTTTTTTAGGTCGTGACGGATCCAATGAACGAAACGCCCGTAGTTTTACCCGAGTAACTAACGTGGCTCCGCAAGAATTGTTGTTTCTTTTCCCAAAAAGTATGCTTGTCTCCCACTCGGTTTTCAACATGGTGGGGTCCTCAACTCTTTTTGTAACTTTTCGGATTTGTGAGGCTCGAGATCACGGATTGACGATAGATCCAGGATCCAATGAACGAAACGCCCGTAGTTTTACCCGAGTAACTAACGTGGCTCCGCAAGAATTGCTGTTTCTTTTCCCGAAAAGTATGCTTGTCTCCCACTCAGTTTTCAACATGGTGGCGTCCTCAAATCTTTTCGTAACTTTTTCGGATTTATGAGGCTCGAGATGGTAGATCCGTGATTCACGGATGAAACGTCTCGTAGTTTTACCCGGATAATTGACTCGACATCCACAATAATTATTGCTATAGCTTTTCTTGCCCTTTAAATTAGGATTTAACGCCGAGACAATTATCGCTTTCATATCTTCATCTCCAACCTTCTAAGCACTCTTTTGCATCCACTCTTTTTAGCCGCTTCAACAACAATGGCTTCCCCTCGCGCACGCCTTCTCGGTGAAGTTTTGGCCAAATGGGAGAAACTTTATAATCTCCTAGGCCAGGGCTACTCTTATATAGCCAACCATCCGGAGGCCGAAACCGAGATTCGTCTTATGTTTAGGGATATGGGCACCGCTTCCATTGAAGGTACCAAGTTAGAGGAGGAATACGGGATCTTCCCCACCCTCTTTACTAACTTCCGGGAGGCTTACCATGTTGCTTATCAAGATGTTACTTTGGCCCACCTTGTGGAGGCACGCTATCGAGGATCGGTCGGACAGCTTGGTGTTGGCCGGTCTTGTAGGCCGACAATTATAAGAAGGCCCTCGACTACGGTAATGAACAAGTCTCCCGGCGATTCGTGAGAGGGGAAACTTGGTGGGGTGTTTGGCCATGTCCCGGACCATCTTCGAGCGCGATCCGCTCAATATTGTTTTAAAATTTCAATGCACATGGCTTGGAAGAAAGGTTGGACGATCGACCCTGGATATAGCCCGCGGGAGAATGCCGATCCATGACCTGGAATTCTTGCCGAGCATCACGAGGACAAGGTAGCCAAGCTCAAAGAGAAATGTGAGCTCCTCCTCTTTAAGTTGGCGGATCTCGATTCTCGGGGAGCGATCGTAGCAGGCGGAGCATCAATTGTATGGAGAGTCGGTTAAACTCCTTTGTGATGCTCATTAGGGCTCGGTTGGCTTTACGTTCCCACCCCGTTGATCTATTTGTAAAGCTTTCCGATGAATGAAATGAATGCAAGTTTTTACTCATTTCATCTTGGTCGTCATATTTTTTCGCAAGATAACCCCTTTTACTCTGCGAATAAGTAAATCTCACGCTCCCGATGGTCAATCCAATTGGGCCGGAGAGGCTCCCCCATTCGAAACAATCTCTCAAAGAAAGATTAGTAGCGAGAAAACAAACGAATGCTCAAATGTGAACAACTCGTGAATCCGTATTAATATTATAACTCGATTATGAAAAATCGAGTGAATCAAGCATAATATTTCTTTACGGAGTCGAATTGATTGGATTGGTAAAGACACGACCATCCATCTCGGCCGGAATCAAAGCACCACCAGGGAGCACCTTCTTTACTATATATGGACCACCATAGTTTGGAGCGAATTTCCCTTCCGGGAGTGGGACTATTGGCAATAATTTTCTCAAGACCGGGTCATTGATCCGAAAATATCGAGGCCGAACTTTTTTGTTGAATGATTTAGCAACTCTCTGCTGATAACATTGGCCATGACATACTGACCTTAAGTCTTTTTTCGTCGATCGATTCAATTGGCTTGCTCTGTGGATCCATTCGGCTTCCGTCGCCTTAGCTTGAGACAAGTATACGTAAGGAAGGAATTTCCACTTCAACTGGTAGAACAGCCTCCATTCCATATACAAGAGAATACGGGGTTGCCCCGGTAGATGTCCGGATTGAGGTCCGATATGCCATAAGTGCGAATGGCAACCTCTCATGCCAATCGCGATAATTTTCAGCCGTCTTCGCTAAAATTTTCTTAATATTCTTATTGGCGGCTTCTCTTGCTCCATTCATCTGAGGGCGATATGGGGAAGAGTTCGGATGCTTGATCTTGAATTCCTTAAACAATTCGCCCATTAGTTTGTTGTTTAAGTTCGAGCCATTGTCGGTGATTATGGCTTCGGGTGAACCGTATCGAGCAATGATATCTCAGCGGATAAATTTTGCGATATTTCGTGCCGTAACCGCTAAATAGGATGCGGCCTCGATCCATTTGGAGAAATAGTCAATCGCCACCAAGATGAATCGATGCCCATTAGATGCTTTAGGGTTGATAGGACCGATAACATCAATGCCCCACATAGAAAACGGCCATGGTTCGGATAAGCGATGCAACTCATTTGGAGGGACATTAATCTTGTCACCATGAATTTGACATTTGTGACACTCCGGACATGCTGAATACAATCTCTTTCGAGCGTGAGCCAATAATAACCCAACCTCATAATCTTCTTAGCTAACAAGTGGCCGTTCATGTGTGGACCACGAGATCCCTTCATGTACTTCCATTATTAGACGAATCGCTTCTTGGTCGAGTCAACACATCTTAGTAGGACAGAATCGAATGACCGCTTGTACAAATTCTCTCCATTCAAGAAGAACTTGAGGCCATTTTCCTTATGTACTTTTGGTCGGATACGGTACTTTTTTTCGGGGAACTCCCGCTTCGAATATAAGTCTTGATGTCATGGTACCATGGTTTACCATCGGGTTCATTGATCACGGCCATACAATATGCTGGTTTTTTTAATACCTCGATCTTCAGGTGGGTCAACCTCAAGTCCATTGGCGACTTGTAACATTGAAGACAAGGTAGCCAATGCATCGGCGAATCGATTATGAGTCCTGGGCAGATACTCAAATGAGATATCCTCAAATTCTTCTACCAATTCATCCCGGATACTCATGGTAGGGTAGCAATTTGGCATCTCTCGTCTTCCACTTTCCAACGATCGAAGGATAATCAAAGCGGAATCTCCGAACACCTTGAGTCGGGCTATCCCCATTTCAATTGCAGCCTGCGGACCGAGGATGCATGCCTCATATTCTCGCTATGTTATTTGTGCAAGGGAATACCAATTTATTTGCTACGGGATAATGCCGACCACCTGGAGATATAAGAACCGCGCCCGTGCTCGATCCCGATAAATTGACAGCTCCGTCAAAATACATAGTCCAGATGTAATCCTCCACCGACATGATTCGATCCTCGGAATGATAGGCATCATCATCTTGCCCCGGATTTTCAGCTAGGACATCTGCTATAGCTCGTCCCTTGATTGACTTTTGGGACATATATTGAACGTCAAACTCGGAGATGAGGATTTGCCATTTAGCAAGTCTACCAATCAAGGCGGGTTGATTAAGCAAATATTTGATGGGATTGCATTCTGTCACGCGAAGCACTTGGTAATGCAAGGTATATTGCCGAAGCCATGTAGTACCCGGACTAACGCCGCACATGTTTTCTCTACTTCGGAGTACCTCATTTCCGAAGTTGTGAATTTCTTGCTCGAGATAATAAATGGCTCGTTCTCTTCCGTCCTCCTGCTTCTCTTGGGCTAGCATAGCACCCAAGGATTCACTAAGGATTGTGAGGTAGAGGATTAAAGGTTGCTCCGGTGTTGGAGGAACAAGCACGGGTGGATTCATGAGATCTTTGCTTGATCTTCCAAAAGCTTTTTCACATTCGCTATCCCATTGGACTAGCGCATTCTTCTTTAATAGCTTGAGGAATGGCTTAGCGGTTTCGATAAGCGAGAGATGAATCGAGCAATATAGTTTAGCCTACCCATCAAACTTCGAACTTCTTTAAGCGTCGTCGGTGGCTTAAGCTCACAAATAGCCTTAACTTTCGAAGGGTCGACTTCAATGCCCTTACTGCTACCACGAATCCGAGTAGCTTGCCCGAGCTGGTCCCAAAGACACACTTGGCGGGGTTGAGGCGTAACTTATACTTTCGAGTCCGTTGAACAATTTTTTCAGCGTTTCGACGTGATCTTCTCCATGCCTTGTTTTTGCTATCATGTCATCGATGTAAACCTCAATCTCATTATGCATCATGTCATGGAAAAGGGCAACCATGGCTCGTTGGTAAGTGGCTCCGGCGTTTCGAGACCGAACGGCATTACCCGGTAATGGAACATTCCCCATGGTGTGGTGAAAGTGGTTTTCAACTTGTCATTGACATTCATCGAGGATCCTGATTGTACCCGAAGAAACCATCCATGAATGAAAACAATTCAAACCCTGCGATCTTGTCCAACAAGTACGTCGATATGCGGGAGGGGGAAATCATCTTTAGGATTGGCCTTGTTCAAGTCTCGATAGTCGACACAAACCCGAATGCGGCCGTCTTTCTTCATGACGGGGACTATGTTAGCGACCCAATCGGAATATTCGTAGTCTCAATGAATCCTACATCGAGAAGCTTTATGACCTCCTCTTTGATCTTCTCGCACTAATTCAGTGCGGCCCTCCTTGACTTTTGCACCTCGGCTTAGCCAAAGGATCGATCGGCAAACAATGTTCGACAATGGAGCGGTCAAGACCAGGCATATCTACATAGGACCAAGCGAAAATGTCCTGGTAATCCTTTAGGAGCTTAATCAAGCGCTCGGACATCTCTTTGGAAAGGTTTGCCCGATCTTAACTTCTTTAGAGTTTTCCGCATCGCCTAGGTTGATCGAGATAGCTTGTTCACCGGTCAAGGGCTTGATCTCCTCATGTCGTTCGAAATCTTGACGAACTTCCTCATAATCTGGATTGAATTCATCAAGGTCGTATACTTCGAATCCACTAGATTTCCCTCCTCATGTATCCCCATGATGACAAATTTGTTGGTCGTTGGTTATCGTCATCGGGTTGGTTTGGGATGCGGAATCGAGGGTGGTATGCTCGAACCCGGCCTCGTTATAATAATATCTTCCCAAGGTGTAGCTCGATAGGGAACACCTTCCGGGGCCCTTCTTTGGAATTGCTGCCGAGGAAATTAGAGCCGGCACTGGCGGCGGAGGGCTTGAGCTGGACGGCTGAAGCTTGGCTATGAAGTTATCCATCATCTTGTGAGACATCATCCCTTCAAATCGCTCGGTTAGAGCACCGAGCTGTTCATTCAAAATCTCATGGACAACGGCGTTAATGTCGGCCATTGTCTTCACCACCAATCGAGTAATATGCGGAGGATCCGAGATAAATTTCCTGAAAAGCGACAAGTCAAGAGTAAGTACAACAAGCGAGGATAGAGAGCCGGTCCATGACTTCCTTCTAGACTCAATGAACGAACTAGACATGACCAAAAGATCGCATCAGGCAATTTTCAGTTTCGTCGATTTTTACGAAAAAATACGTATTAATTCGCACGTTGGTCAAAATACGTCCAAATTTTACGAGCTTATAGTTGAGAAGATGATGAACAACTTTTAAGTTGGCCAATCGGACTAGAAATGAGCGGATCAAATCAGTTTAATGTGTCTTTTCGAAAAATCGCATTCAAAAAACTGTTATAACCGCAAGTAGTTGAAAAAACGAAAAGCCATCTTAAACTATGAATTTAATTCTGAAATTTTGTAGGATATTAGTTGAAACATAGATCTACAACTTTCATGTTTGGCACTTACTCAAAACTCGATCATAGAATTTAGTAAAAATCGTACAATAGGAACAAGCCAAATCGAATTGAGGACAAGCGATGAAATTGTAAAAACTACGGAAGCAAAGTGTGAAATTGGAAACAAGACAATGAGATTCATAAACAATCAACCTAAACCATGGACCAGCCCAAAATAAAAATGAGATAACATGGCGTGAGAGACAGGAAATTACCGCTCATAGGAAGAAAATGTCAATCACAAAGACATGCGCATGAATCGTGGATTCAAATTTTAGTTCTTTTAGCAAAATGAAATGAAGGACGAACGACATGTCGCGGCCTCGCGCACGTTCATCATGACTAGTTGCCGCCTCACATACATAGTCATGACTAGTCGGGTCCAATCATCTCGGCTTGGTTCGGTCGACAAGGGCAACTCTCATGCATCATAGCCTCACGCGCATGAGAACAACCCTTGAGCCATTTTTTGAAGAACTCGGGATCCAAGTGGGATAACCTTTAGCGAAGCCTTACCGCCAAGGTTAAAGAACCACATAAATACCATCCTGAAACTATCGGGTGACCCGGGTTCGGTCACAAGTCAAGGTGGTGTAGTGCAATTATATTAGCGGCATGCACGACATTTTAAGGGCAATCAGCACTCCGATAGTTCAAAAAATAAAATTCTCATCACCAAGCCTGCAAAACGAGAGGTTAGCCACGACTCCTCCCCTTATAACTCCCTTTCTGCCAAAACCATTTAACACCTAGGGATTAAAATTCAACCAAGATTGTCAAATCAAGTAATTTTTCTTTTCATGAACTTATCGGCTTAAGTCCTCTTTGGGTCCCCAAGTAGTCGCCAAGTGTCGCGACCTAAAAAAAAATAAACAAGTCATCATTTTCGGGCTAATGGATTATCGGGTTAATTAATTAACTAACCTAACTCGGACTCTCCCAAGTCCATACCAAATCGCAACTTAAGGTTCGAATGATTAACATGCAATGTGATTTGAATTTTGGAGTCGCCACTAATCATTTTCGGTAGGTCGATTAGAAACCTAAATAAAATAGTGGGAGAAAACTATCTTATTTCTGCGAACCGGAGATTAAGAGTCCGGGGACTTGGTTACATTAATTACAACTAATGCCCTTTCGGTACCTTAAAATTCATGAAACAAATAATGGATTCGACAAATTTGATGAATTCTACTTGAAGATCAAAGAATCAATTTTTTTTGGGTTTTTCTTCCCATGACATTTTTTGAATTTTTGAGTATTTTTATAATAAAGAAATTACATAAAATTGGGATGAAATAGGTTCAAGATTACTCCCCAATTGAACTCGTGCACCAAATTTGTGCTCCGGGCTTGTCTTGACCATTGGACCGATTTGGTGACTTGTTAGACCGAGAAATCTCTTGGTCCTATCTCTCCTTCACGCTTCTTTCTCATCTCGCTAGAATTTCATGAGACCGCAATCCGGGCGTTGATATTTTTTCCTTTTGCTCTCCTTCTATTCTCGTACCATTGACGTCTCATCGTTGATATGCATTGTTATTTAAAATAAAAACGTAGAGAAAAATCGAGTGTAGAAAATCTGAGCTAATTTGTATTCGAAATTAAAGAAAGTTAGGGAATCACTTAACTTTCTTTTTTCTTTGGCGAGCTTGAACGATGGGGATGGACCAGTAGCTTGTGTTGATCGGTGCAAAAATTGGCAATAGTAGTATCGGGCTTCAAAACTCTCATACCCTCTCAAAATTTTTTCTCAAGAATTCTCTTTTTCCTCTCTAAAGAATTCTTCTAAAAACTCTCTCAATTCTCTTCCACTCCAAAAAAACTCTCCTTCCATTCTCTTTCACTCCAAAAACTCTCCCTCTCTTCAAGAACTCTTCTTCTTTTATAAGCAAAGTTCTTCATCCTTCATTCTTCATCTTCATTTCCTTACCTTTCATTTTCATCTTCTCTTCTTCATCTTCATTTCTCCACATTCCATCTTCATCTTCTCTTCTTCATCTTCATCTTCCCTTCTTCATCTTCATCTTCTCTTCTTCACCTTCATTTCTCCATCTTCCATTTTCATCTTCCTTTCTCCATCTTCTTTTGGTATTTGCAATACAATCCCCGAAATTTTAAGTATTTGCAATACGATCCCGAAGTTTTGAGTATTTGCAATCTGAGCCCGAAGTTTTGAGTATTTGCAATACGGTCCCGAGAAAATATTTCTTTTAAGCCCAAATCTTCTTGGTGCATTTTTCCACCGCATGCCTAGTCCAGACACTGTTAAATTAAGCTCAAATTGTATGCCAATGCTAAATGAATATGTGAGATGATTTTTGTTTAGAACTAAAATTAGTTCTAATTTTTATGCAAAATATATATTAGTCAAAATTTAGGCGTCAACGGCTCTCGACGGCAATGTCGTTTTTCCCGATACTACTTGACTTGTGATTATCGGGGCTTCACCCGGGGAAGGCAAGAAGTCCATTTGCTTTGGCGATTTCACTAAGAATATTGAAGTTCATCCGCCTCAAATTCTTTCTGTTCCGGTTCAATTTATAATCTGCATTTTAGTTCGCGTAAGTTCTTGTGTTGCTGGTGAATTTGTTCCTGGCAGTTGGATATTAGTATCTCTGGGTTATGGTTCGTTTGGCTCCGATTAGTCTTCTGTCTAAGCTATAAGCAGAAATCTTATTTGACTCGACCAATTAAAAAAGTCCTAAACCTATTACAATTGGCTCTAATTGCTTTTCGATGCGATCAAAGAGGGCATCCATGGATAACAATTGTTATTAATATTCTTTGAATCAAAGCAAGATGGAGACACTAAGATCAAACCCTAGACACTGGTTCAGAATACATGAAATATATCAAGTGATTACCCACCACCGACACACTCAGCACATTACTTGTTTATTCATAGGCATAATCGTGCCATTACATTTTTTCGGTTTGTGACTGAGATGATTCTATAACAAGACACCATATTCTTATTTTCCCTGCCCTTGGTAGCCTCCTGATCCGGACCCGGCCCTAGACCCTGCATAGGAACCAGCGTATGATCCAGCTTCGGACCCCGCACCAGATCCTGATCCCGACCCTGCTCGTGACCCCGCATGAGACCCAGCATATGAACCGGCTTCAGATCCAGCTCCAGATGACCCGGACCCAGAGCCCGACCCCGAACCTGATGCAGACCCTGACCCTGACCCAGAACTAGACCCGGAACCTGATCCGGCGCCCGCTCCCGAGCCGCTTCCACCCCCCCTAGTCCAATGCCTATCCCGACGCCAGCACCAACCCCCCAAGTTTCCAAGGCCAAGGTCCAGGCCAAGGTCCTTCCTCGCCACCCTACTTTCGGACAACATGAAAACAGCGGAAACAAGCAACACCCCGAATGGTAAACCCTTGAAACCAGCCATTGCCAAGACCCAAATGAGACAATTTTCCTGGGAATACTAATGGGACTCAAATGCACTGTTTTACTATGTTTTTGTACCAATTGCTCAAGTTATGTTGGGAGAGGTCACTGCTATATATAGCAACAAAAAGAGAAGTTGGCATGGGATGAATGGTGCAGCACTTAAAAGTAAGAGTACGCGTGTAGAGAGCAGCAATGAAGAAAGTGGAGAGAGCATGCGGATTGCTTCATCTTTTTTGTGGTTGGTGATGGTAATTTGGAGTTCAGCTGGCCAAATTCTGTGGCCAAGAAGGCCTTGTGTTTGATGGAGATGTGCCAGTCACACAATTCATGGTCCCAAGTTTTGGATTTTGGATGGTGCGTGCAACCGATCCATTTGCTCCCCGCAAAGCATAGTGGAAGTGTGATACATAAGCTCGCAATAAGTTTATGCAAAAAAATTGGTAAAAGCATGATGCATTGACAAGAAGGACTGGAGATGCATTAAAAATGTATTAAATACTTTTGGTATGTCAACGCTTAGAATAAGAGAAGATGATAGAGTTAACTGCAGAATTGCCTCTTTGAATCTAGGAGGACCTTATTTTCCCAAGCTTATTATTGTTTGTTGATAAATTTGTCCAATTAGTCATAAACATGTGCGGATGCCAATTCAGTCCTCAATTTTTAATTTTACCCGTGCGAAATTCCAAAGTATTCATTGTTCTTAATTTTTGCCTGAAATCGAGGACGTGATGGTCTAGTCATCATTGGCCTTTCCACTTGGCGCACCGCCAAGTCAGCAATTTCCGGTGAAAATTGGTTGAAAGGACCAAGTTGTTATTTCGCACAAAAGTTTATGACAAAGTTCATGAAATTGAAATATTTAAACTTTTTTTTTTGGTTGAAAAACATTTAAACTTGAATCGGCATCTAGAAAATATATTTAGGACCAACTAGGTACTTTTCCGATAGTTTCGTGGTAGCTAGCACGTTGAACCAAATGTTTCTTGGAATAACTTAAAGATTTCTTAAATTTCTATATCTATACACAATAGACATATTATTAGACTATGTTTCTCCAAGTTGAAACATGATGACTCCCCCACAAGGAACTGGGGGACCAAGGTGGACTGGCATCCTTCTATATCCAAATTTAGATTATGAAAAAGGAAGGAAAATTATCAAAAAAATCTTAAATATATTATATTTGTGCCAAAGTCCCGCAACTTTCAGCTGTGCTAATTAAGTTCTAAATTTTTTCATGTTTAACCAATTGCGTCTATCTAATCAATGTTGGCTGGAAATTGCCGATATGAACACCGACCATCATACGTGGTGAATTTTTTATAGTATTTTTTCGAACATTTTATTATTTTTTTCTTTTCTTCTCCTTTCCTTATGTACTTTTTACTATGGCGGATGAGGGTCACCGGGCCCTCACCCAGCCTCCTTTAGATCCGGGTGAGGCTAACCTCGCCAAATTTAGGCAAGGCGGCCTCACTCGGCGGCCGCAATGATCTGGAGCCTCACCTATGACCACGTTGGCCTTACCCAAGTTTGGACAAGGCTGACAACCCTCACCGGCCACAATAAATAAAAAATAAAGCAAGAAAAGAAGCAAAAGAGAAGATAAGGAAAATAAAAAAGAAAAGCAAAAATATAATAAATAAATAAATGATTCAAAAAATAATTAAAAAATTAGAAATTTGCTCATCATCAGATCGATCGTGCCACGTAAGAAGCCCGAAACAACATTGACAATTTTCGATCAAAATTGGTGGATGGACTTAATTGACATAATTAAAAGATTTAAACCAAATTGACAAAAGTGCAATAGATTTAGGGTTAATACCACGAAAAATTCCAAACCGATAAACCTATGATAAACCGACGCAACGTTCGTTGAAGATAACAAGCAAATCCTTGCTTAAGAGAGAAATCTCGAAAAGTCTAATGAATTAAAATTTAAAAAAAAAAATCCAAAAACGTCATAAACACACATTTTATAGGGTGTTAACTCTAATCCTAACCCTACTAGGATTCGAATCATTAAAAACGAAAAATTACAAAAGTGCCACTAAAATAAAATTAAATCCAAAAAAAATAGAAATCTCCATCTGAGACGACCCCAAATTGCCAAAATTCATCGTTAGTCATGGCCAAAGGCGTGAGTATTGATCGGGATGCCGTTTCACTTCAAATAGCCGAATTTGAGCTCGATCCAACGTTGTCGACCCGGTCCGCCTCGGTTCTAGTTGCAATCCTGTTTCGCCTTCCGATTGGATTTTTGCTCGTCCAATCGATCCGAAACGCACTACTAATATCATAAGCATCACAAACTTACCCCAAACTATTTTTTTGACCACAATAAAATTTAAATTTGTGTATTTGTGATAAATTTACCCAAAATTGGGACACCCATGATAAATTTATCCAAAACTAATTTCTGGACCACCAAAAATCTCAAAATGATACACTTATGACAAATTTATTCTCCATTAGTTTTCGTTAAATTGAGTTAATACCACAAAAAAAAATTAAAACGATACATCCGTGACAAATAGAGGTAAAAATTTCAAATCGATACACCCGTCAACTATCACGTGTCATCTAACTCAACAAGACCGTAAAATTTAATTGAAACCGATAGAGGTAAATTTGTCACAAGTATACCAATTTGAGATTTTTTGTAGCTAAAAAAATAATTTTGGATAAATTTGTCACTATTGATGTACCAATTTGAGATTTTTTATGATAAAAAAAAATAGTTTGAGATAAATTTATCACACGTGTACTAATTTGAGATTTTATGTGGTCAAAAAAATAATTTGGGGTCATTTGTTGCGGGTGTACTAATTTAAGATTTTTCGTGATATTAGCTCATATATTTTTGACCTTTTTTATAATTTTTCCTGAAAATAGGTTGAAAGTTATAGGTAAATCTTTCGCAATAAAAACATCAAAATATTTCAAGTAGGATACTGAACAAAGCGTTCATGGGACACTTGCCAACCATACCTCATAAACAATTACTTTTATTGGCCATGCGTCGATTGATCATAACGCGAGAAAAGGTACTTTGAAAATGATAGACTCGTTGTTTTTTCAAAAGCATAACAAATTCCCTTAGAGTTCAATATTGCTTAGAGTTCAATTAATGTGTGTTTGCTTCAGCGAAAACTTTATCATTAATGAAAATGTTTTCTTGGAAAACATTATTCAAGAAGATGTTTTCTCCTTTTCAAATTAAGAAATTGATTTTCCTAACTTTAAACATGTATATTTTATTTGACCATAAATATTTTTTGCGTTGACTAATCATTTTCAATAAACCAAACGTGTGAAAATCCAGAAAACAAATCCATCGAAAATATTTCTTTTTAAACTCGATGTGTTTGAAGGAAAGCTGTTTTCAGGAAATTGTTTTTTGACTTTTCTGGTGTTTGGACGACGGAAAGCTAATTGATCTTTAAAAAACGTTTTTCCATGGACTAAAAACAACAAGCTTAAATTGTGAAAAAAACTACTTCCCCTTCTGAAAACAAAAAGTCACTTTCCCTAAATCACTAAACAAATAAAAAATATTAACTGTTTTCCTTTAATGTGATTTTCATGAAAAATATTTTATTTTTATCATGAAATCTTTCTTGGAACAAATACACCCTTGTTCTTAGTGAAATTCATTAAAGAGAATATGCATAAAAAATCTTGTTCATACACATAACATCGTGCTAAGTGTATTACCAATTAAGAATCTAAAGTTCTATTCATCATCAAACAAATGGCTCACATCAACCCGTTCTACAATCATATGGAGCAAACACAATCGCCATAGCATAAACAAACAAAACAAATATAATACCAATTTCTCACTTTTGGCAAACGCGTTGACAACAAAAATCATTGTACATGATTAGAGAGCTTATATATTTGGAAAAATGACGCAATAGTAAATAAACTTTGGTTCAATATGCAATACCACTCTTGAATTTTTAATTTGTTCATTATGATAATTAAACTTTGATCCAATGTGCAATGTCACTCTTGAATTTTTAATTTGTTCACTATGATTCTTGAACTTTAGTCCAATGTGCAATACGGTATACGAACTTTTAATTTGTTCAATTCAATCTCTCGGACGTTTAAACATTTTGATATAACGTAGGAAATACATTATAAATTTACCACTAGTCTAGAGACTACATTAAACAAATTAAAAGTTTGGAGACGATACTACATATTAGGCCAAAGCTAGGGACAAACCAAAAATTCATGGATGGCATTGCACGTTTGACATAAATATATAGACCATTTGTGCTATTATCTCTCTATTTTTTTATATACAAGTCTGAAATGAAAAAAAAAAAATTTTACTTACATCTATCTACAGTACCAAACAAATTGCCATATTTTTTTCATTTACATCCATCTACAGTACAAAACAATTTGCCCTCGCATTTTTCTAAGTGTCTCACTACTCCCCGTGTCTTTCATGGGCTTGTTAGGCCTCAGTTTCAAGGTAATGCGAAACTGAGCCCGTTGTTTCAAGCCTTCGCTCTTCAGATGCGGATGCTCGCCGAAAAGAAAAGAACCCAGCTTTGAATTTGATCCTCCCGGCGTCAGCATCCGTGCGAGACTCTCTCGAGCTTTCACTCATGGCGGAGGTAAGATCTCTCGCACTCTCTTTGTATGCTTGACTCGTGTGTTCGTACTTTTTCCTGCTTGGTTCCGACGAAAGTGTGGATGTAACATTAACTGAGAGGAAAAATGAGAAAGAAACGGAGAAGGGACAATCATAAAGCTCCGATCTTGATTGACATTCGCATAAATCGAATAGGATACAATGGCAACGAAAGCTTCGGTTTTCTTTGTCTTCTGTTTTCAATTATCTTACTGCCTTTTAGCTTGATCGGTAGGGCGACGCTTAGTTGTTACTTGAATTTCATGGTTAAAGTTTTTTGCTTTATAAGAATTAAGCCCTTTGGCTTATCGAGAATTTGCTCGGTGGATTGCATTGGGTTGAGATTCCCGTGTTGAAGATTGATAGGATCGATGAGTTCTAGCTTCTGATGTGTTTATGTTGAACACGAGTACTGGTTTTCGTATGATTTTCACCTTGACTTTATCATGGATGTTCCACATTGCAAAAGGAACATTTGGTGGAAACCCTTTTACCACCTTGTCTCCGCCACGACTAAGATAGCATACTCTTGGATCCAAAACACCGAATTTTTTATGAGGGCCATATACTTCAGCTTGTTTCTGATTGTGAT
Source organism: Rhodamnia rubescens (assembly GCA_021437795.1). NCBI lineage: Eukaryota > Viridiplantae > Streptophyta > Magnoliopsida > Myrtales > Myrtaceae > Rhodamnia > Rhodamnia rubescens. The sequence continues at coordinate 315,085 of JAILYA010000070.1, forward strand.
CTTTTTCTAGATTTCTGAGAATGCAAATGCAATGCAAATGCTTTAGCAATGAATATGCTTCTGTTGCTTTATCATCGCGAAATATCACTCAGCTTGCCACTACTGCTAGAAATCAAATATTATACTAGTGTTATTCATTATAATTATGCTTTTGGCGGAAACATGCTAAACGGTGGTGCTGAATTGATAATAGATCTTGGGTGGCACCTGGTCAATCAATGGCCTGCCAGGGCAAGCCTACTAATTTATCCTCCAAGCATTCATATGTTTGGATTTTTTTATGGATGGGCTCTTGAACAGCTGGATAGTTGGCTCAGACAGAGTCTTGAGATGAGAAGATATCAAAGGGAAGAGCATCCACAGAATTTCTTGGCCTTTGGAAGATATTGTAGCTATTAGGTGATTCTTTTCTTATTTAGCTTCTATGCTGCACTGTTTAAGTAAGATTAGTAGGTTGCTACACAACCTTTATCTACTAAAGTTTAGAGGCAATAAATAATGTCCTGTCTCAAGTAAATGAAGCTTTCTCAACACTGTTCTCTCCTTTGAGGGTTGCAGATGGTGGCCTGATTGCTATGTCTGCTCTCCTATGACTCAGTGGAGTTCTTTTACTTGCGAATTGTCTTTAACATGTACATGTTTATTCAGGAATTCCTGTGGTAGAACCATCAGAACTTTACATGATGTCTTCAAGGAAACATCCTCGAACATCCCTGGATGGACGATCTAGTCAAGCCCCAGGTTTAATGCGGCATGGCCCATATCCTGGCTTAGTTCCTCTACCTGCTAGCAATCGTCCATTGGAACCATTACCTCCTTCCCTCGGCCTTTTGGAAAATAAGATTCTGGCCCAGGGTGCAGAAATTGATCAACTTGCCAGAGAAAATCATAGATTGGCCACCACCCATGTAGCTTTAAGGCAGGAGCTCGTTGCTGCTCAACAAGAGGTACAACAGCTTAAGGCACATATCAAAAGCACCCAGACTGAAAGTGACATCCAAATGAGGGTGTTGCTGGATAAAATTTCAAAATTCGAAGCAGACATAAGAGCAGGGGAGAGTGTAAGAAACGACCTACATAATGCCCACAAAGAGGCACAAAGCTTAGTCGCCGCGAGAAAAGAGCTGATTGTGCAAATTCAACGGGCAAAAGAGGAGCTGAATAAAACAATGCTTGATGCCGAGAGCTTGCTCCATTTGCACGCTGAACTGGATGTCTTGATGCGAGAACACCAGAGACTACGGTGAGTCATGAGTTTGTGACGGATTTGGAATGACGTCTTTTTCGTCATATGAAGATCACAATTTCAGGCTAACAAGTACTCATTGGAAATTTGAGTGCTGCTGAATATAAGCGAGTAATGACAAGTATAAAGAGTGGACACCTTCCCTGTAGATCAATTCACCCTTTCTGTTTGATACATGTATTCGTAGACTAAAATGGATTAATAGGCACTTTGGGTTGTTGAAGAAAGGGTAAAAAAATAAAAAGATAAGTCTATGTTCTTTTCCATGAATTTGCTGTATTACTATCTTATTAGGAGGTTGTTCTTTTATTCATTATTTTCCATTTGTGTTCTGCATGATGAGAATTTTATCTGAAGCCCGTTCTTAACAGATCAGGTTGGCCAGTATGACATGTGCATCTTCTCGATATGAGTGTGAATAATAGGACTGATGTATCCTAGAGATGACGTTTAGCAATTTCTGGATCTTACTGATAGTTGTATTCTCCTTCCATCTGTAGCACTACGTTCGAGTATGAGAAGAGTTTGAACATAGAGAAAGTACGGCAAATGCAAGCGATGGAGCAGAATTTGATTTCAATGGCAAGAGAAGTAGAGAAGTTGCGTGTCGATGTTGTGTATGCCGAGAAGATGACATATGGTTAGTGATCTTGCCTTTGTTGAATGAGGTGATTATATGTCTTCATGTTCTTCCAGAATTTCCATATGCTCCACCTAACAAATCTTTGTCGTTTATATATAACAAAGCATCAAACCCCCAGGGTGGTGTTGGCCTTTCAAACCCCGGTCCCTTGAATGTGGCCCGGCTGCAAAGTAGCAGCCCCTATGTTGATGGTTCCGGGGCTCATGATGGCCAAATAGGTCCTCGGGCTGCTGGAGCAAGAGCCATTCCACACAGTGGGAGCAGCGGTGCAGTTTCTGGTGGCGGGGCGGGTGGTGTGACGATTGCTAGTGCAAGTAGTGGCGTTGGCTGGGCAGGCACATATGACCCTTCCCTCGCTGGGAGATGAAAAGCATGGATATGATATGCCTTCAAATATTCGATAAAGCTTCTTGAATGGTCTTGCACATTTTGGACATGACGTTATGTATTGTAGTATACTAGATGTTTTGATGCCTCAATCTTTCAAGGTAAACAATCTCATGCTGTTGTCCGTAGCTCGCTCTCTCTCTCTCTCTCTTGCAGACTTTGGTCTATACTATAGTTCTGAAACCATTCGTTGCTTTATTCTCCTACTGAACGCCTTTCAAAACCTCCATCCAAAGACAGCTTCTCTCCACTCTCCACTAGTCTACGCGACTTCTTCTCGCGGTAGCGCCCTGCATACTTTGGTATTTCATTGCAGCTGGTCAATGCGCCAATGAAGTTCCTGCTCTCAACAATGACTGCATCAAGATCGTCTTCACTTTGCAACGCTATTGTTGGCAGAGAAACCCGACTGTTCTTCACCTTGTCAGAAGCATACCGATGGTCTTCGCCAGGCTTCTGCATTATGAATTAACCCAGCAAGGTGGATTTCCGTGGAGGGCAGTTGTGGTTTGGGTACAGCTGTGAACCAAGAGCAAGTGCCAATGATTATCTCCTGAACCGTGTTGACCACTCTGATAGTTGGCTGTTATCAATACTATCTTGTATGAATAAGGCAAATGACACAGATGGTTCATGAACTCGATTTAATATGCAATTTTGTCCTTGACTTTTAATTTGTTGATTGTGGTCCTTGGCCTATTCGTAAATATTCAATTTAGTATTTAGATTATATGATAAATTTTGTTCAATGAAATTAAAAAAATCTGTTGATATTACTTTTAATCCGTTAAGTTTGAGCAATAAAAAAAGAGAAGAAGCTACACACAAATTATCCAAGTAAAATATTCACTTTAAATCAAGATATAATAATTCCTGTCACCAATAACGATGGACATGTTCACACCCTAACTTTTTCATTTTAAAATAAGTGAAAAAATAGATGAATATGTCCACTTATTAATTTTTTAGAATCCAACTTCACATATTATAATGTCAATGAGGCGTTGGCTGAGTTTGTGAGATCTCCGAGCCTTAGACGGTTAAAGCGATGAGGCCAGGGTTCGAATTTCCCGATCGAGTCTTGGGACTTAACGGTGGCATTGGTTCTCATACCCTCACCACCTGAAAAAATAGTCCATTGTACGTGGGATATCTCGGTTATAAAAAAAAAATCACATATTATAATGTATAATTTAATGTTGGAACAAATGGAAGGACCACATGGAATAATTACTAATTTATCAGGGAGCATATCAAAACGTGGAACCAAAATCCATAAACGGTGTCATTTTCCCGAAAACCAAAGAACCTCTTCAAATGGGCTTGCTCTTCGGCCCAGAAAACGGGCTTCTTGTTGTTGGACTTCATCTACGTGGTCACACGTGGCGAATGCTAATTGGAAGGTGTGCTTCCTAGTGGCAAAGAGCGAGCCATTTGGTTTTCCTGACAGTCTCCTCCGAACAAAGGGAACGCAAACAAAAATCCCAGCTTTGATCTTCTCTGCGCGTGGATCTGTGCGACGCTCAAGCTTTCTTCCAGATCACTCATGGCGGAAGTACGATCTCTCTCGCTCTCTTCGTTTGATTCGAATGTTCTTTCTTATACTTTCTTGGTTTCTATTGTATTTCCGCAAAATATAGCGAAGAGGGAAGAATTCGGGAAAAAAATGCGGCCGTCGTGCAGCTCGGCCGTTGAGCAGTCTGTGAACAGGTTTGAATGTGCGATCAAGTCAGAGACAAGGAGATTATGATGAAAAAGATACATTTTTTTCCAGCTGTTTCATGAGATTTTAGGATTTTAATGGTGCGAGGACGATTGGGGGAGGATGTCAAATATTTGTGGCTTTCCCACTTAAAGGGGACGCCGACTCTGTGTTGTCCAATTGATTTGATGAGTAAAATTTCTTGCCTTTATGAATTGGGTCGGTGTTTGGTCGAGAAGTTGCTGTACCAAGAGAATTGTGTTGACCTTTTGAAGATGAAGATGAGTAAGGCTAATGAGTTCTGACGGGGATATGCTGGATATAGGTAGTGCCTTTAATATGACTGCGTAGTTTGAGTTTAGTGCTGTGGGTGAAATTTGTTGCACATGGTTATATTGTGCGGGCAATTGTAACTCTGAATCAGTACCATTCAGTATGATCTTAGATAGGCTGTATCATTTGCGTGGAGTGTGTCGGATGGGGAATCTAGAGGAACATTGGTGACCTGGACAGTTCAGGAAATGGTAGAAGTTCACCATTAGGGAACAACTACGTGGAAACCATTTGAGGCAACTCTCTCATGCACTGTGCATTGGGATGTGTATTTTAAAGCAGTCTGCTTGTTTGAAGTTCATTTCATATGGAAATGAAGGATTATTAATGATTTGACCGATTTCCATCAATTATCATTTATAAGAGTTCCGCATGGAAGTTATTGATTTAAGAACCGTCTTTCTTGTTTCAAAATTGCTTTTTGATGCCAAAATATGCATTGGAGGCGACATAACTTTATTAGTGCTACTGCTTAACCTGGTTCTGTCCCAATAAATAGACAATTTGGTGGCTCTTACTTTTTGCCATAGAATAATCTGTCAAGACAACCCATGATTTTTATCTTGGCAATGAAAAACTATTAAGAATTGTTAATGGTCCTCATTTGGTATTCCCGTCCTGCAAATCCGTTTCCCTGTGTGCTAATTTTGTTAGCCAAATTTTCTTTCCACTGTATGTGACACATCCTTTCCTTGTAAAGGTGATGTTGATGTTGATGTTGATGTTGTATGTGACACATCCTTTCTTCGTAATTTGTTGATTTCTGTTTTTGAAGAAACGGGCTCCTGGAGCCCCTAGTCCCTGTTCTAGAAATCGTTGTTTTAAACCCTTTGCTCTATACTCTTCCCTTGTATTTCCAAGACAACTCGCTCATTGTAAGACTAACATCCTGTGACCATTATTTGAATGAGCTCTCTTTTATGTTAGATTGAACTGAAAACAGCACCAGCTGATTTTCGATTCCCTACAACAAACCAGAGCAGACATTGCTTCACTCGCTACATTGAATTCCATAGGTACGTTCAGTTTTGACGGTTTTGATAATTGTGCCATTGAGTTTGTGAGGCACTAATTGTATGCGGTCATTCCTATTCCGCAGGTGTGTTGCAGCAAAAGGCGAAGAGTCTGGTGAATGCGAGAAATTCGCCAAATACTATCGTTCCTTGTGCCCTGGGGAATGGGTGAGTGTGTCTGCTTCTTCTATTTTAGCACAGACATTGGCTTTGTTATGTGTCTGTGGCTTTGAGTGAGCTTCCATATGCAGTGGGACATGCAGTTAGGCCGGGAAAGTTGGTCCATTTTGTGATGTTTGATATGATGTTCCTCTTGGAAAAATTCATGTTTGTTACACATTTTGCATTATGAGGAGAAAGCTGAGGAAAATTTTTAATTTTGTCCTTGTGCTTTCACGCTTTTTTCTAGTCAAGTCTGTATAATTTTAGTGTGTCTAGTTAATTCCTTGTACTTTCACAAATTTCTTGTCGAGTCCCTCCGACACCAAATCCGACCATATCTAGCTGGTGTGCCCGTTAGTCGACCTCATAATATGAGATGGATAAATTTTTTGAATGTGGACGTCTACATGGGCTTTCACATTGGCTAAAATTATGCAACCATACTACCATGATGTCTCCATTTGCTAAGTTTCTTCACATGTCCACCTCGGGATCTGCATGTTTTGTCCCCACTGTATTTTGGTATCGTCCGATGGCTATTTCAGCTGAATTTGGTCGGATTTGGTATCGGAGGGACTGGATTAGAAAATTTGTGAAAGTGGGACTTGATTAGATAAGTTAAAAGTACGGGGACTTGATTAGGAAAAATGTGAAAGTACAGGGTTGAAAATATAATATTTTCAGAAACTCAAATAAAGAAACTCTCTCCTTTGTCATCATCATCATCATCATCATCATCATCATCACCTTTAACCCAAACTAGTTGGGGTCGGCGGTCGATGAACCCAAAAAAGCAAGACCGAAAGGCTATAAAATAAAACAAAATATAATAACATAGCTATAGCAATATAAAGAAAACAAAGGGCTAGGACTCAAAACGGCAAATGGAACATAGGAATTTTTGCCCTCCACAATGTTAATCGCTTCCTCCACTCGTCCTAAGACAAACAGACGTCAATCATGTCCCACTCCAACAAATCTTGTCTTACTACTTTTCCTTAAGTAAGTTTCGGCGACCTCTCCCTTTCTCATGTCATGCTCCCTATAACACACTGTTTTACGGAGCATTTAGGGTCTTCGAAGAATATGTCCAAATCATCTCAAACGATATTCTTCATCTTTTGGCCACCAATACTACTCCAACTTTTCGTCGAATATCCTCATTTCTTATCTTATCCAGTCTTGTATGGCCACACATCCACCTTAGCATTCTCATTTCGCTACTTCCATCTTATGCCATGTTGCCTGTCTTGCCAACACTCGCCTCGTAGATCATTGTAAGTCTCGGTTCTATAGAATTTTCCTTTTAGCCTAAGAGGGATTTTGCGATCACACAAAAATTCGATGCACTGCGCCATTTCATCCAACCTGCTTCCGATTCTATGGCTTACTTCTCATCAATCTCTCCCCCTTTTGCAATATTGATCCTAAATATTTGAAAGTATCTTTCTTGGGTACCTCCTGTCCGAGCAAATTTACGGGTTCATCTCCCCTCTTGCCTTGTCGAACTCACACTTCATGTATTCGGTCTTACTTCGACTTAACGTAAACCCTTTGGACTCTAACGTACTTCTCCATAATTCTAATTTAGCGTTAACCCCCGCCCTTGTCTCATCGATGAGCACAATATCATCTCGCAAATAGCATACACCAAGGCACCTCATCTTGGATATCTCTTGTTAGCTCGTCCATAACCATGGCAAAAGATAAGGACTCAAAACTCTCTCCTTTGTCACGTGTTAAAATTTTGGAAAAAATACCGAAGCTTTCAGATTTGTTTGTTTCAGAAGCACACTCATGTCAGACTTCGCATTCATTGTGGACTTCTTGCATTTTCATATTTTGTGATGCATATCTGAACTTCTGTATAGAACTGTATTTTGGGGGATTTTACTGTTTCATCCCTTTAATAACCCGTTGTTTGCCTCCTTAGTCAGTCAAGCTTGCTATTAAAGAATTTTGCTTCTGCCAAGGATAATGAGGTTTTGATCTCTGCACAATGCATGTCACTGAATGGCACTTCTCATCACAAATTCTAGTTAGGCCACCCATCCTCTCCATACAGATGTGCAAAAGTAGAGGGCATAAGAACAAATATTCGTTCTCATCAGCTCAACTAAGCGTGAACCAATTTCCACTTTCGGAGTATATCACAATCAATTTTAAAACGCGCCTACCCACCTGTTTTTTTGCTGCATCCCATCTGTGATCTCATCTTTTCTAGAGATATTGGTAGCATGATGCTGCGGATTGGGTTGGTAATATGTTACACAGACCAACTTCTCTTAGGTTGTTTAGTCATTAAGATGTTCGAGTGATGGTGCCTTACTATGCATCATATTCAGTTTGTAATCGCCTCTATGCTTATCTTGATTGTAGGTTGACAGGTGGAATGAGCAGAGGGAGAATGGGGCTTTCCCAGGGCCTCTCTAATTTCAGACTTTGGGCATTCAGTTTGACTCTTAGTGGTCATGGGCGCGCAAATTGTTATGTTTGTTTCTGAAACTTGGTCTTCTCGCATGTGGATTTGATTCTAGAACAATAAGGCATCAAATGGAGCTTTTTGAGTTTGCCCAAGTTATTTCGATTTCATCAAACGGTTCTCCGTCTTTGTTGAATGTGTTACCTTTCCTGTTCGAGTCGAGGTTATCTTATCTATCTTTAGTGGGTTTGGGTTTTTAGCCTAGAATCACAACACGCACCTTAACTGCTGTGTCTGTCGCCCGACATGAGATATATTACGTTTTAACTGCTTTGCGCATGTCGGGAAAAGCTGATATGTCCGTTCCTTGCTAATTCTATTTTCATGCATTTGAAGCATCAACGTGATGTTCACATCATTCGCATCGAATGCGCGTGCCAGTGCTTGGAACCTTTTTATATATTGCTGCGGAATTATTTTCTCATCCTCCTAAATTTCAGGGCTTGACCAAGAGCCTAACTCAAGCTAACTAACGGGACTATGATGGGAGGAATGTGCATCATTTGAGCGCCCGACTCAGCTGGTACGCAATGGCTTCTTCAAGCTGCTTGTTTGTGTAAACAAGTTTGAGATAAAACGCCATTGTAGAGAGAAACATGACCAGCAAATCATGTTCATGAGCTGCAAAATTGATTGCGCGAAATATGCATTCATCATCAAGAAAAATCGTCAATGAAAAATATCTTTTGTTGATTAAATATCTAAACGACACGAGCAATTCTCGATTTTCAGCTAAATTAATGCTTCCCAAAAGTGGAAAAAAATTGGTTTTTTTTTTTTTTTGGGGTTCAATCGATGTCTGAGAAGTCCGTTAATGAGATAACTTTTTCTTTAATCTCACATTATAAAATGAATCAAGAGCAGCTAGACGACCTCTTTCTATTGCTCGTGGGACAAAAAGAAGGTTTAATAGATGGCTAATGGCAGCTGAAAAAGTCAAACATGCGCATGATTCTCCTCAGTTTCACCGAACCGTTGCTTCATTCAAGTGAAGGCAGAGTGGACAACTGGTTCACAACGGTGCGAACGCGATCAAAGCACATCACGGAGCAAAATCAGATAATCTTGAAAAATGTCCAAACCAACACCATCTTGGATGCTCGCCATCATAAAACGAACGATAGAATGTAATAAGGTTTGCGGTAACGCATAACGAGGCCTCCCTTCTTCTTCTTCTTCTTCTTCTTCTTTTCTTTTCGATGATTCCGAATACCAAGAAGAGAAAGCAGACAGAATACTCGGATTAGCTTCGCTAAATTTTGCGCTAGGAGGAAGCAATATCTTAACGATTTGAGGCTGTTGAACACTTCTTGAAGACCGGTTCTCGTGCATGCGTGACCAACATGTTTCGAGTCTTTCGACCATTAAGCTAATCTGCTATTTGGAGGAGCAATTAGTAATAATGATTCCCCAACGCCAGTTTGTCAGAAAACCGCCCCATGTCTCAAGAATTTGCCTCGTCATGTTGGAGAACAGCGGAGGTCGGTTTTCTTGTCGTGTTATATGTTCCAGCTGCACCATCGAAGTTTTGAGAAAGGGTCTTTGTCGTCTTGTTCACATATGCTTTAGGTTTGACCGAGCACCCTCTCCCCAAAAGTTCAGCAATGACCCGACGAAAAATTACTTGTAGTGAAAGTTTGTGCTTAGGACACTTACTAAGTAACTAAATATTAGAGGTGTCAAAACGGGCTTAAAATCTATAAATTAATTTATATTTAAAGGTACGGATCATTATTGAGTTGCAACGAGCTAAGATGTATCATAAATATATAACTTAATATCTTAATGAGTCTTAAAATAGATTTTCAAATAAGTTAGAATAAACAAATTATTTTTGATTTTTTTCCTTTTTTCTTTTTTTTTGTTCTTTCTTTTTTTTTTGGTGAAATGAGGCCTAGGGTTGACCCCTCTGCCGGATTTCAAAAAAAAAAAAAAGAAAGAGAAAAAAGTAAAAGAATGATAATAAAGAGAATGAATAAATACATAAAAATTTTAACAATTATTTATAACTCATATTTTTATATGTTTTTTTTTAAATTACAAAAATTGTCCACAATATTTTGAAAATGTAATTTTTTTAAAAGATTTATAAAAACAAGTTTAAATTTAAAAATGCTTTAATAATATAGGTGTGGATAGATATGGATTGAATTAGATATGAATTGAGAAATTTACATTATAATAAATTAGTCATAAATAAATTATATAGGTTAATTTGAATTAGATCGTTCATGACTCGATTCGATTTGCACGTTTAACAGGTCTGCTAAATATCTTGAGAATTAACACTAATAAAATGATTAACGATGATAAAGATGTTGCCCCCTTTCTACTGACCTTTTCAAGCTGCAGAAAGGCAGGGAGCTTTTTCTTCTGCCTTTCATCGGAATTCGGGGAGCTGTGATTTGTTCATTGGTCACCGTCAGTCACCCCAGGCTCCAAACTCTCCCTGCCTGCAGTCCACGCCTCTTTAAATCAAACCAAATCACTCCGGAGCTCGAAACCCCCCACCATCTTCTGCGTTAGTTCGTCCGTCGCCGTCATCACTCCCACCCGCGTCCGTTTTCGTCGCCACCGCGTGCAGTCGTCGTAACCTCCGGGCCTCCCCATCCTCTCTGCACCATCGCCACCACCGTCGCCACCAGCATTATAAAAAGGCCCCACTCTCCAATCCCCCGCACTTCACTCAGTCGCTACCTCGCGAAAACCCATCTCAAAGGTCTCGCCTTTTTCGACCCCACCCGGCATCATGGTCCGCCTGAGCAACAACCTCGTGGGCATCCTCAACCTCCTCACCTTCCTCCTCTCGATCCCGATCCTCGGCGCCGGCATATGGCTCTCCAACCGGGCCAGCACCGACTGCGAGAAGTTCCTCGAGCGGCCCGTCATCGCCCTCGGCGTCTTCCTCATGATCGTCTCCCTCGCCGGCCTCGTCGGCGCGTGCTGCCGCGTGTCCTGGCTCCTCTGGCTCTACCTACTCGTCATGTTCTTGCTCATCGTCCTCTTGTTCTGCTTCACCGTGTTCGCCTTCGTCGTGACGAACAAGGGGGCCGGTGAGGCTCTCGGCGAGCGAGGGTATAAGGAGTACCGGCTCGGGGATTACTCGCATTGGTTGCAGAAGCGGGTGAACAGCACCAAGAATTGGAACAAGATCAGGAGCTGCTTGAGCGACAGCAAGGTCTGCTCGACCTTTCACGACAAGTACTTGAGCGACCCGATCGAGAAGTTTTACACCGAGCACTTGTCTGCACTTCAGGTGGGTTCAGATCTGTCCACCTTTGTTTTTGGATCTTTGTTATTCTTTCTGACTTTTGGGTTCTCTCGTGAAGATGGGAAACTTGAGATAGTGATGTTTCTTGGTTGCTTTGATTGAGATCTGACCTCGTGGACTTGACCCCAGTGTATCATTGATTGTGATTATCCGTGTTTGATTATGATGACTTGTGGTTTAAAGATTTGATCTTTTTGGATTCATTCCTGTTTCTTTTTCCCTCTTTTAAAGATGATGAATTATTCATCAAATTTTTCTGTAGGTAGTTCTTTGTGCATTCTTTTTTCTGGTCCTCAAAGATCTATTTCCACAGAAAGATGGAAGTGCTCTGACCATGAACTTTTTACCTTTTGAACTTTTCAAATTTCTCTGGGCATTACGTCGTGAACGTCAATGATACATCTTCAGAAATGCCAGCACCTTTTTTCTGTAGGAATGTCAGGTAGTCACTTTTTGCAATGGCTATTCAGCGCTTTAATCCAGGGGCATTATGCTACGTACGCACTATGCCATGATAGGTTTACAGATATTTCCTTGGCAATACTTTGTACAAATTCATTGTGCGGTTCTGATTATGATATGGTGGTTCGATATGTGTGAGTCAAATGAGGCCATGGCCAATTGCAATATATCATGACATCTGCCTGCAAACCCACTGAAAATTTGAGCACCGGGTTGTGAACTCTGTAGCGTGGTTCTAATTGACCGCATCTCACTTTTGGAGTCTGAGCTACATGTTTGTGTTTTCGTTTGCACTTGTTTTTATGTATCAGAACACGACATTCCAATGATCTTTGTTTCTTGATGTGCAGTCCGGCTGCTGCAAGCCGTCGAATGACTGCAATTTTACGTACGTGAGCCCGACCATGTGGAACAAGACTGCTGGCGCTGTCTACTCCAACCCTGATTGTGATGCGTGGGACAACGACCCCAAGGTTCTGTGCTACAATTGCCAGTCGTGCAAGGCGGGGCTGTTGCAGAATGTCAAGAGCGACTGGAAGAAGGTGGCCGTGGTCAACATCATATTCCTTCTCTTCCTCATTGTTGTATACACGGTGGGTTGCTGTGCCTTCAGGAACAATAGAGAGGACAACTCTTATGGTAGATACAAGGGGCCCTATTGAAATGGTACACTATAGCTGGATCACATGCTTGTGTACATGAGTGATTAGCGGGCGCCTTTTATGTTTTTAATTCTTGTTCAGCTGCTACAATTCGATTCAGTCGGTCCTGTACATCCTATCTTCGGGATTCAGTGATTACTCTTGCTTTATTGATTTTGGGTTAGGTAACTTTACTTGCCATGAATTTATTTGTATATATCCACTTCGCCACTCTACCTTAATCCTACAGTGTATCACTTAGCAAGGGAAATTAAGGGCAGTGGGCAGCCACAACTGGTAGCGGCTCTTACTGTGGCTGTAGTGGTGTTACTGGTTTTGTGCATCTAGACTTGGGTGTGCCATAGCTTATTGTTACTAGATCTGTTCTGCGAGTTCTCCTCTTGAGAGATGTGTTCTTTATCACTGGGTCAACTCCATTTTTTGAAATGGGCGTCTTCATTTAATGAAAGCTATGGTATCTTAGCTCATCCCTGCAGGTTTCATTTGATTAACGTAAGCGTGTAGGAGAGTAAACGTGTGGGTGAGGTGGAGCGGAAATGGTTGGTCAAAAGAAGAAAAGAAAAGGGTTGAGTACAAATGAGAAAGGAGGAAACGGTCGGCTGAGAAATTCTGTTGTGGTTGGTCTATCCGATTTTGGGGCAGCTAACCTAACCAGGCAAATTTATTGGGTTTAAGAGTAGCAATTGATTGAAGACTTTCAGGAGCAAATTATCTATAAGGTGCTAGTGACATGTTTCTGAAAATTGGAACTTCATTTGATAAGCAAGCACTTTGCAGGGAAGGTGGGTTTAACCAAAGATGAAGCATTCATGAGTCAGCCTCTTGGGTCTGGTAGCAGAACATTTGCATCAGCATTTTCCTGTCAAACCGTTCCGTTGGTTACTTCGAATGCTAATGCAATACTGTTTAAACCCAAAGAATTCTTTTGCTCTTAAAGATAATCAGGTTGCTTGGTGAATGAGAGCACAGATGAGAGAACACTGTTTTCCGAATCTCTGAATAACATATTCTTGTTTTAAATCACTGTGTATCCCATGATATTGATGTTGGTACGCTTTGCCTCGTCAATTTTTCAGAAACTGCACTTACCATCTTTGGACAGAGCTCTTCTGTGTGTGTGTGTGTTTTTTTTTGTTGGTCTTGGAGCTCTTCTGTATTTGTGGGGTTACCATCTGCATAAAGAAAACTTTGGCTCAAAGGTGACTACTTTGTACTTGCTACATTGGCAGAGCCACGGCACCAACCAATGTTGTTATCATTTTTATCAGATCCGTCAAACGTAGTAAAATTTGGCTGATCATGCTGTGATTTGGTTCTCACATTACTTACTGGCTTCAAGGTTAATCACTGATTTTGTTGCTGATCCGATAGTGTGGCACACTTTATGAATTACGTCTTGTTTTACACCGAAGTCTTGGCGGTCAAGAAACAGACAATACGATTTTACTGTTGATCAATATCCAATGAAAAGTTTGTGGTTCGTGTGTTTTTTCCCCTACAATCAATTTCATTCCCCTGCTGGCATTTCACTAGTTGGTACAAGCAAGCAACATCTGGAGTCCTGAATGTTAAAAGGACAATGGAAAAGAAGTGGTCTGTTATTAAAGTTCAGAAAGGAAATTCAAAACTTGTTGATCTAGACGGGGCTTGTTTCATCAGTCGATTTTTCTGATAAAAGAGGTTCCAATGAATCACATTTACCACATGACGGCTTCTCCAGTATCGACTCATCGGCAGATGGTTTTACGGTGTGAGCACAATCAATTTGAAGGTTGGGCTGTGTCTTTTCATTGATCTCACCGTCTTTAGCTTTGCCCCACAGCACTAAATATAAGCCGGCTACTACCCCAATTGCACCTGCCAAGCTGCAGTAGAATACAGTATGTCAATTTCTTTGAAATCCTCAATTTGTACATCAGGCTGAAAATTCAAGACTGAACTATGAAGTTCAACCTATGGAACAATAAGTCATTCTTAATACGCAAAATTGTTCCTCATGACACATAGGACTGACTCTCTAAGATAGGAATGAAGACACTACCTTCCAGTAAATATTTCTTCGTGCAGAAAAATAGCAGCCAAAATGGTTACTATAACAGTGCCCAGAGGGTTGAACATTGCAGAGAAGAGCGGGCCTCTTTGGGAAATGCACCACGACTGGACGAAGAAAGATATTCCAGATCCTACAATTCCCTACTCATGATGAGCCAAACAAGGAAAATAGCCCGTCAAACTTCAGTAATTCGTGCGAATAGTTCTAATTATGACAACTTTTATGTGGCATCTCGTGTTGAGATGAATAGCTTAGATGCAGTTACTTACAGAATACAGAATAGCAGCTATTCCGAGGTTGGAATGGATCTTCCATGCTTCAGGATCTTGTTCGAGGAATAATGTAATGACTGCACATTGAATTGTGGACATAAAACACATCCAAGCTGATAGGGATAGATGGTCAGGATGGCTTGCCGACATTGGGACCTGATTAGAAAATCATTTGCTACTTCAGTGTCAAGAATTTGAGTTGCGATGGTTACAGTTCAATACCTGCAGAATCAACCAAATCGACCAGCAACAAGCGCTTCCAAAGAGAAATACGCAACCCAGCAACCAACTGTCACCTTCAGCAGCAAAAATAGACCTTGAGCGTAGATGGAACTCTTCATTTAGAAGCTTTGGTCCCCTGAGCAACGCCATAACAATCGCTCCGCCGACGCAGACTGCCGTGCCCAATATCTTGGCTACGCTTCTTAGACTTCTTCCATTAACCTTCTCCATTCTAGAGTTTTAAAGTAGAAAAGAAATGGGGAATGCCAGTGATTAGATTTCCTAGATTAGAGCTTATGTTCTAATAACCACATTCGGGTTTCAAAGTACTTCTTTGAGGCGTGTGATCATTGTTTACATATCGGTCATCGATTCGATTTCTTCGAGCTCAAGAAAACGTTCAATTGTTCTTCATTAGCTTAATTCAGGTCTTGGCATTTGATTAGTTTTGACTTTAATTATAGGGATTGCGCGGAGGAATTATTTCTCGTAGTCTGATTATTTGAATTCCTCAAGAATAATCGGAACACAGTTTTGTGTACTTACCCAAGAGCATACGCCAGCAGAAATGTGGTTGCAGGGATAACGTTGTTTGTTGCACTAGCGATCGACGATGATGCTAAGTAAATACCCTCATAGTTAATGTTTTGATTGATTGCTACCCTGCAAATGTCCATTCTCATGTATCATACCATCCTCAAGGTGAAAAGCTCAAACATATCATTTGATATGACCCAAATAATCTTACTTCTGAGGGAAGCTTACCCAATGAAAGATGCCAAGAATATCAAAGAGAAGCTCTTCCATCCCAGTGAACTCCTGTGAGAGTCCCTGCAAAAACTCAAAATTCAGAGAGATAGAGATAGAGAGGGAGTTCAACAGAAGAGTTTAGTACCTCCCCAGGAAGGCAATAGGTGAAATGAAAAGTGTGGCAGTGGCTTGTCTATACACAACAAAGACTCTAGGGCTCACCCCTTGTAGAAAAGAAGCTCTAGCGAGCAAAGCAAGAGCTGCATAAGCGAACTGCAGGCCAATCATGGCCATGACAGGCTTGTAATCCTCAAAACCACCCATTCTTTCTCTTAGCTTCCCAAATGGTATCACTCAGCCTCAATCTGAAGCTACACAGGCTGACATATTGTAAGCAGTGTGGAACAATGGAATTTTCTCTTCTTACAAACTGGAGACACAGAGAAAGTTGTGACTTCTATGTTCCTAGGAAGGTAAGCACATGGAGACAAAACAAGAAGGAAAAGAAGAAGATGCAACATTTACACTGTCCGAACGCGTTTTTCAATAAAAAATATGGATTGCCTCAAGATGGCATCAGGTTTTACAGCAACTTGTTCAATATTTAGAATGATTCATGCATAATGCTGTCTTTCCTTATATTAAGGTCGTGTTTGGAAAGTTGAACATGAGAGGAAAGAATTAACAGGGAAAGCAAGACGGTTTAGTTCCTTTTCTGGAAGAAGAGGGATTGTGGAGACTGGAGAGTGAAGGAGAGACAGCTCGTTCCCTTCCGAGGATGCAATCATTCCTGCATTCAATGCGAAAGTTGGATTAGGACTAGGAAATTTCCTATCCGCGGCTTTCGGGAGGCGCTATTCAGATCATATCGTGTGATTTCCCATATCGTCGGTTGAATGTTTTGTCTACAAAAAATTTGTACACATCACCTTGACGAAGCCACACCACATCCATGTTTGTCTCTTTAATTTGGCACTTGACAAACCTAAAAAGAAATGCTATTGCACTTTGATCGATTCAGTCTTAAACCTTTCAAATTCTAATAAAGTCATAAACATTCTCATGTTTTGCCAAGTAGTGCTAAATAGGACGATCGGTGTTTACGTTAATAACTTTTTTTTTTACATTTGTAAATTTTCTTCTTTTTCTTAATTTTTATTTTTTTTCTTTCTTTTCCTTTTTTTAGTGCCAAGTTCTATGAGGGCCGATCTACCCTTGCCGACCACAAACGAGGGCCGGTGACCCTCGTCCGCCATTGGGCAAGGCCTTTGCGGCCCTCGCCGGTCCGGACTAGGGCTGCATCCTTTGCCCGCGGCCAATGAGGGCCTGAAGGCCCCCTCACTTGTGATCGGTGTGTGTTGTAGTGACCCTCACCGAACTTGGGAGGAAAAAAAGCAAAAATAAAGAAGAAAGAAAAAATTATAAAAAAATTCATAAAATTTTATAAGAATTATATAAATTGTCCATCTCGACGCCGGTCGTGTCATGTAGGATGGCCGGCGTTCAAGTTGTCTATTTTTGGCTAAAATTCACGGGATGGACTCAATTGGCAAAACATGAAAAATGTTTATGACTCAATTCTAAAATTAAAAGGTTTAAGATCGAACTGGCCAAAATGCTATAGCTTTGAGGACTTTTTTCTAACAATTTTCACATTGGTGGATTGTTCTATACATTGTTGAACAAACTCTGCTCTCATGGACCAAGTCTGAAACTTGTCGATAATAACTCAATGTTTACCATTTTTGTGTGTCTAACAAATATAAGATCTAATAAGGTTAGGCTTTGTCTGTTTCATTGTTTTGAAGCGGCATGATGCCAACTCACGGCTCATTGTAAGCAATTATCGTCATCTTCCCTCAGCATACATGCAACAGTGTGATGAATCAGTGATGTGGTTTGGGACATTTGGGGGATTACCGAAAAGAAGATCCCCGTCAATGAGTGACGAACGTGGATTTCTTTTTGTGTCGATCCTGCTACGTTAGATTACAAGGATCATATAAAAGGAATTGGGTTTCACAGCGATAGTCAAAAGTTTTATGACCGTATCAGTCTGATTTGGTATGCATTTTCAGTGGGGCTAATCCTTCAAGAATTAAGAATTTACTGATCCATGGTGGATCTTCCTCTAAAGAAAACAGTTCTCGTGTAATCGGAAAAATTATCCAAAAAGTCCTGAATCTCTTATACAAGGGCCAATTTAGGGCCTGTTTGTTTTAGCATTTTCAAAGGGATTTTGGGGCTCTAAAGTCCCTTGGCCAAATGCAAATAGCGTTTGGTTCGTTTTTTGCTCAACTTTGAAAAAATGTAATTGCATTTTTAAATGCCCCTAAAGGCCTTTGGCCTAAAGGTCATGATGGAAACTGTAGCTTATATTTCACTGGATGTCTGTCCATAGACTTGTACACCGAAACCTCAAGGACTAAGGGCAAACATGTGGTGAAGAGCATCATGACCAACGATTGGCGACTCCTATCCGGGGCCCGGCGACCCCCACCGATTCTTGCCGACCACTTCCCCATCATCGCTGGCTCTTCTAGGCGGTGGTTTCAGCACTTGCGGTTGGTTCCTTTTTTTTTCTTTCTAAAATTAATTTTAATAAACATTAAATTAAAAATCGGATTCTAATCAAAATGACATCGTTTTAATCATATCATCACTACGTAGGAGTGAGAAAATATTTTTAAAAAAGCCACATCAACATTTTTCGTTAGCCAAATTAGACGAAGTTAACGAAAAGACTCGATTGTATCAATTGGACAAATTTTAGGACTCAATTGCATTTTCTTAACAAGTTTTGAGATCTTTAGTGAACATATCCCTAGATTAAATAATAAGAAAAGTAAGAAAAAATATATAGGCGAAGGAGGGCCTAGTTTCTTTTTTTGTGTGGTTTATTTTATAAATTTTATCTTTTTTAAATTTTTTAGTTTAAAAATAGAAAAAGGAAAAAAAAATTTAAAAAAGCAAAGCACGAAAATGCTCTTGATCAGCCAGTGATGTCAAGTCATTTTTTGAGACCGACATAGCCACTTCGGTCTTTATTTGAAATAATATTTACTTTAAACCCTTAATTAGAGAACGTGATAAGTTCACCTTGAGTCCAAACACTTGGTGTCCTTTCAAGAAGCTTGATATTTCATGAGTCCATAGAACACAATTAGAACCATTCAAAATAGTTTCGATGGGCATTAAGACTTCCAATTTACCCATAAAATGCAATTTATCAGCCTAAAAACAGCAAAACCGATGTGGAATGTGAAGAAACGAAACCAGTACTTCGAGAGCAAATATGGAAATAAAGTTCTATTAGTTCATCCGAGACTTTCCTGGCGAATTAATCCTGAGGTGCTAGTTTCATGTTTCTGAAAATGGGAACTTCATTTCATCGGCCGCAACCTTACAGGGAAGATGGGCGTAACCAAAGATGTAGAATTCATGAGTCAGCCTCTTGAGTATGGTTGGAGAACATTGCATCAGCATTTTCCTGTCAAACTGGTCCACTGGTTACTTCCAATGCGAATTCGATACTGGCTAAACTCAAAGAATTGTTTTGCTCTTAAAGATAATTGGGCTGCTTGGTGGGTGAGAACATAGATGAGACAACACAGTTTTTGGAATCTCTGAATAACATCTTGTTGTCTTTAATCACTGTATATCTCATGAGTTCGATGTTGGTACACTTTGCCTCATCAGTGTTTCAGAAATTGCACTTGACATCTTTGGACAGGGCTCTTCTGCATTTGTTGGGTTACCATCTGCAATAAGAAAATTTGGGCTCAAAGGTGACTACTTTGTACTTACCACATTGGCAGAGCCTGGGCACAGGGCTGATCTTTCAATACTTACTGGTTCAAGGTTAATCACTGATTTTCTTGTTGATTCAATAGTGTAGCACAGTTTTTGAATTGTCTTGTTTTACACTGAACTCTTGGCAGTCAAGAAATAGCGAATGCGATTTTACTGTTGTTCGACACCCATTCAAAAGTTCATGGTTCGTGTTTTTATCCCTTCAATCACGAACCTATACCGAATCAGTCTCCTTCTCCTGCTTGCATTTCAATAGTTGGTAAAAGCAACATCTGACGTCCTAAATGTTAAAATGACAATGGAAGGAAGTACAGTATGTGCTATTCAAACACATAAGGGAAATTCGCAAAATTTGTCGTTCTAGACGGGGCTTGTTTCTTCAGCTGTTTTATCTGATAACAGAGGTTCCGATAAATCACATTTACAACTTGACCACTTCTCCAGTAACGACTCATCGGCAGATGGTTTTTCGGTGCTAGCACAATCAATTTGAAGCTAGGGCTCTGTCTCTTCATTGATCTCAATGTCTATAGCTTTACCCCACAGCACTAAATATAAACCAGCTACTACCCCAATTGCACCTGCCAAGCTGCAGTAGAATAGAGTATGTCAATTTCTTGAAAAGCATCAATTTCTACTTCAGACTGAAAATTCAAGATCGAAGTATGAAGTTCAATCTATGGAAAAGTAAGTTCATCTTAATAGGCAAAATTATTCCTACACAGGACTGACTGTCCAATATAGGAATGAAGACCCTACCTTCCGGTATGTATTTCTTCGTGCAGAAATATAGCAGCCATAATGGTTACTATTACAGTGCTCAGAGGGCTGAACGTCGCAGATATGAGAGGACCCCTTTGGGAAATGCACCACGACTGGACGAAGAAAGAAGATCCTACAATTCCCTATTCACAACGAGCCAAACAAAGAAAATAGAATGTCAAACTTCATTAATTCGCATGAATAGTTCCAATTATGACAACTTTCATGTGGCACCTCTTGTTGAGATGAGCAGCTTTGATGTAGTTACTTACAGCATACAGAATAGCAGCTACTCGGAGCTTGGAATGGATCTTCCATGCTTCAGGATCTTGTTCTAGGAATAAAGTAATGACTGCACATTGAATTGTGGATATAAAACTCATCCAAGCCGATAGAGATAGATGGTCGGGATGGCTTGCTGACATTGGGCCCTGATTAGATAATTATGGGCTACTTCAGTGACCCTAATGGTGTGTATGCAAGTTTTGACGGATTACAGTTCAATACCTGCAGAATGAGCCAAATCGACCAGCAGCAAGCGCTTGCAATGAGAAATACGCAACCCAGCAACCAACTGTCATCTTCAGCAGCAAAAATAGTCCTCGCACGCGGATGGAACTCTGCATCTGGAAGCTTTGGTCCCCTGAGCAATGCCATAACAATTGCTCCGCCGACACAGACTGCCGTGCCCAATATCTTGGCAATGCTCCTTAGACTTCTGACATTAATCTTCTCCATTCTCAAGTTTTAAAGCAACACAGAGATGCGGAATGTCAGTGGTTAGAATTCCAACATCAGAACTTATGTTCCTAGTAACCACATTTAAGTTTCGAAGTGCTCCTTTGAGGTGTGTGATCCTTCTTTAGATGTCAGTCATTGATTCGATTTCTATGAGCTCAGGAAAACGTCTGTTTGTTTTTCATTAGCTTAATTCAGGTCATTGGCTTTTAATTAGTTTCGACTTTATTTATGGGGATTGTATGAGGGCAATTATTTCCGATAGTCTGCTTATTTGAATTCCTCAAGAATAAACGAACACATTTAGGTGTATGTACCCAAGAGCGGATGCCATCAGAAATGTGGTTGCAGGGACAAGATTGTTCATTGCACTAGCCATCGATGATGAGGCTAAGTACATGCCCTCAAAGTAAATGTTTTGATGGATTGCTACCCTGCAAGTGTCCATTCTCACGAATCATACGATCTTCGAGGTGAAAAACACAAACTTCTGAGGGAAACTTACCCAATGTGAGATGCCAAGAATATCAAAGAGAGACTCTTCCATCCCAACGAAGTCCTGTGAGACCTCCTGCAAAAAATCGACATTGAGAGAGAGAGAGAGAGAGAGAGAGAGAGAGTCCAACAGAAGAGTTCAGTACCTCCACAAGAAGGCAACAGGTGAAATGAAAACTGTAGCTGTGGCTTGTCTATACACAACAAAGACTCCAAGGCTCAACCCTTGTAAAAAAGAAGCTCTAGCGAACAGAGCAAGAGCTGCATAAGTAAACTGCACCCCAAACATGGCCATGACAGGCTTGTGATCATCAAACCCACCCATCCTTTTTCTTAGCTTCTCGAATGATATCACTCAGCCTTAATATAAAGCCACAAAGGCTGACAGATTATAAGTAGTGTGGAACAACGGGATGGTGTTTGCATCTGCACTTCTTTGTGTATAAACTTACAAATCGGAGACACAGAGAAAGTTGTGACTTGACTTTTATGTTCCTAGGAAGGCAATATCAGGATTGCCTCAGGTTTTACAGTAACTTGTTCATTATTTGGAATCGATATACCATAACAATAGCAACGATTCTCAGGCAAGATGCTTTCTTTCCTCATTCTAAGACTGCGTTTTTTTTCGGTCAGATCAAAGACTGCGTTTAGAAGGTTAAACATCAGCGGAAAGAATTAATAATGAAAGCAAGACGATTTAGTTCCTTTTCTGGAAGAAGAGAGATTGTAGATGTTGGAGATATGTCTTGAATTTGAGTCCAAAAGGAAAGTTTCCTAATTTTTACAGGTTTCTTATTTTGAATAGGTTTCCTAATTGATGGTTTCATATTTTGGATTAAACCCTTGCTTATAAATGAGAAGCGGATGTTTTTTGTGAAGAAAATCAAAGAGGAGTTTTTGCTAGTGAATTACATCACTAGTGTTTGAAGTCAATTAAATCTCGTGAGTAAAATTAGTAAATTCCTAATTGAAATTGAGAGATTATTTTATGAGAAATTCGAAGCTAAACACTTGTGAGTTATAATCTTCATTGTATCGCTTGATCTATAGTGAAATTTCTTATTTCTCTTTCTGTGGATGTAGATCTTTACAATCAAATCACGTAAATCTCGTGTCCAGTATTTTTTTGTCTATTTTATTGTTCAATCACTTGCTTCGCACGTTAGTACGGAATGAGGGGAAGAGAGCCGTTCCCTCCCAAGATGCAACCATTGCTACGTTCATTACAAAAGTTGGATTAGGAGAAGGAAATTCCCTACCCCTATATACTGTGGCTTTCGGGAGGTATTATTCAGAAGTCAACATGTGATTTTCTGTAACTTTTTTTTTTTTTTGTCTTAAGTTTTCTATAACTCCACTGGAATGTTTTGTCAACAAAAATTTGTACACGTCACCTTGACTAAGCCACCCTTATCGATGTCTAGACATGGCTGGTTCCACGGAACCGTCGGTTCCGGTTCAGAACCGTTCGTCCTCCAAAAGGTGGAACCAGCGGTTCCGAGCCGATTCCGGTTCCGTTTTTTTAAATTTAATTTTTAAAATAATAAATAAAAAAATAAACATAAAAAAATTATAAATTATAAATTATAAATTATAATCAAATTGTACATTTAATAAAATTTCAAAAAAAAAAAGAGAGAGGAGGAATGGACTTGAACTTAATGAATTATCATTAAGCGCCTACATATCTTCTTGGGGATTTAGAAGAATCAAAGCCCACGTAGTTCTTTTACCTTTGCTAACCCCAACTTACCTCATCGTCAATCGTCGCTACCCGTTGTGGTACCCATGGCGGTGGTATCGCCACAATCTTCACTAAAAAATTCGTGTTCTCGATCCAGGTCTTGGTGTCGAATCTAGCCTTCGTCCAATTGTCGACACAAGCTTGAGCTTCCATGCACTCGGACTTAATCTTGAACGGCGAGAGTCCAAAACTAATCGTTCGGCGCTAAATGCTTGTTCCACTCGCAACTGTTGAAGAAGGAGTTGCTAATATTTGGCGAGCGATGAGGGCGAGAACTGGGTAATTGTTTGAGTGAATCTTCCACCACTCTAGGATTTGAAAATCTGTACTATGTTCGGCATCATGAAACTCAAATTGAGTGGTTAAATATTTTTGTAATTTAGAAATACTACATGTTGTCCCTTTTTTTTTTTTTTGTCTACTCTTAAGCATATCGTACCCTATACTAAGTGAACTACCGGTTTCGCCGTGAGAGCGATAGTTTGTAAAGATCCACTATCACTTAAATCACATCTATCACAAAATTCTCCATATAATAATATTATAGATTCTTTAACTTCTCCTTGTATAATTGAAATATCTATTACATCTTGTAAATGTAAACAATCATAATAATACACATTCGGATAATCCAAAGCAAACCATCTAATTTAATACGTGGATAAAAAATAATACCAACTAAATAGACAAGAGGAATTTTGAAATAATAATGCAACCATTTTTCTCGCATTACTAAAATAGTCCGACCTAATTCAAGTATCTTTTTCATATTCGCTAAAAACATTACCAATATTAACACACTCTATTAAAAATAAATATGTAGTAGGATAATAAATACCAGATAAAGAATTAGTAGCATCATTAAAAATTTTCAAAAAATCTAAATTTTTTTGCAAACGTCCCAATGTTGCGGAAGTAAAGTAATTTCTGGAATATTTTGCGAAATAAACATACACAATAAATCTTTGTAATCAAAAGTTTGATGAAGCAACTCGTAGGTAGAATTCCAACAAGTCGAAATATTTTTTGGAAACATTTTTGCTCTTCTCCCATGTTGTTTACAAAATTTTCCCCATGCTTTCATAAAATGGGCATGACTTCATAAAAATTTAATTGCACCCTTTATTGGGGAGAGAGAAGTCTCAAGAGTTCGTAAATCATCTTGTATACATAAAGTTAAAACATGACAAGCACATCTAATGTGAAAAAATTATCCGCCAAAAGAGGGTTTGCAAATATTTTCTAATTCGGGGAATGGAAGCGATATTTGCGGCGGCATTATCAAAATCAATTGAAAATACTTTATTTATCAAAGTATATTCTTCTAAAACTTGCCTAATTATTATATAAATATTATGAGCCGAATATTTTTCATCAAAAACTTGAAATGCAAGAAGTCTTTTTTGAATGGTTCGGTCAGTCACCTATCTAATGACACGTAACACCCATATAAGAATGAATTTGTCGGGGATCACTCCAAATATCGATACCTAAATACACATGTCCATTGAATTTCGAAAAATTTTTTGCTAAAGTTTTTTTTTTTTTTATAAAGATGCAAAAGTTCGCATTTAAGAGTATTTTTTGGAATAGTTAGTACTTGAGAAACCAACGTAGTATGTATCAAATATTTCAAAATAAAATTTTCATCGGTAGTAAACGGAGCATGAACAAGGGCAACATATTCAGCTAATGTTTGTTTATAAAGTGCATCGGTGTAATGAGAATAAAGGATGAGTATTAGGATTGGCGTACCCGGAAATTTGTTGTTGCCTAGTGTCGATTTCCGCTTGCGTTGGATGTTTTTTAGTCGGATGCCGACGGAATGTTCCGTAACCATCTCTTTTGGTAAATTTATATGTTTGCGAACAATATTTACAATTTATATTGTACTTATCTTCGCTTTCATCATATACTTTGTCAAAGTATAGCCACAAGTCGAATGTACTCTCTCGGCCCTTTCGTTCGGATCATTTCCCGTCGACGTTTTTTCGACACTAGTAGGAGGATAAAGATTTTCTTGTGTTGAGACGTGTTCGACATTCGTAATGGGAACAACGTTAATATTATCATCGTCGTCTTCCCAATATGTATACTCACGGGGATCATATTCAAGAATAGGATGTTCGGAATCTCCCATCGTACATCTTACCCTTTCCAATATTTTCGCTACCACTTTTCATTTTTGAGAGAATTGAGGCGGGATTGAGAGAATTGAGAGAATTGAGAGAATTGTTGAGAGGATTTGTAAGAAAAATGAAAGGGAGAGAATTGATATTTATAGAGAAAAGGATGGTTATTTAACTTTAAAAAAATCATTTTTTTTGCCAAATGGCCGCTGCATTTGGCCCCTGCAAATTGCAACGGCTCTTTGGGCCGTTGGGGCCCGGAGGCCCTTTTTAAAAAAAAAAATCCTGTAGGAATTGTGGGCCCAGTCAACGGGCAGGTTTTGGGCCGATTTGGCTCCCGATTCCATTTAGCCATGTCTATCGATGTCCATTAGCACCTAGCAAACCTACAAAGAAATGCTTTTCTAGTGCTAGAAGATGGACATTCCTCTGTCTCCCTCTCTACTAACCAAGAGTTAAGATCAAATAAAGAGAAATGGGAAAGATACGGGTGTCGTCGACGAACATGGCATTTTTCTGACAAGTAACCTGCGATAGGATATGGAACGAGGTTAGGCTTTGTCTGTTTCATCGTGTTGAAGCGGCCTTCATGAGCATGACAGCTCACAGTAAGCAATCATTCCCATCCTCCGCTCATCGTGCATGCAACAGCCGTGCAAATATTAAGGGTGTCAGAACTGAACTAATAATTGAATTGAACCAAATGGAATTGAAATTTTGTGAATTTTCAGTTCAGTTTAATTGTCAGGTCAAGCCGTAATTTTTTTATCAGTTAAGTTTTTGTCGATTTAGTTCCGTTGACTGAACCGATCTGCAAAAAAATATTGACCTTAAATACAAAGTCATTCAGGGTTCAGTCACGCAAACCACTTCCAGAGTCTGTTCCAGCAAGCCGAGGAACAATTCGGGTTCCACCACGAGACGGGCTTGACGATACGTTGCGGAGAGGGGGAGTTCGTGTCCCTCTGCTTTGGCCACAGAGAAGAGTTCCATTTTCCGAAACAGAGTCTCAGATAGGGAAAAAGGTGGGCTTGGGTTTGGCCTTCTGGGTTTCTTTTCTTTTTCAAATTTGTTAGGGGTTTGGCCATCTGGGTTTATTTATTTTTTTCAAATTTTCAAGGGGTTGGGCAGATATGAGAATCTACTCTCTGCTTTTTCATACTCGTGCCTATTGAAATCAGATGCGACAAGACGAATTCTAAGGATGTGTAGTTTTTAAGTTAGTTTGCATATTGGAGGAGTTGAACTCATGTTGGATGATTTGGCCGTCTGGTAGCGGTTTTCACTTGGGTGGTCGATTTTAACTATCTTCTTGTCCTGAGAATGATGAGCGATTATGTTAAGTGAATGGGCTCCACGAAATTTAAACGATTTTGCTGGTTGAAGCTCCAATGTGTTTTGTCGGGTTTAGATATGATGTCTGTGCAACCCGAGAAAGTGGAAAACGTGGCTTGTTGGTGTAGTTCTCTTATTGCAAAGACTTTTTGAAAAGACTGCATGTGGTCAATCACAATTCCTTGTAAGATTCTAGTGCAGTGGAATGGGAAGCTTTCTTGTGTGGATCCTATGGATGCTACTGTGTTGGATTGGTTTACTTGTTGCTTCAGTTGTTTTTGGTGTTCTGAATTTGGATTGGTTGTTCTGTTGATAATTGGATGCTGTCAATAGTAAATAAGTGCATCGGGTTTGCAATTTTTCTTTTATCTCACTATGTCAGATTCTTATCTTGTCTGAGTGCTCAATCTCGTTTACTCTAGTGGGACTTATGCGATTCTTGTTAGCATGTGTTTTGTCATTTACAAGATTCTTATGTAATTTTTTACTTGTTTTTTTATAGATGGATTCAATGAGTGAAGCTACTGGCACGTATAAAAGGAGGTCGATGAGATCCGATGCGTGTGATCACTTTAAAGTGATAGATGATGGCCTAGGTAAAGGTGAATGTGTATATTGTGAGGCTCCTATTGTTTTTAAGCATGGGACAATTGCAATGCTTAACCATTTAAAAGAGATGTAAGCAATATCCTTAAGGGAACATGGAGAAAAGGCAAAAATATGCATCGGGTCAACTTGTTGGGTTAGGTAGTTCAGCTAGTCCATGGAAATTAGACCAAGATGTAAGTCGAAATGACCTAGCCGCCATGTTCATTAGTGCTGAATTGCCTCTCAAGTTTGTAGAAAATGAGGCATTTCGAAAATTCCTAAGGGCAATCCAACCGAAGTTTTTAATCCCCTCGAGAAACACCTTGGGCAAGCTTGTTATGACTTATTCTTGAGAGCAAAGAAACAAATTAAAGACATATTTTTCTGATACATCTCCAAGAGTATGCCTTGCAACCGATACATGGATCTCGTGTCAAAACTTGAGTTATATGTGTCTCACCCCACATTTTGTAGACTCTGAATGGAAGTTGCAAAAAGAATTTTGAATTTTTGTCAAAATTCGAGACATTCAGGTGAGATTATAGGAAAAGCGGTGGAGAAATGTTTAATTGGTTGGGGCATTAAAAATATTTTTTCTATCATCATGGATGATGCAAGCTCTAATGACTTGGGAGTTTAACACTCGAAAAAGAGACTCATCCATTGGGACTCTCTACTCTTGAATGATGAGTTACTCTACATGAGATGTTGTGCACATAAATTGAGCTTGATTGTGAGAGAGGGATTGAAAGACATGGATGATTAATCGTTTTTATGAAAGCAATTGGGCGGAAACTTTAAGTATTTTGGCGACGTGAACAACATCAGTCTATCTTTGTTCATTGCTTGCATACTATACACTCGACATAAGTGGGAATCGTTTTGATGAAAGCAATCGGGTGGAAACTTTAAGAGATAATGTAACAACATCTCTAAAGTTCTTGTTTGAGCAATATCGCACCGGTCCATGCTCCCAAAGCAACTTGAGGTTGAAGGTTACAAGAACAACAAGCGTGGTAAAGTCTCCAGTGGTTGGTGCGAATATTTTGACTGAAGTGCATCTTAGCGAAATGAGACAACAATATTCAAGAAAATCTGAATTAGATAAGTATTTGGAAGAAGATCATGAACGTTGTAGTGCTGATTTTGATATCTTAACTTGGTGGAAAGTCAATTCTTCAAGATATCCTATCTTTCTTCCATTACTCGGGATATTTTGGCAATGCCCATCTCTACTCTAGCATCAGTTTGTATTCAGCATAGGAGGTCGGTACTTGACATGTTTCGTAGCTCCTTGACCCCAGCATGGTGGAGGCTCATGTGTGTACTCAAGATTGGTTATGATCTGCACCACTTTTAATTTCAATTGAGGAGAACTTAGCGTAACTCGAAAATTTTGAGTCGTAAGAAATTACCGTGGAATTTTTATACCTTTCATATTTCAATAGATATTATAATTCTCATTTTCATTGTGAATTTAATGCGATTTGTTAACTGCAACCATAAGCTTAACTCGAAATTGATTTCTCTTGACGATTGATGAATAGGTAATGACTATTAGCTTTCTTTTCTGTTCTAATTGCTGTTTTTGTTCTATGACTTCTTGTACCTTCGTCGTGTGTCGCGATTAGAGTGTTCTGTTTAGCGGCCGCCATTTTAATCGCCCACCTTTATCGAGTAGTCTTTATCCCATTGCAGGTTCCTCTATTCTTTGTTTTTTCCTCTGCCTATTATTATGCAGCATTGTGTGATTCCCAAGTAATTGGTCCTTGGGGTTCGTCGGAGTAAGCATTGGTCGAAGACAGGTTTTACATCGGATGTTTTTCTGGGTGGTTGTTGTGATTCCGAAAAGCCTTGACATGCCGGTTTTTCTTTTGCTCAAGTTATATCGTATTGCCAAATAGCTGACTGTTTTTCTGGGTGGTCATTCTATTGTAAGCAAAATTTATTATGGTGGGTAAGTTTGACTTGTTCCATTCTTGCTTTGATCTTCATACAATTAGATCATCATGAGTTCTATCGTGATCCCCATAATTTTGGTCATCCTAAGGTTCTCATTGGTTGAATAGAAAATTTGAGGTGTAAACACAGATCATTTCAAAACTTATAGTGAAGTTTTGCCAAGGGGGAACATCTTAGCTCTGCATAAGAAGTGGCAAGCATTTTCATCTTCAAACTTGGCTCTTCATCTCTTGTGGCTGCACTGATTGAAGATTGCATCAAATATGACATGAGCATGAACTTACATTGAGGACTTGGAATGGGATTAATGCATTTTCTTATCATACTTGTGCATGTATAGTGAAAGCGTTAGTGGCAGCTTAATTTTGGATTCTTTTGGTTTTAATGTCTAATAGTTTTCCTCCTATTTGTCAGTCTTAAGTTATGTAGTGGTATATTTTGCAGGAACTTTTGGACACATATTGTATTTGTATGAGAGCGACGTCGAAGTAGCGGAAGGATTTAGTTACACATGCTGCAAAGTGAACCTGAGCACTTCATTTTCTTGCATTTGCTATTATCACATGTAGATTCTTTTTTTTGTAAGGATTAAGAATTACTATTATCACATGTAGATTCTATTTTTGATTTTTATTTTTTCATTGGTGATACGAGGAGTATACTGGGACTTGGAGAAATCGATTGGCATTCACATCCATGAAATATTTAGCAATTAATTAATAACTCTACACTATTCACTTGAATTTTAATAGCAAATCGGTTGTGAAGGGTTAGATACGGAGCAAGAGCAAAAATAAAAAAAAAAATAAAAAATCGAATTGAACTAAGTTTTTCAGTTCGGTTCGGACGGGTTTTGGTTCATTTCGGGCATATTCCTTAATAGTTTAGTTCACTTGGGTTATTCAAATAGTTGAACTAAACTGATCCATTGACACCCTACCAAATACGGTCGTCCCTCACATGCATGTGGGTCGAAATGAATATAAACCGTATAATAAAAGGGTCATGTGGTTTGGGGATATTCGGGGAAGAAGATGCCAGTCAACGAGGCGCCAATTCTATACATAAATAAATAAAGAGGAATATGTTGACTATTTGACCAAAAAAAAAAAGAATATGTTAACTAGAAGTTTTAAAAATTACCAAGAAAGTGCAATGGAGTCCTAAAATTTGTAAAAAGTGCAATCAAGTCCTAAAACTTGTTAAATTAGTGTAATCAAGTCCTTCCATTAACTCTGTCTAATTTGGCTAACGGAAAATGTTGACAAGATTTTTTTAAATATTTTCTTCCTCTTATGTGGCAATGACGTGACTAAAAAGACGTCCAAGATCGATTTTGAATATGTTAAAATAAATTTACAAAATAAGGTAAATAAAAAAAAATATTTGAATGCCGTTCTTTGGTTCTACGTTTGCTTCTACATTTTTTTTAATTTACCTTATTTTTAAAATTAATTTAAATAAGTGTACACTAGACATCGGGTTTTAGACCAAAACGACGTCATTTTAGCCACGTCATCGACATATAGGTGAGAGAAAATATTAAATGGGTGCCTGGATCCGCTTCGATTCGTTTTGTTTTGTATATATATATATAGTTGTTTATTTACCTCATTTTATATTCAAATTGATCTATATTTAAAATAAGTTTTGGATCAAAACGATGTTCTTTTAGCAACGTCGGAGAAAATATTTAAAAAAAATCACGTCAGCATTTTTTGCTAGATAAATTGGATAGAGTTTACGAAAGGACTCGATTGTATCAATTTGACAAGTTTTATGACTCAAAAGTATTTTTTACAAGTTTTAGGACTCAATTATCTTCATGACAAGTTTTAGAACTTTCAATGAGCATATCCAATAAAAAAGCATAAACTTTAGGTGTAGTCCCAATTCTAGCCCAAACTTTATTTTGTATTAAAAGAAAGCACCAACTTTGACCGGCACCCCAAATATGGCCCCTGCTGACCCTCCGCCCACAGTCACCGTTAGTTATCCGACGAGGCATTTCCAAGTCAGCAATATATCCACCTCAACAAGCTGCGTGGGATTTTGAGGCAAAATTACATTGTTTGCATGTCTTTATTTCTTCATCTTCCATTTATGCAATTTGGGGAAGTTCCCTCTAGGGTCTCATGTCTTCATTGTAATACACCCGGGAGTCTTCAATTCGTTTTATGATCTTGCATTCGCTCGCTCATTCTCTCACACAAATTCACTCACCCTCTCGCATACTAATACTCGATCGCTTGAAGACGTCATTTCAATATGAAATTTTGTATGTCAAGGATTTGTACTTGGTCAAGACTTGAAGCTGACAGAGCACTGATGACATTGAATAGGCTTCATAGCCATTTGTGTTGGTTCATTTTCATGCATGGGTTCCATGTATTTTCTTTTCTGAGTTGGGTTTCTAAGTACTTCGTTACTTTATTCAAGAGTCACTTGACTATATCTAATGAAAAGTCATTCTGAGTTTTTTGCCGTGTTTTGTGCATTTAATAATAAAATACATACTCAATTTTCTGTTCCTGTCATATTCTTTCAAGTGGTAATGCCAAAAAATATTTTTCTTATCTTTTTTCTGAGTTCATGCCGTAACGGAGCGTCCTTCATCAATCTACTTGTTCATATACACCGCAACAAAATAGCGTCGCCAAATGGCAAAACCGCTGCTTGTTAGAAGTTGCTCAATTGTTAATGATTGAAATAAAGATAGACAAATCCTTTCGACTTAAGTTGTTAGGACTGCATGTTATCTTTTGAACCACATCTCGTCCCCTATTTTTTAGGGTGCAACTCCACACTCTCTTCTTTTTCCTTATGTATCCTTATTTCATTTACCACCTCGTATATTTGGTTGTGTTGCTATATTTACGACCATCATACAAGGCTTTATAAACTAGACCGTAGGTCTCTTAAAGGCATTTTTGTGGGGTATTCTCGTACGCAAAAAGTTACCGTTGTTACTATCCTTCTTTACATAAGTATTTTACCACTGGATGTTTTCATCTTTGAGTTTGTTGTTTATTCTAATGAACCAATGGAATTTCCTTTAGTGGATGATGATTCCTTTACCTATGTTATTGTGAAATCCACTTCGGACTCTCCACCCACTCCTCCACCAGTCCAGCATGTATACAGTAGATGCCTCGTCGCATGTGGAGCCCCTGTAGATGTACCTCCACCTATTTCGTCTTCCGAGTATGAGGTAACCCAATCCACACTGACTTCTTCGTCTTTTGAGTTTGAGGTAAGCTTGTTACACACTTCACTTGATATCCCCATAGCACATCGGAGTTCGTAGTTGTACCCAGCACCCTATGGCCCAGTTTATCTCTTATTCGGTGCATCCGCCTCTTTTCGTGCTAGTTTGGTCACCGTTTATATATATATATATATATATATATATATATATATATATATATATATATATATATATATCCAATTCCTAAAAATGTTGTTGAAGCATTATCTAGTCCAAGTTGAAGGATATGTATGAAGGAAGAACTATTGGCCTTGGACCAAAACTAGACTTGGAATCTTGTTCCTCTACCAATAGGGAAGAGCGCTATTGGATATAAATGGGTGTTTTCTTGTCAAGGTTAATCCCGATGATTCTCTTGCTCGCTTCAAGGCTAGATTGGTTACTAAAGATAATGCATAGGTTTATGGGGTCGATTATGGTGATACTTTCTCTCTAGTGGTTAAGATGACCTTTCTCCGCCTTTTACTTTCTTTAGCTGTTTTTGCTTGTTGGCATCTTTTTTAGCTTGATATTAAAAATTGCTTTCTTCATGGTGATTTACATTAAGAGGTGTATATGGAGCAACCACTCGGGGTTATTACCTAGGAGGAGTCTGGCCATGTCTACCATATGAAGAAATCTTTATATGATTTGAAGCAGTCTCCCGAGCTTGGTTTGGGAGGTTTAACGAGGTGGTGCTCTAGTTTGGACTATTTAGATATAGTGAATATCATTCTATGTTTTCCCGTGTCTCTAGAGCTGATAAGATTTTCTTGTAGTTTATGTGGATGATATTGTCATAATTAGAGATGATTCTATAGGGATTGATGAGTTGAACTTGTATTTACAATAGCGGTTTCAAACAAAGGATTTGGGACGACTATTTTTTTGGTATCAAAGTGCATAGGCGAAGAAAGGTATTCATATCTCACAATGCAAGCATGTTTTGAATTTGTTTATAGAGACGAGTATGCTAGGAGCTAAACCACTAGATACACCAACGGAACCTAGCTCGAAATTGATGGCATAGGACAATGAGCTGTTAGATAATCTAGAACAGTATCGAAGGCTTGTTGGAAAATTAAAATATTTGATTGTCACTCGACTAGATATTTCATTTCTTGTAAGTATTGTAAGTTAGTCTATGACTTCCCCACATACCTCTCATTGGTATGATGTAGTCAAAATTTTGAGAAACTTGAAGAAAGCTCCGGGTCGTGGTCTCTTCTATAGGGATCATAGTCACATAAGGGTGGAAGCATTTTCGGATGCCGATTGGGCTGGGTCTCCTACGGATAAGAAGGTCTACATTGGGTTACTTGCACCTTTGTGGGAGGAAACCTAGTAGCTTGGAAGAGTAAGAAGCAAAATCCTGTGGCTAGATTCTAGTGCAAAATCGGGATACAAATTATAGCTCAAGCTACTTGTGATTTAGTCTGGATGCGTTAATTACTAGTTGAACTTGGATTCAAATATCCTGCACCAAAGGAGTTGTGGTGTGATATTCATGCAATTATCCATATTGCTTCAAATCCAATACTTCATGAGCGTACAAGCATATTAAAGTTGATTATCACTTTGTCCGTGAGAAGCTTCGGACTGGAATTATTTCTACTAGTCATGTTAGGACCGGTTAATAGCTAGCGGATATTTTCACCAAGTGTTTAGGGAGTAGTAGGGTTGAGTATATTGTAACAAGCTGGGCATGCTTGATAACTATGCTCCAGCTTGAGGGGTCATTAATACTAAGAGGGTTATTATGGTCATTAATTGTTACTTAGTTAATTTAAAAGTGAGGAGCAAAAAACTCTAATCAGTTTTGACGCTCGCCTCTTTTGTTCTATGTCAATTTTCTACACATCCGAGTGGGGCAGCTAACCTAACCCGGCAAATTAACGGTGTTTAAGAGTAACAATTCATTGGAGACTTTCATGGCGAATTTATATTGAGGTGCCAGTTTCATGTTTCTGAAAATTGCAACTTCATTGGATAAGCAACAACCTTCCGGGGAAGGTGGGCTTAACCAAAGATGAAGAATTCATGAGTCTGCCTCTTTTTGTATGGTTGGAGAACAGTGCATCAGCATTTTCCTGTCAAACCGTTCCACTGGTTACTTTGAATGCTAATACATTGGTTAAACCCAAAGAATTCTGTTTTGCTTTTAAAAATAATTGGGTTGCTTGGTGTGTGAGGATATAGATGAGAGAGCACAGTTTTTGGAATCTCTGAATAACATCTTGTTTTAAATCACTGTGTATCTCATCAGATTGATGTTGCTACACTTTGCCTCGTCAACTTTTCAGAATTTGCACTTAACATCTTGGGACGGAGCCCTTCTGCATTTGTGGGGTTAACATCTGCATAAGAAAACTTGGGCTCAAAGGTGACTACTCAGTTCTTACCACAATGGCAGAGCCAGGACACAGGGCCGATCTTGTTATCATTCTCGAAAGGTCCATCCGATATAAATAAATTTGGTTGATCATGCTGTCATTTGGCTCTCGTGATACTTGCTGGCTTCAAGGTTAATAACTGATTTTCTTTCGGATTCAGTAGTGTAGCACAGTTTTTGAATTGTCTTGTTTTACACTGAACTCTTGGCAGTCAAGAAATAGCCAATGCGATGTTACTGTTGATCGGTACCCATTCAAAAGTTTGTGGTTCGCGTTTTTATCCTTTCAATCACGAACCTATACTGAACCGGTTTCCTTCTCCCGCTGGCATTTCATTAGTTGGAAAAAGCAACATCCGCAGTCCTAAATGTTAAAAGGACGATGAAAAGAAGTACACCCCGTGCTATTCAAACACAAAGGAAATTCATGAAAATTTTCGATCTAGACAGGGCTTGTTTCTTCAGCTGTTTTATCTGATAACAGAGGTTTTGATTTATCACATTTACAACTTGACGGCTTCTCCAGTAACGACTCAATGGCAGATGGTTTTTTGGTGCGAGCACAAACAATTTGAAGGTTGGGGGCTGTCTCTTCATTGATCTCAATGTCTTTAGCTTTACCCCACAGCACTAAATATAAACCAGCTGCTACCCCAATTGCCCCTGCCAAGCTGCAGCAGAATACGGTATGTCAATTTCTTTGAAAGCATCAATTTCTCCATCAGACTGAAAATTCAAGAACGAAGTATCAAGTTCAATCTATGGAAAAGTAAATCTTAGTAGGCAAAATTATTCCTAGTAACAGAGGCCTGACAGTCCAAGGTAGGAATGAAGACCCTACCTTCCCGTATATATTTCTTCGTGTAGAAATATAGCAGCCAAAATGGTTACTATAACAGTGGTCAGAGGGCTGAACGTCGCGGAGAAGAGAGGGCCCCTCCGGGAAATGCACCATGACTGGACAAAGAAAGAAATTCCAGATCCTACAATTCCCTTTTCCCAACGAGCAAACAAAGAAAATAAAACATCAAACTTCAGTAATTCGTACGAATAGTTCCACTTATGTCAACTTTTATATCATATCTCGCGTTGAGATGAACAGCTTTGACGTAGTTACGTACAGCATACAGAATAGCAGCTATTCCGAGCTTGGAATGGATCTTCCAAGCTTCAGGATCTTGTTCTAGGAATAATGTAATGACTGCACATTGAATTGTGGACGTAAAACACATCCAAGCTGATAGAGATAGATGGTCAGGATGGCTTGCCGACATTGGGACCTGTTTAGAAAATTATTTGCTAATTCAATGACCCTAATGGCATGAATGCGAGTTGCGATGGCTTACGGTTTAATACCTGCAGAATCAACCAAATCGACCAGCAACAAGCGCTTGCAATGAGAAATACGCAACCCAGCAACCAGCTGTCATCTCCAGCAGCAGAAATAGGCCTTGCCCGTAGATGGAACTCCGCATTTAGAAGCTTTGGTCCCCTGAGCAATGCCATGACAATAGCTCCACCAACGTAGACTGATGTGCCCAATATCTTGGCAATGCTCCTTCGACTTCTGACATTAACCTTCTCCATTCTCAAGTTTTAAAGCAACACAGAAATGCGGAATGTCAGTGGTTGTATTTCCAACATCAGGACTTATGTTCCTAATGACCACATTTGAGTTTCGAAGTACTTCTTTGAGGCATGTGATCCTTCTTTAGATGTCAGTCATTGATTCAATTTCTTAGAGCTCAAGAAAACGGCCGTTTGTTCTTCATTAGCTTGATTCAGGTCATTGGTGTTTCATTAGTTTAGACTTAGACTTTACTTATGGTGACTGTGGAGGACAATTATTTCCGATCTGTGTATTTGAATTCCTCAAAACTAATCGGAGCACAGATGTGTGTACGTACCCAATAGCAGACGCCATCAGAAATGTGGTTGCGGGGATGAGATTGTTTATCGCACTAGCCATCGATGATGAGGCTAAGTACATGCCCTCGAAGTAAATGATTTGATAGATTGCTACCCTACAAACATCCATTCTCATGAATCATACGATCTTCGAGGTGAAAAGCACAAACTTCTGAGGGAAACTTACCCAATGAGAGATGCCAAGAATATCAAAGAGAAACTCTTCAATCCCAACAAAGTCCTATGAGACCTCCTGCCAAAAAATCGAAATTGAGACCAGACAGACAGACAGAGACAGACAGACAGAGAGTCCAACAGAACATAGTTCAGTACCTCCAGAAGAAGGCAACAGGTGAAATGAAAAGTGTGGCTGTGGCTTGTCTATACACAACAAAGACTATAGGGCTCACCCCTTGTAAAAAAGAAGCTCTAGCGAACAGAGCAAGAGCTGCATAAGTGAACTGAAGGCCAAACATTGCCATGACAGGCTTGTGATCATCAAAACCACCCATCGTTGTTCTTAGCTTCTCAACTGGTATCACTCAGTCTCAATATGAAGCTACACAGGCTGACAGATATAAACAACGGGATGGTGTTTGCATCTACACTTCTTTGTGTACAAACTTACGAACCGGAGACTCAGAGGAAGTTGTGACTTTTATGTTCCTAGGAAGGGAAGCACACGGAGACAAAACAAAAGGAAAAATCAAAAGATGCAATCTTTATACCGTCCTAATAGGTTTCTTGATAAAATCAGGATTGCCTCGGGATGGCATCAGGTTTTACAGTAACTTGTTCATTATTTGGAATGATTTATTTTGATGGCCAGCCAAAAGAATAACCTAAACATTATGAAAATACCATAACAGTTCTTCCTTGATCCCTCCTCATAAGTTGCTTAACAAACCAGATTTAAATAGGTCTGATCTTTCTGTTGCATATATAACGTTGCAATTATTAAAACCGGTTGTAATAGCTATTTCGTATAATACTGTGTCTCTTTGTTACCGGGTCTTTGTGTCGATCTGGTTTCTAACCCAAAGTCCAAACCATCCATTTCGACCTTGAACTGACCCCGTAGAGATTCGACTTGAAATAGTTTGATTGGGTAAGGCAGGCTCGGCTCGGCTCGGCTCGGCTCGGCTCGGGATTTGCAAGTCGGCCAATCTCATTTGCACCCCCACCTACAACCAGTCAACCCGTACAATTCCCTATCTTGGCACAAAATTTCTGTGGATAGTCTTTGGAATCATATTTGTACAAGAAAGTTGAATGCACAGAAACACTTCAAGAACGTGATTAATCTCATCGGATCCCATCAAATCATCTGATGTTCTTTCACCCCAATCGAGGTTACTTATGACAAGGATAAACTTGGCATGTCATCGACACCAGAACCCCAGGTGGTGGCTTGCGAATATCTGAATATCTGATGAGATGGATGTTGGTACACTCAGCATCTTAAACTTTTCAGAAATCGCGCTTTGACATCTTTGGACAGAACTCTTCTGCATTTAGGGGGTTACCATCTGCATAAAGAAAACTTTGGCGCCAAGGTGACTACTTAGTCTTACAACATTGGCAGAGCCAGGGCACGGGACGATCTGGTTATCACTAGTTGAAAGGTCCGTTCAACATAAATGATATAGGCTAATCATGCTGTGATATTAATTGCTTGCAATACTTGCTGTGCGCAAGTTTAATCACTGATTCTGTTGCTGATTCGTTACTGTGGCACACTTCATGAATTACCTCTTGTTTGACACTGATGTCTTGGCAGTCAAGGAACAGACAATACTGTTTTACTGTTGATCAATACCCATTTAAAAGTTCGTGGTTCTTTTCCATTCAATTAAGAAACTATACTAAATGGTTTTCCTCCCCATACTTGGCATTTCGTCAACATTCCGAATCCTAAATGTCAAAAGGACAATGAAAGGAAGTATGCTGTGTGCTATTCAAATGCAGAAAGGAAATTTGCAAAACTTGTCGATCTAGATGGGGTTCATTTCATCAGCTGATATATCTGATAAAAGAGGTTCTGATATATCGCATTTACAACTTGATGGCTTTTCCAGCGACGAACCATTGGCAGATGGTTTCACGGTGCGAGCACGATCAATTTGAAGAATGGGCTCTGTCTCTTCATTGATCTCGACATGGTCTTTAGCTTTACCCCACAGCACTAAATATAAACCAGCTACTACCCCAATTGCACCTGCCAAGCTGCAGTAGAATACAGTATGTCAGTTTCTTTGAGAAGCCTCAATTTGTACATCAGACAAGATTCAAGATCAAAGTAGG
The DNA here is from genome assembly GCA_021437795.1 of Rhodamnia rubescens. NCBI lineage: Eukaryota > Viridiplantae > Streptophyta > Magnoliopsida > Myrtales > Myrtaceae > Rhodamnia > Rhodamnia rubescens. The sequence continues at coordinate 354,165 of JAILYA010000070.1, forward strand.
AAGTTCAACCTTTGGAACAGAAATTCTTAATAGGCAAAATTATTCCTGAACACATAAGACTGACTCTCTAAGATAGGAACGAAGACACTACCTTCCGGTATATATTTCTTCATGCAGAAATATAGCAGCCAAAATGGTTACTATAACAGTGCACAGAGGGTTGAACATTGCGGAGAAGAGAGGGCCTCTTTGGGAAATGCACCACGACTGGACGAAGTAAGAAATTCCAGATCCTACAATTCCCTATTCACAAAAATTCAAACAAAGAAATAGGACGTCATACTTCAGTAATTCTTATAAAATAGTTCCAATAAAAACATATGAATCATTCATATGGTATCTCGTGTTGACATGAATAGCGGATGTCATTACTTACAGCATACAGAATAGCAGCTATTCCGAGCTTGGAATGGATCTTCCATGCTTCAGGATCTTGTTCTAGGAATAATGTAATGACTGCACATTGAATTGTGGACATAATACACATCCAAGCCGATAGAGATAGATGGTCAGGATGGCTTTCCGACATTGGGACCTGATTAGAAAATTATTGGCTACTTCAGTGGCCCTAATGGCATGAATGTGAGTTGCGATGGCTTACGGTTCAATACCTGCAGAATCAGCCAAATCGACCAGCAACAAGCACTTCCAATGAGAAATACGCAACCCTGCAACCAACCGTCACCTTCAGAAGCAAAAATAGACCTCGAATGTTGATGGGAGTCTGCATTTAGAAGCTTTGGTCCCCTGAGCAATGCCGTCACAATTGCTCCACTGACGCAGACTGTGGTGCCCAATATCTTGGCAATGCTTCTTAGACTTCTTACATTTACCTTCTCCATTCTCAAGTTTTAAAGCAACAAAGAAATATGGAACGTCAGTGATTAGATTACCCACATCAGAACTTATGTTACTAATAACCACATCTGAGTAGCGAAATCCTTCTTTGAGGCATGTGATCCTTCTTTAGTCATTGATTTGATTTCATCGGGCTCAAGAAAATGTCTGTTTGTTCTTCATTAGCTTAATTCAGGTCATTGGCGTTTAATTAGTTCCGACTTCAATTATGGGGATTGTAGAAGGCAATTATTTCTGATAGTCTGGTTATCTGAAATTCCTTACGAATAATCAGAACACAGTTGTATGTACCCAAGAGTGGATGCCACCAGAAATGTGGTTGCAGGGACGAGGTTGCCAGATGCACTAGCCATCGATGACGAGGCTAAGTACATACCCTCCAAGTACATGTTTTGATTGATTGCTATCCTGCAAATATCCATTCTCACGAATAATAAGATCTTCGAGGTGAAAAGCACAAGCATATTATTTGGCATCTAACTTCTGAGGGAGACTTACCCAATGAGAGATGCCAAGAATATCCAAGAGAAACTCTTTAATCCCAACGAAGTATTGTGAGGCCTCCTGCAAAAAATCAAAATTGAGAGAGAGAGAGAGAGAGGAGAGAGAGAGAGAGAGAGAGAGTTCAAGAGAACAGTTCAGTACCTCCACAGGAAGGCAACAGGTGAAATGAAGAGTGTGGCCGTGGCTTGTCTATACACAACAAAGACTCTGGGGCTCAACCCTTGAAGAAGAGAAGCTCTAGCGAACAGAGTAAGAGCTGCATAAGTGAACTGCAGGCCAAACATGGCCATGACAGGCTTCTTGTCATCAAAACCACCCATCCTCTTTCTTGGCTTGCCCAGTGATATCACTCGGCCTCAATATGAAGCCACACAGGTTGAGAGATATTAAGTAGGGCGGAGCCATGGGACGGTGTCTCCATTTACACTTCTTTATGTACAAACTTACAGATCAGACAGACACAGAAAGTTGTGACCTTGTGTTCCTAGAAAGGCATCCACAAGGAGACAAAAACATATGATGCAATTATTTATACCAGCCGAACATGGTCGTTAGAAAAACCAGGGTTTGCCTCAAGCTGGCATCAGGTTTACACTAAACCCATGTACGATGCTCTCGTCCAAATTTGGGACGATTATGTCGATGGCCACCGGAAAAAACTGAGTATAATTTAAGAGTGCCATAACAGTACTAATGATTCTCGTGCAAGATGCTGCGTCTTTCCTGATGCCGAGCTTTGTCTTTCCCTGACTGGAAGGGAGAATAACAGAGGAAAGAATTACTGGGGAAAGCATGAAGATTTAGGCCTTTCTTTTCTAATTCGACCGTGGCTTGCCGGAGGCATTATCACGATCATATCATGTGATTTTCTACAATCTTGGATGAAACGTTTTGCCTAGAGGAATATATCCACGTCACCTTGACTAAGCCAGACAAATCAATGTCTGATTAGCCTAAAAAGAAACGCTTTTCATGTGTCTCTGCTGAATATAAGAATTAAAACCAGCTAAAGAAGAGAGGTGGGAAAGAGACGTGCTGTCGGCGAGGGCTTACGCCGGAGGCCAATCGGATCTTGGATCCGAACATGGCTTTTCTCTGACAAGAAAGCTGCGATATAAGATGGGAACAAAGGGGTTAGGCTTCGTCTGTTTCCCTGTTTTGAAGCGGCGTGTTTTGGCAGCTTGGCAGCTCACATCACGCAGATCGTTCTCATCCCTCCCTCCCTCATGCACGCAACAGTACAAAAGGGCATTCTCATGCAGATGCAGGTCGTCCCTCAGATGTATGCCAACCATTGTCCACGTGGGTCGAAAATTAATGTAAGCTTGTGTGCTGAATGGAGTGACGTGCTTTGGGATATTCCGGGGGATAATTGCCAAAAAAAAAAAAACAATCCTAAATATATTATACTTGTGTCAATTCGATCCCTAAATTTTTTATTTTGTCAATTCGAGTCTTAATTCTTTTTGATGTTTCTACTAATTGAGTCCATCCAATCAATTTTGACTACAGATGTGGACATCGGTCGTGTTTGCAATGGCCTTGCCTAGATATGGGTGATGGCCACGACCCTGCCTATTGTTGGTGAGAGCAGGAGACCCTCGCCACCATAAGAAGAAAGAAAGAAAAGAATAAAATGATAAATTGATAGATTCATTAGAAAATGTGAGAATATTTAGAGTTAAATTAACAAAAATACTGTAAATTTAGGACTTCTTGAAATTTTTCTGTTCTTTTGTCATATTATTGTACAGGCTTCATCATGTGAAGCCCAAAATGTTGGGCATTTTCTATGTTTCTGAATACATTGTTAATATTTCTCATCCTTAATGGAAAAAATTGAAATTTTGCAAGTGTTAATGATTTTGTGACGCGGTTGAATTAATTATTTCAATATACTATTGAACTAACGACATTTCACAAGCAAAAGATAATTAAAAATATGTTTAACATTGGACAAATAATTTGGGGCTTAGCCCGGCTCCAACAAAACCATGTCCAAGCCCGAAAATTTCGTATTGGGCTTGTTTTGAAGAGTAAGCCCGGCCCGTCCAGCCCATTTACACCCCCTACATGTAAAAGTTTCGCAAAAACAGTCGCAGAACTAATTCCCTATCTTCTTACCAAAAGTTCTGAGCGAAGTCTCCTGGGTCGCCCTTCCTTCAAGGAAGTTAACGTCCAACACACTTCAAGAACTCGACTAATCTCATCGAATCTCTCTACCTTATAAGGCCGTGTTTTCTTTGCCCCCCAAATCGGAGTCGCTGATGACGAGGATACACACGACATGTCATCCCCACGCTTGCGGCGGAGCCACTTCCACGGACAAGTATCCCAAGTGGCAGCAGCATACTAACACGCCTCTGTTTTTGTCTTCGGTTCGGGTTTCATCGCTGTAGCCGATGCCGGCTTGCTCGTGCTCATGGTCCCTAAACGAGAGAGGCCCCCGGACGCGCAGTCGCCAGAGGAGTTTCATGTGCATGACAAGACGGGATGGAGGGGACGTTTCATGCCCAGCTCCAAAAACTGGGACCATCTCTCCCTCTCTTTAAAGTTGACCACCATAGCTCATTAACTCAGCGCCATTAAGGCAAAAGAAGAAAGGAGGCTTTGTGGCCCGTCTTGGTCATTCCTGGGAAAAGAGCATCCTTGTCAGCTGCAACTGGCGATGAAGATCTCATCTCTCTCTGCTCAACTTAGGCAAGAAGGACAGTATTGCTTTTGCATGATTGGAATCAAGGGAATACGCGGGTGAGCAATGGCATCGGTTATAGATTAAGCTGTAGCTGCATTTTTTTAAGTTAAAGTTTCGTTTCTCTGTTAACAATGATACGTTCTTAGATGTTTGAGGTGCTTCACCTTAGATAAAGAGCCGGATTATAAGGACCCCAAGAAACAACTTCGAGAGGAAAATGCAAGAAATTGTGTGAATGGAGTTTGGAAGATCTCTTTAGGTTCTCAACTCCATGACCATTTGCTCCCGAAACATGGAAAATCCAAATGTGTCTAGCATTAGTCAAGTCCTCAAACCTATAAATATCATAATTCTGTACATTTGACTAGTGCTCTCGGAAACTTGTTCCATATGGATGATGAGGAAATATTCGATTTCCAAAATTGGGATGGTGCATGCTACAAGAGCAGTTAATGCATTAGCGAAACTTGATCATTTCCTTCCTTGTTGTTGCTTAAAATGTGTCTCGAGACACTTATCTACAAATACCTTCATGTCACTCCCAATAACAGATGGAAGATCCTCGGCGATAGAGTGAAATTTCTTACACGACAATCAGTCACTACATCTCTATTTGGGAAAAATTACCCAAAAAGTCCTAAACCTATTACACTTAAGCCGATTCAATCTTAAACATTTTAATTTATCAATTTAGTTATAAATCTTTTCGCATTTTGTTAATGTAGTCTATCTAGCAAATTTTGATCAAAAATCACTGATGTGGACATCAACCATCCTACGTGATACGCCCAGGTCTTGACATAAACAAAACTACCAGCGAGGTCCCCTCTCGCTAATTCCCAGCGAGGGCGACCTTGTCGGTCGTAGGCTATGGCTAGTCACTTGGACATTGCAAAGGCCTGGTGACCGGTGGAGGAAAAAGAAGAAAGAACAAGAAATGAAAATATAAAAATTCAAAAATTATATTAAATTTTGTTTAGATCAATATCTTCCATGCCACGTGGGATGGCCGGCATCTACGTCAGCAATTTTCGATCAAAATTGGCCGAATGGACAACATTGGTGAAATTTGAAAAGATTTAGGACCAAATCAGCATAATTAAAAGGTTTAGTACTAAATTGACACAAATACAGTAGGTAAAGGACATTTTTGGTAATTTTCCCTCTCAATTTGTCTCCTGGAGTTTAGCCCTCCATATCCACATCTTGAATATATCTTTTGATAACGCAAGAAAATTGTCAGCAGGGACTAATAAAGTCCCTGGCAATTTCATGCATTTGCAAGTCGGCAACATGGAGATTTCCTCTTTTCTTGCCCCTTCTATTCTTAGTTGGCTCTTATTGCTGGTGTGGAAAAACAGCTAGGAGATGTGACAGGTGGAGCTCAAGTGGGAAGCCCCTCCATCTATGTTGTCTTTCTGATATCTACCCCAAGTTTAATTAAACTCAATCATATTTGTTTCCCTCTCCCTTTGCCCAACCATGTATTAAACCTTTTCACATTATATCCAATCAACTAACAAGTTTAATTAGATCCATGGCTCAATCGTTAGGTCTCTGTCTAGCCTGTACGAGAGTTGGCGAGGGAATGATGTAGTTAGGGATAATAATAAAGCGGGTTTGAGATGATTTTCGAATTATGACCTTGTCTCAAATTTGAATTTGATAAATTTTGTTATGTCCTCGAGCTGTGATAATGTTTGTATAGTTTCGAGTATAATCTTGTGCTTTCTAGCAGACGGATAAGGAATATGTTAGTTCATAATTAATTAAATTTTTTTTTGGAGATTAATTTGGCTTCTAGTTTCGAATACCGAGCAAATAATTCAGTTCAATATTTCCCAATGAAACGAAGTTATTATGGACACGCATGGAGAGGAGGCTTCAAACAATCCGCGAGACTATAGAGCTAAAAAGAAACAATTGCAATACTCCATTGTCTCATAATTCAATGGCTTAAACTTTTTCAATGAAGTTAAGTCGTATGTCTATAATTTCTTTTCATGATTTTTAAAAATTAAGTAGCATTTTAAGCTATCGCTTAAAATTATGTATAATTTTTACTTTGGCCGAATCTTACATAAACAAGCAAGCAAAATGGCCACGTAGTAACTTTCCTACCCAAACTTGGGATATATTTTATTCTTAAGAAAGGTACTACATATGAATCTATTGTGTGTTGGTCGAAATATGCATCTACTATTAACATTGGTACATTTTGAAATTTTTTAGGTGCTTCACGTTAGATAAAGTTCGAATTATAAAGACTCAAGGTTAAAAAGTACGTTATAAAAATTATTGAAATAACTCGAGATGAATGGATTCCATTATTAGTCAATTTTTTTACCTTATAAAAATTATTTTCTTTATATTTAGTCTTGTTAACTAGTGCTCCCGAAAACTTATTAAATTTGCATAACGGGAAAAATATTTGATTTGCAAAATACTGATTATGCATGTCACGATACTGAGCTAAACACACCGGGAAACATCCAAAAGAAATGGTGACTTTGTCACTTGGTGGGATTTCCTAAATTCCATTCAGTGAGATTCCTTGAATGTGAAGAAAGAAAGAACAAAGGGAACATATACTAGTAGGTTGGATTTGCTTGCAGGGGAGCAGATCACACAGAATGTAATCTAAATAAATAGTCACTTCCCTTGTTAAAAAAGAAAAAAAATTAAAGAAAAAATTCTGTCAAATTTCGATATTTATAAGAATTTAACAAAGGCACTGAGCATAATATGAGACTTAATCCTTGCGAGCAAAGGCTACTTCAATAGATTCATAAAAACTAAGCAAAACGATTAGTTTTAGTACAGTCGTTATCCCATCAATGACCATAGAAGGAAAGTAAGAGTGGGGGCTCGTGTCGCTTAGATTAGGATTGACCATTCATGTAATTTCATGTCGTGATCAAAATATTCCAACGTCAAGACAAGATTGCTTTTTACCGAAAAATTACGAAAGATCGTTAATTAATGTCAATTTCAAGTGGTTCACATTGTATTATGGAGAATTCAATTTAGATTTGAGTCCCCCATTCATATCGTATTCAAGTCACTTTTGGTGTCTTATCAGAAATTGTGATCCCTAGTACGGATCAGTTTATGTACATTTTAGTATTTTACTGCCTAACATCACAATGTAATTTGGATTTTCGTATGAAAATCCAAATCAAGAGGAGGCTAATTTGGGATTAAGTGTGCAAATGAAAGAGTTTGTGTCGTGTATCTAAACAAACAAAAACAAATTGAAAAAAATTGAGAAGTCCAGTTTATCTATGTTGTCTGCATATTGGATGTTTAATTCCTAAATAGCATTTTTTTTTTTGGACCAACATTCCGCAATCTAAATTTTGCTGTTAATTACACCATAGATTTCTTTTTCTTGAGTAATGTCATTGGATTTGTTTCTTTAGTATTGCACACACGCAAAAGCAAGGATTACCTATAGCAAATTAGTATCCGGTTGCCCAACATAAGAATAAATAAATGGATAGTTGAAGTTGCACCGTTGCCTATTGAGAGTGATGGAATTATTATGCAATCAAAGTCCTATCACGACAACGGTCTCTTTATCGGAAATTTCATTGTCTCCTCTTTTTTTTTTTCTTATTGCAAGCATCTTGAGATATTTCTCAACAGAACCTGTCGCATTTAAGAGTTGTATCTCTCCTAACAACTATCTGAATAGCATTGGCTCATTTATTTCGAACATCTGTAGTGTGATATATGACTTTTACGACATACACTTCATCTCAATCGGTCTAATGGAGTTCATGATACCAAAAAAGTCTTCGAATCTGGCAAGCAAATTGTCATCAGGACTAAAGTTGCCTGGCAATTTCATGCAGTTGCAAGTCGGCAACATGAAGATCTCATCTATTCTTGCCCATTTTATAATTAGTTGGCTCTTATTGCTGGTTTGGAAAAAGTAGCTAAGAGATGCGACAGGTGGAGCTCAAGTGGGGAGCCTCTCCATCTATGATCTCATCCTGATATCACCCACGATTTGATTCAACTCAACTATATTTGTTCTCTCTCCCTTTGCCCAAATCATATCTAATCAATTGTTAATCTCTCAATAGGTACGCGGCTTACTGATAAAAGGGATTGGAGAAGCTAGTATCACAAGTGCAGGGTTCGATCCCCGCACTCTATAAAAAGGCAGAATAAATATCGGAGAGAGGAGAGTTAGAGATAGAACCGATAAACAAATCGATAATTTAAATATATGCTAATGGTCCAAAAACAAATACTTTAGGGTAGATTTATTTCGCAAAAAAGAAATAATTTAAAAATGCTTTTGATTTCTCTCCAGCAATTTGACTTTTATCAGATGAACAACGTCACCGAAGCCATTTTCAATTTACAGAATCAGCAAACGTAGACAAGCATCAATTTTCGTTTGTTCCAACGAATCCTGTTTCAACTCCCAACCTCCAGCAAGTCATCTTAAGTATCAGTTTTATTAGGAGTACGGCTGTTTGTTGTTTCTTTTATGTTAGCACAGAACTTCATTTTCCTAGTGTTCCATGTAAAAAAAATACAAATATTTATGCGCGAAAGGATTTCAATAAATGTTGGTCATGTTGGTAGAAGTTGATAATTTGCAAATTATTAGAAAAATGTCGGTAATGTTAGGATGCATGTGTGAGTGAGTTGTATTAAATAAATCCCACATGAAAAAATCGATGTGGTGTAGAGCAATTAATATATCATATTTGACTCATAACTCATTAGCTTAAGCTTTTGAGTGAAGCTGGGTCCAATTGGATATGTTAATGGGCTCGGACTTGGGCTCCCTCTTGGCGATCTCCCAAGGTAAAGGTATCGGGTTTCTGTTGTGCACTCCCATCGGGTAATTCTCATAAAAAGTTTCGTAAGCTACCCTTTTTTTTTTTTAACAAGTAGCTTTTTTGACATCCGCCGACTCTTTCAAGAACCTGCAAACGAGAAAAAAAAACAAATCCTACTTAGCCATTAAAGTAATTTTTTTCTACAAGCAGGAAAACTGATCAAAGAACAATGTTTCTATATTCAATTTCAAATTAAATTCTTCAATTGCAAAACCATATTCCACGACCTTCCTAAAAGGTAACATATTCTCATTTTCTCAAATGTTTTCCTGACAAGATCTTGTTAGGGATATATAATCTCCATCATAGATTCAAATATCATCACCGCTGTTTACATAAAATATTCATTAATTGGGAGATCATGTGATTAAAAATAATTGATAATCTTGTTAGGTTGTTATGCTAGCAACTTTCTATCATTTTCCGGAAGACTCGGAACTTAGGAATTCACCTCTGTCAAAACAAATAAATGAAAACAGAGACTTTTGAAACAAACCCATTCCCAACATGTAGATTAGGGTCTGGTACAAAGAACTTTATCCTCCTATGGTCAACTTGCTACCAGAGAAGTGGATTGCAATTTGAAACTATATAGAAAAGATATATTTACAAGTGATTGATTTCGAATTGGGTGTGCAGTGACCCTCCACTTCCCGTGACTTGTTTAGATGGTCCTGCATGCCTATACTTTACTTGTACAAAAAAAAAAAGGGAAATCCTGTAAAAATGTCTTCATCCATTATTCGACTCACATTTTTGGGGTTCTGCGAATTGTAAATGGGGAGACTAAATTCAGATCTCGATTATGGTTTTAGCCTTTTAGGTACTTTTACCATTTCAAATCTATAGCTCGCCATCTCTTCCACTGCCTCGTCTTAACCCAATCATGGCATCTAGGTAAACATAATATAATTAAGAGGGAAAATTATCAAAAAAGTTTGAAACTTATTGCAATTGTTTCAATTTAATCCTACATATATATATATACATATATATATATATATATATATGTGAATTGAGTCATAAACTTTTTCATATTTATCAATAGAGTTCATCCGGTCAATTTTGATCGAAAATTGATAATATGGGCGTCGGCCATCATCGGCCATCCTCCATGGCACTTGTGATACTAATGTGAATTTCTTTATATATTTTGTATTAGTCTTTTCTACCTTTGTTTCTTCTTTATTATTCATTGTTAAGGCTAGCAAGAGGAGGCCGCAGGCCACCGACAGAGGCCTGACGAGGGCTCAGACCCTCGCCCAACTAGCCAACAAATGGCAGAGTTCACTGGCATTAACAATAAAAAAATAAAAGATAAAAGATAAAAAAAAATATACGTTAAAAAAATCACTTCGACCAAGCAATACCACATAGGACGGCCGGTAGACGTGTCATCAATTTCTTGCCAAAATTGGCCAAATGAAAACAATTGGCAAATTATGAAAAGGCTTAGGACTGGAAAAAAATATTTAGAATAGAATTGACAAAATTATAATAGATTTAAGATTTTTTTGGTAATTTTCCCTAATTAAGGAGGATGTACACCTCGTATTTGGATAATATGAGATATCTTCAACCTTTCTAATTTGATTGGTCCTGCCCCTTTAGACCACATATATATAAAGGAAAATATAAGGCCCGTTGTCATTCTCTCATCCATGAATTATGCAATTTGGTTAATCTTACGTGCTTGTCTTTGGAACCAGACCTTGAATTCGGTGCAACGAGCATCTCCAACCAAACACGCATTGAATTAAACCTATCTCTCCTCAACTTCTCCATTGACAAATTCGGCCACCGCCACCAAAACCCGGTTTTTTTTACGCACGTTCCTAACGTTGATAGTACGTAGATCGGGATGACTATACAAGAAAAAACCTTAAACTTATTACGTATGCCACTTCAATCATTTATTGTTTAACTTTTTCAAATTGGTTCTCATCTAGTTAAATTTTTCAATTTTTATTTTTTGTAGTTTTTATTTTTTGTTGTTTTCTTTCTTTTTATTATTTTTCCTTTTTGCCTCTACCAGTCGTGAGGTGCATACCACAGGCGAGGGTCGCCCTCACATTGGAAAATAGCCAATTCAAGAAAACGGCCACATCGGGGATTTTCCTCTATCGGTCGTCGGACCATATCACGTAAAACGGCCGACGTCCGCATCGGAGATTTTCGTCCAATATTGATCAAAATTACTATATTAACAAATCGTCAAGAGGTCTAGGATTATATCGACCGAATTGAAAAGTTTATGACTGGATTAACATCTATTCAAATTGGTTTAATAATTTTCATATAATTTTTTCTGTGTAGATCTTATATGGACTAGAACTCACCAAATTCAAAGACTCTAAAAATTGCCTTTGTCAAATCATTCGGCTTCCGTCGTTGTCAGGCAACATGCAACGCGCTTCTCCGTGACCTTGAGCGCCATGCATCTGTGCTTATACTCTTCAAGGGAAGACACAAGTCGAATCATTATTGTTCCTCCTTCCTATGAGACACCAACTTTTAGGACCTCACAACATGAGTTTCCGATCCGAAACGAGCTCAAAATTAAATTTCAATCGTCCTTGCTCGACGGGTGGGTTAATCGGGTGTTAACCCTTTAATTAAAATTGCAATATTCCTTTTCGATCAAAACTTTTCCGAGTTTTCTTGCCCGGAGGACCTCTCGTGCTGCTGTCACATAAATTCTAGCCGCTCCAAGCAATTCTAAGTTGAAAGACTTTAATTTAACTTCATTTACTAAACTAGAAATAGTTATGTCCTTAATTGGTCAAATTTTATGGTTGTAAAGTGCCGGTAGAGGAGAAAAGTGGAACATAAAAACTCATTACTTCCGACAAAAGGAAAGAAATCCATTAGCGAATCTAATGCAAGAACTTCCAATCATTTGATTGGGTGATTACAAACATAGTGTTCGACTTTAGCATGCACAATGCACGCAAAAGTAGTGCACAGACTCAACCTATATGAACTAACACCATCATAGGCATTGAACTCGTGAACCTCAAAATGGGATGTACATGATTAATGGCTATAATAATGTCGGTCTAAATATATAGTAAGCTAACAAAATTGACTTTCTTCCATTTTCTTGTGTGGTGATATGTACTTGTCTCCTACCATCGACACACTTTATAACGCGGTGATGAGCACAGTTTAGCAGATAGCACGTTCTTGGAAAGAAGCTCACATGTAACCGCATTATTAGGGGGAATCATTAAAAAAGTCCTAAATTTATTATAATTGTGTCAATCGGATCCTTTTTTTTTTAATCAATTTAATCTTAAACTTTTTGCATTTATATCAATTCAGCCCGCACGGCCGATCTTGACGTGGCACGGCCGATGCTAACTTATACGTTTTACTAATATTAATATTTTTTCGAATTTTTTTTTTTTTTCTTTGTTTCTTTTATTTTTTTTTTTCTCCACTTCCTTCTTCTCTAGCCAATGGTCAAAGAAAAAGTAGGAAAGAAAAAGAAGGAAAAAAGGAAAATAATTAAATGAATAAATAACTAGTTTGAAATATTATTAAAATATATTATTAAAAAATTATCCACATCAATGCCACGTCACCAATTTTTCGGCCAAATTTTACCGGATGGACTGAATTGAGACAAATGTAAAAGGATTACGATTTAATTGATAAAAAAAAAGTTTAAAATCAAATTGACATAATTATAATAAGTTTATATATATATTTTTATAACGTTTCCTGTTATTACAAGTTGCACGAGACGAGGACGGGTCGACGTGAGAACAGCGCCCAGGCGAAGCAAATGGGCGGAATGTAAAATGACATGTGAGGATGGAGCGGGTGAACTGTAGATTCTTGGACTTGTTTCTCCTAATACTCATTTCATCTGCTCCTCTCTTCTCGCCTTTACACCAGCCGGTGGGGGAGTGAGTGATCCTGGTAAGGACGGGTGGTCTCGTGCATGATGAGGGCATTGAATTGCTGTGCAGGAAGCCTTCTTCCCGCTCATTCCACTTGCCCTGCCCTGTGCCTACTTAGCTGAGATAAGATGAAGGACACCTACCCTTTTCTGCTGAGATAACAGCAAGAAGGAAAGAAGGGTGATAATTATATTTATCGGAGCCTTTACTACATAACGAGCTACTGAAGGACAGGTGATCATTATCTGCATTTATATTGGCGATCGATGAAAATAAATCAGTGGTTGAGTTGTTAAGAGTTTTAACTGTTCATCGAGCCCGATGAATTTTATGGGATATGAGCCCTTGGCAGACCCGACGTACCTACCAATTGCCAGGATCCAAAGCCGAGAGAGCATTAAGCACAGAGAGGAAGAAGGGAAAGAAACCCGAGTTTTATTAGGGCTACCAGCAGAGACCTTGGCGGGTTGGGATCATCCCAGAGTTACGAGATACCAATTCATGTGGATGCAATCACGCAAGTGTCACGGACCGGATTCTCCCGTATTCATATACCCTTGTGAGTGGAGCTTTGTGGCGTCGGAGAGATGTGTGAGCGATGCGGAAGGGATGATACAACTGATTAATTCATGATAGTGGTGTCGGGATAGTTTACACTAAGAGTTTTAGGATAAAAAGATTATGCTCTTTTAAGAGTTTGAAAGACAAGGTTGGCCTCCCGTGCATCAACTAGTCGGGAAGTGATGGCGTTCTCTTGATTAGGTCATGATTGGCCGAAACTAGTTATCGTACTTAAGGGTTCGGTGTGTTTCGCTCGATGGCCTAGATGCCCGAATTAAGGCTGCGCGTGGTACGATCCAATACAAGGATGATACTCACCATATTGTTCTTAGGAACAACCATAGCAGCATCTTGTGTTCTCAGCTCCCCAAGTGCCGCACGAGCTATTTCATTGCCAAGGATCTGTCGGCCCGCAACACATGCACGTACTTTTATAAAGAGTCTGCAACATGGCATCATTACCATCTTGTCCGTTCATTTTATTTTTTTTTATTTTTGTTATTTTTATTTGTTGCCAAAATCATCATCTTAGTATTATTTATTTAGTTATTTTGTCAGAAGATCATCTTAGTAGTTGAGAAACACAAAAGTGTGAGGTCATGCCATGCAAAATAGGAACAAAAAAGGAAAAGGAAAAGAAAAAGGGAGGATTAAAAGAGAATGGAGGGGACATTCATTTGGGTTAAATTAGGCAGGAAGCAATTAAGGCACCTGCTTGGTGGTTGTTCCCATGCCCTCGCCACACTTTGTACATGATTCTCTCCATCTTTTATTAAATTTATGAGGATTTACATCGGCAATTTTTATTTTAGTAAATCATTTTTGCATTAGTTCTAAACTGGAAAAAAAGCAAGTCAAAAGCAGGTTCCTTAAAGAAAATATGATCTTAACGAGCATCTTGGGAATAAACAATGCAAAAGGGCAAAAAGGGTAATTAAACCATAGGTTTTCAAAGGGAACTCGAAATGCGAATAAGCGAGTTTGAGCAAGTTACTCCTTCTTATGCACCGATTAGCCCAAGCCAAATCATTTCACAAGAATGAACTAACTCGTACTTTCACTAAGGAGGGAGTTTAACCAAAGCATTTGTTACCCTCCGTGGCATGCTCTCCTCACACTTTGCACCTCGTCATCGTGTGCGCGTCGATGCTGGTGTTGCATTGACGTCAATAAGATAAACCAAGTCTAATTGGAAGGAGCCGGAGCAGGATAGGGCCAAGCTGAGCAAAAAAGGTTTGCCATGACATCTCACATGAAATGATTAGCCCCACATGGGATTTGTGAATAAGTGATCGCCTAGATTATTCTAAAAGGAAGAATTACCGAACACCACGACGTTATACACATTCTGAGCATGGCACCGGTAGCCTCAAAACTTCAGGAAAAAAACCTCGATTTTTGCAACACCGGCTTGGCATCGGAATGTAACATTTTAGCAAGATTATAGTAGATGAAGAAATGACTAAGAGTATTCTAGGTCGTACGCACAGGTATCGGTTTCTAGTTGAGCCTTTGACAAATTCGAAGTTCCCGACATTAGAAATCGTCCAAGGTGGCGAGGACATGCTGATGAACTCATTGACTACGCCAGCCGTTTCGATTCTGACTTTCGAGCTGCATGTACTTAGAGAAATGTCCGATTCCTACACAACAAAATGTGAACTTTGTCTTCTTCTTGGTTTTAGTAAAATTGGAAAGTTATTCGTCATGGTCTACCCTTTATTTTTATTTTGTTTTCTGTAAAGCGTTCACATCATATGCAATAGCGACACCTATTATGACATTTGGAGTTCGTGAGTGAAGGTGGATTAATCCAAAGAACAGCGCATACTGACGTGCATTAATCGTCTCAGCGGCTTGATCCACGAGAGGAATCTCAATCTCTTTCGCAACAAATCAGTGCGGTCGAGTCCCATCAAGACAAATAGCTGAGGCGTGAATGGCGTTATATAGAGCGAGCAGTGACATCTAGGAGAATCATGAACAATTCCAAAATCAAGGTGAGTACTAGGGGCTCCTTTTCTTGCACCTTGCAAGGAAATTTGTTATCTTTTTCATTCCCATCTCTTCGTAGTATTCACTTAAGCGTGCATGGTAACCAAACGGATTTTCCTACCATATTGACTTCCGGTAGAGAAATTTAGAAGCGAAGTGTTACCATGAGCGCTCTTAATTTTTCCACTTAATGTGATGTGGGAAGCGTCTTGAAAAAGGACTATCATTTGCCGAACGTAACTATCGAGCAGTCGAAGTCCCTAGAAAAATGCTACTCGTTTGAAAGTGAAGGCATAGCATGCACTTAGTTCAATCTTATTCTCAATGGAAAATGACATTAACACATGACATGACGTTTTAACAGGTGGGAAATTCGAAAGAACATGCGGTACACGCATATGCTCCGCATGGAAAATAATTTGACAATCGTGCACCGGCACACTAAATTGAATGTTCAATCGTCCTAATCGTCCTAGCCTCCAGGACAGATGAATTTCTTGTGCACCAAATGACAATTTTTTTTGTAATTAAACAAAAGCTGTGGGCCAAAATAATAATAGTGATGAAGGAGGCTCCTTTCCTCATATTCCCAACCAGGAGTAATTAATAGGTGGGAGACTCCCTGCCCATCTCTCCAGCTGTGACTGTCCACAGGGCCGGTGCACAAACCAGAACGCGTTGGATGTACATACGGAAAACCACAGCTTTCGGTCTCTCATTGATGAACCGTCCATGTGGGACGAAGTCTAGAATAGAAAGCTTTTCTCTTCTTTCTTCATTTTCAAATTTTTTTTTGTTGTTGTGAAAATCAGTGATAATAATGAGGGAGGGATAGGAACTGATTAAGAGCTTTAACTGCACGGATGCAACTTCTCTTTGGGTTGCTTTTGGACCTTATAAGGAGGTGATTTGGGTGGTGGGCTGAATTAAGATCTTGCTGTTCACTTGTTTGACCTTTGAAGCTCTTGAAGAGATGAGAGATTGAGGGGAACAAAGCAAGAAATTAACACCGGAAACCATTCTTGACTTTTGCCCAATATATACTTCACAGCTCTGTTTCTTCTCAGGAGAGTCCATCTATCTGGGACCTGTTCTTTCTGCTTCTGGTTTCTTTAAATATTGCCTCTTGTCCACTTGCTTCTCCGGGGTATCGTTTCATTTGGTGCTTGCCAAAAGAAGAAGAAGAAGAAGAACCAGAAGCAGCTGCAACAGAAACAAGTTGAGAAGGAAGAGTTTTAAGATTCCGCCACTGCTCAGTTCAGAGAATGGTTGCTCCCTTGTCTGTATGGCCCTGGGGAAACTTGGGAGCTTTCAAGGTGATAAAAAGGACATCAAGAAGCCCTTTTTTTTTTTTTTAAATATGGAATTTTAACACTTAAACATTCTTGGTCATGCAACTCTTACAGTTTGGTTGATTTATATAGAATGTCCAGTCTTAAGCTCTGTGGGTTTTGTATTAGTTGATTATTTGTTTTTGGCGATTAGTGTCGTTGCTAAAGTTGATATTTTTGAAATCTTTTTTCTGTTTGGTGGTGATCAGTACTTGCTCTATGGACCTTTCCTTGCACAAGTTCTCTACTCAAGGATGGGAGAAGACACTGCAAAGAGCAGCTGGTGCCTACATCTTCTCATTATTTGGGTACTTAGAACTTTCATTCATTCGCTCTGGGGCTCTTTTGGCAACATGCTTTTCCTGAACCGAACCCGCCGGATCATCAAGCAAGGTGTAGATTTCAAACAGATAGACAGAGAATGGGACTGGTAAGGTTTCAGATGTGGGATCATACTTCTGCATGTACCTGTTTGTCTAGAGAATTTTTAGTAATCTCCTCCTCTGTTTTTGGTCTTTTGGGTTCATTTTGCTAGGGATAATTTTTTGATTCTTCAAGCTGTCGTGGCTTTCATGGCCTACCACATCTTCCCATCACTGGCAGACCTTCCTCTTTGGAACACAAGGGGCCTCATCACAGCCCTAATGCTTCATATAGGAGCTTCAGAGCCGCTCTACTATTGGGCACACCGATGTTTCCATGGGAAATACTTATTCACCAATTACCACTCATTGCACCATGAGTCTGCAGTCCCCCAATCTTTTACAGGTAAAGAGAAAGTAATCCGATCCCATCAAATTTGTAAGAGATTGCCTTGTATATTCATGCCTCCATAATAATTGGTACAATTCATTCGCTGCAGCTGGGCATGCAACATTTTTGGAGCATCTCATTTTAACAACAATTGCTGGGATTCCAATATTGGGGTCTAACTGGCTGGGACATGGATCACTAAGCCTTGTTTGTGGCTATTTGGTCGTGTTTGATGTTCTGAGATGCTTGGGGCATTGCAACGTCGAATTCATCCCTTATCGCATCTTCGAGAGACTTCCCTTCCTCCGATATCTCATTTATACCCCAACGTAAGTTAGATTACAGTGTCAATTTTCAAATTGAACATGTTTATCATGATTCAGTGCTCAACTTTTGGTAGGATCTGTGATAGTCAGTTGCTGCCTTTTTGAGCCCAATAAAGAAGCTTTCACATTCTTTAGCCTCATATACCCTAGAAAAAAGTTACAGCTTTGAAGACGAAAATCGTTTTTTTGCCCTTTATTTCTCTGCGGATCTTTCTGGGGAGTGGCCAGCTTAGATCTGTGCCAAGGTTTGAGGCAAAAAGGAAATAGGGTCTTTATGTGGACACCATCTGTCAACCAATTTTTCGGAATGGCAGTTTTGAAACTTTCAAATGTTTTCTATTTTAATAGAAGCCTTTCACCTGCATTGTTAAGATATGCAGTTTGTACATTTACATCTCAAAAGAAGCTTCTTTGCACAGAATAAAAGGGTTCACGGGTCATTCAAAATCTGGACATGAGAAGCAAATTTAGTTTGTATTTTTAAGCAACCACAGTTTAAATGTTTCTGTTTCAGTTATAACGCAGAAGTGTTTTCTTGTGGCTGCTTATTGTGCAGATACCATAGCCTCCATCATACAGATTTGGACACAAATTTCTGCCTCTTTATGCCACTTTTTGATGCAGTTGGCAATACACTAAATAGCAAATCATGGCAACTTCAAAAGGAATTGAATTCTGGATGTGGTAGGTCTGAAGATTTTTTCACTTACTGACTAATCAAAATATTACTTAATTAGTAACGCCCCTGTTCAGATTGATAATTGATCAAGCAATTGTAACTGTATAATATAAGCTCAATAGAACTTTCAATCAGATCTCTATTCATCATAAGGCAATCAACGCTCTGGCTCCGGCACACTTCAGCCTCTATCTTTGCGTGTGCAAGACTATGAGGTGGCCCCGGGGACGGAAGAGTTAACTTAAAATAATTGAGTTCTCATTGCTGCAGGAAAATACAGGAGGGACATCCCAGACTTCGTTTTCCTGGCTCATGTTGTAGACATATCGTCTTCAATGCACGCGCCCTTTGTGTTTAGATCACTCGCGTCACTGCCGTACGCCACTCGTTTATTCTTGTTACCATTCTTGCCCATCCTCTTCATTGTGATGCTGGCCATGTGGGCATGGGCTAAGACTTTCGTGATCTCTTTCTACAACCTAAGAGGCCGTCTGCACCAAACGTGGGCGGTGCCAAGATTTGGATTTCAGGTACACCTCATCATCATCGAGCAAGGAATAGTAGAACAATATGCTCTAACTTTCTTTGTTGTGCCGAAATTTCATGGACACAGTTGCAGGCTAAAACGGAAACTATTCCTTTTTCTCTGCAGTACTTCTTACCATTTGCAGCTGCTGGCATTAACAAGCAGATAGAGGGGGCCATTTTAGATGCTGATAAGTTAGGAGTTAAAGTCATCAGTTTGGCTGCATTGAATAAGGTGGTTGTTTCTTTCGCCTTCCATCCCAACAGTTAAATTTGCATCAGCAGTTCTTTTATCTGTCTGATTTTCCTTTTCATGGTTGTTGCTGGAATTAATATCAACCTCCATCATCCATGTACTTGATTCTGTAATGACAGTAATGGAGTGTGGACCATATAGGCTCTGTGTGGACCATATCGGCTATGAGAAATTTCTTGAAAAGCATGCTGTCGCGGAGGTTTCGATCTATTCTATTATCCGCGTGAGGACCACACAATTGCCAATTCTTTCTGGTGTTACGAACATGTCCTATCTATTTGATAGCAAATTTCTTTACCAACCAACCCCATGACTAGTTTCTACTGTGGGGAGCCAAGACATTCTTGAACATGTCGGAAACACCTAACTTGTTTACCGTTATGCTTTGCCAAATCGCAAGTAAGGGCTCTTAGAAGCCATAATCGAACGTCCATTAGTAGAACTAGAACGTATCTGCCGTTGTCGGCTCACTCTACTAATTTCAAAAGCACATGACAGGATAAATGTGTGATTCTTTCAATCGTTTGTCCTAGGAATCAGATGATTATGAATCCTCTCTGGCCATTTCTAGTGTAAGATGTAGGTCCTTTAGAGAAACAGATGTTGATCTGTTGTTGTTTTTTTCCCCCTTTCCAAAATCTCTCTGCAGAATGAAGCACTTAATGGAGGAGGGACAATGTTTGTCAACAAGCACCCAGACCTCAAAGTCCGTGTCGTTCATGGAAATACCTTGACAGCGGCAGTGATTCTCAATGATGTCCCTAAAGATGTTACGGAGGTGTTTTTGACGGGTGCCACCTCCAAGCTCGGGAGGGCCATTGCGCTCTATCTTTGTCGAAGGAGAGTACGAGTCCTCGTAAGTGCAGCACTTCATTCCTCTCGGACTGCACTAGTTGGTTCAGATCTTGATTGGAAACCCATAGCGGTGATATGTTTGGAGAATCTGGTTTAGATTCAGGACTATAGCATCGAAGAGAGTTCAAGATCGACTTTGTCATCTATGATTCTAAAGCAGCAATTGAGACGTCCAATGCTTGTAGTGAGCTCACTGATTGTTCTGTATGATGCAGATGCTAACTCTCTCGACAGAAAGATTTGCGAAGATCAAGAAGGAAGCGCCAGCCGATTGTCAGAACTACCTTGTGCAAGTAACAAAGTACCAAGCGGCTAGGACTTGCAAGGTATGTCAAATTACGAACAATTAATACCACAACCAAGCAGTTTCAATCTTCCTCTTACACCATGAATGATGAACATCGAACATCTTCTGATAAATTGCGGTTAATCGACTGGGCGTATGTCCTAGACATGGATAGTTGGGAAATGGATCACACCGAGAGAGCAGAGTTGGGCCCCTCCAGGAGCACATTTCCATCAATTTGTGGTGCCGCCGATTTTGTCATTCAGAAGAGACTGCACGTACGGCGATCTCGCAGCTATGAGACTACCCCATGATGTCCAGGGACTCGGAAGTTGCGAGGTAAGTCGATGGTAATGTTCCTTAAGAAAAATCATGATGCTTGAGCAATCTAGAGAACGATCATAGCAGTGTGATTAGTATCCTTCGAACTCTCCACGAGAAAAAAACAGTTGCATTGCTTGTGAGCTCGGGTTTCTTCTCTGACAATTCACGTCGACTGCATTTCTTGCATACACTGCCCAATTCGCCTGCATTCTTAATCCCCGCAAACAAAGGCGGAAGTGCTGATCCTTGTGTATGTATTGCTGAATTGTTGTTCTGTGTAATGTTGGAACAGTACACCATGGACAGAGGAGTGGTTCATGCATGCCATGCAGGTGGGGTGGTGCATCTCCTGGAAGGATGGACTCATCACGAGGTCGGGCCAATCGATGTCGACAGGATCGATCTGGTGTGGAACGCCGCGTTGAAACACGGATTTAAGCCGGTGTCGGCCCCTGGAACAGCCACATCCTCTAAAAGTAACATGATAAGTTGAGGAAGCACTGGTTGGCATATGCGGGAGCTCCTCCTTTTCAAATTTTTAGCTTTTTCTTCCCTCTTCATTTGGGCCCTAAAAGAAAGTTATAAGACAACAATCTATCCATTTCTATCCATTTCACCTTCATCTGTTGTGCCAAATCGGAACATTATGAAACCAAGCTTATATTTGCATATGAACATGTTTTCATTTCTTTCTTTCGGGTTGGAATCAACTAGAATCAAGTCACCCTAGTGTTCTTGGTTGCGAGCGCGATCTTGGAAGCGAACGACTGAATAGTGATACTGACCATTCAGAGTGCGACACGTGTCAAGACAGTCACGTCTCCGCCCGTCGCCGTTAGTGTTACTGACGGCTCTGCCCTCTCTCTTTGTGTCAAAAATTGCTGATAATGTGACTAGACAAATTTGTTCCACCCAATATTTTCTTGCTAACTCCCAACCGATCCGAAAGGAGCATTCTAATCTTTGTGTGAAGTACTTGTCCAATTGAATTCAAATGTCAAATCGAATTGAAAGTTCCGTCTGTCAAAATAAACTTCGGCGGACAGGGTAGCATGCTCAATTCGTTCACACGTAAAAGAACAAGATATGTCGCGAGACGGTTTGGGAAACTTCAGACATTGGGACGTGGCTGGTTTTGTCTCCATGAATCATGGCACCGGACATGCGCGAGCCGACGAGATGTCCATAGGTTTGATAGAGATTACAAGTCAATCGGGTATATGTATTATTTACAAATATATTTATCCATAAATTACTATCGATATGAAAATATGTTTTTTCGATTAATTAATTTTAACGCACAACAATATTTTAAAAAATATTCTGTAATTATTTAATTTTCAGATAAAATGCCGTTAATGTTAAGTAGTGAGGTTTTGTAAATGTTTTAAATATATGTATTATTTACAAAAAAATTTTTAAATTACTACCATATGAAAATATGTTTCTCCATTATTTTTTTAACATACAAGTAATTATTTTCAAAAAAATACTTTGTAAATTATTTAATGTTCACGAGACAAATAGAGCCTATGTTTTTAATGTTGGAAGTGAAGTGAGGTTTATTGTCAAATGGTTTTAAAATATATGTATTATTTACAAAAATATTTTTTCTTAAATTACTACCGATATGAAAATATGTTTCTCCAATTAATTATTTTTAACGATACAAGTAATTATATCCAAAAAAAATACTTTGTAAATTATTTAATGTTCGTGAGACAAATAGAGCCTACGTTTTTAACGTTGGAAGTGAAGTAAGGTTTATTGTCATATGCTTTTTGAATATATGCTGACTGTGTTTTCAATGGATTGATTAACATCCATGAATTTCGCCAAGCAACCTTGTTATGCAGGGAAGATTATGATAAACCTCAAACGTATGAAATTAATTAACAAATAGATGGTCATTTCTATATAATCACAACAATATCTTCTGCACGAAAATAGCAAAATGTAATGTTAGCTAATTTATCGTTCCTCGTCCTACTCCTCTCTTGATTAGTTTCTAAGGGCGCGCATCTTCGCCGTAAATCAACTTCGGCCGGAAGTTGATTTTTCTACTTCTCCTCAAAAGTAGAAATTGATTTTTCTATTTCTACTCTAAAAACACTTCTAGAGCGAAATCCACTTCCAAAAGTGTTATCATGCGCACCTTAATTCAATCGAAACTCTTTTAGATTTAAGAAATATTTTTTGTTTTAGCATAATAACAGAAATTAATAGAGAAAATCTTCTATTGTGTGTTTGCATTTCGGAGATACTATAACACTCATGATATATATAATACCATCATTTTAGTCACTAGTGTTACAAACATACGATTCTTATTTATACTAATTAATTGTTTTGTGCTTTAATAGTTTAGAGATGGGAAAATGACAGAATTGGACCATAAACTTAGTTCAATGTGTAATGTGATTCCCGAATTTTTAATTTGCTCAATATGATTTCGAATTTCAACCCAATGTGCAATGACATTCTTGAACTTTAAATTTGTTCAATGAAATTCCTCAACAATTTAGTTTCTAAACTATATGAAATTTGTTCCATTTTATTGTTTCTTTAATTTAAATTCAAGAACAATATTGAATATTTTTATATAGTTTAAGACTGGATTGAATATAAAATAAAAGTATATGAATCATATTGAATAAGTTTAAAATTTCGAAATCATATTGCATATTGAGTCAAAATTCGAGATCATATTAAACAAATTAAAAATACGGAGATTGTATAGGCCGAAGGCCCAAAGCTCATGGGCTATAACTGTCATTATATTTTAGAGATTTATGAGGACCTTTTCTGGAAGCCGGTTGTAAGTTGTACCTCTCTCTCTTTCTGCCCCCCACGTGTCACTCTAGTAGCGGAAATGGTTCTCTTTGACCGCCACGTGTCCTCCTCTTTCACAAACCGACCACCGCCTAGCGGAAATTGCTTTTGCATGGAGACGACGAAGCGGTTGTGATGCTTCATGTTGGGAGCTTCGAAGATGGAGAAGAGAGCGTCGCTGGGAGTTCGAAAGAAGAGACCCACAAAGCGAAGCAAGAAGAGGGGTTTGCTGAGTTATCTCAGGACCGACTCTTACATGTTCGCCCCCTTGATCTCTCGTTCAAGTCCTCATCTTTTCCCGCGAAAGACTCTGCCTTTTTCCGATGCTGGTGAGCGATTCTGTGCCCAAGCCATGAAATTGAACTCCTGTTCGTAATCTTTATCATACCTATGGGTCGTTACTTGTTATATCTCGTCATTTTTCCAAAGTGGGGAGAGCAAGAAAAGAAAATGAAAGGAGATTGGTGGAGAAAATAGGAAAGTACTTGAAGTCCGATTCTTATATGTATGCGCCGATTGTAGACACTGAAGAGATTAAAGACACTGTCGCAGGTACTACAGATTACCCTTTTACGAGCTCCTTCGATAGTTATGAAAGCCTTGTTGTTTTTTACGCAAATTCACTTGGTGCATGTTGGTAAGAGGAGATTCGGACAAGCGTATGTCATGTCATTAGTCCAAATTCAGAATTGGCAATTGGTTTCGTTTGATTGTGGTGCTGTGATTGAGTCGTTGCGTGGTTTGTCGAGCTTTGCTGCTAAAGCAATCCCTTGTAAAGCAGAGGTTGTTAGGTTGCTCAAATTTTGTTTCGATGCGAGGCGTTATGTGTTTCCAAAGGATGAATTGGCTGTGCATAGCGACGTGTGTGCCAATTTGGTACTGTTGCTTTAATTGACAACCTTTGAAACATCTGATCGTGCCTCTTTAGAACAGAGCAAACAGAGTAGCGGGATTTGGTCTCAATATATCAATTAATGGTGCATATATAATCAATCTTTATCATGGACTCTGCCATAGTTTGGAGTTTTAATAACTTTGGAAGGATTTTAGGCCCTTTAGCTTCTGTATGTTATTTTAAGAAGAGCAAGTTGGCTTGATGACTAGTGCAGCTAAGGTCCATTATACTTTCGATGTGTTTTCCAGCTAGGTATATGAGGTTATTGGAATAGGGTGAGGTAGGATTTAAAAGGCATAGGCAGATTTCAACAGGCTTGATGGCAAAATGACGTGTTTATGGTTGTGAATGCGCCACGGCCAATGTAGCACATAATTGAGTATTCAATCATACCATCAGAGAGTGTATTGTGAATCTGTGATTGCTAGAACTCCCTTGTGAAAAATTGGGTTATTAAAATATTTGACTTTTCATGCATTTTACCCGACAGTCGAAGTCTACCAGAGCTACATGCTTTTGTTTCTTGTCATTGCATTTGCATTGCTGGCACGTAATACTTAATCCTAGACATATCATGTTAGTTGGCCGCATTTCTTGTGATAGCACCCGTTGACATAACTTCTAAAAAATTAGAGTGTCCTTGTGGAAGAGTTGGAGGTCGAGATATTCCAAGCTGCTGGAGTCGACCGAGTGAGAAAACTACAATGTTAAGTGGTTTAACAAGACATGGCCATAAGAAAGCGGTTAACAAAAGAAATGTCAGGAATGCAATATGATCATTGTCATTGCATTTCCATCCCTTTTGATTCTTTGCACTTGCTGAGCTTTCAAGCATTGATGAATGTCACCCTAATGTTCGGCTTTGTTTCCTGAAGCCTGTTCTATGAGTGTAAGTTTTCAAATAGCTTCGTCATCGCAGGTCCCATCTGCCAACTTGAGAGGGCATTGGTCATATTTTCAGCGAGGAAAACGACGACGGACGACCAGTCAAAAAATCAGTCAGCAAGTCTAATTGTAGAGAACCACGTCTCCAAGGACAACCGGCCTGAGATTAGTCTTGCAGGCCACAGTTTCGGACAAAGGGAGACAGTTAAGCACATGGTGTACCAGAACTGCCGCACTGCTACAGTGTCAGGTTGTACCCAGCACCACTTAAATCAAGTCATTTCAGTATTTGTCATGTATAACAGAAGGCTAAATGCCAGAAGGTATTAACATATCCAATGATTTTTGTTCGATGAAAGTTGTTGCAGGGAAACAGAGGCTGAATAAAGAGTTCAGGAGAGTTGTCATTGACTGAAGGGCGTGTTAAGAAGAAAGATTATCTTAGGTTCTACGACTCCCATATTCGTCCACAGAGGAACTGGAAATCTCTCTTTCGTGTGGCGCTTCTGCTTTTTTCTTCTTCTCTCCTTTATGCCAGGTTACAGGTCTAATGCTTATGAAACGGGTATGTATATGTTATGTTTTCTTCAAGTTCCGCAGTCAGGGCTTTGTGTACCTTTGGTGGCATTCGATGCTCATGGTTCTTACAACAGAGGTTCCTATGGGACCGAGACAGACGAATGTGGAAGCGTGTTCCAAACACCTTTGAGTACTTGTGTATTTTGAGGTAGTTTTTGGGAATGGAACCACTTAATTGATAGGCGCAGTTGCTCCTAAAATATTGAAAGAATCGACGGTAACATTTTTTTTTTTTTGTGACTGCGAGTTTTTTCAACCGACGCCGTTTGTTGGGAAATGATTCCGGTCACTCGGAGACTATAGCTAAGAGGACTTGGATGCCAACTTTGGTTGGTTGTCCGAACACACATGATGCAGGAGCATCTCATCAACTGAAACCCGGATGCTGGACATTTTCTGTCGTGTTTTGGTACCCTTTCAGAAGTTCTTGTCTGTATCGTCCCCAATCAAGAAAGAACGCTTTTGGCTGGATATGATCCGAGTTTGATCTAATTGAGCAAGTCGGAACAGTCCACAGGTGATGCAGATATATATTGAGAGAGAGTTGCGATCCGTTTGTTTGCTGTTAAACTCAGCTCCTTATTCGACCAACAAAAAAATAAAAACTCAGTTCATTATGCTCCCCTGCCTAGTTGTTTCATCTATCGCATAGCATATGTCCGGTGTACCCCACGAGAACGTCGTTCATTTATGACGTTAGGATGTACATCACAGGTCACGATGATGCCACACATTGTACCTCACAAGTTCTCTACACCTATAATCGTGAGAGACCGATCCATAAAACAACAGTATTTAGATTTACAGATACGATTCTCAATCAACCCAGCATCTCACAACAAATGACGGGATCGTCGTCACCGTCGAACTTCAATGTGCACTTGAGCTAGGCCGTTTCATTGGCCCATTCCAAGACAGATTAGCCAAAAAAAATTTGGGAAAATGACATGAATAGTCACCGAACTTTGGCCCAATGTGTATTGTCTTTCCCTAAATTTTTAATTTATCAAATGTAATCCATGAACTTTAGCCTAATGTGCACTGTGATACTCGAACTTTTATTTTATTTAATGTGATCCATGACCTTTTAGAATATGTTTAACTTGGTCTTTAAACTATAAGAAAATATTCAATATTGTCCATGAACTTGAATAAATGAGAGAACTACATTAAATATTTTTCAATAATTTAAGGACTAAGTTGAACATGTTCTAAAAGTTTATAAACTATATTGAATAATTTGAACGTTCAAAGACCACATTGCACATAGGGCTAAACTTTAAGTGCCACATTGGACAAATTAAAAGCTTAGGGATAACATTGCACATTAAACCAAATTTCATCGACCATTTGTGTCATCATCCTTTTTTTTTAAGGACCGTGCAAGTTGTAACTTTAGCTAGTACGGTACTTCTTATGTTTCTAGGTCTCTAGTACGGAAAAATACCATGATTACCTAAATCACATGGAGAAAATAACTTTAGCTTAAATAGCTCGAGTCAATAAGATACATTATTTAGAATACGTTATCTTATGTTCATAGGTTTTTAGTATTAGAATGCATGTGTGATTTGTGTTAGAGAAGTCCCACATTGGAGAATTAATGTGGTATGGAGTGGTTAATATATCCAAGTCGACCCTTAACTCATTGGCTTAAATTTTTTAGTGAAGATAGGTCCAATTGGATATGTTAACGGGTTCTAACCTGGACTCCCTCTTGGCAATCTCCTCGAATGAAAGTATTGAACTTCGCAATGTGCTTCCAACAAATGGTATCGGAGCCCGATGGTTGATTGGTAGCTCACTCCCAATATGCATCGATATTTGGTAAATATCTCAAAAAAGGAATCTAGTGACCAAAGCAATTTCGGGTCGGTGCCGGTAGGCATTGTGGTGTAGCAACGCGGGTCCGATAGGCGTTGATAGAGATTCAAGTTGAGATAAATTGGTGCAAAATGATACTTGGATTAAGGGGAAGTGAACCTAATACTAGAGCTCACACGTGAGGGGAAGATTGTTAGAATGCATGTGTGAATTGTGCTAGAAAAATCTCACATTGAAGAATTAATGTGGTGTGAAGCGATTAATATATACAAGTTAGCTCATAACTCATTGGCTTAAGCTTTTGAGTGAAGGTAGGTCCAACTAGATATATTAACGGACTCGAACTCGGACTTGAGCTCTCTCTTGGTGATCTTCTCGGGTAAAAGTATCCGACTTTTGCTACACATTCCCAACATTTAGTATGGAAAAATATCATAATTACCCAAATCACATGGAGAAAATAACTTTAGCTTAAATAGTTCTAGCTAATAAGACGAGTTATTTAATCTCGTGACATCACATCACCAAAAAGAGTTGTTGGAAAAATGAGTTGTGTTGTCCGGAAGATTTGTCCTATCAAACTGAATGCAACATGACAAATGAGTAAAGAAATGTTCCAATAGCATGGTTCCTCCTATTTTCGAGAAATTCCATGCTTTCCATGATATTTCTCTCAAAAAGTTACATATAATCGAAACAAGTTTTGCCAAAATAAGTTGTGAGAAAAATGAGTTATGCTAGATTTGTTTAAAAATTGTAATCGACTTTTTAAAACCATTCAATTGGTGCAATTCAATCTTAATAATCATCGCTCCTCTCATGTGGCGAGCTCTAAGCCGATGGATTGTTCCTAAATTAAAGGTAAATACTTCATTGCATTCCCTATGCAATGTTTAGAAATCCAACAAGATTCACTCCACCGAAAATCTTTTTGAACCATACCAATTACCCTCGAAGCGCCTCGACAGTCAGCAATGCAACTTAAGCGAACCAAGTAACATCTCTCAAGATTTGAAAATCAAAGCACGGGTCGCTATTCGAGTAATAGAAAAGCATTATTAGTTTGGCGATACCGTAGTAAGATGATAGATGTACTACATTTAAGTTGAGACTTGCCCTAGCTAGCCTATATTTGCAAGCTTCTTTTCCCTTTTGCCATACAAGAACGAACGGATGCAATTAGGGTTCATCATTTGTCTCTTTCAAAGTATGGTGGGCGTTCGTCCTCGACTGCTTGGTCCATTTCCATGCATTAAGCAAAGCAACCACCCTACGTCTAGCTGACTTAAATAATCTCTTACGTCAGAAATTATTGTTTCGAAGGACAACATCGGAAGACAAGACCTAATCAATAAATGAGACAGCTTCAGAAATTTAATCATCCCGTTAAATATATGAACTGATGTCTCTATAATGGAGAATATTGTTGAAAAAATCTTTATACGACAACCAATTCAGTTCTAAACATTTTAATTTGATCAATTTTGGTCCCAAAATTTTTGACAATTTGCCGATATTGTCTTTATTGCCAATTTTAACCGGAAATCGATAATGTGGTAGTCCAATTAGCACCAACCATTCTACATGGCAAGATCTACCCCGATGTGGATGATTTTTGTAATTTTTTTTCAAATTTACAATTTCTTGAAATTTCTTCTTTCTTTCTTTTTTTTTTTTCACTATCGAGGCCCTAGGGAGTCCCGTCGGCCCTTCTAGGATGATGAATATTGGAAAACAAAAAAGATATGTAAGAAAAGAGTAAAATAAAACAAAATTAAAAAACTTCAAAGTTTTTTAAAAAATTAAAAAAAATTATCCACGTTAGTGTGAATTTGTCCACGTAAGACGACAAATATCCAAGTCGGAGATTTTCGATAAATTCGTCGAAGAGCTATATTGAAAAACCATGAAATGATTTAGGGTTAAATTGGACAAATTAAAAAAGTTTAGAACTTTGTTGGCCTCCGTACAATATGGTTAGAACATTTTGGATAATTATCCCCTCTACAATGCATTATCAAGACTAGAATGCTTACTCTATCTCATTATCAGAAAAGTTAGAGGTACTTCCTATCTATAATGGACATCCAATTCAAAACTATTTGTGGAGTGATTCTTAATTTTTGAAGCAATATAGGGTTTCTACTATCTGTAGTTACATTAGGAGCTGAGTAACTTTTCGCTCCTATATTCGCCACGTGGCTCGACTTTATTTCTATGATTGTCACGAGTCAAGCCATATGGCATAATTGTATGATCGAGCATATTTGGCCATTAGAATTACTTTAGTGAATTTTTCATCCACAAACATTTGTTGTTTATTAAATTATGATGTAAACTTTGGAACTGGATAATAATATATACGAATGTAATCTTAAATGTATTCGACCAATAAAAATAAATAAAGTTGAAAATAAAATATCTTGAGATAATTTGGAAAAGATAAATATAAGTAAAATAAATTTGAATACATAAATTTTCATTTAATTGAAATTAATTCGAAGCCACAAATATATGCTATCATGGTAAAATTACTTACAATTTGGAGTAAGTAATTAAAATCAAAATCAAATAATTTTTGGTTGACACTTGAATAAATGCATTACTTAGCCATCCAATTCAAAATCAAATTAAAATAATTTGAAGGATAAACTTTTCCTTACTTGAACATATTTCACTTAATCTTGCACGTAATTTATTTTGTTCTTTTAAAATGCACTTATTTATGTTCCGCGTAATTGTCAATATAGCTTATTTGGAGCACATTAGCCTAGGAAAAAATGATCAACTTTTACCAAAATCACCTTAATTTAAAAATCAAATAAGATATAAGTTCAAAAGCATTAGTTGTTAATTTATTATTCGACAAGTAATCAACTATGTATATATTAAATTAAAATTTGCCTAAGTCAAATTTCGAATAGATTGGATATTTGTTTGAATCTAAAAACGATGGATGGAAAATGTCGAATCAGCCAATCCAGTTTAGATATAAGGATCAAAGTTTCCCTCCTCCTCTCCTTAAATATGATGCTCCTCCCTTTATTGCGACACCCTTGGTGGACGGGGGCACTCTTAAATTGCTATTTCTTGAAGATTGAAGCATTTTCTAGAACACAAGATTATGTAGGATTTAGGCCACAAATGCCTTAATCGTCTTGCATTTGAGATTAAATCCATCGATGCCTTTAGTTTCGGCCCATGAAGAGGATTCAAAATTTGTGATGTTCGATTTGAGGTTAAGCCACGAAGGCTCTTGAATCTTGCTCAAGAAGAGGATTCTTGCTATTTGATAAAGTAATCAAAAGTTTTATTTGTGTAGAGAAACATGTAGACATGCATTTATAGACATAGCCCGTGCAAAGAACTTGACACTTTTTGCCAAGTCATTAATATTTAACTAATAAATTTTGGTTTATTGAGTTGTTATATACCAACTTCAATCTAACGATTTTAATTTGATATATTCAGACAAAAATATATTGACATAGATGAAATGTAAATTATCATTTCTGATTTGAATTTCGAAAAAAAATCGATGAAGATAAAATATTTTGAAATAAATCTTTAAAGTACATAAATTATTTTGAATACAAATTATATCCGTGTTCTTGAAGAAAAATAAACTTATATTTGGAAATATGTTAATACTTTTCAAACACTTCTTTTTAGTTTTTCCATCATATTTTCATTTAAATTAAACTGTAATTTGAAAAGCTTTCATGCTGCCTTTGGTATGTTTACTATATGTATTTTCCTTTTTTGAGTGTTTAATTTGGCTTTTTTTTTATGCTATTTTAATAGTTATGCACCGATATAGACCCAAAATGACAACATCCTCGAGATCTAACAAGTGACAACAACAATGTGCTAACTCAGAAAAAAACGACATAACAAAGTACCATAAATGTCTATTACAAATTTGTAACTAGTTATTATTTGAAAACTCAGTGTAATTGGTAAGCTAGTTCGATATTTCGAATAGAAATTATCATGATATTGTAATGGAGAGCACAAATTGACAATCATAAGCTCCAAGTTATTGAAATTGAGTTGCACCTGATCACGTATAAATTTAAAATTGTTAGATGATGAAGCAATACCTATTTTATGTTGTAGAAATCCCTCTTTCAAGAACAAAGCAAACTGCAAAGTAAAAAAAATATTAAAAAAAAAAACTACAAAGAATCACAAGACCAACTTGCTTGTTATACCCCATTAAACTGAGAAACGTACCTGTCATTCCAAATTTTAAAATTGGTACGGAATCTATGCTTTGCATCTAAATACAGAAATGTGATTCCTTGGTAAGAAGAAGAGAAACATGACCGACAATTGAAATCCAGAAAATATGGGCCACTGGTGAACTTAACATTGATAGAAAAGAAAGATCTAGAAAATTGAGATGTATATTATATTAAGGCACAAAGTCGTAATAAATACATACAATGAAGCCTGATCTATAAAAAAACAATCCTAGAGAATAAACGACAATAATTCTAAAATATATACAAAATCAATAAAATATTCTAACACCCCTCAAACTCAAGGTGGATCAAACAACGAGAGTTTGGAAATAAGATACTAAAAACGTGGCGCGAAAGAGTCTTCGTAAAACCATCGGCTAACCGATCCGTAGTCCCAATAAAAGGAAGAGAGATGGTTCGAGCCTAAAGATGATTACGAGTAAGATGGCAATCGATCTCAATATGCTTGGTGCGCTCATGAAAAACGGATTAGTTCCAATATGGATGGCACTTTTGTTGTCATAATACAAAAGAGTGGGATCTTGGAGTGAAACACCCATGTCGGCAAGCAAACGACGAAGCCGGATAATCTCAACAATATTGTCAGCCATAACACGATACTCAAACTCGGTAGAGGAACGCGAAACAATCTGTTGTTTCTTGGCGCGCCAAGAAATGAGAGAATCGCCAAGAAAAATGCAAAACCCCATAACAGCATCGATGATCGGTTATATCAAAAGCCCAATCAGCATTGGAATAAGCACGTAACTCGAGATGAGAAGAAGACGGTAAAAATAATGACCGCGTCAAAGTACCCCGAAGGTATTGCAAAATCCGCAAAATAACAACATAATGGGTAGACCAAGGGGCAAAGCAACAAACCGACCGACAACATGAACCGCATAAGCAATGTCGGGACCCGAAATAGTGAGATACACAAGACTACCAATCAGATTTCGATAACGAGTCACATCAAAAAAAGGCTCCATGTTGTTAGGGTGAAGCTTTTGATTCAACTCAATAAGAGTGAGCGCGATACGAGAATCCGAAACGCAACCCCTGGAGAGAATTTCAACGCTATACTTCTACTCGAGAAAGAAAAATACTACGAGAACCGTGAGCAACCTCAAGCCCAAGAAAATAGCGCAATAAATGAAGATCCTTCATGGAAAAATGTCGTTGAAGATGCCTCTTGGTATGCGCAATATAATCGAGTCATTGTCGGTAATGACCATGCCATCCACATAAAGAAGAAGAATAGTAAAGCCGGAGGACGAAGTATGAATAAACATAGCATAATCGGCCTCACTTTGAACAAATCATGCAGAACGTATAGAAGCAAATCCTATCTCGACACCACGATAGAAAAGAAATATCTAGAAAATTAAGTTGTATATTGTATTGAGGCACAAAGCCATAATAAATAGATATAATGAAGTCTAATCTATGAGGAAACAATACTAGAGAATAAACGACAATAATTCTAGAATATATACAGAATCAATAAAATATTCTAATAAATAAAATATTCTAACAAACATATCATGCTTACTGACTTTGTCAGTCGAGTCACTAAAACGAATGTTGTCATAATAAAAGGGGATGAAACCCGTTACTACCGCTTGTTTACAATTATATACTTGTTTCATTCAATAAATTCATAGCTTGGTGTGATCCTTCGTTGTAACAGGTTTATAGGAAACAGAGTTACAGACTTCTATAATGCCATCCTCAGAATATGAACCTGAAATGTCTCTGAGGATTACCCAAGACATGACCTGACAAGGGACAAAAGGTATCTTAATCCCAACCTAAGTTCATAACAATAGCTAGAGCAGATTAGGTCAGATCTAAACCGAGGGAGAGTCCATTGTTTCGCTTCTTGAGATGCAAAAGCATCTCGCTTAAAATGGGGGCAACGCTACAATTAGTGATTACTTACCAACTTGTCTTTGAGCCTTATAGGGAGATAACAAGCTCACCGAGATCAAGAATAGTGCTTGTAACTTCTCTCCACTTCGAGCGGGATTAAGAAAAGGATGATAATAATGTCCAGGCTCGCCGGATAAGCTCAAACGTCGATAAGAAAGCGAAGTCCAGCATCGCAATCCTAGCAACTTTTCCCTGACAAAGGCTTTGGTTCCTCCATCAACAGACAAGAAAAGGACGTTCATCGTACAGATTTAGGGTAATGATTACTGGTTCGTTCCCTAAATCATACGTTAATAGTGTGTTGCAAGTGGATTTATTAACGACAGGTCTCTATAGACTCGGTTTCGTATATCCAGTTTCAACGATCCTTATATTTTATTAACTATATATCATTACCGCAAAAATTTCTCCGATTGAGCAGCAACGAAATAAGAATAATCTCTCACTCAAAAGAGTTGGCTCTTTCGGCATCCAAATCCTGTAGTGGCACATTTCTTCATTTGAGTTTTGATATTAAGCGATTATCGATTCGGCGAATTTATTAATGTTTCAAAACATGCTTAAATAAGTTAACAATGAGAAAAATTGTAGAAAAAATCCTAAATCTATTGTATTTTTGCCAATTCAATCATAAACTTTTTAATATTGTCAATTGAGTCCTAAACCTTTCACAACAATGGGGTTGGGATGGGGTTGCGACATTATCACATGATATTATCGTTGTTATCACAAAAAGAGGGTTAAGATTGTTTGCCATATATTAGTCCCCCATCCTCTATGTTGTTGTTCGATGATTGAAGATTGTCGAGCATGTTCGTAATTCGTTACCCCTCTCTCTCTCTCTCTATTTGAATTCATCATTGATTACCGGTTCCACGACCACGAGTTTGAGGTCCTCACCCGGTAGCCACGACCCCAATGGAAGCGAGCACCCAATTTCTTTCATAGAGAAGGGCAACGGAAGCGGGTGTGACCACGACGACGGCCAGCATTCATCATCGTCTACCTCAATGTCTTGAGCTTGAGGATAGAGGGGACAAGCTAGGCAGGGAGGGTTGGAGAGAGAGCAAGAGAGACGACAAGATCAACAGTCGAGGGTAGAGACTACAAAACGATAGTGGTCGAGGTTGGGCTCAAATCGGGTCTAGCGGAGTTGGAGGATAGAGGCAAGGGAAGAGACACCGTGGAAATTCTATAAGTGGGATCGGGATTGTTGGGATTATCCTACATTGATTGTGCGAGAAACTAATAGTCGATTTGTAAGTGTGAAGAGCGTCTCATCATTTAAATTAGCTTTCGGTAGGTGGTGGAGGACTTTAATTTTAATATATTGATTAAAATTAGGTTTAACTTTGAGAAATAAAAAAATCTATTGATTATTAGATTTACATTTAAGAAATAAAATAAGAAAATAGTCGATCCCAATAAGAAAATCTATTGATTATTAGATTTACATTTAAAAAATAAAATAAGAAAAATAGACGATCCCGTCAACTAGATCGAAAATCATCGATTTCAATTTAATGGAACTAGGAACAGACCAGGCCTCCTTGGGAGTTAGTTCCAGGCGGTTCTTAATTCGATTATTCCATCTTGCTCACTTCTCTCTTTTAGGGAAAGAGAGATCCAAGATAATCAGATACTTATATCAAAACTCAGGTTATCAATAAGTCTCGACCTAATAATTATGCAAAGAGGGTTATTGATGCTTCGACCTAAGCTCGATGTGGACAACGGACTAATAGAGTGATCTCGCGAAGGGGACTAAGAGATTACGGTGCGGACCGCCGCAGAGGATGCACACCCGAAGCAAGGAGGCTACTACTCCACCACTTTTGAGAGAGAGAGAGAGAAACGTCAATGAAATTGAATGCTCCTCCCCAAAATTTGCACCATGATTGAAGGGTGTAGGGGCTGTAAACCTTTGGCTAGGCAGAGCGGGACCCATCCATGTGTGCACATGACATGCTCCGCTCTGCTGTTCCACCAGCGTTCGCGTGCGCGCACGAGCACGGCCACCAAACTGCGCCTTTGCAATCCCTCCCCGCGGGTCCCACCACGTCATGTGCTCCTCCCTATTTCCACGCGCCCAGCTCATCGCGTGCGCCTTTGCAATCCCCCCAATTAAGAACGGGGATAGGTTTTATCGCATTCTTCGGAATATGTTGAGAAGACAACTTGGTTTTCATAAGATCTTCCTTAAGATTGGCTCTAAAATCATAACCGATCTTGTTAATTCATAACTTATAGTTGATAATGATGGCTTTGCTTTACTTAAAGATATCGGAAGATCATTGTGCTTTCACTTTGAGTTTAAAATACAACATAACTTTCGAAGTAGGAAATCGGCTTTCTTTGGTTAAACTACAATTTTGAAATCGATGAGGAATATAAAAACTTGTTCCAAGTTCCACCTCCTAAATTATGAAATCTATCCGTTGGAATCGATTTTCCAAATTTTAGAATCTGGAATCTATCATGCATACATGAAACTTATCATATTTTTAACGGCTCGATTTTTCTATTATTGATTCTATATTGGAGCCAGCTCACCCCTAAGTAGAGAGAGATTGGAGGGAAAATTAGGCTTGGTGTTTTTTTAGCAAAAATGATTGTGTATGGTTGGCTGCACGGGCGCACGACGGAGAAGCACAAATAAACGAGCGATACCTTGCGACCAACAGTTAATTGCTGTTCGAGTACTAAGCTGGCTCTTGCCCTTTTTATCAGACCGTTTTAGGAAGATGAATTCAATACTCCAATTCAAACCACACAACCCCCCACACACACAATGATGTCCCGATGTCCTTAGCCAGGAACTGCGCGTGGGACACAGAACTCTCATTTTGTAAAACAGGGGTACGAGAACGAGAGAGAGGGAAGCAAGAGGGACGTGGGAGACAAAGACATTGGGACATCATTTTCTTTTTCCCTTTCATATTCGGTTGTTCGCATGAATTTCGTAGAGGGATCTTCTGGTATCAGACAGACAACAAGGGGGAGTCCGATTCTAAGGATGGGCGCAAATCACGGGCGCTGACCCTTTCGGCTCCCGTTTCCCCTCCCCTTCCCTCTTGTGTCCGTGCGTGCAAGCTTTCTTATTCATGCGACTCCCTCACATGAACGTGTCTTTCGACGCCCAATATTCATCGTTTCCCACACTTGTAATGGCCTGATGCTGAGTGATTTTTCCTTGCATGCTTTACAACTACATCTGTTCTTAAACAGTCGAGGGTTGCCATCGAACACCTCCACGACCCTCCATGAAAGAGTCTTATGATTATCAATTGGCTGTCCGCAATGACCGTTCACAAATACCCTTTGGAGGGTCGTGGAGGGGGGAAAAAAGCATCATGGACGTTTAAGTGCAATAGAGATCGAGGGTGAGCTGCAAGGGCTTTCTTTCATTACTGTTTGTTTCTCAAGAAAAATCGATGAAGCAAGATGACGATTAAGATTTTTCACCCCTATCTTCTATTCTAATTTAACTAGGTCATGAAGAGAGCAATGTGGGGTGTGAGAGTATGCCTGCCTCTATACATTTGTTTCTCGCGTGGTTTTGGTTGAATATTAATCACATCGCAACGCTAGACCATAACCGGGGAAAAAACCTATCACAAACTCAACAAGGTTTTACCGGTGTTTTCATACTCAATTATGTGGGTCTCAATTAACCAAAAGTTTCGATAAGCTGTAATTTGGCTTAGGACATCATAAATCTAATCAAACCGAGAGTGCAAGATTGAAAGTGATATTTAACTGACGAGGAGGCGAACGGTGCTTAAGGTTATTTCAACACTCTGAATCTTTGAGATTGAGATTTTAAACTTTGCCATCCTCAGTTTTCAAAGTACTTGTACGATAATATCTCGGATGGACTTTTGAACAGGATTGTCCAGTCGTAATCTCATGTACGAAAGATGCATGCGCATTGTCTTCCACATGAGTACATATGAAGGTACAAATTTACTTGGGGTTGGTGCACTCACTGCTTTTCTTGTGTGGCGTCGTTTTTTTTTTATTTATTTTTGAAGTTTTCTCTTCCATATTTTGGTATTTGCAATACCATAATTAGAGTAAGTTGGAATGTCTCTATTATTCACGACGTTGTCCCCATGATTAGCGAGTTAGCACCATTAGTCTCTTAAAGCTATTAACCTTGCACTTGTCACTTATGTATATCGTACTCCGGGTTGGCTTTCAACCTAAAAATTCATCTAAAACGTTCACAGAAATTCACGTCTTTTGTTAAGATGAAATAGCAATCTTATGCTATACACGATGTACGAAATCTTAGTTCAATAAGTTCAACGTGCACGACTGGTTGGGACACCCCGAATCCTTCATGTATTGATCACAATTTGAGGAGAAGTGTCAAAAAAGTCCTAAATTTGTTGCATTAGTACCAATTCAATCCCGAATTTTTTTTTTTGTGCCAATTCAATCCTAAACATTTTGCATTTGTGTCAATTAAGTCTTGAATCTTTTATTAGTGTCAATTCAGTCCTAAACTTTTGCATTTGTGTCAATTCAATCTTAAACCTTTTGTATTTATGCCAATTGAGTTAATCCGATCAATTTTGATCGAAAATTGTTGACGTGGACGTCGATTTTCCTACGTGGCATGGCTAGCGCTGACTTGAACATTTTTTTTATATTATTCTAATATTTTAATAATTTTTAAGCATTTTTTTGTTTTTTAAAATATAAAAAAAAATTAAAAAAATATGTACATTAGCGCCAAACCATGCCACATAGGAAAATTGACTTCCATGCCATTAAAATTGGCCGAATCGACTCAATCTATATAAATACAAAGTATTTAGGACTAAATTGACACTAATGCAAAAGATTTATGAGTGAATTAGCATTAATAAAATATTTAGGACTGAATTAGCACTAATGCGAAAGTTCGGGATTGAATTGGCATAAAAAAAGATTTAAGGCTGAATTGACATTAAGACAAAAGGTTTATGATCGAATTGGCACAAAAAAAGTTTAAGAATAAATTGACACCGATGCAATAAGTTTGGGATTTTTTGACACTTTTCCCTCACAATTTGAGATTCAACTCTTCATCTTCTCCAACCCTTTATATCCCTTTGCTGAGAAGATCCAAATCTTCAAAAAAAAAAATCCCTTTTTTGCATACGCTTTGACGGATTTCATTTTTTCCTCTTACTCTCTTTTGTTCACATCTGTCCGCATTTGCTCTTTGCTGGTCAGTGACGTAAAAAGAAACACCTACCTAGTAAAGAGCGGGTGATAGATCCATGTACTATGGTTCGTGCCTTCTGCCATTTGAAAATTCAAAGGGCTCGTTGGCGCACTCAATCCGTCCCCGGCCCCATGCAAAGCACAGATTAAAAGGGGAAAGAGAACAAACTAATCAGAGTTGTATGGTGATTTGGAAACAAATTATTGTAATCCAGCATATGGGGACACCCATTCAAAGCAGTTGACAATCTGGCCCCACTAGTCCACATGAAAGCCAAAATGCCACAAATCAAGCAACTCGACAAGAGAAGAGAGAGAGAGAGAGAGATAGCTTGGAAGGTGGAAACTTTTGCCTCATGACCTTGTTAACCCATGAATCACTTGTGGAAAATCAATCCAGATTTTGTTAACATAACAGTTTTTGTGTAGCTGTGAGAAAAAAGATGCGTTATGAGTCACAAATTTTTGAATGAGTTGCCCCATAATAATTTTTTAATCAATTGTTTTTTTTTGTGGCTCAAAACAGATCGTTAATCTAATAGTCACCCAAAAACTGTTACATAATCAATTCTCAATCCAAAACTTGCCTCGATAGTAAATAAACGTACGACCATCATAACTTGAATGGCTAACTCTATTAGGATCTTAGGTTTTTCTATATACGTGGAGTAGAGAGGTCTTGACACATCTCTCAACACAACAGATGGTCGAGGTAACAGATTCGCTTGTAAACTTTAGTGCAATTTGAATCTTCTGTGCTCTTTCTGCTTGGATAACGAACTACAATAATCTCAAGGTGATTTACACTAGAGTATAAAGCGTTTTAACCCCATTTACATTGAGGGTTCCTTACCAAATGTGTCCTGCAAAAAGGGTACAATAGAGAAATCAAGACAAATGAAAGAAACAATGGTGGGGGGGTTGGGGAAAAAGTTCTAAATATCCCTCTTTGCGCAAGCGGAAGAAATCTAATTATTGAACGAGATCTGTACTTTGTGCGTGGCTCAAAGGCCGTGCTTTGAAAACCCCCATGTGGAGACCATGTGAGGGAAATTCTTCTCCCCATGCCCAAACCCGATGCCCTAGAATTTCTCTCAATCTGTAGGACCCGTTTGTCCTCTTATCATTACCATGTTTTCCGGATCCTGCCAATTCCCCTCCTCTCAATCAAAACCCGATTGAAAAGCCCCATTAGTCCCGAAAAGAGATTGAACAAGAC
Source organism: Rhodamnia rubescens (assembly GCA_021437795.1). Classification (NCBI taxonomy): domain Eukaryota; kingdom Viridiplantae; phylum Streptophyta; class Magnoliopsida; order Myrtales; family Myrtaceae; genus Rhodamnia; species Rhodamnia rubescens. Next base: position 394,513 of record JAILYA010000070.1, read on the forward strand.
TTACGCTAAAGATTCCACCATGTCTCCCTTTTCCTCTCCATGTTATGTCATCGAAACATCGACCCATGTCTCCATATTGAACCTTTTTATTTCCTTTATCCTTTCTGGGTGTAATTTCTTTTTGATACTTGATTTTTCCCAACGAGACATGTTTTTCTCCTTTCTTTTCCAATGTAGGGTTTTTGCTCTGTTTAAAGGTGGTGCTCTATGCACATGGGGGAGTGCAGATGCAGTGGATGTGGCAGATGGAGATGGAGGTAAAAGAGGGAGTAAGAACAATACCCAGAACAAATTGTAAAGTTCGTTTGTGTATACTGTTCGGGAAAACATAATATATAGGCGATTCAACATTGTTGTCTAATGAATATTATTCAAAAAGCTGGCGCAACCTTCACATGGGGTACAATGGATGTGGCAGATGGATATGAAGGTTAAAAGGCAACCGGAATAATACCAAAAAGAATCACTTGACTTTTGAACCTCTCCACCGTTTTAGGGGAAATTAATATATTGAATAGGGAACGATGTACTTTGTGTGATAATGCAGGTGGAGGGATGTCATATTAATATACGTTGATATATATTCCGGAATCACCGAATGTTTGACGTGCATTGAGAGAAGTTTCACTTGAATTCCTATTGTTTCATGCGGGGAAAGGAAAGAGATTAGTGGTATCTTTGTTTAACCGGCTTGAAACATTCATAGATGTTGTAAGAATAATATAGGACTATATAACTTAGCAGCTATCAATTACTTATAAACCACGTGCACAGGTACATGAGAGCACACTACTCTACATTTAAGTATCCCTAAAATAATTGGTTTTCGCAAGAATTTCTTTCTTCCTTTCTTTCTTTTCACCCCTAAAGTCGGTGTAATCGATGGGAGTGTCGAGGGATTCGGAGATCATACGTTCGAATCATATCAATTGAGTGCAAATTGTTCGTGAGCCACGTCATAAGCCAAAAGCTTAGACTTAACCGGTTCATGGGACTTGAAGGTGTTCCACGCCTACCCCTGAATTTCTTTCTTCCTTTCTTTCTTTTCCCCCTAAAGTCGGTGTAATCAGTGGGGCTCGAGGATTGAGATCATCTGTTCGAATCATACCAACCGAATAAGCAAACTGTTCTAAGTCAGCACAAAGATAAGCCAAAGGCTTAGACTTAACCGGTTCATGGGACTTGTAAGGTGTTCCACGCCTACCCCTATGAATTATCAATATAACGAGGAGTTTTCTTTCCTCCTACAAAATCTAGTGACTTTTTCTTTTTATCTTGTGCTAGAGTTTGTCTATCAATCTTACCTCCAGCAGAAAAGCGCTGCAACATGAGATTGCCAAATCTGGGTGGATGAGCACTATCTTGTTGGAAGGATGTGCAAGGCAGATTTTTGGTTCTGTTGGGTACTTGTCATTTCCAAACACATGCATGTTAGAAAAAGAAGATGCTTGGCTTTCAATGGCACACACACATTATGTCAACTCATGACAAGTCAAAGATGGTGAAAATCTTGGTCCAAGCCATTAGTCATGCGAAACCCCACAAGTTTCTGTGCTGAAACAAATAAAAAATTTAAAAAGAAGTAGGCACTCTCTATTATGCTCCTATATTGCCCACTTCCCAACTTCCAAAACAGGGCCAGAAAGCACATTTAGTGAGTTTTGTTTGTATTAGTAATAAGTCACGAATGTTAGGTTTGCATGACAGCAAGGGGACCTTTTTTTCTTCACTGCACATAAAATAAAAACCGAGAAGAACTATGTGTATGTCCATGAGGCTGCTGTTCTTTCCTCTCTCTCTCTTTTTTGGCTTTCTTTCTATTGTATAGGGAAGGTTTTAGGTGGCGGGCCATGGTCGCCATGTGCATGCATGTGCTGTGTCTTTCTCTGAAAGGCCCACCACTTACTCTCCTTTGAGCAAATAAATGGGGGTTTCTTCACATTCTTCAACTTCTCATTCCCTCTTCTCTCTGTTCAAAAACTCGCCCAAACTCTTCTCAATTTTTTGTTTTTCCTGGGTTTCCGCAGCTTCTCTGGATATCTGCCTTTCTTGGATCAGGGATCTGTGGCTTGATCCTTGTGGTGGATCATCTACAGTCATCTTTACTTCTCATGGTCACTTCTCACAACAAGGAAAGAGGTACGTTCCCGTCTGCATACGCCCTACGAGCACTGAGCACTTCTTTTGGCCGTGATTTATCCGACAGAAATGTTGACGAGGGTTTCAACCCTCTGTGCGTTCACAGTAATCATTTTGAGCTTTGCATAAGGTTGCGCTGATGTTGTTTCATGAACCATTTTGGAAAAAAGCCAAGAAAATGAAACATACATTTAGCCGGCTCAAGAGTTTGCAAATTAGCTGGACAAATTCCTCATGAGATGCATAGAATGTGAACAACAAGCATTTCCAAATCGAATCCAAGAACCTTCCCTTTATGTTGAAGCTAATTTTTTCAGTCATCTCTATGTATTGAGAGCCTCACACAATTGTTCCTTGTACATTTTTCTTCAGAATGCACAGTGCTAGCCCAATAAAGCAGAAGTTCCTCAAGAAATGGATAATGGGTCTCCAGCTATGCAATTCCTCAAAGAAGAATATGACGATCATGGAGAGAAGAAAGGCCATCAAGCTCTCAGCAGACCTCGCATTGGCTTCGGTTCGGAATTGCACGACACGTTGGAGTCGTGCCCTAATCGCAGGTGCCTCGCAAAATGATGACAACAAAGCCCTCCTTCAACATATCATTGGCTCTGATGCTGCGAAGCTCAAGAAAGCTTCCATTGATGCTGTAGCAAATTCACCAACTTCCCTTGCCAAGAAGATTGCCAGCAAGAAGATATTGAAAAGGAGCTGGGGCATTAGGAGAGTGAGAAAACTGACCAATGGTGTTCTAAAAGATCGACCAAATTCTATTGCCAAGAGGTTGGTGAAGAAGAGAACGCAGTTGCTCAAGAACCTTGTACCAGGAGGAGAATCGATGGACGCCATCTCTTTGATCGAAGAAACCCTAGATTATATGGTGTGGCTCCGAGCTCAAGTTGACGTCATGCGTTCTCTCGCCCGAGCAAGTGAGCTCCTAGATGGTAAATGAAAATCATCGTCTATGATGATTTAAGTTGATATATAGATTTTGTTTGATCTCCACTTTGCAAGATTAGGTGGGTTGAGGCAAAATGCTATTAAGCTATATATGGTTCAATGCCTGTATATGCAACTCAATGTGACTGTAGTTTGAGTCTCTTCCACCTTTTCCGTGTCATTTTACTATATACTCGTCAAGTTTTCACGATATAGATCAATTGTTTAGCTCTACCCCACGTACTAATTGTTTTCTTTACTAGCAAATTTCCAAAGCTTATTTCTCAACGTCAGTATCCTCGATTCAAATGAGTTCCGTATCCACAAAGGAGCGGCTTGAATAATGTTGCTTTAGAAGAGGAATTGCACATCGAGCGTAATGCCCGTTCCAACATGAAAAAGAAAGACGCTTATACTAACCAAATTAAGTCTTCCTCACATGTTTTTGAGCTCAAAAGATTTTCCTAACATACCGTCGTCGAGTCCTGATTATTCAAGTTTGCGGTGTTCTGTGTTTCTCTGATATAATTTTCAACTAGTTCACGATACATGATCAATAAAGAATTAAAGCCCTCGTGATGCAGAGGGAGAGATGGATAATGAAGGAGAGATTGAGTGTACTAGACATCTCGAGAGGACGTTACATGTTGTTTTCCTGCCGCATGTGTTCGATGCGCATGAGAGAGAGAGAGAGAGAGAGGCACTGTGTTGTACGCCATTCAATGTAGCTATAAATGAGGGATGACTTGTAGACGTATGAAATGCTTTTGTCGAGCTGATTTTGGCCAAGAGTAGCAGAGATGGGTCTTGAGTCATGGAGATAGACGAGTGAGAGAGCAAAGTTGGTACTCGCAGAGGGGGAAAATTGCTTAACAAAGGAAGGTGTGGGGGGCCAAATTGCGCGCCCGTGCACACACCCGTTTGCTTTAAGTCTATTTCTCTGAGAAGGACAATTGCAAGAGACGGGAGAGAGATGCTTCGGGCCATAAATCGATTCCAAGCTCATTTAATTGACCATGTGTGCTTGTTGCGACCTATGTCCTTGATTGGAGCCTCTTCATTTTGCTTTGATCTCGCTCTCATGCTCACTGACAGTGAACGATCACACTTGAATTGAATTCTCCCTAACCAAGTCCATGGTGGACCTGGTCAACTAGAACCGAGGGAATCTGAGCTTCCAAAATCCGGTTTGGCAAAAGTACAATAGATTTACAATTGAATTGGCAAAACCTGGAATCTTATCTAGCAATCCGCACTTTGTCTACAAATAACCTTTCAAATCTTCCCAAGTTTGTGGTTGCTACGAAGTATAGTTTTTGTAAATGATTAAGGATGTTCTTGTAGCTATTCAAGTTTGAAGCTCTAGTATTTCCTTAGCTAGAGAACTTGAATATGTTCTATCACTGGAAAACGGCGGAGCGGATTTGTCTCGTACTTTTGTTGATTTGAGTACTTACTCGGACCAGTAAACTCGCACGAATTCGATTTTATTGGAAGAAGACACCTTATTTATGTCATTGAGCAACATGTATTAGCCATTGGGGGTACCTTTCTCCGTCTGTTGGCTGAGATCAAGTGTAGATTATGAATTAGGGTATACGATGTCAATAATTGGGCTGGACAGCCATTTCCATTTTGTCCTTCCTAGTTTGGGTTTTATGCAATCGAAAGCCCGAGGAATGGGAGTACTTATGGCCCATTCTCATTCGATATCCCTATGTACATGTACTTTTGAATCGATCTTTCGTTCATCCTACCATTTTTAGCTAACACAACAAGCTAGCCAAATCCTTGTTGATCATATTCCTCAGAAGAGTGAGGCATGAGTCTTTGACTTACATAAAAATGCAGCAATCTCATACATCAATCACTACGAACCTTTGATCTTAAATCATACATCTTTTTTCCTTTAGCTAATCAAGAAGGAACCCACTCGTAAAACCTGAAATTCATGACACGACCAATATGCTTATACAAGCATCTGTGATTGCACATGCAAACATTCTTTTCTTGCCTGCAACTTCCATTTTAAATGTCAGATCAACTTTGTTAAAGGCATGGGGTGCCATGTATAAACTAAGGATCGATGATGCAAAGCATGCTTGCTTTCACATGACTGGAATAAGCGCAACTTTTGTCAAATCTGGGATGGTTCAACATGAACCCCATCAGGAAAAGAATATTAACCCCCTTTTGAAAGATGAGCAACTTCATGGAAGCCCCTCAAAACAGCTCTAACCACTGCATTTTATAAACCGAGAGCTCTAATTCATCTTCATCATCGACCCAAGTTGTTGATTCACAAGCTTTTGAGGGGACTGCTAAAGAATGTTCAGCTTCAATGATACATGTCTTCTACTTTTCACCAATGCTTTTCAATCAATCATCTATGTCTCCCAGCTTTTAGCTTTCCATGGCCCACGTGCATGCTTCCTCATAATGCCTCTCATACTTTACCTCCCTCCATTTTTTTCCCCTTTTCTATTACATTGTTTGGTTAGGGTTCTTTCCTGGGGTGGCCCTTGAACAGCTCTTGCTTAAAGTTCATTCATTTTTTTTATCTTCATATCTGAGACATTCCCAAAGCCTTAGCGTGAAGATGTGGTTTTCATTCAAAGGTGCAAAAGAGTAGGGGCCTCCCCAATTCTCTGTAGGCAATACCTGCTCTGCCAGTTCCCAGCCTCGCACTTGTCCAACTGCTACATCTAAGATCTGTCCGCCTCATCGGGAGAAACTTTTTGATTTGCATGGAGGAATGGGAAACAACCTGTCATTTACTGTTGAATGTACCTATTTGTCTTCCACAGATGTATACTTGAAAGTTGAAGCAACTTTCAGATCACTAACTAGTTGTACATGGAGGGAGAAAAAGGTGCAAGTTGCATATGTTGGTGATAAGCACTTCCAAGTTGAGTTGTGCCTTCGCCGTGGAAAAGAGTCCGGCCGCGGCTTGATCATTAATGATATAAAATACATTAATGACACTTAATCATTTCTCCCGTAGAAAATACACGTGTTTGGATCATTGATGATTTTTATCCTTAAGATCCATTTTGACATGTTAAGGTCTATTTGATATAACAGAATTAGGTGCTAAAACAGAAAAAATAAAGATAACACTATTAAGTACTAAAAATTTGAAAATTCAACGCTTAACTGAGATTGAACTTCTTTAATAATCCTAATTATTATTAATTTAAAAGACTCAAATTAAGTAAAGAAAAGGCACTTAATCTAGTATGTAAGGAAGGGCTACATGATCAGTTAAGTAGGAAAAGTGATAAATGGTTTCTAGAATCTTGCCAATTATTTTGTTAAAACCTACCATTAAGATCACAGTTCCATGTTTGATAAGACATCAGTCATATTTGTTAGGCAAATCTCTTATGATCTTTGAAATGACAAAATAATCGAATTGTTACTAATGTGTTTATTGGAAAAATTGTCCAAAAAATCATAAACCTTTCACACTTTTGCCAAAAAGTACTTAAAATTTTAATTTTAAAAAAATGATTATTTTTTAAGGTTGGCGACCCTCGTCGTATTAGGGCAGGCAGGGGTCGCTAGCCCCGGGAAAGGACAAGCAAGCATCGCCGGCACTAATTTGGTGGGGTCGCCGGCCTTGAAGCCAACAAAGGAAAAAAACGGAAATAAAACAAAAAAAATTAGATTTTTTCAAACAAAAATATTTAAAAATTATCCACATTAGCGCTGCGGTGTGTACACAACCGGCGTCCACTTTAGCGATTTTCGGAGAATAGGGCTGAATTGGCACAAAGTAAAAAAGGTTTATGACTAAATCGGCAAACCTAAAAGGTTTAAGACTAAATTGGCAAAAGTATGAAAGATGTAGGACTTTTTTGACAATTTCCCCTATGTTTATTAAGTGAGCGGAATCAGATAAAAGATGCTTGAGCTATTATGAAGATGGTGTTTTAATAGAACATCTCAAGGTTATGAGATTGTGCAGTCCAAATTTTAGGATAGGTTAACAAAATATCATATCCAATGTTTGGCAACGTTTTTGGACCGGATAAATTCAGATATAACTGGATAAAATGCTGAATAAGAAATCCAGAATAGAGGGTGGGATAAACTTGGATAAGATAACTTTATTTTTTAAATAACGTAACAATTTTCTTCATACTCTATGCTAAAGCTGGATATCATTAAATTAAGAAATATGATTCTGATCATGTATTCAAACTCAAGCAACAACATATGATTAAATACGCGTGCACACACTTATAATTTATCTCAACGGTTAGTAACCTTGCTTAAATTTCTTGTTTAGAATAGACAAGTTGCCTTCACAATTAAGAAATCTACTTATGGAAAACTAGATTCAAATTGTATGGGCGACTAAAACGATGGAGATTCTGATTTTATCCCTCAACGGTTACTCAATTTTCTTTATACAATCTTGTCCAACAAGTTGATTGGAGATCCTCTAAAGACTGTCCAATGAGTAGATTGAAAGTGAATGAGCATAAAAGAAGACCAAGGTGCCGAAGAGTGTAAGACGACATCAAGAGTAAAAATTTCCAAAATTCAAAGAGAGCTTCAATTCTTACATAATTTTGTTCATGAACTTCAAAGTTGTACACTTTGTGAGGTTTTGTAAAAAGCGATTGTGTGAGGTAATAATGTGATCTGTTGAGAAGCTTCACTCATTGTAATCTCTTATTGATTCAAGTGAAATTGAGATAGTAGGTTGCCTACGTGGAGAGTGAACAAGGCTTGCAATAAGCCGAACCACAATAATATCTATATGCAATTCTCTCTCTCCCTTAACTCGGTATTATCTTTGTTGATATATCGCATACAAGTGAATTTGATTATAGCATCCGTCTTTCTTCGGACTCGATTTCAAGTGATATTAAACTTGAATGTTTCAATTCCACCTTAATTGGTCAAGACCGGTCTAAATCCCCTATTTAATCCCCCTTGGTGATAATGCTAGCAACAATAATATTTAGCCACCAATTTCCACGTTTGTCATACAAATTTTTATTTGTATTTTCAACATTTAAAATTCAGTGCTTAAATAAACGTCAAGACTCCTTCTAGAAGATTTATCTCACCTGGGACATCTGCTAATGAGATTCAAAAATATAACTCAAACTTTAAGTTTCATCCTTAGATAAGAGAGGGGATATCAAGGATAATAATGGGCTCTATCTTGCCAATCTTTATATGTTTCTTTAAGAAAGAAACGCTAAACTTGATCCTGAAACTAAAACGATTCTTTTCATTTCCTTTCTTTTTTTTTTTTTAATTTCGGTAAAATGCTTACAAAATCAATCGCGATCTTCTATAATCAAGGCCTAGGGTTTATGATGATATGCACCACCACCACTCTCCAAATGGGCCACAGTGTGATGTCAGGGTTATGCCCCATAATTCAAAATTCAGAGATTAATAATTAAATCCTGATTCAAGGACCATCTATTTAAGCGTACCCCCATGTTCAGAGTTTGCTCATATCTGCTAATCTCGTAGTATTTTATTCTATCTTGTTGCAAAGCAATCACATTCACATGGAGTCCAACTTCAGCTCCGCACCAACTCAAGCTCATCCTGAGACCATGGACTTCCTCTCTCGTGCATGGTGCAATTTCGCGGTCCAAGCTTTTCAGCCTCCATCGCACGATCCTCTTCACCAGTCGATCGTCCTCCTCGATCCCCCGATCGAGAAACTCGAGAAAGAAACGACTTCTCCCAACAATTTCCTGGTGAGTTAAGTAGAGCGGCTTAACTTGTCGGGGAAATCGCGTGACGTGCGAGTTCTATTTTGGTGAGAGGAAATATGATGTTAAGATGTACATATTTGCAGAAGATGGACCATGGTGTGACCATGGATGATGCAGGTTTCGAGTCTTTACCTCCATGGAAATCGAATGACGTCAAGGTACTCATATATAACATTTGCTTAGTCATAAATATCTTATTAATGGTACTAATGATAAGCCCTTGCGTCTTACTCTATTCCCCAGTCATGGATATGGATGCAACAGGCCATGCACCCAGAACTAAACTATAACAGCTGTTTCAGGAAAAAATGGGTAAGTGAAACATTTCCAGATGTATAGCAACGTAAAGTTTTACGCTTGAATTTTCAAATGAATGATGCATTATTCTTTTTGTGATAATATGACTTTTCATATTGGATTTCATGCTCCTCTCGCGCAGGCTCCTTGGAAGATGATGTCATTCAAGATCATCTCAATCAAGAAGTGGCTGAAAGAGATGAAACTGAGGAGGAAGGAAGAAGAGAGGCTGCAGAGAACCGAGGTCCACGCGGCGATGTCGGTGGCGGGCGTAGCAGCCGCCCTAGCCGCCGTCGCTGCCGAGAGCTCAAGAGGCGGCGAACCTCTGTCCTCGAACTCGGAGAAGGGAGCGGCAGTGGCATCCGCCGCGGCCCTCGTGGCGGCGCAGTGCGCTCAAGTGGCGGAGGCGATGGGAGCGAAGAGGGAGCAGCTCAGCAATGTGATGAAATCAGCCATGAGCAGCACCAGTGCTGGTGACATCTTGACGCTCACCGCCGCAGCTACTACATGTAAGGCACACTCTCTTTCAATTTACTTTCTCTTTAATGAAGCTCGCTTTTGATTATTTAATGGTACGGCATTTTTTCGGTTCAACTCTTAGTTTATTTTGTACTTCCGATCGATAAACACGAATAAACTAACCTACCTACTCAAGTTTCGACACGCTCGCAAGCATAAATTATACCTCTTAAATCATTCTGAAAAATATCAATCAGAAATTTGTTTGCATGAGAGATAAAGCAATATTTATAACTAAAAAAATCCGAAAAACAAGGTTACCGCAGCCGAGCGGTGCCCGCTTTGTTAGCCATATCAGGTTTCTCCCCAGACCCAAGTCGTTCCATGATCATGTTTAGAGTCCCTCGCAGTTCCGCCTCCATGGATGTTGAGATGAGTCGGGACGACAAGAAGTCGTCGACAAGGCATGCACCCTTGATCTTCACCTAAGTTGGAAGCTCCCCACGTCCTGCGTTACATTCTATCAATCTTATAAGCAGTAAGAAAAGAATAAGATCTATTTCATCAGCCAACATCGTTCCTCTCTTCCTATGAGCTGACCAAATTTCACATGATTACTACGTAATCTTCTCAATTAACTTGATCTGTCACGTGCTTGCCGCTTGATGAATGTTCACTTCAGCGTTAAGAGGAGCTGCCACCCTCAAGGCAAGGTCCGGCTGCAGGAACAGATTAAACGGGACTTCACCAGTTCTCCCAATCGACCAGGACCAGAACGACTTTGACTTTGACTTCGACAGATGTCGTTCCATCTTGGCCAAAGGTGCTGAGCTCAGCATTGAAAACACAGACGGTTCGTGAACTTTGGGATCCTAATTCATGACAACTACCACTAATCGTGCCATAATCCGCCTCTTATTTGCTAATTGCTGTCGTATTATGTTTCTCTAAACCTTATGCTTCTCTACTTCATGAATCGATTCGGACAGGGAGGTACGTGGCGAGAACAGTTTCTTTGTTCCTGAACAACGAAGGGAAGGTGTGTGTCTATTCCTTTTTGGCGATTGTAATTTATGATACGTAGGAGAACAGTTTGTGAATTTTAATGGCCGCCTAGGAACGATTTACAGCTAGAAAGTGTACGATGTAGTGCACGCTTATGTATTTTGAATGGGAGAATTATCCAATCAGTCCTAAATTTATGTATGACTTTCAATTCAGTCCTAAACTTTAGCATTTAGCTAATATAGTCCTATGCAGAACTATTTCTATTTTAATCGATCGGTGGACGATAGAACTTATTAAATTGTATATCGAGCAACATGGATGTGCGAGTTGTCGAGTGAATCGACCCATGGCTCGTTCTTACTTTTCAGGTGATTCTCCAACTCAGGAAGCTCAATCTGTTGAAAAGCAAACAGGAAAGTACGTTCTCTATTCTCCATCTTGGTCCCTAACTCGTCCACCAAATTTCCCATTTCTACAATTTTTACGTGACGACGGTTCGAATTATAGGCATCGTATTGGACTTGCATGCTGAGTTATACAAGGATGGAGAGGCTGAGGAGACCGAGACATGCTACCTCATCGTATTGACGACGAGCCGCGGGACGATTAAGCTAGACATGGTGGACGATCATCGACGGTACAAGTTATGGACGACCACCATCAATCATTTACTAATGTTGTCCGCTTCATTTACCAACTATGAGCTTCAGTTTTATAGGAAATAAACCCTAATGTTTTGTATCGATGCATGGCGATGTCGTTTTTATGTATATCAATACGATTTTTGTCGAGCAAGTAATTTCTTTATGCCATGGTCACGGCTTAAAAGAACCATTAAGATGGGTGTGGTAGGACCCTGTCCCAAAGTCTTGGATGTTCACCTACTAAGATTCTCAAAAGGTTTCCAATTGAAGTCCTTAATTTCAAGATTAAAATTATATTGTGGTGTTGCCAAACAAAAGCCAACCTCAAACGACTATATCAGCATGCAACTGAAGTTCGATTCCGCAGTATCGGGAGTTTGAAATGACGGAGCGTGCAAGCCTCTGGCTCCTATATCAATTTGAAAGGGAAAATTAGCAACAAAAATCTTAAATATATTATAATTGTGCGCTAATTTCAAACCTTTTGCATTTATATTAAATTAATGCATCTAGCCGACTTTGGAGGGCCGACACTAACGAGACAATTTTAATTAATATTTTATTATTTTTCAAATTTTTTATTTACTTTTATTATTATTTTCTTGTTTTTTCCTTTTGGCAGGCTAGGGCCGTCATGGTTTGTCATTGCTGGACAAGGCCGAGCTCACCTAGCCATAGCGAGGCTTGTAGCCAACCTCACCACTTGAGGAAGGAGAAGAAAAAAAAAATCAAAAATCAAAAAGAAATAAAATACTAAAATATTATTAAAAATTTGCCACATCAGTTGAGGAGGTAGGAGATAGATACAAGGGAGGCGTAGAAGGGGTGGATCGGAAGGTGACGTAAATTGAGCAGCAGGAGTTGCGGAGGCCGTTGCAGGGAATCGGTGAAGTTGTCGTTGGTGGTGTATTGCAGGCGAGCTGCTTGTTGTTGTCGTAGATTGTGAGGAGGAGGAGACGAGGTTGGTAGAGGAGGAGGGAGGGGAAGAAGGGGGGGGGGGGAGGGGAGAGAGAGAGGGCAGAAAACAAAGGTTCTGTTGCTCAAGATAAGAATTGGGAGGAGGAGAGAAGAAGATGGGGACGCCCTGCAATGGGAAGGGAAATGGGGAAAGCAAAGGAAAAAATGAAATGAAAAATGATAAAGGAAAGGAAATGGAAAAAAATTAGAAAATGTCAAAAGACGAAAATATCCCCATTGGCCCTTTTTTGAAATAAAATTAAGAATAAAATTTTTGAAAAAAAGAATTGTAATAAATTTAAGATTTTTTTTTGTAAAATTTTTCTCAATTTAAAATCGAGTGCACATCCATTCACTCCAAAAGTTGAAATTTTTAGCGTACGGTGCGAAACATACTGTACAGCTTAGTAAAGCAATGAGGATGTCAGAGGAAGAGCAGACGATCAAAGGCAATCAAGGGAGAAAAAGGAAATTTTTTTTTTTTTCCTTGTATTGGTAAATTTCTGAAAGAAGTGTTTTTTATGCATTTTGGACAGCCAAAACGGATGAGTCTATAACTGGCTTAAAATACCAACAAAAACCCATTTGCAGATTGAGAGGGCTAGAGGACCAATTAGTTTCAGGGGACTGTTCCTTCCATACTTCTTCCTGAAAGAGATCTTCAGTTATACCACTAACATCAAAAGGAGTCCGCAACTCGCAAGGGCGCACAACCGATAGACTAGTCCCAATTCCACAGTTTTCAATACTTGAAAAGGCAAACAAGTGCTAAAAGTAAAGAATTTGCCAAAGTTCATAACCAAGGAATTGCTACCACATTCTAATCGGTGTTTACACGCCAAATAAGCAGTTGACAATCTTGAGCAAAGTCAAAATGGGACGTGAAAAACAGAAAACAGACTTGCAGAGAACTTGAATGTCAAATGCATGATCACGTATCTGATCGAGCTGTCAAAGCGTACACAACCACTGATGCTTGGAGGTCGCGATCCACCTTGAAGTGAGCATGGAAGAATCTCTTGACCTGCAATCATTGATAGCTCGTGTTATCAGGACGAAGCATGAACCAAAAGAAATTGCACGTGGACTAAGTCAGTGGGTGCTGAAGTTAGTACTTGCCTCTTTGAAAGAATGCATCAGCAAAAATTCCCTCAACGCTCTTTCTTCTGATTCGAACAACACTATGTGACTCGGTAGCAGCCATTCATTCGCAAGCTCTTCGGTAAACCCCACAGGATCCATCATAAAACGGTCCGACTCATCTGGAACACCCCTCTCTTCACTGTCAAGCAAAATCAAACGCCAATCCATGACTTAGACCTTAGCCAGATAGATCGGTTTTATACAGGAAACAATCAAATATTACCTTGGGGAGCAGTCCAAGAAACGCATGGGCAGGTCGCGATGAAGGGTTGAATAGTAAGGTGTGGCATGGCAGGGCATAAGGAAAAGGACACTCTTCACTCTATCTTTTGCAGCTTCTCTTGAAAGAAAGTTCATCACATCCTCAGATCCTCTCTGTCCAGCAAGTCAGAGAACTCAGAAATTCAACAAATAAGTTCCAACATACAGTATTGATGAATTACCAAAAAAACACTAGTTAACAGAGCCAATCCAGCATTCCAATGTATTCAAGGTAAAAGGATAAAGAAAAATTAGCAGAAGTATCCCAGTTCTTTAATCAAAGGCAGGAAAAAAATATGGAGTACCTGATGAACTAAGCTCATGTATAAGGCCATAGGGACGTTAGTTGCAAGCAAGAAACAGATGGCCCATCGCATTCTTGAGGGGTAATGACTATGATGTTTCAAAGCTTCTGCTGTCTTGCCATTAGAACTGTGGCGTCTTGATATTGCAGCCAGAGAAAATCCCGAAAACATCAAGGCTATGGGAAGCATAGGTAGAACAAATCTGGGTCCACATTTCTGGTTACAAAGGAGAATAAGCAGGAAATAAAGAAGGAATTGAAAATAGCAAATAAGCAAATACAAAGGGATCGCCTGTACCTGAATTCTTTGTGACCAAGTACACTATAAAGTACTAAAACCCAGGCAATAAGCCCAGAAAGCCTCCAATTTCTGGACATGATGACGCCGGCTAAGGAGAATGGCAAAAACGTAAACAGCATCACTGTGAATCCCTGAGTAAAGTACCAGTGCCACTTGTGTGTTCCATAGTAGTCGCCGCCAGAAGAAAGAAAATTGAACATGAAAAAGTTCAGAGGTACTAAAACCCATGAGCCATACACTAGCCGATCGAGTAAAGTTGCCAGTCCAAGCACCAGCGCCCTATATAGTATGTTAGAAAAGCATAAATCAATCACGCAAAATGCATCCACAGTTGCATGCCATCAAATAGCCACATGAACCAAAAAGGACAGATGCATGATTACCCACCCAACAGGAAGAACCTCCAAAAAAGGAATCTCATTCTATCGCGGGTCAAAGAAAGCTCTAGAAGGCCAACATACATCCATATAATGGCACTTGTTGGTCGAATTACACAGGCAAATGCTGCCACTACCAAGCCCCATATCCTTGTCGAAGAGGCATCGCTTCTGGATGGAACTCTCAAGCATGGCCAGTAATACAGCCCCACGATTGTAAGGACAGTTTCCAAACTATTTGATAATGTCCGCGTAATGCAGAAGAACATAAACCAGTTTGTCAACTCAGAAAATAACTGACAGAAAGTCAAGGTCAATATTGTTGAACTTCAAGCTGAAAAATCCAAAAAACAACAATTTGGTACAAAGTAATAGCGCAGGATACTGCCCACCTAGCGGCACAATTGCCAAAAAGAAGGCGAGAAAGTTTATATAAGTAGAGATCACCAACTGCAGAAAATGTTGACTGGAGCACCCTTGGAGCCCTCATCTGCAAAGCAAAAGAAGCAGCTTCGCACATATTAGATTACAGTAATAATTTTAATCAGCTTTGTAATTCATCAAACTTATAATGTCAAAAGTTCTGGTTTCCAGTATTTACCATGAACCAAGGTTTATCAAGACCAAGTAGTGCGAGAACTTTGTAAAGAACAGCAAATACTATCGGATGCAGATAACTTCGTATACCCTTTCTCCATTCCCATGTTAGGTGTCCATAGCTGGCAATTTATATATCACACGTTTGATGTCCATCCTCAGTAACAATTTTCTAGCAACAAAATGTATATATAAAGGATGCACCTATGGAATTAATGGAGGCTACCTTACCCAAATGCAATCTGGTGTGCAACTTCCAGAGCTTGCCAGTGCTCATCTGGGTTAAAATATGTCTGTACAAGTAATGAATTCAAAACTCGCACAGCCAAGCAAAGCAAAAACACTCTCTTTTCCGATGAGAGTAGACATGATTCTTCTAAATTTTCTTCAGACCGGTCTTTCAAATCCTGTGATGTTTGTCCACCACCAGCAGTAGCAGAAACACGATGTCTCTGCCGCATCGTCACTGCAAATGCATAGATAGTGATCATATGGCACGTAGGTTAGCAAAACTAAATAAGGGAATGATGATCAGAGTTCAATCAGACATAGTGATGAACAAAAAAATAAACAAAATGAAAGCGCACCCACCATTCGCGATCAAAGAAAAGATATCCATGCTTTGGCCAAAACTACCATTATACCTCTCTTGGCTGGGAAATGAATCACCTTCCACAACAGTTTCACATCAATAGCCCACAAAAGAAAATTATATATGCACATTATTGGCATCTGCAAATTCATATCCTCTGACCCTCACCATGCTAAAAACTACTTGGTTTCTATTGAAATTTGGAGAACAATCCCACACATTAGCACAACATAGCTGGTCTTATATAGATATGACAGAAACACCTTCAAAATCATCCACAGTTTGCTCTCTACCTACAACCAGCAGCCATTCAAGCATAACTTTTGCTTTCCGTCTCAGTTAACCCAACTGAGATATGACCCAATTCAAATTCCAGATAGTTTCAAGAGATGAACTTTAACACGCAACGTGGATTGCACAGTGGGAGATCCCCCAGATCACGAAATGGGCGCGCTCAAGCGGGCGTCTTTAGAGGAAGGGAAGAGGGCAAATAGGGAAAGAGAAATTACCTGCGAACGGAGACCTCAAATTGAGCTAGTGGCAGCTTCACGAGGCGGAACAGAGACAGTGGATGACAGTGAGGGGTGTAAGGGGTCTTTAATCGGAGTCACACGAGCAGAATCGCCGACAAGCTAAGCATTTAGCACCCGATCGCAGCTACTGCTCAGGGGAATCTGCAATCCCCAAATCTTCATTCACACAACAGATGCTCGAAGCTCCAATTAAGCCAACAAATGCCTCGAGCACCGACTCTGATTTCACATGTGATTCGCGAGCGCGTCAGCGAGTCCGAGAGGAGGGGAGAATCCACTACACAATCTTCCACAAGTTTTAATATTCAAATTTAAATCTTTTCCATCCTATAACAATCTCCCTAAAAGAATTATAATTGCAAATTTTGAATTTTTACATATTTTTATACAATTCCTTCGTAAATTATTTTTCTATCAACGATTCCCTTTCAATATTTGATTAGTTAAAGTTTAAAGTGATTTGGCTTAATCTTTCAAATGTAATTTCTTTTTTTTTTCATATATGTACCACGTGATTATTAGATAAACAGATCAAAAATTTCGATGTACGACCGATTTGCATAAGGATTTTCAAGAATTAATTATTTTCGTTTCATAAAAGCTGCGATGCCAATGTCTAGCTCGGATTTGAAAATATTACGTATTTATCTTTCTTTGAGAAAGTTTCGAGTACAAAATTTACTTATTTTCCATCATTAAAGTCCAAAATAACAAATGACAATTCTTGCGTTCAAGTGAGAAAAGAAGTTGAATCCACCTCATTTTGCAAAATTATAGGCTTCAAGAAAGGAAATTATTTTTCTCTTTCTCACAAAAAGCAACTGTATTCAAAAGTATCACATGCAATACGGAAAAAGTAGAGGGAGAAATTAGCATTTACGAAGAAATTGGCTAATGTCCAACCAAACCTAATTCTCTTTCGATATGGGTGGATTCTTTCCCCAACTAAAGAAGAGATTTTGGCGGAATTGCCGCATATGAAATTGAACGAGTTGAACATTTTTAAAATAAGAAATTGAAAATTTTCGTTGAAATTATTCCTTTGAAAATTTCCTGAAAAAGATAATTAAAATAAGAAATTGAAAGATTTCGTTGAAATTGTTCCTTTGAAAATTTCCTGAAAAAAGATAATTATAGGTTCTTCTCTCCATCAAAACAATAGAACCGTTATGTCAAGGCTCTCTAATTTACGGCCGCTTCTTTATGGTATCCGTTGTTGCTATAAATGAAAAACAAATTTTGTCAGTTCAGAAATTTATTTTTGTTAAGCAAATTAGAAATTTTCGTTTCCCTACGACCAGCAGTCTCAAAAAGCCATTGTCACCTAGAAACCAAGTCAAAACGAAAATTGTTCCAAGCCCGAGTTCCGAAACCAAGCCTAACGACCATTTCCATGAAAAACTCGACAACTGATAACAGAATCTATGACATCCACCAAAATTCACTCGCAGGTACACAGAATTTACCGTCTTTTAGTTTTTAGTGCCTCAACCACCTTCTTGTCCGAAAATAGAAACCTGAAATGCAGGTTCTTGTAGAAAAGAAGAGCTGAACTCCTTCGTTGCCGTGACCCAGGAAGGCCGAACGAGAGAGAAGACGACATTTTTTGCAGGTTGCTGCGATGGGTTCTGGTCCTCCCTACAGAATCTTTGCTAATGGTACCGTACGGTATACCATATGTCCAGACTTGCCTCCCAGAGTTAATTCAGATGGTATTTGGGAGTTCCTCCGGTCTCGTGCCAACAATCCTCTGGATTACTCGCTGAATCGCCTGAACATGGAGCTGGTTGTGGTGTTCCTCGTCACTGAAGGTTGTCATTTCGTGCTCAAGCGGATTGGAATGACGAAGCTGGTGTCGCAGATTCTTGTAAGTTCGAATTTTTGACGTCCTGTTACTGCTTGTATGGCATGAGCAATGAGCTTTGTTTCTTAGGGTAGAGCAGGTGGTGGAGGAGAGAATTTCGGTTTTGTTTCTTGGGGTTCATTTTCATGTAGAGTCTGAAAACAGTTCACGGGTAAAGAATGATTCGTTCATCTTCCCTGGTCATGATTAGCAGATAAGAGGCAAGAACAATGTCCCAGGAAATCTATTGAAATTCACTGTATTCTTCAATGGCAGGAATGGATGCAATGCCTTTTCCACTTATCTATTCTGTTCCGTAAATTAAGCAGAACCTTTTTCTTTCCCTGAAATGATTGAGCAGCTGACGACGGTGCCGGATTTCTTCATCTTGTTTTTGTGAACCAGGCTGGTATAATCCTCGGCCCTAATCTGTTTGTCTACTTCAGCGGGAGAAATGTGAGGGCTCTCTTCACTATTGAGAGCCAGGAACTGGTCGATATGATTACTCATTTCGGTTACCTGATTTTTCTTCTCTTGACGGGTGTGAAGATCGACGTCAACATGGTTCTGCTGACAGGGAAAAATGGTCTGTACACAGGTGTAGCATCATTGGTGGTGCCATTGCTGTTCGGACTAGCGGGTGTGGTAAGAGTCGGTGCTCAGTGGCGCCTTCCTAAAAATAGTAAATTGGCTCTAGTTAACTTCGTTGCTTTGCAGTCAATAACACCATTTCCCATAGTTGCTTGCCTTCTCGATGACCTCAAAATCTTGAACTCCGAACTCGGCCGGTTAGGACTGTCTTCTGCGCTGGTCAGTGATATACTCAGCATGTTTCTGCAAATTATAACCACCTTGGCTATTGGTGGAGTTGAAGGCGGAAAGCATGGGCAAGCTGTAGTAAAATTCGGGGGTGTCCTCTTGTACTTTGCTTTCGTTATCAAAGTTATTCGGCCAGCAATGCATTGGATCATTAGCCGAACTCCGGAAGGCAGGCCGGTCAAAAATGTGTATGTCTATGCCATACTTCTGTACTTCATTGCTTCTACGGTGATGTTCCAATTGGTGGGGATTTCCACTTTCCTCGCGCCGTTCATTCTGGGTTTAGCCATTCCCGACGGCCCGCCATTAGGGGTTTCCTTGGTGGAGAAGTTGGATTGCTTCACTTCGGGTGTGCTTTTGCCTCTTTTCATCACTACAAGGGTGATGAAGGCCAACTTCTCAGAAATCAATTTCAGCAACGAATTCCTTCAGGTTAGCAGCATAGTCACTGCGATAGTGGTCGTGGCGAAATTCATAGGCTCTATGATTCCTTCGATAGTCTTGAAGCTGCCTAAACGAGACATGTTGGCCCTCGCTTTCATAATGAGCAGCAAAGGCGTCGTCGACTTGGTTGCAGTGAGCTTCGTCAGAGACAATAAGGTACTCCATATAATCAGTGAAAATGCATTGTCGATGTCTCGTCTCATATCCAATTCTCCATGGAACTCTGGATTCTGTGATTTGAAGAGCATGGACTCATTTAGAAACTTCTCCTTTTGGCGTGTTATCTCTTCAGAACTTTTCTCAATGAATCAAACATTTTGGGCATCCACTGATAAACAAGGAACAATCACCAAAGGAGTTCGTTAGTAGTTCTTTATACTAAATTCTCCTTGCTTTCTCTATTTCTTCGCATCTCTGCAGATTCTGACCAATGACATCTACTCTTTCATGGTTGTGGTCTTCCTGGCGACCGCAATCATCACCCCATATGGCGTGAAGTACTTCTATGACCCTTCGAGGAAATATGCAGGCTACCAGCGGAGGAACATCTTGCATCTGAAACCCAATGCCGAGCTCCGAATTGTCACCACCATTCATCGACCCGATAATGTCGCAGCGATCCTCAACTTAGTAGACATCACTTGTCCCACCAAAGAACGAACCGTTGCCCTCTACGGCCTCCACCTCATCGAGCTGGTCGGCCGAGCCTCTCCACTCTTTATTTCTCATAGGATGCACAAGAGGACTCTCATCAAAACCTCGTACTCTGATAACATCATTGCTGCCTTCAGTCACTACGAGCATAACCATTGGGATGCTGTGTCAGCAAATGTCTACACGGCGCTCTCACCACCGAGGTTGATGCATGAGGACATATGCATGTTGGCCCTTAACAAACTCGCCTCCCTCATAGTACTACCCTTTCACCGTAAGTGGTCCGAGGACGGGTCCCTGGAATCAGAGGACAAAAAGCTGAGGACCTTGAACAGCAGTGTTCTTGAGAGGGCTCCTTGCTCAGTGGGAATATTAGTGGACCGCGGTCAATTAGGAGGCTCCAATTTGCTAGGGCCGTCTGCTGAGTCACCGCTTCGAGTGGCCATGATCTATATTGGCGGCAAAGACGACAGGGAGGCATTGACACTGGCAAAACGCATGGCAAACGGTACAAATATCACTCTCGATGTCATCCACATCACCCACCATTCAGACAAAGGCATTTCCGACTGGGAAAAGATGTATGATTCTGAAATCTTAAAGGATGTCAAGAACGGTAGTATCGGTAGCAGGAATGTCTCGTACAGAGAAGAGATGGTGGATGACGGACCTAACACTGCACTGCTAATACGACCCATGGGGAACGAGTATGACCTCATTATAGTGGGGCGGCGCCAGATGGAAACGTCCCCTCAGACATTGGGACTTCATGAATGGAGTGAATTCCCCGAGCTTGGGGTCATTGGAGACCTGCTCGCTACAACAGAAATCACAGGAAGCTTTTCTGTCCTGGTCATACAACAGCAGAAGATCTAGCCTCAAAAGCAAAGGGTGTTTGTCCATTCAGGGATCCATCTTAGCTATGTTGTGGTTTGTACCTCTCAAATTTTGGACTGAGGGCAAGGAGCATAGCTGACATTCTGCAGGCCACGTTTCCTTGCCAGAGTTAATTAGAACATTGGTACTTCCTCCTGAATCGCAATCAGTAACAACTACAGAAAATTGGATTATGAAATCTCACCAAGTTGCTGCATATCGAGGTGGGCATGACTCTGCAGAACGATATGCTTTGTGAAGCTGGTTCATCATTGCCGGACGATACTCGTCAGAATTTTTTCTTTTTTGTTCCATTAGCTTGCTCTTGACTTAGTTTGGTTCGCTCTTGGAGCTGATCGAAGCAATCAGGCTCCTGCTGTACAATCCAGATCTTCGATAGAGTTGTACAAGGCATGCTTATGCATCGAATTTTCTACAAGGCATTCTTATGCATCGAATTTATCAAGACTAGTACGATAGTCGCATCGCAAGCGTTCGTGCCCTCTTGAAATTTTCTGGAACAATTCAGAAAGCATTCCGATATAAAATAGACAGAGAGTCAAGCATCAAATGACGAACCTTGCGGCAGGATGTGCGGGATGAAATAACACGTCGTGCTTTTTGGCAACTCGAACAAGCTCTGCTAGATTGACACGTAATACAATAGATGCTTTAATAGATGAATAGACATTGCTCGACGAAGAATGTGATGTAATATGTTTCATGCCAGTGGCTGAAATCACTCTTTTCAACAACTTTTGCCGAAAGAACAAAGTCAAAAAGGTCACCGTGAGAATGAAATTGAATGCCCTTGAAGGACTAAGCATCAAATACAATATACCATGACAAGTTTACAGAAAACTTCCCACTGGGAAGTCATAAATCATAGGTGGAAGGCAGAGCTGTCCTCGAGAAAGACTCTCCGAGGCCGTCCAAGAATCTAGCTTGCAAATGCAGGTTCGTCACTTTTATAAATGAAGTCACCTTCCGTGTACAAATTTCCAGCCAGTTCATCATCCGCAGCAACATCTAGATCGACAAACTTGGACGAGTTCATCCATTTCGCACCATGCTACAACGAACGGCAAAGAAGAGCCCATAATTCGCAGCTCAACGCCACATTCTCTTTTACCCTGTTCACCTGCAAAATCAGACTTTCATCGACATCCCCAAAGTTCACCAGCCAACAGGGGAAAAGAATTGAAGCAAACGCAGTGAGTGACTCGCTTGGATGCAATAATCAGAGGGCTTGAACCGGTAGAAGGATCGGAACACGGAGACAAGTAGTGGCCCAGAGCTCGTTCTCGAAGAATGCTTCATAGCGAGCGAGCAAGGCTTCTCGATTTTGTGGTGCTTTTTGGTCGTGGTTTCTCGGGGGCACAGGTGGGCCGCTGAAACTGGCGTGGATGAAGCAAGGTGGCGGTACGCAATGTGAGTGGAAAAGAGAATGTGAAGGGGCGAGTGAATGATGGAAGAGATGTGGTCATGGAAGTTGCAGAGACGGAGATGATGAAGAGGAGTGCCATAACATCGGGAGACTCGTACCATCTCACGTGTAGTGGTCGACATGGATAAAACTTAGGTGCCACGACACCGACAAGCAACGCACGATAGATAATTAAAAAAATAAAAAAAATTTGATATATTAAGACACATTATATATTAATATTCTTCTTTTATTAGGAATTCAAAAATTATTTTTTTTTGCTGGATTAATTTTGGGCAGCTGAGTATATAATTCAAGTATATATATTCTCAATAAATTTACATTTTGATCCTAAATTTATTTAAATTATTAAAATTAATCTCGTGCATGTCAAAATAGTATGTTGAGATGTTGGACTCGTATATCATTGGCGTACCAGTGTCGATGCTTCACAGGATAACACTATGTTAAGGTATATTTTTTTTTCTTTTGAATGGGGCATCAACATCGACAACTTTTGTTAGGATTTATTTAGACGAGTTCCATATTGTAGCTTGGGAACATTAATATTTTTGCCCCAAACACTACTAATTTTGAGCATGTTTTACCACTGCACTGCAGCACCATCGAACACAAAATTGGAATGCAAGTGGAACTTATATCCACGCCGCAAACGAATTAAGATTTCCTCAAATCAAGGGATGATTGAGGAATTCCAACTTGTGATCAACGGTAGCTCCGAATCACATAGAAGCTAACGTTTAACCAACTCGGCTAATCACCAGAGCATGTATAAGTACGAAAAATGGGGATTTGGGCATCACAAGTATCATAATTTTCATACGGCGTTCACTTGAGTTCTTGAGTGCCGTTACTTCTAAAATCGTTCACTTAAGTATTGTGACTTTCAATCTTTTACTTAAGTACCATAAACTTTAATAATAATAAAAACATTCCATCCGGGGTGGCAAAGTATTTGTGATAAAAAAATTTAAAAAGTTATGACGCTCAAGTGATTGATTAAAAAAATTATATGGCACTCAAGTGATCGAAAAATTATATGGTACTCAATTAATTGAAAAAAATTAAGTAAATATTGCGCAGAAATTATATCACTTGTGGTGTCACTTTCTCGCGACAAATGTATCAGTTTCCTTTCACCGAAAGAGAATTTGCTGCATTTGACATCAGACTGGTACCCTTGACGTCTAAAACTAAGATTGATGACGAGTACAAGAAACCTAAAAATGGATTCAGTCTGGTCCAACCTGTGTACTTTTTTGTCACCCTTCAGTTACTATTTCGGCCCATTCAGTTAATTGGTCCATCTGTGAGAGAACTTGATGCACAACCAATCTATTTCTGTCCGCATGAATTTTGAAAGGACATTAATATTCCAGCAATTAAAGAACGAGGGATATAATTTCAAATTATGCCAAGAAATCCTTTAAAGAATAAGATCATTGAGATAATCGGCTTTGCGGCCGAAGACCCTAGCCTAGTGTCGCCGAAGAGGCGGCCACACTTGATGGTCGCCATCGTGAAGAGGCGGCAGCGGCCCGGCATGGAGGATGGGGCCCAACGTGGAGGAGAGGCGATGGTTGCAAAAAAATCTAGTTCCCTTCATATTTGCTCTCTTGAGAAATCATATTTTGATCTATCCCACCCCCTCTTCTAGCATAGTTTTATTCAAACTATATCTCTTTTATATCCCCTTTATCCTATCCTGAACAGCTACCAAAACATAGAATATTTTCAAAAGTACAATCAATTCCTAGAACTTGTCATATTGGTACAATCAAATCTTTTGTTAATTCTTCTGTCTAATTTGACTAACAAAAAAATTACTTACATGACTTTTTTTATTAATATTTTATCCTTCTTACGTGGCGTTAGACATTAATTAAAGCATGAAGGATAAAATTAAGACCACGTCATTTGGTCCAATATCCTAAATTTTTAAATCATAAATCTTAGATAAATTAGATTTGAAAAGAGCCTAAAAATTCTCTAAAAAAAAAAAAAGGGCGAGGCAACCCCTGCCGACCTTTCGAACGACGATGGAGCGTCCGCACAAGCCCCGTCCTATCCCTTCGTTGCCCCACTGGCCTGTGACCGTGGCTTTTCTTTTTCTTAACTTGTGTTCTTTGTTTTTTGAAAAAATAACTTGAGCTTTTATTTATTTATTTAATCTCATTTAACGAATATTTGGCTTAAAAATCTAGGATTTGGACCAAAATAACATCATTTTAGTCTTATCGTTTATGCTTTTGTTAAAGTTAGTGTCGCATAGGAAACAATAAAAAAAAAAAGCCACGTCGGTGTTTTTAATTAGGCAAGTTGGACAGAGTTAAACGAAGGATTTGATTTGTGCAAATTTAACAAGTTTTTATGAATTAATTGTATTTTTTGAATTTTGTAGGATTCAGTCGCATCATCGTGGCATGTTTGAGGCTTTAGTCTCACTATGTCGATATTAGGATAAACTTTGTCAATTAGTACCGAGATTCCAAAATTGATATGCAACTCGAAATTCAGGCTGAGGTGTCCGGAGTTAAGATTTGGATTGGCCTTCAATATATTTCTTTAATTCCAAAATTGATATGTACATTTATTTTTAAAGTTTATGCTTGGTTGTTGTGTGTGTCGTATGATGAAGGACAATCTGAATTTTTGTGCTATTGCACAAAAAGAATATGCTCTCACAAATATATTAGCTTGATGAACTAGTTGACGAAATATCTTGATGGGAGACAGAGCACATGCATTAACTAGAAATGCAAAAGAAACGGGTTAGGGCTAATCCAATTTTAAACATTTCCCGACAACTCTCGCTTATTCTTTTGAACCGTATAGTTTTAGCATAAATGTAAAGTGATTGAGTACATGCAACCTGGTCAAAACCTATACCTACATATGTAAATAAGTG
Organism: Rhodamnia rubescens; assembly: GCA_021437795.1. Classification (NCBI taxonomy): domain Eukaryota; kingdom Viridiplantae; phylum Streptophyta; class Magnoliopsida; order Myrtales; family Myrtaceae; genus Rhodamnia; species Rhodamnia rubescens. The sequence goes on from JAILYA010000070.1 coordinate 419,808, forward strand.
AATTGCCTCCCACCAAATGTGTAATAACATCTAAGGTTTGTGACTATAACTATGATTCAAGATTCGTATTTTGGCAGTAGATGCCTAAGGAGAATATGTATGCGCTAGCAAAATGTGATTTCAGATCTAAATGGAGGTGAAGCTCTAAGACGTAACAATCACAAAATTAGAGATCGAATTGAAATGCGATTGCTATCTAGTAATATTGGGTCATAATTGATTTTGTGTTATAATTTACAAAACTACACAAGTTTTTCACCGTTTGTAAAAGAGTAAAAGATGATCTTCTAAATGGCCTACCGGATTTAGGTTTTGGGGAAATGGTTGTGCATATCCCAAAAAAATCGTCTCAAATGAATAGGATTTCGTACCTAGAATCTCACAATTGTCTCTGAAACACGATTTGAGCACTCGTTTAAGTTTTTTATTAGGTCAGCACAGATATAAACTCAGGTCCGTTCCATCCCTACCTAGTACCTACCCTCTCCTCTACATAGCTCAGAAATTCTGAGTCAGAAAACCCATTTTGGCGATGCAGCGCGACGAAGGACTTACTTCCCCCACATCACCTGACCATTCCATGCCCTCCCATGTCTGAGCGACATGAATGTCTCTTCTCCACACTGCAAAACCCACAGCACGAACACGAGAGCGGATGGGTAAATCCCATTGGATCACCCATTAACCCCAGCAGTGACCGTTACTTGCTGCGATCATAAAGAAGAAGAAGAAGAAGAGGAAACAAGAGAAGGTACAGACAGATGGGAGATAAAAGAGAGGAAGGGAGAGAGAGAGACATGGCGTGAACCGAGCATGGATTTGTAAGATGGAACAAGAAACGAGTCCCGCTTGCATGTAGAGTGGCATGGATAAAATCTCCGTACAGGAGCTTTCCTTCTTAGGGTTTGGCCTTCTCTGCTGCATGCGTATTCCTTCGGGTCTCGGTCTTACGTAGGCTTGCGAGAGAGAGAGGATGAATTGACTATGAATTGTCACATCAGGGGCGTTGTGTCAAGTCTTGTATTCAATATTATTTAGAGCTGACTCAATAATGAAGATGCTCCTAGGGCCAGGGCCAGGACCCCAAAATAATTTAGAAAGAAATAGAATAGCAATGATGCTTCAGCAAAAACATAAGAAACAAAGAAAGAAAGGACCAGCTACCACAAAATCACGGCGTTTTGTCATGGACAAGAAGGCATAATTTGTCCCACGAAAATTGAGTAGTTTAAAAATATTTTTTAAAAATGTTACATATATCAATTAAAATAATTAATTAATTTAAATATTTACATAGACTATGAAAATAATTATCGTATATTCATATTTGTAACCAGTCATATTTTGGAATTCTTTTATCGGATTATTTATTTTCAAAAGTAAACAAAGTCTACATTTAAAACATTGCTTTCGAACACAGTAAAAAAACTCAATCTTTCATTATTGTGATAAATGGGTCTTTTCAGCGCTTGTTTAGAGAAGATAATTCGATTTAGTGTTGAGAGGACACCGTAAAATGAATATTAAGATGGTAGGTTACATATGGGGGTCGACGAATTTGTTGGTATTAGGCGATAAGAGTCGGGTGTACTGACGCCTTGAGAACATAAAAGCAAGAATGGACGAAATATTATCAGTTTCTGTTTTTGGGAACAAAAAAAAAAATGAAAACCCTGTTTGATAATGTAAATAATTCGATTCTCATTATGTTATCGGAATCGGTTTTAGAGAATCGGAATCGATTTTAAAGTAAAATTCAGAACACAAAAAAGTTAGTTCGAAAAAAAAATCACTTTTGAGAATCACAAAACAGAATGAAGTCTTACATCTTTCACTTTTCACTTTCGGTTCTCTCGTCATTTTTTCAACATAATAAAAATTTAAAAAAATTAAAAAAATAAATTTGAAAAAAATTGGAAATTTTTTAAAAAATCACCAAACATTTAGAAAATCCCTAAAAATAGAAGAAGCTTAGATTAGACTAGTTTCATCTCATTTTCATAAATTTGGGCCTAAATTTCCTAGATTTTACTCATTTGCAAAAAAAGTCACGAGAAAATTAGGGCATCAAATATGCAAATGATAACATATATACTATGAATCGTGCATCACAAAATGCTACCATATGCACGTGGAGTGAAGCCAAACACCCACTTGGATTTAGGACGGAAGGCTGCAAAATGATAGTGAAGGATTTATATTTCGTATAAATGAGGATAATTTATTTATTTTTTTCAAGTGGATAATTTGGTTATTTATTCTGCTATGTTTGTATGTATTTTGGACAACGCTACATTAAAAAAAAAATTCTTAATATGAGAATTGTCCTATACTTCAATCGAACTTCAAACATCACATATTAAAATTTATATTTCATTTATGACACGCTAAAAAAAAATAATGTATTTTAAATTATTTTAGTGTGCATTGAAAATTAGTCTTCAATTTTGGATGAAATTTTATAAATTAACTACATAGTTATTTGATTTAAATGAAAAAAATTAGGAAGAGAAATGGTTTTTCGAAACAGAATTTTTGTGCAAGTTATCAAACCTATTTCTATTCCAGGAACGGAAATTTTGGGCGATTATCAAACTCGTTCGATTCTCTAAAACTCATCCGAAACGAGAATAATGAAAAGTCATTTTAATTAGGATTAATTTTCCAAAATAGAATGGTTACCATGCGCAGACTTAGAAGCCGGTGCTATTTTTCTGAAAACAATAAAGGTTATGGGTGAGATTTCAAGGTCGATCCTGGTTTTACTTGGAACTTGAAATCTGAAATATGCTTGTCAAAATCATTTTTTCAATTTTTGAAACATGAAACCTACCATGTTACAAGGTTATAAAGTTTGCCTAAGTTTTATTTATATTCTTAATTGAATGGTTATGGAGAATCATTACCTTTAATGACTATTATTTATTTCTACAATCCATGATCACTACTCCTAATTTGAAACATGAATAATATAAAATATTAGCAAAGTAAAAGTTTCAGTCATGCATGTCCTCAAAATTGGAAGTTTAGACTAGTGATTTCATATTACACATTCATCATCGAACGCTAAGAAATCCGGCAAGATCACGTGAAAACACGAAATTAGAAAAATACAAAGATTTATTATAACTTGCTTGTTAGAATGGGTGCCCTAATTTTAGAACCCGAGACCTACCTCATACCCTAGGACACGGACCCGGACTGGTCCAGTTCTCACTTCTACCACAGAACTATGCTCACCTCCAATAAAAGTTGTACGGTGTTATTTTAATAAAGGCCGAAAAAAGATGGTCCTCTTTTTGGCACATTTAATCGGTCACTTTAAAGTTTTTACTGTGATGAAAGATTGTGATGATTTTTTGGCTTTGTATTTGGCCAAGAAAAAGGGTGAATCTAGTGTACTTTTACTTTTGAATAGTGATCTCTATTGACTTCATTTAAGCCGGTTGAATGTCAATCAGGACAACCGTTCTTTTGGGTGTGAAATAGGGATGGTGCCGAAAGACTACCCTCTTTTGCTAGCAAAATAACAGAAAAAGCCACACCCTTTTAAAGCAGTACATATGATGGTGTACCACTTGATGCCATGACATAATTTATGGTTAAAACAATTATATTAAATGAAGGAAACTAATTGATTCTTAAATAGTTTTCTGGAATCCATTAGAATTTGATGGGATTGAACATGTTAGTTTCTATATATAGCCGACTTTTTCAGTTGTTTCAATTTTTTAATTCACATCAAGTTTAGGACAAGGACGAAGCTAATCGAATGGGGTATTTGTGCGTATTCTGAATTAAATATTTAAGCATACTAGGAGAACATGTCTTGGTAATTTGTGGAAAAATTGAATCTTTTACGTCGAATTGTTTCACCAAAAATGGGTGATTATCCAAATAACGAAAAATCTTTCGCCAAAAAGATGATTCCCCATTTTTACGGAAGTGGTATTTATGGTCATTTTGGATAAGGAAAGGAAAGTGTTTAGCCTGTTTAATGGGGAAAAAAATGAAATACAAGGATTATATAAGTAAACTATGAACACTGGAAATGTAAAGTATGGAAATTAATGGATTTATTATAGAGATTTGATTACATAACTTTTTTTGGGTGATTGTTATGCTAGTAATCTATTCTGGGCCACAAAAAATAAATAATTAAAATTAAAAAATATTGTGGGGTCTACTTTTTTAAAAACATATGATTCACAACATATGATTATTTTCGCCGTCACCAAAGATCGTTATTCTAAAGCAAAGTCCTTCATTAAACATACCTTGGCAACTTGTGTTTGAAGTAATGATTGTATTGTTACGATGAATAATTATAGCCCACTAATCGTGATTACTGCATGAGGTTACTACTCTTAATGTAGTTACTGGTGTGGGTTTTTTGAAAGCCTCGGCGTGCTTATTCGTATGCTAATAATCATTATTCACAAGAAGTTATAGCTTCCAAGGCCGCTAGGACGCTCAATCGTCACTCACTATAGCCACCTCCATTCAGCATCTTGTGTGCTCTTCTTATCTCCAACGCTTAGTCAAGTTTTAAGATAGCTAATCACTCGTGTTCTGTCAATGTATCATGATATTTGCTTAACATCTCTCTATTATATCGATGAAGGTATCATATATCTATTAATGTTCACATCACATGATCGTTTGATTTTCCCTTTATCTGATTAATCAATCAAACATTTATAGTTGTCGATTATAAAGATTTTTTTTTTTTGTGTCAACAGAAATATATATGCTACAAATTTGAATACCGACTCTTTTTTCTAACCTAATTTTCAAATTCGACTATTCATGTATATGTGATGACCACCTTGACAACTTATGTTTGGCCTTTTATATATATAAGTCGCACTGAGTACAAAGCCTAGAAAGAAGCAAGACGGCTCAATAATTTGTTCACTGATTACTGGCGATTTAAACTTAGGGGTTTCAAATTATGCCTGGAATTTTCGTTGTGCAAATACTATCATGACAAAATCAGATAAAAAGGAAAGGCCAAAAAAAATGAAAATGACAGAAACCAATTACAACAGAGAAATCATCACAAGAAAGTAGGAAAAGTTACTCCAACACTCAAAAACTGAACCAACGCATGATCGTCAGCTCCGTATCACTATTAAACCCTAGCTTCCTGCTTCACGCGGTCAGAGAAAGAGCGGTGGCAAAAAAAGTTCAAAAAGAAACAAAAACGAAGATAATACGTGCGGTCAAGAAAATAACAGGGAGTGATTTGTCTCGATCCGGCCAGCTTTCTTGAAAAAGCTGAGTTATGTGTGCTTTCTCTTCTCACCTCTGAAATTTTCAAGAGATCTTCTTTGCCAGTCTATCCAACCTCAAACACTGTGTCGAACAGTGTTTAAGACACAAACCCATTTCGTAATTATTGGGACAAAAAGATGTCTTTTTTTTTTTTTTTGGTTTTCCCTTCTAGTTTTTAAATCTTTCATGGAAGAAGCTGTGTTCTTTAGCTGTATCTGCGCATTCGCTTCTCACTGCTTCTGTTCATGGATTTGGAGGCTTGCGTACTTAGTGGCAGCATTTGATATGGAGTATGAGTACGTGCGTGCATGGTCAAATCAAATTCTTTCCATTTCCTCCATCGTTTCAAATACATACGAGAAGGGAGTACTACCATTGAAATTATATTGTGCCTGATGATACTGTCAAAAAAATATTTTCCTAACAATATAAAACATCCTTCTCATAGCAAGCTAAACTTTAATAATAACAAGAGCATAAATTAGTAGGGAAATTTTTTATTTGAATTCATATAGAATTGAAGGGGCAAGATTAAGAAGCCACGTCCCTACCCCGTCCCCCTGAGAACAAGAATTCCCTCACCGTCCATTCGGGGATGGATTCAGCGGTAACATCTTGTCGGCCCTAATGCCAACCCAATGACTACAAGAGGAGAGACGATATGAAGTCCGATAGCGTGGGTCGAAAAAGAGTCCGAACGCTCGTCTCTAATGCCAACCGAACCGAAAGACTTTGAGACTACGGATGAAATAAAATCAAGAGTTTGTCCGTCATGTCAAGAGAGTCGGAATAGTTTCAAAACAGTATTTCCCTTCAAGAGTACACTGGTGACTGAGGTGAAGGCTGACTTGCCAAAGAGGTGAAGGAACTAGAGAGTCAAACCAAAAGAAGATAAGATCCACATTCGAGTACATAAGCGAAAGGGACAGCGGCAAAGGATTGCATCTTGACTCTCCTTCATCGTCGTCTTCTTCTGATACCCGTATTCATTACAAACCCCATCTCCCATGCTAGGGTTGAAAGTTCGCAGCTTCTTTCCTCCCCCTCAAAATTCTAAAAAAAGATCCTTGTCCCTGCAACTTTTTTCATTATGCCTTCCGAACTAACGTGACTGACAAGGTAAAAGATGTGATGATAGTTATGTCACATTGCTACTGTCACTGCCGTTTCTGTACTTCCCCAGTTTTACCTTCTCTCACATCACTTCCCTCCTTTTCTTTCTTTTCTCTCTGCTTAGAACTGATAAAATCCCAGACATGCAGAGCGAGAGAGTGGGTGTGTTTTCGTCTTTTCCTTTTTCTTTCGATTTTTTTGCTTCGTCTTGCAACTTGGCGGAGCTATACACGTACATGGGAATGTCAGTGATCTCTATTCATCATTTACTTCGTCTTCCTCATTTCTTTCCTTCTCTATATAACGAGCTCCCTTCTGTCTCCTCATGAAGCATATCTCTTTCCCATTTCCATCACTTCAAACTCTTCACTTCAACCCTTCGGCCAGGGACTATATGAGGACCCATTTGATCCTCTCCTTGTCCATATCGGTCTCATCTTCCGTCTGTTTTTGGCCATCACCTGAGAAAACTTGGAATCATGAGAAAGAACTCCTGTTCCTGCTCGGTGAAGAGGAAGAAATGGAGGACAGGTCTTAGGTCAATTTCTTGAAGGTGCTATCCTTCCTGAGCTAAAGAATACGACGAATTTTTTCTTTTTAATATTTTTTCTTGACCTTGCAAGACTTTTGTATTGCAAGATTTTTATAATTATTTTTAGATATTTGTGATCGCATTATATGTTGTTTTTTGTTTAGATTTTAATTTTATTTTATATTATTTATTTCTCTTGAGTTTTGATACTATGGATCTTGTAATTTCTATATCGCCGTGCAGAGATCACTCTTTATGTTAAGAGAATTTTCATATAGTTTCATTGTTCTTCTTGTGGCCATCTCTATTTTGTTGAAGTAATTTAGAAAGCGAATGAATATTTATGAGGAGCACAAGATCTTCGGGAGGTCTTCCCGAAGTTGCTTGTTACGACGTTTCTCAACACTTCTCTCTGAATAAAGGGCGAGAGAGCGACTGCACAGAAGGGTTCATTCAAGTGAATTGTATTGTTCTCATGCTTGAAAATGAATAAACTAAGCTCAACGAAGAAGATGAAGTTCGGGTTCGTAGCTGATACGCTGTGTCATATATAACGAGTTAGGGTTTTTGCTTTCCTTTTTTCCCCGTTTTACCTTTAAGCCAAGCCATTTGAGTACAGATTTCACGGCAGAACTCGAGAATATGTGCGTTCCTGAATCAGTTCTTGCCTTCTGTCCCCTCGGGTTTAAAGGAAAATACATACTTAAATCAAGCTGAACGAGTTTTAAGAAGTGCTTTAACGCATGGCTGGTTAAATCGGGAAGCTTGGTATGATCTTGCTTAGCGTTTTTGATATTGTGCAAATCAGCCACGATAGAGTAGACCATGCAAACGCATGCAGCGCAGGAAACAGCTTATAGAGAATGCGCGTTAATTTAACACCGAAGATTTTGGGAAATATCATTAATTTATAGGTGAAATTATCGATCGCCTAGATAAGGAAAACCAAGAAAGTTGCTGCAATTTGGAAGCTCCCATTCAAGAAGTCGAGGAATTTACGGAAGGTTTGTGTGCGCCACATATTCATGTTTCACCATTTCAATGTTGTACGAATGGCTCAATCCCATAAGAACCAACGCTTGGCGTGGGCATATTGATTGTGGATGATTGTCGAATGCACGAAGATGTTCGTTTGGATTGATTTGTGCTGACTTTGTTTAGCTCATTGTGGCAAACTAAAGCTGGATATTCAAATATGCGATTTACATTCAAGCACTCGACCCAAGTCCTTGGATCGTAGTATCGTATCATGTTTCTAGCATGTAATTCTTAATAGCTATGGAAAGATAAGACTGCCTGAAATCTTGATTTATCCGGGACACAATGACGATGTCTCTGTGGCGAGTGTTGTATTTGTTGAAGGAAGATTTGGGGAGAGGGCGGATTAATCATGGGTTACCAAGAGAGATAAGCAAAGCCAAAAGGAAGAAAGTAAGCGCCTTCATCAACAATGAAGGCAAATAACATTGATTTTGGGCAAACAAGACCACCTGTACTAAACTACTAGTCATAGGGTCAACTGATATACCACTAAATGGATCTACAAGTGTTAAAAGGTTTTGTTTAGAACATGTAACAACAGCAAATGAGATGTTTCTGTTGATAAAGACAGAAAAAAACTGGAAATTCAGCAATCAGGACATTGACATTGGGTATTTACAGTGTGTTTATCACTTTCGTCTCTATAGTATCTCAAGCAAAATGTGATTTACAGGCAAGGAAAGTGAGAAGAGACTTATTTACTGGGGATTCTTTACATGCTTTACTGTAATTAGAAAACAAAAGATTTCCCTTGAACTTCCAGCATCCGCTATTCTGTAGCTGCTACACACTGATTGAATGCTGAAAACCACGTTCCTCGACTCACCGATCGATTACCTGATCATTTCCAGGCCAACCTCCAGCACCTACTTAGGTGATTACGCAGTTTCCTATCAACAGAGAAAGGGACTAGAGGACTTGTGCTTCTTGGAGCTCCCAAGCAAAGTCTCGGGCGTATTTTCGTCGAATATAGATTGCGAAAGCTCAAGGCACGGAAAGATGATCTCAGCTGCGAGATTTGCATGCCATGGGAAATCGGCTTGCGATATCGGTTTTCCAAGTAAGTTGTCTTGGGCACAGGTCCATAACATGTGCAGAAGGCAAGAGATGGGCTCGCATTTGCGATCTCCCTGTCGACCGGCCCTCTCCCTGGAAGCTTAACGAACGAGACAATGCCGTGCCGGCAGAGGGGACATGCAATAGAGCCTGGAGGACCATGAACAACGACGGAACTGCTTGTAGTAGAACACAAGTACAGGGCACACCTAGTGCAGAACTGATGACCACAGCCTGCATCGGTAGCATGTACCACTCATTGCGATTGTCGGCATATTCTGTTAACAACGAAATATTGCCTATCCTAGCTAATTGACAAGAAAAATTACATGTAACATCAGCATTTCCATGTTCTGGGCTTTTGGCATCTAAAGTACTAGACCTACTTCTTAAATGGCCTTTTCTTTCCCTCCAGTCACTACCAGAAACTTCATGTTAAAATTCCTAACTCTGTTTCTTCAGATAGCCGAAAATGTGAACTCATTTTCCTCCTGGAAGATTGAATGATTGAACTCCAAAATCCCTATTCAGCCAAAAATAAACAACAGAATCCTTTGGATTCTGTGAACGAGAAACCTGCGCTCCTCAGTTTTTTGCTGCATGAGAGCACATACTCTAAACATAGATGAAATGTAAATTAGTCTCGCAACTATTTACACAGCCTGACTGCATTCACTAACAAAGCGGGAGAGAGAGACAGACAGACAGAGACAGAGACAGAAGAGAGAGAGAGAGATAAATCTTGAGAACAGTTCTATTTCTTAGTATACCTTCTGCAGCCACAGAGCACTTCCTCTCTAGGCAAACCACGCAGGTTTCTCGGTATGATGCGTGCAAATTGCTGCTTTTCCATCCGCATTCTCTAGAAATGATCAAAAGAGGGAAACATGGGGTTTCTTACTTGCCACTTGAAAATCATTCGCCACCCAGGCATGTAACCGAGCATAATCATAAACTGCCATTAGATCAGGGCAATATGCAAGGCTGATGCTATAACATTCCTGCTTAATGCCAAAGTGACCTTATTGGCCAGAGACCACTACGGTGACTTGGGCTACGTATGGTAACGCTAAAAAAAAAAAAGTGTTTTTATTTCCAAAGTGTTCCCAAAGTCTTTAGAAATAGAAACGCGTATGGTAAAAACGTATTCCCAAAATGTTTTGGGAACACACTTTTGAGAAATAAAAACACTTTTGAAATAGAAATAAAAAACAAAAAAAACTTGCTTTTATCTTCCTAGAACACTTTTTAGAAACGCATTCAAAATATTTTTTAGAAACAATTGGGAACAATTTTGTTTTTGAATATACTCTCTTCTCTTTTGTTCTTGTACGATATTGATACATGATTTTTTTATCATTTTATTTTAGAAAATTAATTAAAAATATCAAAACAATTCATAAAATTACAAAATCAATCTTGTAACCTTTGACCTAGCCTTAGGAACCAATTTTGAACAACAAATATTTTTCATAATTTTTGACATTTTTCGGATTTATTTTAATTATAAAAATAGCCAAAAATCAGGAAAAATAGTATTCATCGTTAGAAAAATGCGCAAAAATAGTCCATATTTTTATTTTAATTCCCTTTTCATTTTTGCCTCTTAGAGTTTTAAAAATTCAGTTTGGGACCACATGCCTCTTCATTGAACAAAATCCTAAATTGACTAAAAAATTTCGTTTTAAATCATTTTAGCCAAAAATTTTACTTTTAGAGTCATGACTTGATACTTTGATACCTTGCATCTCATTTCAGTCCTCATGTTTGGAAAAATTGCACAATTGGACTAAAAGGACCTAAATGCACAAATATTTTTCATTTTAATCCCCGGTTTCACTCAAAGTGCAATTAATATTTTTCTAGGGGTCCCCATTTAAAGGTAATCATATTTTTAACTACTTGGGAACATTTAAATGTGACTCATAATTGTAATTTTTCCTATCTATAGAAAACATATTTGATGTTCTCGTTGTCCAATTATAATTCGTCTCCACTTTCAGCTTTTTTTTTATAATTGATCTCGTCCATATTGTAATTTGATAAATTGTGCATAAATATTTTACTATATATATATATATTAGTATAATTTGATTCAAGTAAATTGAACAAATGAGATTTAATTTGATTTAGTAAGTTGAAAAGATAAATACATCTTAATTTTAATATATATAGTCCCCTTTAAAAGAAAAAAATTTGGAATAATTTTTCTGCAGTGTACCAAATGCTTTTCCTTTCTTTTCTTTTCGGGTAACTTTTTGTATTCGCGTTTGTTCTTTTTTTTGTTTCGGGAGCAGAATTTTTTTTACCAAATGCGTTTTGTTTCCAAAAATCATTGCCGGGAATAGAAACAGAAAAAACCGTTTCTGTTCCAAAAGTTGTTCCGGGAACAAAAACGTTACCATATGCAACCTTGACATGATTTTTCATCACCTCAGCTAAATAATTCATTTAAGGTTCTAGGAAACCATTAACTGTTAACACCATCCATAGTCAACGTTCAGTGAAAGAGCCAATAGCAAAGATTGATGCTAAGTGAGTACACGGAAAGTAATCAAAACCAGAGGATTCATACGTATGTGGTGCAGAGTACAAAGGTTTGAGAAGATATGGCATCTATGGTGCAGAGAAAATAAATATGCAGTGTATTGATTGCTATTTACCTCCTTCCCATTGGAAACAGGAACCGGGAAGGAAAGAACATTCCTTTGTTAAGGATTGGTTTAGAATCTTGCATATTCTGGACTTCAGTTGGGCCAGAAAATTAGCACAATACATGAGATAAGAATCGTTGAGTGTTCTTTTTTTAATTTTTCTCCAGAGAAATAAGAAGAAAACCAACGACTTGCTCAACGCTTCTTCCATGCATGACATTGAAGCACATTAAAAAGTTCAGATCCTACTCACCTAGCAATGTTGACAATGCTCATCAGAGGAAGAGATATGTAAGGCGAAGGAGGAGTTTCCAGCAGACCCTCTGGTTGTCTGCTGAGGATTTCCGTGAGCCAATTTTTGTGCCATGAGCGAGCAATCATCAAGGGGGTCCAACTGTGAAGAAGGAAGAATCGTGGAGATAAGCTTTTAGTGCTCTGCTGATGGTGTCAAACAAACCAAAAAAATACACCAAATCAGGATGTGAAAAGAGATGAAAAGCTAATTGTTCGTGACGAAATCATACACCACTCGAATGGCATAGTATATGAAGCCATGTGATACTGATGCGTACCCGTTACTGTTTACAGCAGTAAGACTCGCACCATGGCCTATCAGGATCTGAAAAAAAATGAGACAATTTTGGTCCTTCAACACGTCCTCTCGAGGAATCGACCATTCTAATTGATGCTTCTGCTTTTTGCTTTTACATATTTTCATTAGAAGGTACCTGACAACATTGTTCATTTCCGCTGCATGCAGCATAATGAAGTGGAGTACTTCCAGCATCTGCATAGTGATGAAGCAGTTTTCAGCGTATAAGCATGCAACATTTGAGAAGGAGGCAAGGTAATCTGAAATCAATGTCGCTGACGCAGGAAAAGAATGAAGAGAAGCCAATTGAACATTCATTTTGATGTAGCCACTATCCACCACTAACACCAAACACTCTGGATAACAAAAACAACTTCTGAATCTCTCATTTAATTAGTTCAGATCATGAATGTAAGAAGGGGCAATATAACAAGTTCTTATCGCTCTGTAACTATACATTCTCATGTTGTGCAGGCAGCAAAGCAATAAATATATCGAATTAACTTCTGCTCTGTAAGAGGAGAAACAGGGAACAGTTTCATCAGTTAAAATTAATCACCTATCATGTCCATGGTAGTTCCATCATCCTCAGTAACTGCAGAATGAGAAGCTCCGACGTCCAAGAGAAGTTGCACGCTTTCAAAATTTCCATTAAGTGAAGCCATATGCAGAGCAGTTATGCCTCCATAAGCAGCTCTGTTGACCACTTCACAAAGGGCACTACAGCAAGCAATACAGAGTAGCATAAGCAAGTAAGACACGGGTAAAAGCAAAAGAAAATCTTAGGGTGAAAGAGACTTAAAAAGGGAAATTACCCTTGATCAAACTCCGCAATAGACTCCAAGTTTTCCGATTTTCCCCTCATGACATTGAAGAGATCTTGCGTACTTGGTATGTAGTCTACAAGGAGGAGGCGGATGCACAGAGAATGGCCATTTAATGCAGCCAAGTGTAGTGCAGTGCCTCCGTTGATATAATCCGCTCTGTGAATCTGTATTCAAGAGCCAAGCAATCTAGATAGTCTATGTGAGCTAACGGATCTGCGCATACATGAAAGGAGTTGTAGACTCTTACATCTGCTCTAGAAAGAATTAGAATCTGAACAACTTCCCAGTGACCATGCTGGCAAGCTTGCATCAAAGCTGTCTGTTCAATGCATAAGAGAAGTCAAACAAAACCGCAATCTAATTCGATCACAAAAGCATCTAATTCTACAGGCCAGATAAATGATCAAATTTCCTATGAACCTGAACAAAAGACAAATGGAGTCAAAACGTAGAATTTCCAGGGGAAGAGAAGATCAACATTACCTGACCACGGTAATTCCTCAGATTAATATCCACCCCGGACTCGAGCAACAGAGAAACAATCTAAACAAATAGAACAAGAAAGCGCCATCAGGAAGCAATTCCAAGAAACCGTAATTACGAGAAACGAGAGACCGATCATTTGACAAATCAAGATGGGATAGATCATTAGATTACCTCATGGTGGCCCTGAGCAGCAGCATAATGGAGAGGGGAGTTGCGAACACCAAGAGTGGAGTACCGGACGAGGCGCGGATTGCATTCCAACAAAGCCTTAGCTTCCGGGAGGTCGCCATCTCTTGCGGCCGAGACTAGCCGTTCTCCATACACCGAGCATCGAAAGGAGTTGCTCACGAGGTCTGGGAGTCTCATTGGCACTTCCCAAAGTTCCTCAAATTTTTCAGAGGGAAGCACGACATAAAACAGAGCTATTTAGGATCTCCAAAACGTCAGACAACGAGAAACCCATCATTCATACAAAAATGTTCGGTTCAGACTGGCTTTGTAGCTATATCGCTACAGACAAAAACTTGGTAGTTGCGTTTGTCTGTGTGGCTTTGGTAAAGCGGAGGCCGACGGTCTTCCTGGGATAATGGTGACTTTTTTAACTTAACTACAACAATTTGCGGGAGTATTTACTATTTATTGCATCTCAACCTCTGATTTATTTTTTCTGGCCAAACATCATAGTCAGACTAGCCATACTGTGGTCCTGGCAAGCCTTTTGACTAATCATTTTGTAAGGGAAAATGTATTTGTTTGACTAAAGTAAGTATCTAAAACATTTTCATGCTATACAGATTTTGTCTTTATATTGTTTTACTCCATTTGCTTATTGTTTAAGTACAATAGAATTCTAGTTGCAATGTGCACGCATACTCCATGTAAATACTTTTCTATGTCTATTGTAATCTAGGTGTAACTCATTTAATTTGCGAATTAAGTGTAAAGGCAACGATCAATTAAGGGCGAACGATAATCACGTCCTCTAATTCTGGAAAAGAAGCTGGAGTCTAGGAGAAAGTGTAGAGTTTCTACGACGGAGAAGGTCAGATTGCCTTATATGAGGATGGATCATTGCGCAAGCTCTCGGAAGAAATTCTGGCTCAAGTAGTAAAATTGAAGACATCTGTAGAGGTGTGGCTAGTGGTACAAAACATTTTGTGCCCAGCTTATTGTTTCGAGATCAAAGTGATAAAGCTGAGATCTAGCAATTTATAAGCTGGCCAGATTATGACAAGATATCATCAAATTTGGAATTTTCATCTTCGAATCTGCAACAAGGTGAGTATTCTATTAACTATGATCTACCGTGCATTGACTCATTTAATTCTACTACTCATGATTATTCTCATGAGGACAACATTGATGGAGGTGAATCACACGTTCACCAAAATCATGTTGAAATTGGTGACTCATCTAGTGCTCCACTCAATTTTTCATGCAACTTGGCAAATATGGTTCCTACCAATGTTGCCGAACACTACTAATTCTACACAAAATTTCTCTGTGGATGTCGTTGATGATTCTTCATTAGCATGTTTGTCCACTCAAATCATTCAATGATTACTCAAGCAAATCGGCAATCTGATTTAGTGTAAATCGAGCAATCTGATTTTTGCTCTCCAAGATAACAGTTGCTACCAATAGGGCAAACACCACCCCCCCCCTCCAAACCCAAATATATATTGAGGAGTAAAGGCCCTAATTTATCTATCATGAGAGAAAAAAATATGGATATGTCAATCAAATAACAAGCATATTCTTGGAGATCTTAAATGATCTTAAATGTAAGAGATTGGTAACTATTCTAATAAACATATCATTTATTATTACTTTCCATTGTTGTAATATTTCCTTAAGAAGTGTGACATTTTGTAATATTTATGGATTTAGAACTAATCTCAACAATGGTACGTTGAGACCAAGAATCAAACATTATTTGTTTTTATTTAGCTTACAATTCAGTGGTTGTGAATCACTGGCAACAAGAAATGCAAGAGATGTAGTGAAAGTGTTTTTCGGAAATTGATTTTCTGGACTTTCACTCATTTGGTTTATCAAAAATGATTTAATCAACGAAAAATCCTTTTCCGGTCAACAGAAAATTCATACATAAAATTGGGAAAGTAAATTTCTAAATCTATTTGACCAAAAAAAAAACCCTAAATTTAAAGAAGTGAAAACACTTTCCTAAATTGCTCATCTCAAATATTTTAGTTTTTAACTTTGAGTTTTATATTATATCTTTTACATTTTAATGTTATGACTTTTATATTTTTATATATTCTTGTATATTCTTATTCTTTACTTTTTGATTTTTTCTCGATCGGTGGGTCGTGGACGAGCTCCTCCAAGGCCGGCAAGGCTTGGCCTTGGGTTAGCTCTAGAGAGGACAAACTTGCCCAAGGCCGGCTCATCTCGGTTCGTCGAAATAGAAAAAAAGAATAGAAAAGAAAAAAATAAAATAAAATAAAATAAAATAAACCAAAAGGTAAGAATTTATTTAAAAATTTGTTTGCCTCAAATAAAGTCGTAATGTTAAAACCGTCTTCTCAATGAGATCCAAACACCAAAAAACGTTTTCGGTCACATATCACCAACTAATTTCCTGAAAATTAATTTTTTTCAAAAGTATTTCCCTTTATTATGGAGTTTTACTTCAACCAAAGGCACTCTAAAAAGGAAGAAACAATGGTAAAGGTAAGAACTTGATGGAGGGAAGAAAATGGACATAACGTTAATTTTGCTTTAGATCATTCCTAAGATAAAATAATACTAAAAAAACTAAAACGATGCCAATCTTTTGCTTACCTCATTTAACCAAAAGTCAAAGGGAGCAAAACTGAAGAAACCCGTGAAGCATCTCATGAAGCCTTTGAAAATGGCTCAGACAATGACAAGAAATATTAAACAACACAAAGTTGTAGTTCCCGAGGAAGCTCGCATGTCGAACGAGATTTTTGGATCTCGAAAGCGATTAGGGAAAGACTTTTTAAGAGGCTTCTATTCTTACGCTCACCTACGCTACTTTTACATGCGACGAAAGCACCCACCCCACAAGACTTCCGTTCTCACGACCGAGAGCTTCGTTCTTGTCTGGTTCGGGGACATGATCCACTACACACTACAACCTGAGCTGGCTAGCAAAGTGCGACAGGCCGAAAGGGAAAAGAATAAAATAAAATCACTCTATATAGAAAAATATGTTCAAAGCCAAGTCGTTAATACTTTGTTAATCTTACTTGTCATTTCCTGAGGAAACCAGTTTTTCTAGGTTTCTCTAAAAAGGTGAATACCAACTTTTAAAGTTGAAGATGGACACGAGAAGACACATGAATTCACACTTTGTCCGAACCCCACAATATGGATGTATGTATCATCCCTAGATTGTTAGGATAGGAGTGTCACTACCATATCAGGTTGATAGAAAAGGGTTCTCGAGTTGCATTTTGCCCGGATCAGTCTGCCGGGCTTGGTTCTTGGTTGCTCAGAAAGGTGATAAAAAAGGTGGAAAAAGAGAGGGGAAAAAAGAGAGTATCACAGCCAATTTGTGACTTTGATTCCTTCTGCCTTCATTTGTAAGTTTGAGTGGATCAAGCATGGAAATTTGCAGAAGACTAAGCAAGGAAACATTTGGACTTAAAGCCTAGAGAGATTTTCTCATGCACTGTGTACTTTTGCAATCTCTTTTCTTCTTCTTCTTTTTTCAACCTTGAGCGCATGAATGATTGCAAATTTGACCAGTTTTAACAATAATGAACATGACTGATAGGATCCCTGGGGTAATGCCATTTATTTCCTGCAGTGCCATTCATCCTAATTTATAATTTTTGCAGCGCAATGGGTAATCTACTCTGACCTCCTCTTGAAGTAGACGAAGCTGCCCTTTCTGGCTCTGTCACGTTAATCTCTACCCTTCATTACTCTCCATTAAACCCTCTCTCTCTCTCTCTCTCTCTCTCTCTCTCTCTCGGTCCCCTCCCAACTTGCAGTTGCATATATCAGAACCAGTATGTCTATTAATACCCTGCAAAAATTGATGGTCGCACTACACAGAAACAGAGGTTTTGGAAATTAGAGCAAGTTTGGGTGTTCTTTTCTCACTCTTGGTCTACTTGGATTGTGTTTGCATGAAGCGAGAATGGAGAACAATCTTCTGTCACCCCCGCCGGTTGTTCACTCGGATGTCTTCGCTCTGATCAACAAGGTAAGCCCGACGACACTGCTCATCATCATCATCCTGTCCATCATCTTCTTTGTCTCTGGTCTGCTTCACCTCTTCATAAGAATCCTCCTGAGACCTCCCCACAGAGAAGTTGAGGACGCGGAGAGCGTGACCGCATTTCAAGGTCAGTTGCAGCAGCTCTTCCACCTCCATGACTGTGGGCTCGACCAGTCCGTCATAGACAACCTCCCTGTGTTCCTCTACAAGGCCATCATAGGGCTAAAGGTCGACCCTTTTGACTGTGCAGTTTGTCTCTGCGAGTTTGGGCCTGAGGACAAGCTCAGGCTCTTGCCCAAGTGCAGCCATGCCTTCCACATGGAATGCATAGACACTTGGCTCTTGTCTCACTCCACCTGCCCTCTGTGTAGAGATAGCCTGTGGCCTGATTGTGATTTCACTCCGAACAATGCCTGCTCTCAGCCCTTTTTGCTTGTTCTTGAGTCTGGAAGTGAGAGCTCAAGAGAGATTGTCGCTGCTGACAGAAGCTGTGACTTAGCCAGGACCAGTTTGGCGGCGAGATCAGATTCCCATTTTAGTTTTGATGGAGAGACGAAATTTGGGTCGTCCCTTGTCGATTTATTGTGCAAGTCCCGGGAATTCGGTGCAAGAGATGCCGCAACGCAGACCGAAGTGCTAGATTCTGGGGAGAGGGTGGTGTCCATTAGGCTAGGGAAATTTAGGAATGTGGATAGTGGTGAATCTAGTAGTACTAGTGCTACTAATAACACTCTAGGTTCAAGAAGATGCTTCTCTATGGGGTCTTATGAGTATGTGACAGATGAATCTTCCACATTGCTAGTGGCAGTCAGGACCCCATCGAAGAAGCAGCCGAGCAGGAAACCCGCATTACCACTGAGGCCTGGTCACCGCCTGGCAATGTCCGTGTGTAGCTGTGAATCTAGGAGACACTTTGATGGCTTCGATGCGACGAAAAGCGGTGAATTTGGCGATAGCAGGAGGGATACTACTATTGGGAGGAGCAAGAGAGAGAGCTTTTCGATATCAAGAATCTGGGCGAGGGGAAAGAAGGAGAAGCCGAACTCGAGGGGAGAGACATCGGCCCAGCCAGCTTCTCTCCAAATTCCAAATAACCGGGCCATCATGAGTGGAGAGGCCAAAGGCAAGTTGAATGGAGACAATTGTAGTAGAGCTTCGATGGAACTCGAACTCGGTTGCTCGGGGAATTTAGGGAGCGAGTTCGGGTGTGATCAAGATAGCAAGAGGATAAGTCTGGATGCTCAAACAAATCTGCCTTCTTTCACCAGGAGGACTCTGCTTTGGCTTGTTGGGCTCGGAGCGCCCCAGAGCAAGGTTGTGCATGCATCTTCCTCACCCCAAGTCTAGTCCTTTCTTCGAATTTCAGGAACAAGATAAATCTCAGTGCAGTTCAACTCTTTTTTACTGGCAAGGTGGAAAGCTCTAGCCGCTGCATTAAGATTATTCAGGGTTTCTGGAAACTTAATCTGGTCCATAGCCATAGTGTCATTTCTTGCCATGCTCATGTAATGAATGTATCAGATTGCTCAAGAAAATTGCAAAGTCTTCCAGACATACTGTGTTCATCGAGCCTTAGTCAAGTAGATTCTGAAGTCTTGATCTTGCTCCTTCCCCGTCAAATTACTAATTACAGTGTTTGTGCGGATCGACATTAGTGGTTCGATTTACTCAAGTGAAAGATGGTAATCAGACAGGAAATGTTATCGCCGGGATTTGAATGTGGAGATGTTCTTGGCATCTAAATGAGGAAAGCAGAAGAAAATTATTGACCTACTGAATGTATTGAGGGTAGATTATTTCATTGGTAGGACATGGAGTTAATGATCAATTGCCTGCAACTTTTTCTCCATCGTTTTGAGCAAGAGACATGGTTATGAGCTGTTGGAGATGCAGCATTTAATGGAGTCATACTGACTCCGATTTGAATTTAGGTTGCTGGGCTGAGCTGCTGGACATTAATGGTGGATGCTACTCATTTCACCTACAAAGTGTCCGGAGAGTATTATATGTGGCTGTTCTTCATGTCATGTGATCGCTTGTAATAACAAATGTACTTCATTGCCCTTTCACTTTCCTGCATTTATTATCTCGACGTTGACTTCTATTTAGTAAAAAACCATTCCAAAAGGCAGAATTGAATATTGATATAACCCATACATATTTTCATTCTAAACCAGATCGGACATTAGCATCACATTATTTTAGTAGTCTTCGAACACGGCAAAGCCGAAATTATTTTCGTGATCGTCCCTGGACTTTAGGCAATTCCTTCGAGAAAAGGGTTTCGAGGTCCTTCCTTAGGAGTATTCCACCCAGACTTTGCCGGCGTCGAGGTTGGCGATACTCGCGAAGGCGTCGCGGGGAGAGGTTGATGACCCCGTTGCACGGTTGCCGGCAGTAGTCCACGACTTTGACTGTGATGTCGACGCCCTTGCAAGGGTGCGGAAATTCGTTGGCGGCTTTGGTGCACCTGACCCTCAGGATCCGCCCACAGGCCCTCCCGTTGTCCCACAATTCGTCCCTCACTCCGGCGATCATCACTCCGCTGTTCTCCTTATTGAACCCTGCACAAGCCGCGGCTGCCAAAAAGAGCAGAAGGACAGGAGGACACAACATTTGAGAAGCTACGTCACCCATTTTTCCCACGGAATTGGAAGAAGAAATGGAATTCTCAGACAACCCTTTTCACAAGAAAAGTAGACAGAAACATTTGCATCCAAACACACGAACACGAACATTAATACCCTCTAGTCAAGTCAGGTGAAATTACGCGACACTCACGATAGTATTCGGGATTGTGGTAAACCGCAAGACCCGGCGTTGCAGATGCAGCAGAAAAAAGGGACAAAGCCATGGCCAACATCACCAACACTTGCGATTTCACCTCCATTGTTGTTACCTTGTTATCCCTTGGGCCATCTTCAATCCCCGAGTGTCTCTATATATACACGGAGGATTTGATCCACCGTGAAGATTGGGTCGAGCCTCTGTGTTTAGTCATGGTCCTTCAGTCTTCTGTGGAAAGACTTGGAAGTCGGTGAGCGAACCTTCCTTGCCTGTGGCCGCTTGCGGACTAAAGTTAAGTGTCCACACTGAACTGTTAGAAATCAATTTCTCTTCAGTGCTGTCCACGGCGCGACAAGGTGGTACTTCGCCGGTGTCGGGGCCCTCAAACACGACGGGTCTTGACGAGAAGCATTGGCCATCGGATCGAGCAAAAGAAATGTCGGCCGTCGGATGGTGAGCAAATGAGATGAGCCCACATGATGTGTTCAGACAGTACGTGCAATCCATGACCTTTTCAGTGGTCCGTCCATTCTATCGAGTCGAGAGTAAACTTAATCATGCAAAAATAGTTTCTAATACATGTATAACACAGTGGCGGACACATTCATGAGGGCTGAGGGCTTTCCTTAATTATGATGTCATGTCGACAAATGGAGCATTATATGGCGTGAAATCTCACAATAAAGTAGAGGAGTTCCATTAGTGATCTGCTTAATCTTAATGTTAATTAATTAATATCCACTCGCCTGTATAGAGAAGCGATTACTGCGGGTCTCTCCTCAAACCCTGAAAAGGCAAACTATATAAGATCAGGCATCATCAGCGGTGCCAATCACCAACCATGAGAAATCTCACGTTCTTTGAATCTTTGAATCGATAGGGAAGCGGTTCTCCTCGTGCCGTCCTTATAGGGAATAGTAAGGAAAAGTATCCAAAAAGTTCTAAAAAATTTTACATTGACTAATTTAGACCTATCCCGATCAATTTTTTTTTAATCCTACACATTTTTGTATTTGTTCCAATTGAGTCCATCAAGTCAATTTTAGTCGGAAATCACTTACGTGAATTTTTTTTTAAATAGTTTTTCGGTGACCTTTTGGTTTTTTTTTTAAAATATATTTTTTGGTTCTATTACTTTTTTATTTTATTTTTTATTTTATTTTATTTATTTTTTTTGCTGAGGGGCCGGCAAGGGTTGCCGGAACCTTCGCCAACCATAGGTGAGGGAGTGTGACCCTCACCGCACCGGGTCGCCCGATGCCCTTGTCGGCCAAAGTGCGGGCATGCGGCCTCTAGCTGGCTTTATGGCCCTCGTCCATGGCCGGTGAGGGTCAGTCGGTGTCCCTTGCCGAACCTCAATAAAAGAATGAACTAAAGAACTAAAAATTAAAAAAATAAATAAAAATTAAAAATATTACTAAAATAATGTCAAAAAATGTTCACGTCGACACCGGCCATGTCATGTAGGGCGGTTGGCGTTCACGTCGGTGATTTCCGATCAAAATTTACTAGATGAACTCAATTATTATCAATGCAATAGGATCAATTTAGATAAAGATATTGCTTCGTGCTCTAAGTGAACTATCAATAAAAACGAGCGGCGGTAATTAACAAGTTTGGGAAAAGAGAAATTGCAAACGTGATTTATAGAGATTCGACTTAGGTATTGTCTACTCCTCTCTTCCGGCTTTAACAATCTAAAATAGGATGAATTTTACTAGCAATGCCAAAGGGTAGAAATATCGCCTTGGTACAAGTAGAATCTGCTGCTATGCAGAACCTAACTTCTTTCTACGTAAATGCCGTTATAGACTAAGTAACCATTGACATCCAATAATTCTCCCACTTTGTACACTTAGCACGGTTAATCCTCTCCCCAAATTGTAATGAGTAGTGAGTACCACCATTTCTCTCGCTGTTTTCACACTAAAGTACCACCATTTCTCTCGGTCATTGGGCCAGGGCCGCCACCCTTGCCTCGGCTGACGAGGGCTCACAGGCTGGCCCTAACTCCCCCCAAAAAAAAAGGAAAAAAAAAAGCAAACAAAATTTAAAATTTTAAAAATATTAATAAAAATTATTCACATCAATTTGACTGGCCAAATGAATTGAATTGGCATATTTGTAAAAAGTTTAAAATTCAAGTGAGAAAAAAAAAGTTTATGACTGAATTGGCATAATTACGGTAGGTTTAGGACTTTTTTGATAATCATCCCTAATCTGATCTGTTGCCATAGTATCATTTCTTGCCAACCTCATGTGACATATCATATTTTTCAAGGAAATTGCAAGATCATCGAGACGTTCTGTGTTCATCGAGCCTTAGTCAAGTGGATTCTGAGGTCTCGATCTTGCCCCCTTCCCTGTTGAATTGCTAATTATGGGTGTTCGCTCGCGTGGATCACATTAGATTGTCCGATTTACGTGAAAGATGGTAATCGGACAGGAAATGTTATTGCGGGGATTTGAATGTGGAGAAAGCCTAGGCACCTAAATGCAGATGAAAATTATTCACCTATACTCCATGCATGAGTTAACGACCAATTTGCCTGCGACTTTTTCTTCATCATTTTTTAGCAAGAGACATGATTATGAGCTGTTGAAGACGCGTCATTTAATGTTGTCATGCCGACTCCGATTTGAATTTAGGTTGCTGGACTGAGCTGCTGGACAATAATGGCGGATGGTAGTCATTTCACCGACAAAGTCTCCTTTATGCTGACTTCTTGATAGTCGAAAACCATTCCGAAAGTGCAGCATAAATATCACAAATACGTAATTTTTATTCAAGCCGGATCGGAGATTAAGAATCACGTTATTTAAGTAGTCTTCCAACGCGGCAAAGCCAAACCGTAAAAGCAGACATTATTCTCGTGATCAGTCCCCGAACTTCATGTTTTTCCTTAGGAATAGTCCACCCAGACTTTGCCGGCGTCGAGATTGGCGATCCTCGCGAAGGCATCGCGGGAGAGGTTGATGACCCCGTTGCACGGTTGCCGGCAGTAGTCCACGACTTTGACCGTGATGACGCCGCCCTTGCAAGGGTTTGGAGACTGGTTGGCGGGTTTGGTGCATCTGACCCTCAGCATCCGCCCGCAGGCCCTCCCGCCATTCCACAACGCGTCGCTCACCCCCGCGATCATCACTCCGCTGTTCCTCATATTAAACCCTGCACAAGCCGCGGCTGCCAAAAAAAAAAAGAAGACAAACGGACACGACATTTGAGAAAGATGTAAAAACATGGAATGTAGACGGAACATCTGCTTCAAAACACATAGGACATGGACGCCAATAGCCTCTACTAAGGTCCGGCGGAATGACAAACACTCACGATAATACTCGGGCTCGTAGTAAACCGCAAGGCCCGACGCAGCCGATGCGGCAGAAAATAGGGACAACACCATGGCCAACATCACCAGCACTTGCAATTTCACCTCCATTGCTGCTCCCTAGTTATGGCTTTAGGGCATCTTCAATCCCAAGGACATATATACCGAGGATTTGATCCAACATGAAGACCGGGTCGTCCCACAGTCCCACTGTGTATTAGTCAGTGCTCTTCAGTGGAAAGACTTGGAAGTCAATGGGTCAACGTTCTTGCGCACTAAAATTTAAGTGGGACACGCTGTTAGAAATCAAATCTCCCTTCAGTCCCGTCCACGTCAGGACTAGGTTGGTTCTCCGGTGTCAGTCGTGCTCTTAAACCCGACAGGTCGTGACGAGAGGCGGGGGCCGTCGATTCGAGTTGGGAGAATCGTCAGCCGTCGGATGGTGAGCAGATGAGATGACACGGCACGATATTTTCTTGCGAAGCAGGATTGAACCGTATGAACACTTGCTCGCGAATCAGGAAAATTTTACAGTCAAGATTATAAACGTGGGAAATATTCTATCGTTCGTCGGAGCCGAGGAAATATCGCGCAGGTTTCATTCAGTCAAAGGAGCTATTCTATCGCTGTTCTTCATGTGAATATGTATGAATCGATTATATTCTCCAACTTTGAATTTGGTTGCGGTACGAAAGTTAGCGGAAACTTCTATGTAAGGTGAAAAGTAAGATAATATCGACGATATAGTCATTGAGTGTTGAGACATTATTTGCAATCCGTAAACTTTTCGATGGCCCGTCCATTATATTTGTTGGGAAATATGGTGTATGAAATTATTTATCCTATGACGTTGTTAATAGTCACCGGTAAAGATTCTCCGAGAAACAATAGTGTCTCAACGAGAATATCATATAGTAATTCTAATATTTCTTCAAGAACTTTTTAGGGAAACAATCCGATATAACTCTGGGGAAACAATTCTCTTGTTTGAAAGAAACGAAAATTGGAAGTAGAAGAAGTAAAAAAATGAATATTGAATAGAATTCGGAGAGATGAACACAACCTTTTATGCTTTTCCGAACAAAACACAACTTTTTATATTTGAAAATAACCGTAATTCGGACATAACTCTTTATGTCCAAAAACAGTTATTTCCGACACAACTCTTCATGTCTGAAACTCACAACTATAGACACAACTCCATGTTCCAAAATTGCCATGTCTAAAAAGTTGCAATCATTGAACATTATTATTTAGTTAAAAATTCGAAATTAAAATTAATAAAAATAACTACAACTCCTACGAGAACAGTCCTACTATTTCGTTAGGACACAACAATTAATTTACCGCTATAATTTCCAAAAGAAAAAATAATATAATAATTGTTGAATAGTGCCGACTTTTATTGACAACCGTGCAAGCGTACAAAGTGCACCTAATAATTGAGACTATAATAGCCTTTTCCTTAAGAAGTTCCATCAGTGATATGCTTAATCTTATTCTTAGTTAATATCCACTCGCTTTCCAGGTCTCCCTTCAAGCCCCGTAAAGGCAAACCATATAGATCAGATTGGAAAATATTTCCTCCATGTCGGGATTTTTTTTTTTTTGTCTAGTTTTATTCTATCATATTCTACTATATAAGCCACATTATAAGTGTTATTTGTAGGTTGTGAAATTCTGCTCTCTCCTTATATGTCTCCACTCTACTCACTTTGAAAGTGAAAATTTGAACCCCCCACCTTCCTCTTCCCAAATGGGAAGAATGGCTACTGGGGCAATCCTCCGGTGGTTAAAACACTTGTACTCAAGTATAGCCAATTAATACCCAACAAATTTCGCATGACGAAAGTTCAACTCGATTCAATTTGATTCGATTATATCCTACAATTTTGTTTTCTCAATTTAGTACTTTCATTCAATGGACTTTTATAGGAAAAAATTCGACAAAGGTCCACTTCTACGCCCATGATGTTTTGATGTTCAAGTCGTTTCTTTTTGCAGCCAAGAATCACACATGACGATGAGTTTTTCAGTGGGGCATCGCCGATGTTTTTCTGTAAGTAACGGCGTTTGTTTTATTTGAATCGATATTCGAAAAGTTAAACCAACTTATGGTGAATTTCATATGGATCTCTAGTACCACAAAAAAAAAAAAAAAAATTTGTGATTGATTTGAAAAGAAAAAATTGAAAGAACGAGAAACTGCCTCATGTGACATAATTGAAGCCAAACGGGTGGGTAGAGTTGGGTAAAAAATAGTCCAACTCAAATAGACTCATTTAATCTAGTTATTTCCATTCAATGCAAATTTAGGGACCCATACTCGAGCCGATCTAACCCATACTCGTCCAAATTCATGCCCAACCTATACCGACCCGTTCTATATTCCTTAAATAGTTCCATATTCAGTCCAATCTAAGGAAAATTTATACTCAAACCGAGGTGAGAGTGCAAAAAGAGTGAACGCAAGGTCGAGTGATGGCAAGAGAAAATGAAGGAAGAGTTATAGAAATAGGTTGAGTCTAAGTAAGTGGTAAACTCATTTATGACCCATTCACGGCACGTTTTGATCCATTTAATACTTATATTATGCTCAAACCCATTTATTAAATATAAATTACCCATATAATAAATCAACTCATCATATATGGATTAAGAAATGAGTTTATGGCCCATTTTAACGGATCTAACGTCAATCTACGCATGATCCGGGGCACGATCTTAAAAGGCTAGTGTTTTACGTGTTGCCTCTGGTTCATTACTTTCTGTAGAGAGGCATCGCAAGCTCCTCGCCTTCAGCCATCGAGCCGATGACCGATGTTTGTGGCATCGCCAACACCAACTCATTCGAGCTCCCTCTTTTTACTCAACTTCCGACATGTATTTCACATTTGATGTCCTACAACCAGCCACTTTTTCAAACTGTCATGCCATGCATGCGCTCGAGAAGATGACCTCCATTTTTGGCAAAAGGAAATTCAAAAATTCCAAGTTGAAATGACCCGATGTGCAGAAATTAAGTTAAAGCTGTGCATAATCACCGAATTAATGGTTCTGACGAAGTCTTGGGCCCGAGCTCGGCGAAATGGAGGCCCACTACGACCAACCACGAAAGTAGAAGCCTTGCCTTCATTTTGTGCTATGAGTAAAGGATATATTTATCATACAGACGACTTGAAGGGTTTTGACCCAGATACATAATTGACAATTTTTATTTTTGTGTGTGTGTAAAAGCCCAAAATTCCAACTATATCCACTTGACAAATTTAACATATTTTTTTCCTGCATAAAAAATTTATTTATATTTATTTACTTATCAAGTTCTATCGTATCTTCACAAGTGACGTCGTTTTTATTTCATTTAAGCTCTATGGGCGTCATGTTAACGTCGTTTGCCTTTGGGCGTTCATGTAAAGAAGATGTTTGACTATGCTCATTGACAAAATCTCGACGAAAGATAAGTGTGTCATGCTATACTATAAAGTTGAGGATAAATATGTCGTATTTGACATAACTTAAAATACTTTTATAACATTTTTTTCATTTTTTATTTTATGTTAATAAAGTAGGTAGGTGATGGAAGATAAAGAAAGACAAAGGCACGAGCCTGAGCAATGGGGCAGGGGAAGGATAAGTCAAAGACAGTGTGCTTGGCCCCTTGTTTTCCTCTGATTAGACGGACATCGTCTCACTTCCCCCTTTTAAAGCGAATTAATGACAGGGAAACTCAATCATATGATTCAAACACTAAGCTTCACGAAACCACAGCTTAGTGTCTTATTTTATTTAACTAGATGATATAGAACAACTGACATGTGATTTCTTAAAAAACGTCATCACCAAAAATTAGGTACATTTCATCGATTTGGGATTGGCAAGCTCGGATTGCGCTCAAATTCGGTCGGTAACAAGCAAAACGGCCTTCGATCAATAACCACCGCTTTCTTTGTGACATACAATAGATTTTCGCGTTTGAGTCATTTAAATAAGTTTTCGAGCAGTTTTTATTTTGCAACTTTGCGATATATTTGATTTGAATTCTGTTTGATTTGATTTGATTCTTATTTGATTAGAATTAGATTTGATGCGTATTTAATATCTTAAGTGGGGTCCTATCTATATAAAAGACGTCCATCTTATGTAATCGGTATTATTATTCAATCAATTTTAATATACCCTTGGAAGTATTTCCTGTTATCGTTTTCTTACGTTACTGGACTTTTTCTGCGCCTCAGTTTGGTGGGGCTCAAACGATGATAAGAGGGCATATTGAAATATGAAAAAGCTGGATATAGACCGCCAAACATATGGTCTAGTGTAGCAATGATTGAGACCAGCTTGTAGCGTCCACAAAATTGCAAAAAGGAATTTTCATTTCCACCGTTCGTTGTACATGGACGTATCTCCAATATAACACATATTTTCTGTACCTGATTGTCTGAATCTATTACGAAAGGAACTTCGTATTCTCAGAAAATATCACATGTTTCGGCATTACGAAACGGGTTGCAAGAGAGCCGCTTTAACTCTCGAGCGCTTGAGATTCTGCACATTGCTACGACGTCAAGCGAAGTGCGTATTTGGAATTTACGTGTCGTTTTTTGCCGGCGATTAAGGATTGAGAAAGACTTTTGACAGCGAAAAGATGGGACGAGGATCTACCACCACCTAATTATTTTGAATAGCGTTGAGAGAACAAGATTCAGCTACATAAAGTAATTTGTGAATTTCAATGAGACAAGAGTTTAAAGTAGTATATAGATGCTTGGGACGAAAGACATGTACGAGCGAAGAGTGCGACCACGAGCCATGGTCATTCTATGTAATTTATTCACTTTTTTTTTTCACGAATCGAATAAAAATTATCCGAAAAGCCCTTGCACTTTGGCTGATTTAGTTCTAAACATTTTCAATTTTGTCAATTTATAGTCCCAAATATTTAGATATTTTGACAATTGAGTTCATTTGATTAATTTTAATTGGAAATCGTTGACTTGGACGTCGGTGGTATCATGTAGGACGATCGGTCTTAACATAGACAAATTTTTTATAATTTTTTTAATCTTTCTCTTTTCTTCTTTTTGTTTTTTTTTAATCAAGTCCCGGCGAGGGTCGCCGATCACAGACGAGGCTCGGCGACCCTCATTGGCCATTGGGAGAGGGCAATCGGCGTGGGCTTCGAGGCCGTAGCCTCGTGGCCAGCAAGGGTCGGCCAACCCTCACCTGTGATCGACGGAGGTTGTCCAACCACTCTCTATAGGCTTGGTAGAAAGAAGTAAAATAAATAAATAAAAAATTAAAAAGAAGTAAAATTTTTAAAAATTATAAAGATTTGTCTATACCTGCGCCGATCGTGTCGCATGGGATATTCGACATCCACATAATTGATTATCAGCTAAAATTGATTAGATAAACTCAATTAATAAAGTATCAAAAAATTAAGGACTCGATTAGCAATAAAAATTGACCCCCAAAAAAAGAAGAAGAAATTAGCAATAAATTCTTTTCGAAAGGATAGTGTAATTCGATGATTGCCGCAAGAATCTCAATAAGGATTGAGATTTCTTATTGCTTCGAGCAATAAAAAGAAAACATATATATATAACTAATGAAAAGCCGCAAAGACATCCTCATCTAAACCGACGTACCTGCAGCCCTCCACCCAATGATATCAAAATCCGATGATGTCTTTTGCGTCAGACCCATAAATTTATTTCGTTTATTTTTCTCATCCGTCGACGAAAAGATAAGTGGAAGTAAAATTTGAAACCCTCTCTCTCTCTCTCTCTTTCTCCTCCTCTCCCATCTTCGCCGAAATTTCTCTCCATCAAAACTGCAGCTTCTCTCTCTCTCTCTCTACATGCCTCCCCATCATGACACCCTCCACGGCGGCGAACCGGCCTCCGGCCACCAGAACGACGGCGCTTCGACGCCGCCGCCGCCGAAGCAGAACCCGAAGCTGCTCTCCCTCCTCCTGAAGGCCATAATAATGACCCTGATAACCACCCTCTTCTTCCTCTTCCTCGGCCTGGCCGCCATCATCCTCCTCCACCTCTGCCTCGCCGGCGGCCTCCTCCACCGCCGCCGCCAGATCGACCTCCCGCCTCCCCTAGGCGGGGCGTTACCCCGCGCGACCTCAAGAGGCTCCCCAAATTCAGGTACCCGAAGAAGGGGGCTCAGGTTCAGGGTCAGGGCCAACACAATCAAGGCTTCACCGATTGCGCGGTCTGTTTGGAGGAGTTCAGTCAAGGCCAGTGGTGCAGGAAGCTGGTCGGGTGCGGTCACGTGTTCCATAAGAGCTGCGTGGACACTTGGCTCGTCAAGGTTGCCGCTTGCCCGGTTTGCCGGACGCAGGTCCGAGCCCAGGTGGGGTCTACGAGGCCTGGGATCGACGGACGAGATTGCAAGCAGCTTTGGGCTTTCGGTAGAGAGACGCCCGTCTGAGGGATTGATTCGGTGGATGGGACTTGTGGAAGTCCTTGATAAGTGGTTAGATTGTGGTCATGCGTTGAAAAATTCAATCTTTTCTTCGGGCAATGAAATATGATCTCCTGGATCATCAACTGCAGCAATTTCCTTCTTTCCTACTTTAGTTCCTCAGGTTGTTCTGGGATCAGTTTGGTTATGTTTGGTTGGCTAGAACTGAGAAGTCCCAGTGCGGTTGCAGTTTTGGTTGTGAATGAATTGCTGTCCTAGTTTAATGTTCTGTTTTTTTGTCAGTAGGCGTGGAGCTTAGCTTTTCGTGCTTTCGTAGATTTTCTTCATATTTTTTGGTTCATAATCTTGTACAGTGCTTGTTTTGGTTTTGTTGCACGTTGTTGCAGCTGAAACAGGAAGTTTCCTAGGATGACTGATGTGCCTCAGAATAATTGGAATTGAACTAACATTTGCAAAGGATCAGAGAGGCAATGCTAAGTGACTAGCTTTATGCCAAAGTTGTACTCTAGTATGTGAAACAATGCAAGTAGAACGTTCCTCATCTTTGGGATTTCAATAGCCAAGGATCAAGTTTAATTGTTACTCTTAAGAACTATCTAGTCTGCGGATTGGTGATCGGACTTAAACTTGGTATGCTACATTGGCGTGAACTTCCTAGAAATGTCTTCTGCTTTATAATTAAGAGGCATAAGAATATAGTTCGTTTTGGACTATGTGGGATCGGCATTGATTTTCTGATTTCATTACTGACCTAATGATGATTCTAGGGCCATAATACAAGGCACTGCCTCTGACTTCTCAGAGGTGCCACTGGAGAGTGATTGATTCATGGCAATGGGTAATGGCAACTAGGTTGTATACCACTGTGGGGGTTTTGGTGGCGTTTATTTGGTGTCTGGTGATTGAATGTCTGGTGAGGTATGCAGCTGTGTACTGGATTAAGGATAAGAGTGGAACCATTCTGATGAGTTACACTGTTAATCAGTTGGACTGTTTATCCATCATTGATTAAGAGCGCGCCACTTTTATGTGGAATGTGGTGGGTAGACTAAACTTTTGGGATTCTTGAAATACAATGGACAATTACTCGTGATTGAAAGATGAAAGTAGTCTGCCAAGTACAGCTTCAGGAAACATTTTATTTGTCTTTTCTGCTGATCAAGGCCTTGTGCAGCCCTTGTGTTGTGCAATATTCTGTCGCGCAAAATCGTTCTATCTGCGGCCCTCCAAAGAGCAATATAGTCAAGTTGGATTGCTATCTTGAACTACATTGCTCGCAGTTGACTTTCAATATATGATCTGCTGGATGACATCTTATAAGTTGTGCATCTGCTTTGGAAGAAAAAAGGTGTTGGAAGCGTCCTCATGCAATTACGTCATGTTCAGAACTTGTTTGGTTAAGTTTAATTTGAGGATGGTACAGCTAAAGTTAGTGGCAGAATACCTAATTCATTTAGGAGTATGATCCCGTCAACTTAAGAGGAATTGTGTGTGAAGTTTTTTCCTTTGTTGCAAAACCCTTGACTTGGATCTGGTATATTGTGAAGGTTTCGGCACCTTTGTGCAGTTGTACTCTGTATATATGCTGATATTCTTGATTTACACGAGGGATATGTAACTGCAGGAATCTTGAATATACAGGCAGTGTAGTTATGGACATTCAGTCATATACTGAGTTTCTTGCCAGACCTGGTATGCTTTTGGATCAATTTGAAGGAACTCGTTGGAGGGTTGCATGCCTTTTGGCTTTTTTGGAAGCCTAGGATTCCTAGTTCACTGGACAATGCAAGTAGACGGCCTGCGCCTGACAAATTTAATACTTGTTGGGCGTTTGGACGTGAATTGGCTCGAGTAAACAGGTTTGTGGGGAAAGAGATTGATGAATGCGTTTTTCATTTGTGTTGGATCGTCATTACCTTGCATTTGGATCAGTATATGAGACAATGAATGCGAGCAATGTGCCGGCCATTTCATATGCAGACACATGAAATTCTGGGTATCTTGGATGGCAAGAGAGATGAACATTCTGGGTATGCCAATGTTTGAAATTCTTATTGTTGCTATTGTTGGGAACCTTCGGCAGAAGGCTCGATACTTTCAAGATATAGCAAAGGGGTAAGTGCGTTTTTCATTTTTTTTGTCGTGGAGATAAGTGCTTTGGAAGCCTTAAAATTGATTAGCAACTGCAATCGAATATTAAAACTTTCAATCCATTTATTACTATAACAAATCAATACCCGGAGGTGGGGCTCTCTCGCCTCACACAATCTCATGCGTGCATCTCAATAAACAATACACTTATGCAGTGGCTATATTTTGGATACTTTGCCTCGAGGTACGTGTGTGCCGTGTCTTGAGATAAATAAAAGATCGAGTAGCAAAGCATAAATTTCATTGGATGGATTAGATGAAGTCTTGTAATTTGTAAGAATCATATAAAGGGATGTGATGGCTTATATAATATCATAGGCTACAAAACAAGGATAATTCCTTCATGATTGGTCTCTATACACGCGCTATACCCACAAATTATACATCAGACATTGCAAGAATTTGAGAATCAAGCTTGTCAATTTACAAGATGACTGAAAATTCGTCATCCAAAGTCAATTCACTCGTCTGTTATGCAACAAGACAAAAGTACCATTTTTGCTTCATCGTGCAAATTGTCATAGCAACATAAAAAGACTCTGCGGAAGAAGAGATCGAAACTGAATTCATTAAGAAGAAAGCAAATTTGAAAGTGTCAGCCGGGCCGGACAGCCTATTCTTTTTTTTTTTTTTGGGGTCGACATGCAGCCTATTCTATTCTCTGTATTTTATATCTGATTCTTAGATCTCTCTCTTCCACGAGGGGCAGGCTGTGTAATTTCACATAAACAAACCCCATCCCCAGCCCCAGCCACAGCCCCAAAATCGACTTCTGATCGACCCTCCGTCTTCGGCTTAGACAAAAAAATGTCGGAGAGGGACGACGCCGTCAACCTCCGCCACAGGTGCCTCGCCGTCTTCTCTCCCGTCAAGACCCTCCTCGACTCCCTCGTCGTCGTCCTCCGCAACAAGCGCCTCTTCCTCTCCCTCTTCGCCTCCGCCGCCCTCCCCCTCTCCCTCCTCCTCTTCTCCCTCGCCGTCTCCTCCCACCCCCTCCAGTCCCGCGTCCTCAGCCTCGAGTCCCTCGCCCGCCTCGCCCCCACCCGCTTCGAGGCCCGCCAGGTCCTCAAGGAGTCCCGCTCCGTCGCCCTCTCCCTCCTCCGCCTCCGCGCCTCCTACTCCCTCCCCTCCCTCGCCCTCTCCCTCGCCGCCGCCGTCTCCGCCGTCAGCTCCTCCCACTCCTCCCTCTCCGGCAAGCGCCCCACCCTCCGCTCCTCCCTCTCCCCCTTCCGGGAGAAATTCCCCCGCGCCTTCGCCACCGCGATCTGCGTCTACGCCTCCATGTGGATCTACCTCAGCATACCCGCGACGCTGGTCGCCATCACCGATTCGCGGGGCGCGAGGTTCCTGATCGTGGCCACCGGGTTCGCGGCGGAGATCTACCTGGCGGCGGTCCTGGGGCTGGGGATGGTGGTGTCGGTGGTGGAGGAGAGGTTCGGGTGGGACGCGATCCGGGCCGGGTGGGGCCTGATGGAGGAGGGGGGGAGGAGGTGGAGCGGGTGGGCCCTGTCGGGCTTCTTCGCGGCGCTGACCGAGTGGATCTGGCGGGGGGCGGAAGCGAGGATGGACGGGCAGGACTGGACGTCGGTGGAGGGGATGGTGAGGTGGACGGTGGGGATAAAATGGCGGGCGTGGCTGATCCCGGCGTACGGAGGGGTGGTGCTGTGGAGCTACGTGGCGGCCACGGTGTTGTACTGCGAGTGCAACAAGAGAAGGCTCGCCGGCATTAGCAATAGCAATAGCAATCGGGGAGGAGAGGGCGGCGAGATGATCCCGCTCGCAATCTCACACCACACCAGCCTGTAATGTAATGTAATTTGAGGATGTCCCTGGCATTCTTTCTCCCCCACTTTTTTTTTATACAATGCGTAGTTAGGATTTCTCCTAGCTCTGTCGAATTATGGAAAGCACAGATTTGTATGTATGAATTCCTTCGAAATCCTTGCAATTATGGATAGTTTGCGCCCTAAATCACGACCATTTGATGATGGGCATTTGTTAAAAAAGGCAAAAAAATGTCATTTAATATGACCTATCGAAGCCTATACGATGTCAAAATTTCCCCACACGCGAACCAAGAACGTAGAGTAGACCCGCACGGGGACAGCGTGCGCTTAGATTGTACAAAGGCGTAGGCAATGGACCAATTGTACCCATTGGACCAAAAAGTGTCTGGTTTTGATATTACAAAGTGATTAGATAGCTTTGTGGACTAGGTCAAAAGTTGACCCACCATCATCATCATCATCGCCCAAGCCATCTTCTGGACGATAGAAGTCCTCCTCAACGACTGCCATTATATTAGTTGAAAACTCGTGTCTTTAATAATGGTTGCTAAAGTCATCGTTTATCGTCACCCTTTGATGGAAGCCGGCAGGGGTTTTCAAAGTCTTCTCCTAACTCAAAGCTACTGGATGATTTTACGAGAAGTCCTCGGCTTTACTCGTCCCGTCATTGAACTTTTCTCCGGCGAGCCTAGTTCCGCCCCTCTCCCCGGATTCCGGCATCATGATAAATGCCCCTCTCTATCGAATTGAGAGAAAGTGATCCGACTTGATAAATGCCAAGCTAACCCCACTGTAATGGTAAGTGATATAAATGCCACCAATGGGCAATTGTTACGTATTCTTAGGGATGATCGGGTGACTTCTACCGCACATATATTCAATGGATAGATGAACCTACTCTGGACGAGCGACTCATCCCGATCTGTATGATCAAGTTTGGACTTGTCTCCGAGACGAATCGAACGGAAATGTACCAAAAAAGTCCCAAACCTATTGTATTGTATCACATTCGGCCTTAAACCTGTTTGCATTCGTATCAATTCATTCAATCCAATCAATTTTGGCCAAAAATCGCCGACGCAAACTCCGGCCTTCCTATGTGACACGGCTAGCCCTAACATGGATATTTCTTAATAAATTTTTTTAAAAAAATCTTATTATAAATAATATTTTTTAGTTATTTTTTCATTCTATTTTTTTCTTTTCACTTTGGCTAGCGAGGGTCTTCAACAACATCGTTGGCCACTTGGGCAAGGGCCAACCAACCCTCATCGGCCCTGGCAAGGGCCCTTCGCGACCGTGGGCGAGGTAGCCCTCGCCCATATCTAGTGCTAGCCAGCCTTTAGTAGCGATTGATGAGGGCTGCCAACGACCCTCGCAGGCCAAAGTGAAAGAAACAAAAAAGAATGAAAAAAATAAAAAAATAATTATATAAAAATAAAAAATAATTTAAAATGTCCATGTCGGTGTCGGTCGCGTCACGTAGAACGAAAGATGTCCACGTTAGCGATTTATGGCCAAAATTGATCGAGATGAACTAAATTGATATCAACGCAAAAAAGTTTAGGATTAAATTCGTACCAATATAATAAATTTAGCACTATTTTAATAAGAATCTACTAACTTAATGATCGACAAGATCTGTCTGTTATTTCGACGATACTTTTCCCGCAATCGAACTCCTCTTCTCTCTTTATGTTTCAGTGATTTGCACGCTTGATGACTTTTCTTAGAGTGGCTATTAGCATTATTATGGCCCCCTATATATTGTCTCCGTGTCCGTGTTAACCCACTAAACTATTTTATGTTGAAATCGCTGGGAAAATAATGAAACTGAAGAATGTTTCACGCTACCGACAATCATAAAAAAGAGTTACCTCAAATGGAAAAAAGTCGTACGAGAGACTAAACTTAAAGAGGCTTCTTCCACAGCGCAACTTTAGACTGGACGCAGTCAAATCAACATATCTTGACCCGGCGTACATACATGCGCCTCGCAAAACACAAATAAATATCCATGGCTCTAGATCCTGTATCTCCAACACAAAACCTACAGATTCATCACCAATGGAACTTGCCATGCTTCTGAGTTTTGTCCAAACTCTGGTCGAAGCCCACAAAATCTTCCTCAGAAATGGGAGGCTCATGATCTCCATCGCCGCCTCCACCGTCTTGCTCTACTCTCTGCTGCTCCTCACCAACATCTTCTCCCTCCGGCCAGCGGTCGGCCACCTCATCGCCAACCAAAGCATGTTGCTCATCACCAGCCCCACCAGCACAGAGTACTCCTACCTCCTCATGTCCGTCCAGAAGAACATAGGCTTGTTCTTCGGCCTCGAGTGGGTCTTCGTCTTGCTCTACTCCGTCTCCTCGATCCTCTTCTCGACCGTGACCATTTACGCTTCAGCCACCACACATGGTGGCAAGAATCCGTCCGCCAGGGACTTGGCTATCGCGGTGGCTCAGTCCTGGACAAGACCCTTCGTCACTTTCTTCTACATCACCCTTTTCGGCATCGGTTACCTATTTCTTGTCCTAGCTCTTATGGTCCCTCTGGTTCTGCCTAGGGCAGGTATTGCTACCGTGATCCTATGCATCTTGGCCGCTTTGCTCTACGCTCATCTGGCCGTCGTTTGGACCCTCGGGCTCGTCGTGTCCGTGTTGGAAGAGGACAAGAGCGGACTCGAGGCTCTTGCGAAGGCGGGGCGGCTAGTGAAGGGAAGGGAAGTACATGGGTTCGCGTTGAGCCTCGTGATCGTGGCATTATCGATCCTAACGAGTCAGGTAGCGAGGTTGGTCTCGGTTCGACAATCCAACAGGGCAAACGTTGTGATAGGAATGGTGATGCTGAACTCGCTGTGGTCGGTGAGGATGTTCGGATTGATGGCGTACACCGTTTTCTACTACGAGTGCAAGAAGTTTCATGGAGAAGAGAGTAACGAATCGATGGTTAGCTTGGAATATTCGAAGATACCTGCTAATACGCCTCTCATCACAGAAAGCCTTCCTTAGGGTTTGGACGATGGAATTTATCAATATCTGTTCTTTGCTGCAAGTTGACTATATGGCCAAGTATGGAAAGAGTTTATAACTCGCCCAGACATCTCGTTTTCTTGCAGGGTCATATGTTAAAAGGGACAAACACCATCTCTACTTCGCATGACTTGTCTCCATATACTCGTTACTTGTCCCATCAGAAAGTGTTAATGAAGTGCTTCATTTGCTCAATCTGATCTAAAGATAATACAAGAAGAACCCAATAACTAATAATTGGGGGCGGATAGCCCTAACCCAATCAGCATCGGAATATCCACGACACTTTAAGTTGGAATGTTCCGAAAAATTTGAACTATGGAGCAAACTGCCCTTGACACCGCGAATAAGGTGCAAGAGAGCATCATAATGCCGATAATGATGACATTTAGCACTTTCAAACCAATTGCCGATAATCGTGTCGTCGATAAAGTAAGACGAAGACGACACACCCCTCTTGGACTTCCCGAATAGATAGAGAAGAATCATACTCCCAGGGTTTTGAACCCGGGCGAAAAACGATGGCACTGAACTTAGAAAACCGAGCACGAGGAGCTTGTTTAAGACCGTACGAAACTACGGTCATGGGCTTAGGCCTAATCGCAGCCCCCGATCAATTAAATAAGAACAAATTGGAAGTGGAAGTCTAAGGGGAAAAGACCAGATTCGGCAAGGACAGAGCTTGGGCCAAAATCAAAATAGAAGGCCCGTAGTCATTGGGCAGGCCTTAGTATTTCCATAAATCCAACATCATTCATGTAATACACCTACACGTTTGCCGAATCACGAAGCAAACTCCGTTCACGATTAACCTCGGCGACAAGAAGTTGAATCGAAAGTATATGCAGAGCTCAAGACGTTGGTAATCGACAGATTAGTCAAGCTCGAAGCGCTTAGACCACCATTAATTATGAACCTAAGTTTTATCCACGTGTGAAGAGGTGCATATCTCGGGCCTAATACATTTTCAATGAACATTAATGCCCGATTTAAAAATAGCTTAAGAAACGAGAAGGTCCCACTTAAACACTGTAGGGAGGGAAAGAGACAAATCTTCGCTATATTTTTATTTTATTTTTCAACCTCGGATTCTTATGTTCCCTATCGTCGTACTGGCGTCTTTCATGGGGCTGGACTTGGCCAACGTCAAAATTTCCATGCTCGCCAATGCAAATGTTGTCGAACGCGTGGTTGCTTACTGAGTCCAGAGACACCTAATCTTCCGCTCTTTGCGCAAAGAATGACGTGAAAATGACTAATACAATTTAAGAGCGCACGGATTTCGAGCGTAATGAGCTTCAAAGAACGCGGCTAGGGTTTTTGTTTCCTTCAGGTAAATGAATTCATCCCATTATGGTAAATGAAAATTTTCACTTCGTGACTATCCATTATGAAAAAGACCGTACAAACACGGTTACGCATATTTCGAAATCTCTGTATGAGAAGGCAGTCAATGAATCTAACTAGGACTAAGCCGGCTCGATCGGGGTCCCCCCGACGATTGTTGCTTCGCAGCAAGCTCAGAATTTAGCACGTTGAAATCGTGTAAGCAGAGAACATTGAATGGATAGTTGTTGCGAGGGAAGATCGTTTGGTATAGGATATTTCCAGGGCATTATGGTAGTTAATAACTTAATATGGTGATATTGGTAGCCAGTTGATTTTTGCTCCAAGTCTTGCCCTAGAGTAAATGATCAAGCGGTGCCATGGTTTCTACATCAAGTAAAGATAGAGGAAGAGGGCTGATGACGATGGAGTAGAACCATGTGTTAGAAGCAATAAGAGCTGTTAGGTAAGGTGTTTTAAAAGAGAGAACGGTTAAGGTGAAATTATCTCGTAAAGAGAGCGCGATTTCGCAAGTGATGAGATGGCCAAAATTCGTTTTAGCCACGCACGAGCAATGATCATGTGCGCATGAATGGCGAATGCTAGTCGCATTTCTCCGATTTGATTGATGTGTCTAATTATCTAATAAAGTAGAATTCATATATTAGATTGTCTTAAACATATGAAAAATCTTTACCTCCGAACGAAAAGTATTGAAGTTATTGAGCGTCTATATGGTAATCGTTACGGTTTTCGATTCTCGTTTCCGAATACAAAAAGATGAGAATCATATTTGGTAACATAACCGATTCTAATTTTGATTATGTTCCCAGAAATAATTTTAGAGCAAAAATAAAAACAAAACAAAAAAATTTGATTCTAAAAAAAGAATCACTTTTGATAATCACAAAACAGAATGAAATTCCACATCTCTCACTTTTCTCTCTACCTCAAACGCAATGGGGTTTCATTTTCAAAGAAAAATGCACAAGATAATAAAATTAACAATTTAAAAAAAATCAGAAAATCTCTAAAAATAAAGAAGCTTAGATTAGGCTATATTGAACTCATTTTCATAAATTTATGGCTAGATTTTGTAGATTTCATTCTTTTTTAGGAAAATCATAAACACCTTTGAAATTAAACACGAATCACATTTCTATAAGCCGTTAGAGCTTCGTTAGGGTTTTATGATGTAATTTATCAATGTCATGATTCATTGATTGTGCACTTGATTTTATTGGTTGTGATTTGCATAGGTGTATGTACTTTAGACATAGTCTAATTTTAGAAAATTTTGGAAAAAAAAAAAAAAAATAACCAAGCATGAACACTTAGCAAGATCTCATTCTTTAAGTTTTGGATGAATTAAGACCGAGATTTGATTTCTCATAACAAAAAACGCGCACCAATGCGGGGCAAGTATAGTGCAGTGCATTTTTTTTGCGGAAACGAGGGTGTTACTCGTATCGATTGTCCGCTCGCTCCCACAATAAATGGCGAATTCTTGATATTTATTTTTATATTTCAATATGTAATATGTTATATAAGAGAATCAATATGAATTAATTTTCGGCTAATTCGATACGTAGGATGAAATTTCATAGAGTAACTACGTAATTATTTGACTTAAATGACAATATTTGGGGAGAGCAATTGTTCTCGAAAACAAAAATTACGTGCGGTTACTAAACGCGTTTCTGTTTCGGGAATGTAAATTTTATGCATCTACCAAACGCGTCCCGATTCTTTAAAACTCATCCAGGGAACATAATCGAATAAATCATTTCAATCGGAATCATTTTTTCGGATCATAATAGTTACTATACATGCCCTGAGTGAACGAAGTTCGGGATTGATTAACACATGTTGATGAAATAGGAGAATAATTGATTTTGTGATGACTTGTCCGTCTTCGTTCGTAGGGAGAGAGAGAGAGAGACAAAGAACTCTTTTGTGAGGGGAATAATTTAATTATTTTGAACATAATATAATAGCAAAAGCTTCGCCTTTACTTTAACAGAATATCTTTTTTGAATTTTTCTGGCTTACATATGCATGAGCTCTTTTCGCTAGTTCAAAAGTTAACACTACTCATTCTGATAATACGAGCTAAGGCTCTGTTTGTTTCGCAAACAACGACGATTTATAAGGTAATTTTCATAAAAACGATCGTTTGTATTTTTTAAAATAATTAATCAACAAAAAATATTTTATTTATCCGACAACTAATTAATATCTAAATATTTTTGTAAACGATTCAAATAGCTTTTTGTTCGATTATTTTTTTAAGCAAATCAAATATTTATTTATAAAAATTATTTTTCAAATCATCCGTAACAATAAGATTCATGCCAACCAATCATCAATTTTTTTTTTTTTTTTTTGGGGTCACGAACCAATCTTCAAGTTGTAGGTCGCCAAGGGAAGCAGTTTCCTAGGAAAGGGGCAATCTTCAGTCAGAAATGATAAGGACAACTCATGCAAACCAATCTTCAAACGAAGATAACAAAAGTGGATTTTGATATTGACCATTCCTTCATATGAAAATTTTCTCTCTCTCTCTCAATCAACTTTGGGGCTAACGTGGGGAACTACAACTCCATCAACTTGAATAAAAAGTCGTTTCGGAATTGGGGAAGTGGCTCCTTTCTCTTTATCCCTATCCTTTCGACGATTTTGGTTGGCAATTTGTGCCTCCATCTGGGTCAACTTACGTGTACTACTAGCCCAAGGTAAAGGCAAAGTGAAATCCAATCACGTGCACTAGGTGGGTCCGTTC
Organism: Rhodamnia rubescens; assembly: GCA_021437795.1. NCBI lineage: Eukaryota > Viridiplantae > Streptophyta > Magnoliopsida > Myrtales > Myrtaceae > Rhodamnia > Rhodamnia rubescens. Next base: position 461,241 of record JAILYA010000070.1, read on the forward strand.
ACGTGACGGGACTCGGCCACGTGTCGAAGCTTTGGCAGCGGAAAAAGAGGTGGTGGGTCGGAACTCACGTCCACGATGTCCACGTCAGAACGTCATTAGTTGTTTGTAATTGTACCCGAAGCACATAGTTTCCATTACGCGTGATTAATCGAATCTCACGAACTCCCCTTAATGACCGACGCGAAATGCACTCGACAACTTTTTTTATATTTCGAGGCGCGGGGCTTAAAAGAACCTCTGAAAAGTCTCTCTTCACTTTTTTCATTTAAAATTTTGATAAGTACTATCGAGACATTAAAAATTATATGATAATCATTCGATTCTATTTCTCAAAAAAAAAAAAAATGAGACGCCTGCTTGATAATGTAAATAATTATGATTCTGATTTTGCTCTCGGAAATAATTTTGAAGCAAAAATAAGAATAAAAAAAATTGGTTTTGAAAAAAAGCACCACTTTTGAAAATCACAAAGCATAATGAAATACCACATATCTCACTTTTCCTTTTTTGTTTTATCGTCAATTTTTATCTACCTAAAACAGAACGAGATCTTATTTTCAAAGAAATATATATAAGATAATAAAATACGAAATATATAAAAAATCGACAAAATTAGAAATTCCAAAAAATTCCAAAATTTCAAAAAATCTCTAAAAATAGAAAAAAAAACTTATGGTAGGCTAGTATGACCTCATTTCCATAAATTTGGGCCTAGATTCTCTAGATTTCACTGATTTGGTTCTTTTTTAGAAAAATCATAAACACCTTTACAATTAAACTCGACCTACATTTCTCTAGGCCCTTAGGGTTTCATTATGGTTTTATGATGCGATTTATCAATGTCATGATTCCTTGATTGCGCACTTGATTTCATTAATTGTGATTTGCCTAGTTTATGTACTTTAGACTTAGTCTAGTTTAGAAAATTTTGAAAAAAGATAAAAATAACCATCGTGAACACTTAGCAAGCTCTCTTTTTTAAGTTTTCGATGAATCAAGACCGAGATTTGATTTCCTAAAACAAAAAATGCATACCAATGCAGGGCAAGACGACGCATTTTCCTTGCAAAAAGGAGGGTGTTGTTCGTGTCGGTTGTTCGCTCTTGAAAAGAGTTTGACATAGCCCCACAAAAAATGGCGAAAATGACTCGTGATAATTCTTGATATTTATTTTTATATTTCAATATGCAATATGTTATATGAGAGAATCAATATGAATTAATCTTCGATTAATTTTGAAATGTAGGATGAAATTTCTCAAAGTAACTACGTAATTATTTGAATTAAATGATAAAAATTAGGAAGAGCAATTATTCTCGAGAATAGAAATTTTGCGCAGTTATCAAATGAGTTTTTGTTCTAAGAATATAAATTTTGTGCGATTTACCAAACGCGTTCGATTCTCTAAAACTCATCCAAAGAATTGAATAAGAAAAAGTCATTTTAATCGGAATGATTTTTGAGATCAGAATGGTCACCATACATGCTCTTATTAAACTATCGTTACAAGATATTTTTTCTCGGTGGTCTTTTGACATTTCAAAGATGGGGTTGGCAAATCTAATTGGACATTAAAATTTGAAATGAGAATTTGGCAACTTCGTTGGAAGTCCAGCTTTTTAGGGAATGTGGCACGTGAGTGACTATCGGAGAACGGAAAGGACGGGCAAAGTTAAGCGCTTAATGGAGTAACGAGGCGAGGCAAATCAGTGGCAAAGGTCCACAACTTGAGAGAGATTAGAGTTTGGTAAAGTCTTGGTAAGGTGGACGACACCACGAAGTGCTTTAAGGCCTAAATTATAGACGAAAGTTCTCATCCAAACTTAAAAAAATCTTCAACTTTGCCTTTTTGTTCTTTCTATATCGATAACGAGGAGTCTGAAATTCTTGATAATTTATGATCTTTATTGCATATTTCGTTGTCATTGAAATTTATACACACCAAAAAATCATCATAAAGGTATGATAGTAGAATGCTAGATCCAAATGGAGGGTTGACATAGGATAAGTTTCTATAGCAAGGAACTAGAATACAGGAAACGAAAACCTAAGTTATTATGACCCTCTAAGGTAATTAATCAGCCTTTAATTTAACGATGATAAATATTGAATATCATTGTTGATATGAGTATTTTCTATTAGTAAGTAGCTATCTGCTCGTATCGACAATGATGGATGTGAGATTTGAAGCATAGGAGATAACACAGACTGTTTACCCAATACTTATCCATTTAATAAACCTCAGACATGTTCTTGCATGAATTTCTTGTGTTTTCTTTCATTGGGTCATCAACCTAAGTAAAGTATATTTAAGTAATCTAAGGATTGCCCGACAGAGTCAAGTTTTCATGCACGAACCAACATTATCATTTGATATCTTCTTCTTCTGATGACATGTCAATTCAACAGTTGTCTAACATCTCCAAAGTCTTTATATATATATATATATATATATATATTTTCCCTTTCTTCTTGGTAAGAACCCCTAAAAGTCATTTTCTCTAGAGACAAGGCAGATTTTTGGGGAAAAAGAGAAAACCGATGCACGCAAACACTGCAATTAGACTTATTTCCTGAAGTCATTTTTAATTGTTCTGTCATAATCTTGCTTATTAAACACGTTTTTGTCTTTCGACTGGGGCCGGATACATCCGAAAAGATAGTGATAAGAACCCAAACACCTTGGCTACCTCAGGAATAATGGGACAACTTCGCACGCCAACGACTGTTTGTCCTGTTGTCCCCGTTTGTAACCCAAATCAATACGACTGGCCGAGTCCGAATTTGACCTATTAGTTGTTTCTTTGTTGCACGTCTGAATTTTCTTGTTGCTCGCTTGCTTGCTTGGGAGGTGTGGACTGTGGACTACCATACATAGTCCATCAATCTTGTCAAAGCTTGTCGCGTTGTGGCTGCTCCGAAGTTGGAGAGGATTGATCATCTTCTGGGGCTGAATTTAATGTTAATCTCTTTCCAAGAAGGAAGCGCTCCCTAAAGATGAGACCCACTTTGTTGGGTTCATACACAGAGTGTACGACTTTTAGACACCACCGGTCTTGTGATTTTCTAGGAAAACCAGCTAATCAAGATCTTTGTCGGCTGCCCTTTAGAAAAAGATCATCATTATGGCGAATAATTTATCCTGAAAAGTGGATAATGATAAGGGAGATAATAATAACAAAAGGCGAGCCAGGAAGACAAAAGATGGGTGGTAATATCCTTTGGCACAAAACCATTTCGAGAAAAGTCATAGATCAAGAACGGGATTGCGCGGACCAAACCCTAATTCTTTAATCAAGGAAGGAACGCGGCTTAATCGGATCTTTTCACATCAGGACAATACGTGATTAAACATATGTTTATTATAATTATATTCTATCAGTAATTGAGGGGAAAGTGGGATTTGAACTTTCCTGGTCTGTAACATTCGTTGGGGAAGTCAAAAATGCTTAGCCAAGTTCGGCACGTTGGTGCGGTTTGGTCGAACCCTGAAATTTCGCAGAGGCCTCGGCGTACAGACACCTGCGTAAGATAACTTTGAATCTATGCTCAAACTTTAGTCTCTTATTTTAAAATTGATCACAAGAACGGATTGACTTCGTGACGTGGGCATGACGAACTTCTCCACCGTGGGATTTCTTTTGATAATGCGAAGGCAAAAACATGGCTGGACAGGAAAAGTACAAACACAACATGTAAGACGGTGTAGAAATTTTTGTTTGGCTTTTTGGGTTAGATCAAGATTCGGCCACAGGGTAAATTACTATGCAATGGGTGTGTTCTAATTAGAATATGGTCAATCGATCCATGTGTTAAAGACAAATCAAACCCAGTTTGGTAAATGTATTAATTACTATCTAATTCAAGCATATAGAATAGACCGGAAAATGCCATCCAAATCAAGGTTTGTCTTTCTTGAAAACAAGATAGATGTTTTATTCGAATTTTGATGGTTGTGAACTGTTTTTCTTAAGGAGGCTAGAGAAGATGCTTCCTGTAACAACTTCAATCCAACTCGGTTACTTAATCATTTGCAGTTACTGGCCATCGATGGACCAATCTTGTCTTTCAGGTCTGTAATAGGATTAACCCCCTACTTTTTGTTCGTTCTAGTAATCTAATTGGTTGCTTGCTTAGCCAAAACAAAGTAAATAAACAAAGAAAGAGAGCACCAATTAATAAAGTTCATAACTGCTGCGGGCATAATTAGGTCTCTCCTTTGCCATCGCAGTGATTAAATGACGTTGACGTTGACAAAGAAGGATCAAGTGATCAAAACGTAGAGCCTAATTCTCCACATGTTTTTGGTGTGGGGAAACCCTAAGAGGACCACACAGGACACAATGACCTTCGGAGAAATTAAGTTCCTAGCTACCAAGTGCTGTCTATTCGCTCCGCCCTAAAGGTTTGTTTTCAATTCTTAACCAAAATCAATGGCTCGTAATTCAACCCGAATTTAAGGCCGAACAAGCTTTGGTGCTCTACAGTGCAAAGCTCACGTGTCTGCTCCGAAACCCTCCAACAATGGCGGACACCATCTTTTTGCTGGGAACGACATGAACACTGTCTTGTCCGAAAGGAAGATGGCGCGTCATGCTCCTTTGAAGGAGAACAATGTGGTTCCCTCGTAGGACCTGCGGTCTCTAGATCGTCACCCACATCTCTCATCAAGCCGTGCTTACATTCATTCTAATTAGATTGTGTTTATTCTTGTTGATGCCATAAATTAAGGGGGGGAAAACAAAGCTTACGGTTATGCTAATTATGCATGAAGCCGTACAGCTCTAATTATTGATTGGAACATGTAGGGTCCATTTATTTGAAGGAACATTGTAGTCGGAAATTTGTTTTCGAAAAATTATTTTTTTTCCAATTCAGCAGAAAAATAATCAATTTATGAAAAATACTTTTTATGAACCGGAAGCAATGAGTTTTGGTCGGGGAAAACGACTTTTCCTTATGGTGAGAAGAGAATCACTTTTCCTGGCCCACCAAATAGAGGACGACCAACATTTTTCCTTAAAAACTACTTTCATGTAAAATTCTTTTTTTATTGTGAAATTTTTATTGAAACAAACGCGCCTGTAATATCCTCCAAGGTTTCCGACAAAAAAAAAAAAGTATCCTCCAAGGAAAAAATATCGGATTTGCGGTTGCATAAGAGCAACTCATATTATTCATCCTATGTTTTAATATATGTGCTATTTCGACTACGAGATGATACACGATAAATCTTTTTATGGCGGTTCTTCCTTCTAATGACCAACATATTTATGATTCTTTGCTCCCAAATGAAGCAGCGGGCATCAGTCTGTATACCCTATAAAAAAGATATGGTTGTGATGCGAAGTACTTCGTCCACCTACGACAATTGGCTCGTGCACATCCCCGCTCCCTTATGTCATGGAAGAATTGAACTTCTTGCTGGGCTGGTTATTCGGAGCCAGCAATTGGCTGCTAGGTTTCGTCCCGCACCTAGAAGAAGATCACTTCGGGGGTCACTTGGGGGTCACTAGGACCAAAGTAGCTCCTGCTCTAATTGGAACTGAATATTTTTTGGAGCGAATTGTATTTTCAACTTATAGCATAAGTGGTTGGTTTGAGGGCTAGTGTCCTCAAGGGCCTCTCGCTTGAGTGAGGTTAATTATCATTAGTGTACGTTACAATAGGTGGGTTGGAATTCCGGTGGAGAAAAAGGACTGTTTATAGGTTTGTTGATGGTGAGTAATAAAACATTTTGCATGTGCGTTTTTTTGCGGGTCCACGCATATTTAAGTTTGAGATTTTTTATTATACAACAAAGTTGAATAGGGACAAAAGCTAAAGTTAGATTTTTTTTTTTTTTTAGGGTACGAGGTCCCTTTTTCTTGTAAGATTGATAAAGTAGAGAGGGTTTGTCCTAGCGGAACAAAAAGGAAATTTGCTTATTCAAATCCACAGCTGTCATACTTCGTTTTGTGCTGGTCGGACTAATCAAGCGAATCCCGATCTCTTCAGTACAATTTCTTTTCCTACACACCAAATAAACGGTCGGAAGATGTGGGTGAGGTTGACGACTCTCGCGAGGCTCTACCATAGAGTGATCGGTGGCCAACTTGTCTCACAGTCGTATCGTGAAGCCCATGTGAAAAAAATAAAGTCGAGGTTTCTCTCGAGACCCAATAGCAACCGAGGTTTGGATTTGAGATAAAAGACTTCTCAACTCGGTGAATTACCGCGGCGGTCCAATCTGTAAAGGACTTTGTGTTTAACATCACCGTGCTGCCCGTCATTATGGGGAATTTTACATTGGTGGTTGAATTAATCGTTTTGAGGTATAACTACTGTTTATTTTGAGTGAGTATATGTGGCCGCACCACGGACAAATCGAGATTTGGCGGAAAGCCATAAGGGGAACTCTCGACCAACCACGTTGGCGATCCATCTCTCGAAAAGGCTTTGCAAAAGATGTTAGCGGATAGACGAATGCGTAGACCGGGGTCTAATTCCCAAGACGATGTATGCGATTGCGTACGCCCCGCCCGGCCCCTGCACATTATTAAAAAGGAAAATTGACGGCCATGCCGATGCCGCCCACGTTACCACCGCCCTATCGCGAGTTCAAGTAGATAAAGTGGGGCCCATCCCCATCCCCCATCCGCCCATCCAAGTGCATCGAACAATGGGATAAGTACGGTGTAAGTATTATAACTTTTATATGACGTTCACTGAGCGCCATAATTTTTAAAAATCGTTCATTTAAATATAATCGCTAACATGCATGCCGGAAAAGCCGACATGAATGCCGGTGAAGCGATTTTTTGAAATATTTTATTGTAGACGTGGCAATTTTCATTATTTTTTTTTTTTTTTTTTTGCATATTTTTTTTCTTGTTTGTTTAATTATTAAAAATTTCAAAAAAAAAAAGCCAAATCCTTGATTTCTCGGTGGTGGCCACCGGCGACCCTCGTCTGCCGCCACCGGCCGGCCCTAGGGGCCGGGGTTGGCTTGCCCTAGGGTGGCGAGGCCGCGAAGGCCTTGGGTGACGGCCGTCGAGGCAACGTGCGAGAGTGCGAAGCCCGGATCCGGCGAGGGCTTCGTGCCCTAGCCTGCGGACACCGAGGTCGCGACAGACGATCACCCAAGGCCGTCGCGGCCTCGTCGGCCCAAGGCGAGCCGACCCGGCCCCTAGGCCAGCCACCACCAAGAAACCTAAGGGTTTTTTTTTAAATATTAAATAACTAAAATAAAAATAAAAACTTAAAATGAATAAAAAATAAAAAAAAGTTTTAGAAAAATATTAAAAAATGTAAAGAAAATCCACGTGGCACTAAGAAATTAATAAAATAATAGTGAAAAGTCCACGTCCTTTTTTGGCAAAAATAAGACTGAAGTGAACGTTTTTTTCCGATAAAGCATTTCAGTGAACATTTTGAAAATTATGGACTTAAGTGAACGTCGTATAAAAGCTTATTAGACTTAGACTGTACTTATCCCTAGGACAACGGTCGATCTCCACCTAGTCCCGTGGGCCCCTCAACTCTTGCCGGACACGTCAACATCGTTCATTCTGGATAGCCACATCGTCCTCGTCCTGGGCCCCCACTCGTCGGTTGCTATCCATCCGGTCCATCGAAAGGCCCTAAAAAAGTTCCTCGACCGCGACGCTCCCCGGTCCCTCCCTCCGATTCGGAATTTGTTATGGGATTGGATTCGATGTGATTGAGAGAGAAGGCACCAGCCTCCACGCTAAGGATAAGGAGGTAGAGACAGAGTACCAAAGTCCCTTGGAACATTTCAGGCAATTCACTTGCCGTTGACAGCCTACGCCTAGCTGGGAGTGTAAAAAATACTCCAACATTTCATGGAATTCACCTTCTCGCTGCTGCCGGCGGCGGCGGCGGCATCCTCTTCATCTTTTTCTTCTTTGTGATTCATGGTTCAAGGAAGTGGATGGTGGTGGGCGATTTTTCTTGTGGTGTTGGTCAAAGCGTATTTAGTGGGTTAGTAAAGTCAATCGTAATTAGAGGGAAAAGCTTATGGAGGATCAATTTGCAATTTTAACGATAGAGGGGGAAAAAAAAAGGTCAAATTCTGTACGTGTCATTGTCGCTTGACAAACGATGGGGGAAACCTAACGGGGCGGCGCGTGACGGGAACCACCACGGGGCACGGGAGAAGCGAGACTCCCCAATTAAAAAGCCGTGCCCCGCCGTCTGACGTGGAGGCAGATGAGTGGGAGGAGCGGCGGCCGTTGGATCCGCGTATCTGCCAATTCATCCGCATCCCTCCCCCAGGTCAAAGTGGGGGCGTCCCTCCTCCCCCTCCCCGCTTTCCCCCCCCCCCCGTGACTGCTCAACGACTCCCGACAAGCCACGTTTCCGCCTCCGAAGCTGCGCCACGTGGGACTTTCCCGCCGCGGCGGGGGGAAGCGCGTCTCTGGAAGAGGCCATCCCCGAATCGGGCAGCGACACGCGTCCCCGTGTGAAACCTAGCAAAAGATCCTGAAAATAAAAGGGGGAATCCCCACATGCCTATCCAAATCCACTCCATCTAGGGGCCCCACACCCCCACGACATACTCAACCCGACGAGCCGCAAAGCTAATCCTGCCACGTGGCCTTCTCCACGGGGGGAGGGAGACCATTGTTTCTCATCCTCTCTCTCTGTTCCTTTTTTTTTTTTTAAGGATCTTTTTTGTTGGCTGCGCCCTCCCTGCTCAGTGCCATTTACCAGAAAAATCCTTTAAAAAAAAAAAGGAAAGTCTTCATAATTATCAACAAAAGGGCATTTCGGTAAATTCGGATCCCGGTCGTATCCGTAACAGCCCCCGCCCCTCCATTCATGGGGCAATTAAAAAGGCATTAGTACTCAGTCGGTTACAGTGGCTGGGGAAGGGAAGGAACATATAATATTTTTGGCGAAGACCGAATGGATAACTTCGAAGGAGGAAAAAAAAAAGATGAAATGAAAGTGGACCGCCATTGTTAAAAATCCTTTACGTGCGCCATATAAATTCCGCCCGTCGGTCTTTTCTCTTTTCGCTCCTTCCTTCGTTCTTATCCTCGTCATCTTCTTCCCTGCCCATTTTCCAAATTTTAGAGAGAGAGAGAGAGAGAGAGTCGTCAGAAATGGCAGCTGTTTCGCCATCTTGGATTTCCCAACCTTTTTCCTTTCACACGCACTTATAAAGGGTAAAATCCCCAGAATTCATCACGCCGAGAGAGAAGTCGAGAAGCGCATACCAATTCCCTGTTTCTTCTTCTTTTTGGTTTTTCGGGTGGGGGGTGGTGTTCTAGTTCTAGTCCTCCCTCGTTCTTGAATCTTGATACGGGCCCCCCTCTTTTGATTGAGCCATCCCCTCTTTTTTCTTTTTTCTTGCGTCCCGAACGAGTTATGATATCGAGATCTTGCTTGGACCTGTTGAATCTGCTCTCGTTAGATGATTTCCAGGTCGTGAGCCGGGTTCCTAGAGTCATGACGACCTCGGGAGTGATGTCCGATTTCGAGAGCGACCGGTCGCCGAGGTCCGAGTCCGACGACGCCGTCTCGTCGGCCTCGCCGGAGCGGCGGATCGTCGTCGCGAACCAGCTCCCCGTGCGAGCCCATCAGGACAAGCAGACCGGGAAGTGGAGGTTCGAGTGGGACCCGGACAGCCCGGTGTCGGTGTTGCAGCTCAAGGACGGGCTGAGACCCGACGTCGAGGTCGTGCACGTCGGCTCTCTGAAGGCCGACATTGACGTCGCCGATCAGGAGGAGGTCTCGCAGTTGCTGTTCGAGTCGTTCCGGTGCGTGCCGACGTTCTTGCCTCTGGATATGCAGAACAAGTTCTACCATGGCTTTTGCAAGCACTATCTCTGGCCTCTGTTCCACTACATGTTGCCCATGTCGCCGAGCCAAGGGGCTCGGTTCAGCCGCCTGCACTGGCAGGCTTATGTGTCTGCCAACAAGATTTTCGCCGACAAGATCATGGAAGTGATCAACCCAGAAGAGGATTACGTCTGGATACAGGACTATCACCTCATGGTACTGCCTACTTTTCTGAGGAAGAGGTTCCACAGGATCAAGGTTGGGTTTTTCTTGCATAGCCCCTTCCCGTCGTCGGAGATTTACAGGACGATTCCGGTGCGTGACGAGATCTTGAAGGCCTTGTTGAACTGCGATTTGATCGGGTTCCACACGTTCGATTACGCCCGGCATTTCCTGTCGTGCTGTAGTAGGATGTTGGGGCTCGACTACGAGTCCAAAAGAGGGTACATTGGGTTGGACTACTACGGTAGAACTGTGAGTATCAAGATTTTGCCGGTCGGGATTCACATGGGTCAGCTTCAATCTGTTTTGTCCATGGAATCAACGGCCAAGAGGGTTAAGGAATTGAAGGAGCAATACGAGGGGAAGATTATCATACTGGGCGTGGACGATTTGGACATTTTCAAAGGTATTAGCTTGAAATTCTTGGCGATGGGCCAGCTCCTGGAGGCACAACCTGAATTGAGGGGCAAGGTGGTTTTGGTTCAGATCACCAATCCCGCCAGGAGTAGCGGAAAAGACGTGCTGCAGGTTCAGATCGAGACTGATCACGTCGCCGAGGAGGTCAACAGAAAGTACGGCGGACCTGGGTACGAGCCAATTGTTCACATTAAGGGGCCGGTGACGACGCAAGAGAAGTCCGCGTATTATTCGATCGCTGAATGCGTCGTGGTGAATGCTGTTAGAGATGGCATGAATCTTGTGCCTTATAAGTACACTGTGTGCAGACAGGGCAGTCCTGCTTTGGACAAGGCATTGGGGATCAACGAGAGTTCCGCTCCCAGAAACAGCATGATAATCGTGTCGGAGTTCGTAGGATGCTCGCCGTCGCTGAGTGGGGCCATCCGAGTCAATCCGTGGGACATAGATTCGGTCGCGGACGCCATGAACTCGGCCATCACGATCTCCGACTTGGAAAAGCATCTGCGCCACGACAAGCATTACAAGTACATAAGCTCACACGACGTCGAGTACTGGGCTCGGAGTTTCGACCAGGACCTTGAGAGGGCTTGTCGGGAGCATTACCGGAAGAGGTGCTGGGGAATTGGCTTCGGCTTGGGATTTAGGGTCGTCGCTCTAGGGCCCAGCTTCAGGAAGCTCTCGGTGGATCACATCGCCTCTGCTTATCGGAACACGAGCAACCGGTTGATTTTACTGGACTACGATGGGACGCTGTTGCCAAAAGCTTCCATAGACAAAAGGCCTAGCAGTGAGGTGATTTCGGTACTGAATAGCCTATGCAGAGATCCGGAGAACGTTGTTTTCATCGTGAGTGGTAGAGGTAAGGATTCTCTAGGGGCGTGGTTTTCGCCATGTGAGAAGCTGGGTATCGCAGCAGAGCATGGTTTCTTCAAAAGGTAAATGCTTTAAGTATGTTCGCTTAATTGGGTTTAGATCGGAGGTTGTTGATTCCGTCGCCTAAAAACTGTTGTGCGGTTCCTTTGCAGATGGACTGGAGATTCAGAATGGGAAACATGCGGATTGACGATGGATTTCGAATGGAAGAAGATAGCTGAACCGATAATGGGGCAGTACACAGAGGCAACAGATGGCTCTTTCATTGAGACTAAGGAGAGTGCATTGGTTTGGCACCATCAAGACGCAGATCCCCAGTTCGGATCATTCCAGGCGAAGGAGCTTCTCAATCACCTGGAGAGCGTGCTCACGAACGAGCCGGTGATCGTCAAAAGAGGTCAACACATTGTCGAAGTGAAGCCACAGGTATGATCTGTGCTTAGCTTTAGGTGTTACAGACAAAAATTTGGTTTTTACCAGCATATTTTCTGGCAAAAAGATGGTTGGTATCTCGAACAATACTCGAAACTGGTTTCATTATCTGGAATTAGCAAACATCTGTCTTGGATGGTAAAGACTCTTGGTGGTAGCAAACATTCAGTCCAATTTTGCATTGTTAGTCTATCTGTAGTTCGAATGACAACTTCTGGTGGAAAGACTTGCTCAACTACTTGGCTAATTGCAGGGTGTAAACAAAGGCACGGTGGTCGATAATCTGATATCAACCATGCAGAGCAGAGGGAAGGTGCCCGACTTCTTGCTGTGCATAGGAGACGACCGCTCGGATGAGGATATGTTTGAGGCTATATCGCGCCCAGGTTCGACTCCTTCCTGGACATCCACAGCGGAAGTTTTCGCGTGCACCGTCGGGCAGAAGCCAAGCATGGCCAAGTACTATCTCGACGACACTAGCGACGTAATCAAGTTGCTTCAGGGCCTCGCAGCCGCGACATCGCAACCAAAACTTGGATGTCTCCATTCTGCACCAGAAGATGCTCCTCCGACTCGAGGACGGGGGAAAGATTGAGCAGGGATATAACGACGATAACAGGGTAGTAAAAAGATGTTGGCAGCTGTGATTAGAATTTTTTAGGGGAGGGTGAGCATTTGTTTAGAAATAGTGGGAAAGCCAAAAGAAAAAAAGCCACCCTTGTACAAAAAAGGGTAACATAGTCTCACAGTTTTCATGTGTTATAACCACACATAGGTTTTTACAAGAATTTACAAGTGATTCATATTCTTCCATCAGTTCTCCTCCTCTCTCACACCAGTGCTGTGTAGACTCCATTGTGGGTACGAAGAAAACCAACATGATTTTCAAACAGGAAACAGGGTAGGGGACTCTATAGGCACACCTCGGTTTTTTTTTTTTGTTCGAACGAGATCTGTCTGCGAAGCAAATGGGAATCGGAAGGCTGTCGCGATCGTGTCGTGAGAAGAAGAAATTGGAATTACATTCAAGTTAAAACTGAGGTACTGAGAGTAGTAGGATTTAAAACGATGGTACAGGCTGAAGAGGTATGGTTGGTTTCAGTGAAATTCTGCAAAGGATGATGTCCTTCAGTGCCCAAACCACTTGAGACGTCCGGATGGAGGGTTCCAAATTGAAAAGATCACTGGCTCTGCAATTTACATGGCCAGTTTGATAAGAAGAGTGTCATAAAAGAGCGGCAATGCAAGAACATAACTGCTTCCGAGCAAAAGACAGAAGAAGAACAAAAAACAGATGTTGCATTTAGGACCGCAGCAGGTCCCGGATTTTGATCAATAGCTGGACCATATCCATCCGATTTTTTTTTTTTATTTTTTTCCTCGATTGAGGGAAGGAGAGTCTAACATGACCAGTTTCTTGGCCCAATCACTTCGGCCCATTCCTTGGATTTCCCGGTCAACAATCCTTGACTAGAGCCCACGGCCCGTTACATGCTGTCGGACCTAACAAAGGAAGTTGGCCTCAAGAAACGACAACCCATTGGCGAGATTCCTGGCCACATCCGAAAGGCCGTGCGCACGGTGGGCAAAGGTGGTTGTCCACTGTGCGAAAATGGGTCCTAAATGCGTTTTTTAACCCATATATGATGGCATGGGTTATTATTATTATTATGTAAGTTAGTTATATTCAATGATCATAAACGAGCTTAAACATGATATAGTTGTTAAATGGGATTTTTATAATTTATTTAGACCCAATCCACCTTTGTGACTCTCTCTTCATTCTCTCTCATCCTTACTTCGTCATACGCGTCTCGTATTCTCATCTCGGTTTAGATATAATTTTTCCTAAGTAAAAATATAGGTCGGGTTGGGTATGAGTAGGAGATGAGACGGATGGGTTGGGTATGAGTCATTATATTTGTATTATAATAAATATGTCATAAACGGGTTACAATAATTTTATTCGGCTCTGATGGCGATATGATCCACTCGTTTAGCAAGTCTACCAAGTGCATCCAAGTGATGGACTGGGTCCTTTTCGATCAAAGTACTTGTCGGGGAGGTTGGAAGCATCTCGGGTTGGCCTACCCACGTCCGAACTTGGCAATAAAATTGGACGGTCCATGCGATCCCCGAAGTCGTCCAAAACTTTGTGTGAGCCACATTCAATGAAACAAGAACGAGAGACGCTGGGGCAAGCGCGGGTGTCGCCTTTACGGTTCTACAAGTTGGGCGTGCCATTTGCCAGGCCTTGGCGTGCATGAACCTGCACCTCTCTTCTTTTTCGACGACCTTCTGGGGCTCCTCCATTAATGGCTGCTCTCGAGGAAGGTCTTCCCTCTGGGCTTTGATCTCGTCCTTATCCATGTCGGCAAGCCTTTCGGTCGCTGGGGACACGTGAGACTCTCACGCGAAGGAGGCAAAAACTTCTGACCACCTTAGGTCCTTTCCTAAGGAGCATTACGTGGCAATGTTCTTGGCTTGCGCCAATGAGAAAAATCTGAATATGTCGATCAAAATCAGATTCTTCAGCATACTAAAATCAAGGGATCGACGGCTCCTGTAATATATGAATCTCATTGCCGGCCACTGGCAGAGAAGGGAAAGGAAAAAAAATATCCACATCGACTTGGTCGTATCGCGTATGACCGTCAACGTTCACATCATCGAATTGAAAAATCTAAAAAAAATTAGGACTTAATTGGTCTAATTAATTATTTAGGATTGAATTGAGACACATACAATAAGTTTAAGAATTTTTTGGTGCTTCTTCCCACCATCTTCATTCCTTCACTTCTCTTAAGCATAATAAAAGAAAAGGTTGTGTAAAAGTCACCGTGAAGTAATTGTAGGGGTCAGAGTAACTGCTGAAAATGGATTGTGCTTTAGCTGAGCACAGTTTGGACATGTATTGGCTTGGAAGAATCAAATATAGGAAGTAGGTGAAAAGCTGACTAGGTAATGTGGAGCTTTTTTCTTGCTGTTATTTTGTCTTTTGAGAGGCCAAATTTGAACGTCCAAAACATCAAACTTAATCTTTCCTGCGGTCTTCGTAAATATCTTTGGCCGGATTGGGATGATATATCGAGTAAATGCAAAAGAAGAAGAAGAAGTAGCAGCAGCATTTGCTCCACTTTGCCATATTTCATATTTCACTTTTGTCGGTTCAATCATAAGTTTTTTAGTTTTGTCAATTGAGTCCATCCGACCAATTTTAACCGAAAATTACCGATGTTGACGCGGACCATCCTACATAAGCATTTAATGATGCTGATGTGGACATATTTAATAATATATTAGTTGTTGTTTTTAATATTTTATTATTGAGATTTTCTTTTCTTTGTCATTTCTTTTTTTTACAATCGTGGCCGGTGACCTCACCGAACCACAGGCGAGGGTATGGCAGCTTTCATGACCACGCACAAGGGTCTTGGGACCTTGCATGTTGGCTGGCGAGGACCGTGATACCCTCGGCCAAAGTTGTAAAAGAAAACAAAACGGAGAGAAAGTTTGAAAAAATATAGTTGAAAATGCCCACAATAGTACAGGCTGTACCATGTAAGAGATCGGCGTCCATATTAACAATTTCCGGACAAAACCGACCAAATTACCTCAATTGACAAAATGTGAAAATGTTTATGACTCAATTGGCAAAATTAAAAAGTTTGGAATTGAATTGACAAAAGTGCAATAGGTAAGCTTTGTGGACAATTTTCATTCTTTCGGAACGTCTTTTGCGTTAGGGCCTGATCATATATATATATATATTATTTTAGGTTACTTTTGTGGAGAGAGAGAGAGAGAGAGAGAGAGGGTAAGATGGCCAAGAAACCAAAACCCGTAAGACTTCTATTCATGCAATAGATATTCGGATCCTTCTACTTCTAATGAGTAATATAATATAATGGTGTTCGTTCGGGATAGCGAAATAGCCTATATCACATTTTAAAATGGCGAACACATCACGTAACCCTTTCGTAAGACACATAGATTAGATCGCGCGCGTATAAGAAAACGACGAGATAAGCCGAGATCGGCACTAGAAAGTCTCAATTACCTTTAAATAAGAGCAAAGGGAGAGGGAGAGATGATGGAGGAGGAGTAGCTGGGGGGGTCCAATTCATTTGGACGATAGAACACATCAACGTTGCGATTTCATGTGATATGGACATTTGCAAACTCCCTTTGATTTAGCCGCCGACGCGCATGCAATCGCGAAAACATTGCATGGATTTTTTTGAATTATTTTGCCTCTTTTGGAATTGTTTTCTCCCGAGATTTTTACACGACTTTAGGCGAATCTTGACTGAATCCCCACGCCAAATTTCTTACCTACTTCATGTTTAGTTTCAACACGGTTTTGGCTTGAGCCTTTTTGACCTAGTGCTTCTCTTCCTGGATGTGGATCCCCTGTCATAGAGGATTAATGACAGTGGTGACATAGAATGAAATCTAACTGTCCCTTCGCATCCGACGCTCCATATTACACCACGTCATTCAAGTGAGGGCAGCTCAAATTTTAGGCGAGAAACCCGCGTTTCCTAATATATATATATATATATGTCCCTTCGCATCCGACGCTCCATATTACACCACGTCATCCGAGTGAGGGCAGCTCAAATTTTGGGCGAGAAACCCGCGTTTCCTAATATATATATATTTCTCTCTCCTCAAATATGAGAGATCAACCATTTCCCTCCTCCGTCCGCTTTTACCTCTTTCTCTCAAATTTCGTCCATCCTTCTCCTCCTTTCGCTCCGGTGATGGTCCCCTTCGACACCAACATCCGCAGAACCGCCGTCAACCTTCCCTACACTAAATCCGGAGGCACGTCGGTGGCTTCGAGCCCGAGCACATATCCGGAGCTTGGCGAGACCACGACGAGTTATTCTCTCTAACGCATATACTAATTTTTCCAATGTATGCCGGGTACGTGTGAGATGCTTCGGATTTCCTAGTGGGGTTCCTCGATTGAGGCGATTCGTAGTCCGAGCAGAGTTGTTTTATTTGGTGAGTGAATCGATGTTGGAAAGATTTGGGCTTACGAATCTGTTATCATGCACAAGAACTACGAATATGTGAATCGGTGTTGGCAAAGAAGCGGAACTATGAACACCCTTGCAATGAAATCTTAGAGTTCACTAGCAGCCTCTCTTCTCCTTTCGGGGCCTAAGCGAAAAAGAATACAATGCTTCCTATTTATGAATGTTGGAATAGTAGGGACCACTCTTGTGATATGCTTGTTTTCAAACAAAATATTTAGAATAACACTTGGAGAATTGGAATGTGTATTACCCCCATAGGAAATCTTCAATGCAATCGATCCTTTAACTTGGGACAAATAGAAAATTCTATTTGTTTTGTTCGATTATTTTGTTAAACTTATGATGCAATTTGTTAGTGCATCAAGATTAGGGAGGTGGTTTAGTCCGGTATGTCCAAAGTGGGACATTAAATATTTATTTGGTTACTCCGGGTTATTAATTTGATGTGTTTGGTAATGAAAAGGTTCTTAGGAATTGCAGTATGGATCGAGTTTCTACTTCTTTGTTGTTGATATTATTGACATGGGGATTTCATCCTAGTTTTTAGTACCCAACCAAAATAATTTCATTCCCATCCGTTTCAAGTGTTTTGCCGCCAAATCCTTTTTCCTCACATTACCTGTATCAACTATTAACATAGAATCTCTTGCCTGATTTCCGTCATGCTTTGTTGTGCATATTGGTTCTGTCGTCATGATCCTTTTTTGGTCCGCTTCCGAGTGCTTGTGTTTGTGCACCAATCCGATAGAGATATTTTTCCATTTTGGGCGTGAAGTGAAATGTGAGATGTAGAAATACTGTAGAATTTGAGAGGACTTGATCCGTAGTTCTTATGCATGATCATGGGACTCTCCGGCTCCTTGCTAGTGGACTTCATTGGAAGGGTGTTCATAGTTCTGCTTCTTTTTTGGCACAAAAACCTTTTTTGTCTTGTTTATACCAAAGGTATGTGAACCTTAGAGCTCTTGTAGTTGACTTGAGATGAAAATAATGGAGCTAGCGGTCTTTGCTTTTCTTTGGTTGGTTTTGGCAAAGATTGGGGCTTACGAATCCGTGAATCGGTGTTGGCAAAGGTTGGGGCTTACGGATGTGGTCTCCAAAATGCTTAGAAAGTAGACAGAATCTGGTTGTCATTATGTCCTCTTTCGCCTTTGCTTTTAGGTTTTCCCGATAATACTTTTCTCCTATTTTCTTCCCAGTTCAATTACGACGAAAGTGTGTACGTATTCAGAGAATATTTCAAACGCCATGGAATAAAGTCATCGGACCCTGTTTAAAAATGGCGACGAGTATGGTTTGCAACTTAGATAATCAAGGTAGCGAGTCCTCTTGTAAGCAATGATTAAAATTTATGTACATTTCGGGTGCTCTCTTTGTGTTCTTGAGTTAGCCATATTTGAAGCAAGATGAATCTATGGATAGATCTTCAAAATCCTCTGGTTATACTCTTTAGCCCTAGTCAACAAAGGTTAGTAGGCTTAGATATTTAAATGACTTGCCCGAACAGTGGACTATGGCATTGGATATTATTATCAAGGGATGTGGAAGCGACATGCTTATGCTTTTTGTTGGATTATTTGATGAAATTCAGACTTTTGAATGAGGCACATTTTTTTTCCTACCTCGTGTATTTCCCTATTTAAGCGACATGCTTACGCTTTTGCAACATTCATGCTTATCTTAGCAAGCAATTTAAGTGCAAACTTCGGGAAGCAATACCACTATTAACCCCATTCCATGACATGACTCTATTACGGGTGGTAGCAGGAGGTGGTGCAATTGAGGCTGCGTTGTCTGTCTACTTGGAGTATCTAGCGACGCTAGGATCCCGTGAACAAGTGGGCTATTGTCAAGGTTTGGATTAACATGCATTGATGTTTTTCAAACTTTAATTTGATTTTTTGTCCGGGCTTAATGGAGCACTCGCATCCTATTTTCCAAGACTTTGGAAATTATCTTCCCTGTTTTATTAAATTATTTTTCTACCGAAAGTGCTTGCTATCAATGCTTGCAAAGGATGCAACCGAGTTAGTTGCAAAACTACGAGCTTGCCACCACACCGCACAAGCTAAGGCCGACAAGAAGCATTTGTCGAGGTAATTCTTTCTTGTGTAATGATGTCTTTTGTAGTTGGCCAGCATTTAGGTAACTTAAGATTGGCTCCATTGATCTTCCTTTTCGATCCCGCTTATTTTATTCTCTCGCAAGGAGTTATTTTTTGTATTCGAAATCACCTTCACATACTCGTATATAAACACGTGTGGACATAAGATAGGCAATTTCTCCGAAGGAGCATCTAGAATAATCGAAACCCAATCGGTTGTGTGATTTCCGGGAAAAGAAAATGTGATCAGCAAAGTTACGTGATGCCCTCTTAACATCTTAATTTGTTGATTATAATGCATAGACTTTCTCATGCTTAAACAAGAAATGAAGTGACATTATACAAACTAATGGTAAGGCAAATAGATAGCTTCAAGTATCAACACCTTAATATTTGTTGGATGTCCAAAAAGCCTGTAGAACACGCTTTATAAGGTGATGTGAATTGTTTTGCTACGTCAAAGAGTCATGTCATGAAATGGAGTTGATGGTGGAGGAGGGCCTTATCCATATATTCTCTCCGATGCACTTTGATACTTTTAGGAATGCGGATGCTCGATTTAGAAGTTCAAAGCTTGGTTGATTGCCAATCATTAGAAAATTTGCTGCTTCATCTATTGGTTGTTGCATTTTTTGGGTTCGTAACTTTTCGGATGTTTCAAGGAACTTGCTAATCTCACTTGATTTTGTTCGGTGGATAATTTTTTAGTTTTCTCATCAAGGTGGTTACTTTGATCTTCACAAGAATGCTTTGTAAATTGAATATATATATATATATATATATATATATATATATATATATATACATATATATAAAGTGAATGCTAATGCCCCTTGGTGTTGTATGTCACTTCTCTATCCTATTTTAGGTTTGTTGATATGTCGAAGGAATACTATATTGTTTTCAATGGCCGTAATATCAGCATATACGATAGTTGGCCTCAAACTGAAGTCCAAGTAAGTGATTTTAGTAATACTAATTACAAAGGATATAACAATTGAGAAGCCGCAAAACAGGCGTACTTGAAATTTTTCAATATGAAAGAGTTGCCAACGACAATTCATTTGCCTACACGATTTCGTCCCAATAATGAACATGTGAAGCAGTGTACGTTAGTTGCCTACTCTTGTGATAAGACACTTTAATTTTTCAGTGGTTTAAGGATGTAACAATTATATAGTTTCTTGTTATGTCTAATCCGGACGATGCTTGTCTTGGTGGATGTAGCCGCATAATTAGACATCCGAAAATGGAGTTGGCACAAACCCCATTTGAGCTGGAACAAACCCGAAGGGAGCTGGAACATAGCCAATGTTCGCATTAATTGATAATACAAGAATTGGAACATACCCAAGGTTCGCTTCGATTGGTATGCAGAGCCACAGAATGTAAGTGAGGTGAATGACAACTTCGAGATATGATTGGTGGCTTCGAGAATGTCAACATCGATTAGAAATGCTCCTTGCATTTTTGGGGAACTCACTTTGACGATAATGTAGTAGAAATTGCTTATAGATATGCTCGGATGCTCGATGAAATCGCGGATATGCTCCTAGGTGAAACCATGCCATAGCTATTAGTTGGCCTTTTTGAAGATTGAACCAAGACAGTTTTGTTGCGTTTGTCCTGGACACTACTCACTGAACCTTCCTAGATAGGCCGCCGACACATTGTACCTCATTGAAACTGCTAAATCTTATGGGATATTCTCTCGGTTATTGACCACTTAATGATTATTTCCGCCTATTTGTCATCACCATCATTGTTGCGAGTCTAGTTGTCTCGTGGAGAGAACTGCTTGTTTTTTCCGGGTTTATATGATCAATCTAGCAACAATATTTTGGTAATGTCACCCCTTATTCATGGGTCCTTTTATTTTATGCAAAGTATAGTTTATCGCCAAAAACAAAATTTCTATGTATCTTGTTGCCATAATATCTCCAATTCGGACTATGTCGTTTTACCCTTGTGGACAATAATTTGGGAATGTCCCCATAACCTTGATTTATGATAATAAAAATCTAACCTCCATGATAAAATGAGAAAAGTCAATAGGTGCGAAAATTATTGATCTATGTTATTTAATTGCGTAGTAGATACTTGTTAACGGTATAATGGTCTTGTTAAATCCAAAACACAAGGAACTTACTAGCAACAAAAAAAAGAAGAAAAAAAGAAAAAGAATAAGGGATCAAATGGTAGTGAATGGAAAACAAAGAACGCAATCGGGTCCCCCATAAATAAAACATTGACTAACAATAAAACATCGAGTACTTTGTCAAGCATAAAACATTAGGAAGTAACAAGACACAACTTAAAACATTAGAAGAGTTGAAAAGCTTCGAATCAACAGGAGAGGAGGTTGTGGTTGAAGACTACCATAGAACCAAGCTTCGATTAATGTTTTCCATTTTGACACCTCTCTATATCCATCAATCAAAGAGTTGAAAAGCTCAATCTGTACTTTAGGAGGAGCCGCAGGAAATGATCCACGAACCTCCGAAATAATAAAATTGATTTGATTCTCATTTTCAAATTTCATAACCTACATAATCGGGAGAAATAATATGATGAACATACTTCCCAAATTTCATAACCTACCATAGGCACAATGTAGAGTTGCTCAATGTATAGATTAACAAAGAAGCAAATAGGAGAAAGCACAAGTTGAATGACTAAAATATGGGACACCAAATAAGCCCTATATAGCACATAATCACCAACTCATTCACATGACAATACGATGAACATACTTCTAAAAGAAACTTCATCGTAGATTAAGCAGCAAAAAACATAATATGCATGTTTAAATTGACATAACAACCCACTAACATTTCCTAGCCATCTATCCAATGGAAAAGGACATCAAGAGATGGAATTTATGCCCACTCAAATCACCTGGCAACATGGAAAACAACATTTTTAAGCATTAACAATTTATTTGCACAGCCTAATGGCAAGAGCACCGCCAGAGCCACCATCTCCAATAACGTTGTTTCGTTTAAGTTGTGTGTTGCTAGCAGGAATTACTAGTCAAAGTAATTAGAAATTCTATTGAGTAACAATAACACATTAGGAAGTAACACTAAGTTACTTTGAACCGATGAAAATTTTTTAGTTTCGTTTCCCTCAAAACTTTAGGAAGAAATGTCTCCAAATAGGTATGATAATATGACATCAAACATTCATTAGAATCTACGAAGTAGATGAACTCTCTACGAGACAAACAACAATACTTGAAATTGTAGCATCTTTCTAAAATAGATGAACTTGAGGTGGGGCTGCATCTTCTAAGTTCGGGGGAGCTGGTGGGGTTGCATAACTAGGCTTATAAGCCTAAACATCCACAATGAAACGTCCCGAGAGTTAGTAAATATGAAAAACTATGTCCCTTAGAAAGTGAAAATCACTAATCCGGACAACAAATCCACAACTTCCGCAAATAGACATAACAAATCGAAATTAACATGCATGATGAAATGAACATAACTTAGTGCAAATAGAATAGTGCATTACCCGTCACCAAGCGATGCTATCATGGAAGGCATATTCAAGTTTCGTGGTGCCTCAAACCTACTAAGTAGATTACTTCGTAAAAATCCGGAGGGTTATTGTAACTTCCAAGAACTCGAGGTGCACAAGAAGCTTGCGAAGAAGCTTGAGGTGTGTCTCCTTGCTTCTTTCTTTTTGTTTTATTCTTCTCTAGACGGCTCTTATGTCGCTTTTCTCCTTTACGTCCATCTTTCTTCTTGAGGCCCATACATTTTGCAACGAAACTCGTAACTCTACTTAAGCCTGTCAAATTTCTCCGAGACTCACCTCTAAATGGCATTTCATCAAGAGATTTGTTTATGGTTGAGATCATCTTCTTGATAAATTCATATCTCTGAATAGTTTGTGCGCCCTTAATCGCTATCTTCACAAACTTGGGACACACCTCTCTATATCTACCAAGTAGTATCCATGTCGCCATTCCCTTAAACAAATATATAGAATTTATTAGAAGTTACCAATAAATTAGAACACTAAATTGAGTAAAAAAGAATATAACGACAATTTATACTTGGGTATCTAAACCATGCTTCTCGAGTATTTCATCTCTTGCTTCACGTGTCCATCTCTTTAGAATGTAAACACTAGAAATTAACTTTATGTCTAAGTTATCAAGCACCTTCAACCCATTGCAACATAAAATCCCAATGGTCTCAAAATGATTACCAAAGCACAATTCACCACTTCATTGCTTGAGCCACCCACGACCTTGTACTCCGAATCATTTGTACCGAATGAACCAACAACATATTCCCCGCAAGAGACCCATCTCATTACGTTCCTTGATAACCAAGGATAAAGTTTTCATCCATTCTGTCCGAAAATTTTCAAACATCAAAGGTGTATAGACCTTACTTGCTTGCTGCAACATAGGTGATGTCCGACACAAAATCGTTTGCAATTTCTTTCTAACATTAAACTCAGCTTGTAACTCTTTGTACCGCTTATCGTTCACCACCTTATCAAATCTCTTGAAAAATCCATTTAGATTTATATTACATGCATGATAATCCTTTAAATCTCCATTCAAACTCTTACTCAACTATGTACTACGTATCCCCAAAGTCACCGTAGATTTCATATAACATCTAGCCCACTTCTCTTTCAACCTATACGAGATATTGGAGCCAAGAATTGTTAGTAGCTTCATATGTTGAAAGTAATGAATCCCAAGCCTCTTCAAATTTTTTCACTTCTACATATTCATACACAAGTTTCTTCAAATCAGTCAAAAAAGTAGATCCATTCTTCATTCAATGACCAACATTTTTCATGGCATTTTGCATTAGATGCTATGTACACAATCCATGCCTTATCTCGGGAATCACCTCTTCTAATACTTTCGACATTGCTACATCTTGATCGGTAAAAATTATTGCATGCCTCCTATATTTGTGTGCCCCCAAGAATGTTTCGAAAAGCCATTTGAATGAATCTGCGGTTTCATCATATAAAAGTGCAGCCCCAAAAATCACAAGCTCTCTATGGTGATTGAATCCAATAAATACATCGAGTGGCCTATACTATTTGTTTGTGAAAAATGTGGTGTCAAAGGTCACAACATCAACAAAAAGGTCATAATCAATAATCATCCTAGAATCTGCCCAAAATATGTTTGTTATTTGCTCATTACTATCAAGTGAACAAAGATAGAAGAAAGATGTGTCGAGATCCGTCGTTTTTGAAGTACCTCAATAAACATCATGCGTCTCCAAACTCCATGTCTCTCCCTTGTTTAGTGCGAAGATAGTTTTTCACATCAACCCTCGTGTAACCAATATTTTATCTTCCCCTATACTCGTACACTAGACAAGTCATGCTCTTTGTCTCGTGTGAGGCCCGCATTCTTGAGCTTGGACATCGCTTATTTGCTTATGTAGCCGTATTAAGCAAGTATACTCTGCAAAGTGGAGTGTATGGGAATGCATTAGCTCAAAATCATACACAAAATATTTACCGTTCTCTCGAACTAATTTGATTCCCATTCGAGCATGGCAATCAATCCTCGTTTCAGGCCTAGGCTTTTTTACTAATTCCAGCCGTTTATCTTTTTGTTGATGTCCCACTTTTGCACAACAAGAGCGTGTAGAAGTTATGGAACCATCTTTCCCTTTGTTAGTAACTCTCCTATGTACACCAAAATCAATGTTTAATGCATACATCTTCCAAAACTCCCATGCATCATCTATATCATTAAATTTCATACCCATTTGTGGAGTCTGGTCATTACGAGTTGATAAAATCACACAAAAAATTGTGGACAAAGTGGCATCATTAGACGATAAACTTGAACCACAAACAATAAAACAGAAAAAAAAAAAAAAAACTAACATACTTTCATGAAGATATTGCTTACCTTGTGCCATCATCATCCATTTGAGAGGGAGTCTCCATTTGATGGATAATTTGACTGCTAGTACTAAGTATGGCAGTTAGTGCTCCCTCCCTATCCATTTGAGAGGGAGTCTCTCAATGCATCTTCTGAAGGTAGTTTATCTTCAAACTAAGAAAAGTATCACTTATCATTAGAAGTCAATTTATGAAAAATGTTGGAATGAGAGAGAAAAGCACAAGAGACAAATTCTAAACCAATAAGGTGTCTCGAGAAAAGCATCACTTCTCATTATAAGTCAATTTAGTTGGTAACTTTGGGTAGTCCATGTCGACACCCGATTTTTAATCATTTTTATTTTTAAAAAATTATTTAAAAATGGATAAAAAATCATAAAATTTGTAAAATCAATTTTGGAAGCCTTGGCCTAGCCTTAGGAACCAATTTTGAACAAAAAATATTTTTCGTAATTTTTCATATTTTCTCGAATTTATCTAATTATAAAAATACTAAAAAATTAGAAAAATACCCTTCGTGGTTAGAAAAATATGCACAAATAGTCAATATTCTTGTTTTAATTCCTTTTTCACACTGGTTACTTTAAAATCCAAAAATTCGATTTGGATCACTATGTTCCTTCACAAATCTAAACCTAAATCGAGCATAAAAATTCCTTTTCGAGTCTTTTAATTTCTAATTTTCACTTTTCATAGGCTATGATATTGGTATCTAGAGCCTTGAAGTGCAATTGGGTCAATTTGCCCCTTTATTTGCTCATTTTTATTAAAAAGACTTACTTGCACAAATATTTTTCGATTTAGTCCCCGGTTTCATTAAAAAATTTTAGGCGATGCCCATGAAAATTAAACACCTTGGCCCAATTTTTTTCATCATCCCGGACCTATAGGTGGCCTTATTTCTAACCAATTCGATCATTTGAGCCTTGATTTATTCAAAAATCATTTTCGGATCTAATGTGCAATTCGGGATTTTCACTAAATTTCAAATCCTAAATTCATGAGCATACCCATTTCGCATAGAAAAATAGCAGATTTGCATCTCAATTTGAGAGATTTAAGCCAATCGGGTCTGTCGGGTAGGGCAGGTTCGACCCGATCCGAAAAATTATTTTAATAATAAAACATTTGAATAATAAAAAAATTAGAAAATTAGAAAATTCAATAAAAAAATGAGAAAAATCATAAAACATTTTAAAAAAAATTGGCGAAATTCAGAAAAATTTCAAAAAAATCCCAAAAAATAGGAAATAGTCACAATCAACTGGCCATGACTTATTTTGGGTGTTTTGACACCCGATCTTCCCAAAAATGACTATTTCGTCCTTATCGTGAATTGTCTCCAAAAAATTCAGGAAAATTTCAAAAAATCCCTGAAAATAGAAAATGATCAAGATCAACTGGCCATGGACTATTATTTAGGGAGAATTTGATTCCTGAACCTTCAAAAATGACGATTTCATTCTTCGACAAATCGTCCCCCAAATTTTCCCAAACTACCCCTTACCCTTAATCACACATTCTCTAAGCCGTTAGGGCTCTACTAGGAAGCCCTTGATTTGATTTGGTGCATATTGATGTGATTTATGCATATGATTGGATTTATTGATTGTGTTTGATAGGTTTAATCTTCTCGACCCGCATGAAACGTTGATTCGACTCACCTCACCTTAAATTGCGCTTGCATGAAATCTTAGTTAGGAAAATCACTTGCGTTAGGTACTCGAAAGGGCATTGGTAATGATACCAACATAACCAAGTCCCCGAGCCCAGAATTTCTGGTTCCATAGAACCGATCGACATCTCCTAATCGTTTAGTGAGGTTTTCGATCCACTTTCTAAGGACCGATGGCGACTCTAAATACATGCACACGTTGCACATGCCGCCCGATCACACCAAGGTCTAGCCCAACCGACTCTCATTGTCAAAAAATTCAAGCATTCCCGCCCGATTTAGTATGGGTCTAAGAGGGCCCGCGCCGAGAAAGCCCGAGGGCCTCCTCATCTCGAGGTCAAAGGCCCAATCGATAATCCATTAGCCCTAGAGAGCACCCATTGCTCAATGGGAACCTCACGAGAGAAGGTCGCGACAGCCCACAATTAAGTTGTCATTGCAATTGTATACACTTTTCCTTTTTGATTATGGGTTTCAAGCAACTTGGTTTCAAGACAAAGGCAACCAAATAATTAATGATGCTAGGTTGCGGGAGTAATTAATTGACCTGCTATAGGTATCCCGATCTAATCTCAAGAAAAGGTCTGTAGTGCTTAGAAAGGGAAAAAAAACTATATTATTCGTTATCATGCTAAACTTCCCTTTACAATTGTCGTTTATATATATTAGAAGAAATGAAGGCCTACCCCTAAGCTACATTATACCAAGTACATTGTCCGAGGTAGGGAGTTATAATTTTTTACATTTTTTACATTTAATGAACAACTACCGAGAGGATTCTTAAAATGCTTCTCTCAAACAAACTAACAAAAAAACAAAACAAAGAAAAAGATGAAACGTCTTCGTTTCACCAAAAGAAAATTTGTTTTAACGGGACTCGATAAGTAAGAAATACTAATCACTAAACATTATATTACCCGCCCCAATTGCAGTCACCCCAACTTTTAATCCACCAACAAAGAGACTATTGCATCGGGAAAAAACAAGAAAACTATGAGGACATGGCCTACAATGATGATGTAGACCTACAATTCCAAGTAAATAACCCACATGTATATTCTACATAAACAAAGACATTGCCTTAAAGACATCCCAATGGAATGTCCGAGGATCAAATGAGAACCTGACATTGCCAGCGTAAAAACCCCATCAACAATAACCATAGAAGTACTAGCAAGCACTAGAATAAGAAGTAGCTTTTTCAACGTGAATGAATTTTCTAGGCTTTCCTTTATCCTTAAGGAACTCTCAAGTTCCGGGGATGGCACTTTTTATCTAAGGATGATATTCGAGCATAAGTTGGAAGCTAGTTTGGGAGAATACTAACTTTGGTGTGTCTACAAATCAATGAGTATAAGGCGAAGGTGCAACCAAAGCAGAAAGTTAGAGCAATTAGGAGAACTTCAAAGTCACCAACAAATTCAAACAAGTAGAACCGTGGCAAAGAAGTAAAAATAACATAACACAACATGTAAAAGCAAATAACATGATTCACACACACACACACACACACACACACACACACACACACACACACACACACACACACACACACACACACACACACACACACACACACACACACACACACACACACACACACACACACACACACACACACACACACACACACACACACACACACACACTAGGCACTCAATAAATTATATCAAACAACATCAACATTGTCTTTATCTAAACCAATAAGGTGTTCGAGAAAAGAGATCTGTTCCACGGACCATGTAATGGAATTATATATACCGAGATGCACTTCATGTGTCCTTGCAGGGCCTTGGAGTCTCAAAGTTGTTCCAATGATTAGATATAGAGTATGAAAGCTCGCCCAAGACCAGCAGTTGCTTTCTTTTGACCAATTTTCGTCCAAACAATTCATTTGACGTTCCCAAATTCCTTTTATAGCAAATTTTCCTCGTCTAAGACAGGCTTCCATGTCCTTGAAATAGAAAAGGAAAGAGCCCAAAAAAAAAAAACTAGAACTTGGAGGGAGGAGTCGCTCCGCACCAATTTTGAACGGCACATAATAACATCCGAGACGCTTGAGAGACAAAAACAAAAGGTACTCAGCAATTCATAGGCATTGCTAATCTTGACTATTTCAATCTGGACACAACACGGATAATGAATATAGAATGTGGACACGGCAAATGCAATCTTCCATTTCATTTGTGACAATATTACTTCATTTTTTTCGCAAAAACCGGATCGAGGAAGCGCTCTTAAATTGATTGGCTGTTAGGAAACAATCATATGCACAACAATTTTTACCGTCCTTTATGGGATGTCAAAACAAACTTCTTCAATGGCAAACAAGCTGAAGAAGCAGATTAAAAAGGAAGGTTCTATTCTTAAGCATCCAACTCACGTAAAACTAACTCCCACGAACTACGCTAATACATAGCAGATGTTTTCTTACAATCGACTCAAGTCTTTGAGCATTCTTAACACAAGTATTGGTCTACTTAAGAACGGCTCAAGGTAAGCCAATCAGTGCATTTAGATGCGAGCAAAGTCCCGGACTCGCCAACATGAGTTAAACCGGAAAATCCTAAAAACTCCTCAAGAATGTTGAATTATAGAAACCAAATCCGAAGAAGAGAAGCGGAGATCGATCAAGCACCAACCTATAACCTAGGAGATCCACACGGAGTTGTAATCGGCATAGAGAGAAATGGATATGTGCTCGGGCTCGAAGCCACGGACGCGCCTCGGATTTGGTGTCCGGAAGGTCGACGGCGGTTCCGCGAATGCTCGGCGTCGAAAGGGACCGTCACCGGAGCGAAAGGAGGAGGAGGATGGACGAAATTTGAGAGAAAGAGGTAAAAGCGGACGGAGGAGGGAGAGGGTCGATCTCTCGGATTTGAGGAGAGAGTAATATATATATATATATATATATATATATATTAGGCAACGCAGGTTTCGCCCCCAAAATTTGAGCTGCCCTCACTCGAATGACGTGATGTAATATGGGGCGTCGGATGCGAAGGAACGGCCAGATTTTATTCTATGTCACCTTTGCCATTAACCCTCTATGGTAGGGGAACCGCATCCTCTTCTTGCCATGCGGGTGTGCACGAAGTAAGCTCAACAGTACGTGGAATTGTGTGTGTATATATACATATATACGAAGCATGCAAGAGATCAATCAAAGACTAAATGAGAGAGAGAGAGAGACAGTAGAGAAGACGTATTTAAACTTTTTGTCCTAATTGACTCTTTTATACACACATAGACACGGCCATTCATATCTGATAATGTTCGAACATGTTGTGCAATAGGTTTTTTTTTTTTTGGCCGAAGTTGTGTAATAGTTTAATTGCCTATATTTGTATGTCAATCTACGATTGCGTTTGTTTCACGAAAAATTCAAGATTTGAAAAACATTTTCCTAAAAAATGATTTGCTATATCGTTTAGAAGAATAACATTTTCCTAAAAAATGATTTGCTATATCCTTTAGAAGAATCAGTAAGGAGAAAATACTTTTATTGTTGACGACAATTTATTCCTAACTATTTTCACGGATGATGAATTTTTTTTCATTTATTATTCATTTTTTGTAAGCGATACAAGCAATCATTTCTTGAATAATATTTTTCCAATCTTGATTTTTTTGTGAAACAAAAACACCCCGACCTGTCAATGTTTGTATGTCGATTTCGGTATTGTCAATCTTATTTTTTGATAGATGGAGGCCTTTTGATGGGAAAGAAAAAAAAATAAGACTGCTTTGTTCAATATTGAGTTGATACGTGAGTTATGATTTAATTATTAATAAATACTTAGAATTCAAATTATATTAAAAATTTTGGCCTGAAAAGTAGGGGTGAACGGTTGGAGATTCCATACTGATTCCACTTAAAACTTACTCGTCGTAACAGTTCCTTATTTTTATGAAACCCTGGAACCTACCATGCATACCTTGAAATTAGAACCTCCCTTATCACAAGTTCTAAGGTCTGTTGTAGGTATCGCATGTATTCTTAATTTAACTATTATAACGAATCATCAACTTTAATTACCACCATTTACTGTTAGAATTCACTGGTCACAACTCATATTTAGACGCATGAATAAATACAAAACATTAACAAAGTAAAAGTCTCAGTCACTAGTGATTTTAAATTATACACTTATCATCGACGTCATAGAATACAGCAGGATAAGGTGAAGACATATACAAAAAAAAAAAAAACATACAAAAACTTGCTACAAGTTTCATCTACCTTAAACTCGAAACTTCTCCATCAAAACAAATTTTCTAATCTTTGGACTACACGCGTACCTTGAAATTTGAAATAATGCTCACCCTAGTGGAAAGTGGAAGAGTTGCTTTCGACTTTTCCCAAGTGGGAACAAACAACCCTAATTCTTCGCTCTTTCGTCCTCTATCACCTAATTCTACGCTCATGCTTTCGACTTGTGTCGCTGTGAATCCCATCTGGTATTTTCGTGTAAATAGAGAAAGAAATGAAGTCGCAGTGGTCAGCCTCCTGAAAGCTAAATCGAAAGAATAAAGAACACGTAAATGACCTCATCATTTCATTTTAACTAAAGTAAAGACAAATCGTGTTGATAAAGCTACGGATCTTGAAATTAAATTACATCTGTACACAGTACCATTGAAAGCAACTCCCAAGCGTGACATGAAGGTTTGATAATGGGAACGCCTAAGCCTTTTTGCCAAGCAAAAAGAAAAAGAAAAAGGGCGATTCCGTGACAAGGCAAAGAGTGCTTTTCCGTTTGGAAAAATCTAATACATGTAAAGATAAAAAGGTTCTCAGGACAGGATTAACTTAATCAGACGCGCTCCCAAGTCTTTTCCACTGGCGTTTCGTGACCATAACTTTGTCTCTAGCAAAGACAATTATGTCAAGCTAAGTGCGGTTAAGTACAATGATGCGCCACGACACTTGGCTTTTTTCTACGAAGAATCCAAGATAAGGTCTGCCTTTTTCTCCTTGGTCTAATATGACCAAACAAGAAGGACACACAGAGTTGTTCCATGCAGCCTGCGAAAAGTAGCTGTAAAGGGATTTTAGAAAGCTTTTTAATCAGTCTGATTTGTATAGTTAATTAAGTTAATGCGGTCGAGAGAGAGAGAGAGGAGTGGTTGGGGGCTCTTGTTGTCATTCCAGAAAAGCATTGGCATGGCGTGAGGAAGCAAACACAGCACCAAAGTTTGAAAAGGTAATGTGAGTTGGAGGAGGAGGAGGGCATCTTCTTCTCTTTCTTGCTTTTTGGGTTTGGTTGGAAACCCTAACTTTTTCCTGAGTTCAGACAAAAGTAAGTGGAGCTTTCTTCGTGATCAAGAATATAACGTTGATGATATCTTGCATGGCCTTATCTCCCTTTTTAACCTAATGATTTGGATCTCTATTTGTTGCCCTGTTCTTGCTTGCACAGTTGCGTTTGATGGGATAGGCACCTTCCAAAACTTTATGCAGATGATCATACTATATAATTATCATCCCTTCTCTTATCCCAAATCGAGATTATCTTCTGAGAAAAAGTTTTCCTCGACTAGGGTTAATCACCTTTTGTCTATAATGTCAAAGTTATGATTGCTTCTTCAATTATGTAAGCGAGATAGGATCTTAGGACAAGATTGTTATACTTATAGTCAGCTAGGGAGAGCTTAGTAGGAAAAGATGTAGCATATCTCGATAGTCACTAGGCATATATGATGCTAACTACTAGCTAGTTAATCATGGTTGTTGAAAATATGGCATCTCGTGCGATAAACGTAACAGAGAAAATGCATAAAAAGTCAAGATCCAAGATGGTCGTCAGTCGCCTATGGAAAATATCTCTAAGACGAGCATAGCTTTCTATCTGCTGATTTATTTGATTGATCGCGTAAAAAGAATTCAAAGATTATCTATGGACGTGTCATCTACGTAAATACTCAAAAAAGCATTTCTGAAACGTAAATATTTTGAAGATAAGGGTATAATATACAATTATAATATTTTGATGAATTGCCAATTCAATTCTAAATCTTTAACGATTTGTCAACTTAGTCCTTTCGATCAATTTTCATTGAAAATCGTTAACGTGATTGGTCTAGTTTGGCGCCGATCGTCCCGCGTAGCCAAAATTGACAAGTTCATGACCGAATTGGCCGTCGTACTATAGGTTTAAGACTTTTTTGACAATTTCCTCCACTAATCAAATCACAGATGGCATACTTGTAATGTGATGGATCGTGCTTCCTCCTAAGTCCCCGCTTGTCTTTCCTTGTTTGTTTGATCTAACCGGCGCGTAATTCCATGTGTTCGCCTTTGCCACTTCATGTGCTAGAGAAAGCAAACGAGTTATCATCCTTCGTCTCACCTTGGATGCAGCCGATTACTCATCTCAAGCGGGTTTTGCTTCCGACCCACTTGAAGAAGTGTGGACAAGAAATGGGGCATTGACTCTCGCTGGAAGGGGACAAAAATGGTCGCTCTCCTGGATGTCATTTGGATCGAGAGGTTATTAATCGATTCTGGGTCTTTGCATGTGTTTGCATTTATAGTTCTGCTCCCGGTCGTCAGTCTCGTCCCTCCCCACCACCACCACCTTGTCACTTCACTTCAAGTTCAAAGGTCCCTTTGCAAGAGTATTCGGTTTACACGATTCGATTTTGTTTGTAAAGACCTCGAGGATCGCATAACGCTCTGTCCGAAACCTTTGCGTGTTTACTCAAATTTTAAAACCCCCCCCCCCAAAATCAAATTATGTCACCACGAGGAATGAGGTGCATGAACTTCATGTGTGCTAAGGGGCACACACACTCTTTAAGTGGAAAGTCCAAATTTAGAGAAGCCAATGTCGTTGCTGTTTTTGTCGCCTCGTTTTGGCTTCAATTCCCAATGTCCGCCCATTGTAACTTGACTTGGTGTCCAAGCGATTTCGGTGCCTAACTTAACCATCCCGCTCGTCATTTTGCTGCGATCGCAAGTGAGATTGGGTCGGATAGACATTAAGGCAAACAAGGTTTTGGCTTTATTGGAGTGGGTGCATGCTTCCAAAGGTCTTTGGCTTTATTATATCGCGACCCTCTTGCGTGGTGATGCCCTCACCATCGGGTCCAATTAGGACTACCCCTTTAAGAAAAAATAAAAATCATGTGGCCTCAAAAGAATGCATACTCCCTTTGTACGATCAATCTTATCATGTTGTTCGAGAAGAATCGAGGGTCCCCAAATATCGTAGCTATGGCCAAATTCAACATCAAATCTCACTACCAAGTTTTCTAGCGCGACTATAGTTTTTATTTTTTTCAACGAAAGTCTTCCCTTCGTCAGGCATAATTTTCCGGCGAGTTTTAGGTTAATCAAAACATTGAAATGAGAAGGAAGAAAACAATTCGAGGAAAGATCATGCGCACGAAGAGCGCCGATTCAGTTCATCTTGAGGAAAGAGAGAGTCTTCACGAGGACCGACCCACGTGGTTTGCCCAGGAAGAAAAGGACAAATTACAAAAGGAAAAGGACAAATTGTTTCATCACGACATTTCTAGAACCGCCGCGCACATTATCAGTTGACATAACCAAATGAGAAAGGTCAAACCTTTACAAAAGCGAAAAAACTGCCGACCATGCTCACGACTTGGTAAGAAAGAGAGCTTGTGCGTGTTACATTTGCATACCAACATGATATGAACAAACGAGGAGGAACTAAGAAGAGGAAAAGAATGCTCAAATCTTATTGATCATCGTCCGTAAAATTAATTCAATAGAGACATATATATTTATATATATCTATGGTAAAAGACCCTACTATAACCCTTGTGCAATTTTTACTTAAAACAATACAAAAGGGCGAGACATTGAAGGGCCATTCTTCAGAAAGGGGTGTGCTCCACTTAAATCTATAGAGTTAATTCAATGTCTCAACCTCTCATATACTAACCGTTTCCCCCCCTCTTTTTAACTTTCAACCGTCTTGTCTCGCCCCGCCACGGCCCCAGACGGTTTCGACCCCTATTTACATCTCCCTCTCCGGAACATATACGAGAACAGTACCCGACTCGATCACAGCCCGTCCACCACCACCGTGATGCTGCTAGGCAGCCACTCCCCTTCTCTCGGGCTATCGGACTCGCCGTCAGACTCAAGCCTGACGAGCACGGATTCATCGGGTGTCATGCCGACCGTGGCGGGCAAACGCGCCCTGAGCTGGTGGAAGAACGGGATCAGCACATTCTCCGTCCACTCCTCCAATCCGGTCTCACCCAGCCAAACCCCCCTAGAATCTTCTGGACGGCCTCCTCTTGCACTTCGATGGACACTCGGTCTCCCACGATGGCCGACAACATCTCTTTGATGGAGTTTGTGGTTTCCTGCACGACAGAATCGAAATCCACGGGGCTGAAGACGATAGAGTCATCCACATGATTGAGCAGCTCCTTGTACACTAGCGAAGCCGCAGATGATCGTCTATTGTCGAGGCCGTGGTCGACGTCATGATCGACCGTGAGATCGCTCGAATTGTGAGACCCATCAGCCCGATCATCATCCACATATGCGGCTTCATTCAGGTCAAACCCCATCCCGACACCGTTCTCCTTCCTGGGCTTCGTGAGCCTCTCCTGCCGCTCCCGTGACCAGCTAGCCCGGCGCTTCGCAGACTTCTCGCAAACGGAAAGCCTCAACTGCCAACCACTTTTGGCCGACCTAAAAAGCTTTTCTTCGCCCAAGGAAATACCATCCGACGACAACTTCTGATTATCCGGCAACCAATGCAGGGTAAGGATGATGGTGACATTCCCGAGACTGATTTCACGGCCATGAGAATCGGCAATCCTGCCCGTCTCCATTGCTCGCTTGATGCTCCCGCGAACTAGAACATCTGCTTCGTCAATATCCTCGAGCAAGACTACCGAGAACGGATTCCTCCTAACCGCCTCCGCTATCCGATCCAGCACTGTCTTACCACGGAAACTTGTAGGGGAATCCCCACCACCGCGATGCGATCCAAAAGAAACCACCATCGGTCTGGCGCCACAGACTTGTTCCGAAAGAGCCGATGCCATCTTCCTCTTGCCGACCCGATCGGGACCAATAAATAGTAACCACGTCTCACCCTTAGATCCAGGCCCACGCCGTTTGCTGTTACCGAGCTTGCACTGGGTCATGGCAGTGGCCAAGGCAGATGAGGCCTCGCGCTGCCACCAAACTCTCTCCAGTAGACCTTTAAGGAGCTTCTTGTAAGAGTCTGTATCTGATTTGCTCAGAAGCTTCTCAATGTTCAACTCAGTGACCTTCTTAAGGGGTTCGGCAGACATGACACCCAAAAAGTCCCTCGATTGGTCTCCATCCGATGTCTTGAAGGTGGTTTCAGCAGCCTTGGCTGGCCCAAGAGCCAAGTCTGTCCTGACGGGACTTCTCGGCGGGCTAGCCACTGACTCAGGTGGTTCGCTAGCAGGCGTGCTGGAATTCAACTGCAGGGCTTCCCCAAGGCTTCTGTTAAGTGGTAATTTGGGTTGGAACGGCTGGCGCAAGAGTGGGTTAGGATTGCACAATCCTGGGATCAACCGAGGCACAGAACTAATCTTCTCGGAGCCGACATTTTGTTGATGGAATTGAGGATGACAACGCACACACATGTCTTTCCATTTGTTTTGTATATCTTGGCTCCTCTGCTTTTGTAGGATCCCTTGGTCTTTGGTCTGCAAATGAAACAGAGCATAATTGAACATTCATGAGCAAACAATTTCGCGTTACACTCCTTGCAGTACATTCACATCCCCATTCACGTGCAAAATTACCTGAAACTTATTCTGACTCTCATGGACTTTTGCATTTTGCAACCATTGCGGGAGCGGCGATCGACCTGATTCTGATTCAACTTCAGGACTGGGCTTGTCAAGTTCTGTGGCTGCGGCTCTTGCAATTTCTTGGTCACATTTCTTAGTGCACTCCGGGCAGAAGCCCGTTCTTCGAATAGGATCCAAATTCTCAGAGAGACGTCTCGGAGGCGCAGAAACGATAGTGGGAAGATTCTTCAGTGGCGAGAAAGATTCAACCGTACTGCCTAGAAGTCCATTCGTTCCCAACCTAGAAATCAAAGAAAGAAAATTTTTAAGCATCCACATCTATCCAGTATCCCAGAAGGGCTCAAGATCTCTAACTCATCCTCATATATCTAAAAACTAGACAATTCCTTCACTTAAAAGTCCTTTTGACTATTAAACCAAACATCCTCATTTCACCAAAATGGTTATCCAAACTAGACAATTCCTCCCTTGCTCCCCAATAACACGTACAGGATGGAGGGAATTTAGATTCCAAGGGCAGGAAACTTTCAGGGGTCTAATTTCCTGCAGTTAACAAAATGCTCGAAAACAGAACAAGAGTACAGATTGCATCGAACTTTCTGAGAGACCAGAAGAAGCATTTGAATACAGGAGAGTTACTTCTGGCAACACTCGCCATTGAAATTGAATCAGAACGACCCGGCACCAAGTTTGCTTTTCTGATTATTGAGATATAAGTAGAAACTTATTCTTGGGAGCTAGACATTCAATGCAAAATGCAAAAGATCAAAACTAATCATACCTTGGGAATAATCCAGGAAGAGGTGCTCTGGCTGCAATAGGCACTGCTTGCAAATCCCAGTCATTTTCCATTAGAGGATGATAAACCTGACACCTCATGTATGTCTCGCAAGTAGCAGTCCCAATCAACCACAACCTACAACTACTCTTCTCAAACCTTGCCAACAACTTCCCCATCTCCGCCACCATGATCCGCCCCTTATCGGACACCAACAACTGCTGTGGCTGAACCGTGCCTGAACCGTAAACGGCCGCTGGCTGCTCCACCAGCCACTTCAAATCCCCTAAATCAAGAACCACGCCACCACCTCCCGAGTTCCCCATCTTGGTCTCCAAGACATCACCCAATTCCTGAAAATTAGTGGGTATCTTTGCCTCGTCCGACCCGATTTCCTTATCCAACGGGACAACCTGAATATTCTTGAGGAGCCCATCACCCAATTCTTTGTTCTCAATCCTCTTAAGCAGTTCTTTGACCACGGCCTCCGGCTCCGAGTCACCGACCAATACTGGGTTCCTCTTCTTGGGCCTCAACAAGATATCAACCACTCTTTTGACCTCCTCCCCTCTCTGTTGGGTCGAGTTCCCAAGTTGTTGCTGCTGCTGCGGCTGGAGTCGCGGATTCAAGTACAAATTCCTTGGCGGAGCGGCAGCGGGTACAGCAGGCGATCGGAAACCAAATCCGATTGGAGCTGAATTGGTATTGGCAGGGGCCGGGGCAGTCGAATTCAGGGACTGCTCAATTGTGGCCTTGACTGCAGGGCTGGAGAAGCTAGCTTCCCGCATGACCCGGCTCACGCTCGGGTCGTCGAGAATCGATATGATCAGCTGCTCAAGCTCGACCTTGACAGCGAGCAGCGGTTGCTGCTGCTGCTCGGGGCAGCCGCGACGCTGGTGCGCCTGCGCCCGCTTAAGGGCCGCCATGAGGGCGTTCGAAATCGGTGGCTCGAGCCCTGGGCTTGAACCCTGCGCGGTGGGGAGCCGCTCGAGCGCAACGCTGAAGCAGAGCTCGAGGGCGCGGCACTGGAGCGGGTGGGACGAATTGGGGTGCGACTTGATGCAGGCCTGCCGGAGGAACCCCGAGGGCGAGGCCAGGAGGGTGGAAGCGACATGGAGCGGCGTCGTTTGGCTGTGATTCCGGCGACCCGCCTCGGCTATAGAGTGGCTCAACACGTTCGCCGCCTCTGCCGTTAGCGTTTGCTGGATCGTGCTTAGACCGGCTCTCATTTGCAATCAAGAATTGTATTGTGGAAGAGCTAGGAATAAGCTTCAACCGTTTCCGGGCCTCTTGCAAAGACGAAAGACGCGAAATCGTGCCCAAGTTTTCGATTTGATGGAGAAGAATCGGTCGTGGGGGATTCAAACTTTGGGTGGAAATTGGGATGGAGAGAACAGAATTGGGTTGGAATCAAAGGAGCTATGAAGAGATACCAAGAAACTTAGAAGGAAAAAAGGAGCTTTTGGCAAAAGGTGAAATGATGTTATTCAAGTGAGAACAGGGGTTTTCGAAATAGACAAGAGCTCGTTTTCAAGAAAGGGGGAGGTGCCCAAAGAAACAGAGGAAAGATGAGAGCTTTGTATTGCCATCGGAACCAAAAATAAAAAAAGGAGATAAGAAGAGCGATAATAGTGAGAGGACTCTCAGCTATAAATCCCCTTTTGCGCGATCTTCCTCTTCTTTAATCTCTCACCATCTCTCTCTCTCTCTCTCTCTTCTCTCTCTCAGAGACTGTCAACAGAAAAAGCAAGATGTTGAGAATTCAACGCGAAAAGGAAAGATCAGATCCCCTCCTTCACAAGAGCCCGCCTCTCTCTCTCTCTCTCTCTCTCTCTCTCTCTCTCTCAATTCGCCGATTAAACCACAGAAAAACATCGAGCACAAAAAATACAACACAACAATAATGCAGGGGAA
Organism: Rhodamnia rubescens; assembly: GCA_021437795.1. Taxonomy (NCBI): domain Eukaryota; kingdom Viridiplantae; phylum Streptophyta; class Magnoliopsida; order Myrtales; family Myrtaceae; genus Rhodamnia; species Rhodamnia rubescens. The sequence continues at coordinate 500,180 of JAILYA010000070.1, forward strand.
GAGAAAATCGTCTCTCAGACAGAGCAAAAACTAAAATGGGTCTCGAAAGCCTTTTCGTATATTAATCAAGCGAGGCAAAAGGATAAAGAATAAACAAAACAAAACAAAACAGACCAAACCAAACCCAACCCACCACCTCCCTCTTCTCTCTTTCTCTCTCTGTAAAAAGTGGGGCAAGCGAAGAATTCGTTAAAGCAAGTGGAAAAAAGAAGGAATTCTTCTTCCTTTTAGAGGGAGAAACAAGAGAGAGAATTTCTGGAAGTACCACCATCTTTCTCTTGCGACGATTTCTGGGGCACACTATCGTCTTCTTATCTTTTGCACGCCTTTGCCGTGTCATCTTTCTTTTCTTTCAATTTTCGCTTTTCAATTCCCACCCTTTTTCATGAGCTCTGTATTCCCTTTTCTAAATCTCTCCTCTTTGTCTTTATCCCGCTAAAGAGATGGCGGAATAGGAGAGAGACTCAAAAACACCTTTTTACGAGAGAGAGAGAGAAAGAGTCTTTTTCGCTAATCTCTCTCTCTCTCTCTCTCTCTCTCTCTCTCTCTTCCCCCTTCCCTGTGATTTTCTCTCTCTAGCAGTCTCCCGACTGAGGATTGACTGCCTTTTTTATATTTCGCTTTCCCCCCCGCCCCCCTAGTGTTTTTTTTTTCCCCCAACCCCCTCGCGGGAAATTCCTCTTCCACCCTTCCATGCAATGATGTCGCCTTCTCCCCCACGTGCCGCCCACGTCGCGTGGGTGCGCTAGCGTGGGGGGGCGGTTGCATTGCACGCGCGAGCGGGTGCGATGCGGACTGCGATTTCTCTCGAACCCTAAATTTTTCCTGCTTTTCACACGCAACCGCTCCAAAGGCATCGCACGGCTTTCGCCTTTTTCATACTTCCGCCTTTTCAAATTTTCCTCTCTTTCTCTCTCCTCCTTTATAGCTTTCGCTTTCTCATCTCTCGAATTTTCGATTTATTCTTTTTATTGTCTTATTTTAGGCATAATCCCGTTAAAAAAAAAATCTAAATTTTTAGTGTAATCTCAATTCTATCTTGAATTTCTTTTTATCTAAGAAAAATCTCAAATTAATCTGCTCCGAACTTTTTCGTCTCGCAAGAAACCCTAAAATTCAGATCAGTCCCAAATCCCCTTCTAATTTTAGAATACAAAATTTCAATGGGTTCTTAATTTTACTCCGATGGCCCAATCCCAACTTTAACGTGGCATTTTTCACGTCGATATTAAATCCACATCAGCCAGTTGAGATAGAAAAATTTCTTCAAAATGAAACTATTCTAAGATATAAAAATTAGGGGACTTAATGAGGGTATATTTGGGACTAGAGAAAAAATTGATATTATTTTTTTCCTAATCCAAAAAAAGTTCGGGATTGATTTGGGATTGAACAAACAAAAGTTCGAGGCAGATCCGAATTGGACCTAAAGTTTGAGTTTTTCTTTTTTCCCTAAACAAAACAAGTTTCGAGTATAATTTGAATGAGACTTAGAGTTGACATTTTCTAGAGAAATAGACATATCATTTTAACAAGAAATTATATTCACACGACATTGTCGTTAACAATTGCATGAAAAGACATTTTCTCATGAGAAAAGTTATTGGTACAAAAATTTCGTTATTCAAATGAGTGAAACTGGAAACAAAAAAGATGATCACGAGGTGTTATTAAGTTTTCATTTTTATTAGTGCGTATAACCCAAACCAAAATAAAATCATCGAATTAGATTCTGGTGGCTGCACTGCGCCCACTGCCAATCAAGTACTAAATAATAGCACATAGTACACTCAACAAACAAAAGTTTAATTATCCTTCAATTATCATTATCGACTAATCCTGACAGACTCAATGAGGTCAAGAGCGCCATGAACCTATAAAAGACAACCGGAGATTGAAATTTCGCGGGCTCGGGGGCTGATTTGGCATTAATTAGTGGTTAATTCGCTTGATTATTTTCCTCGTGCTCGAAACTAAATTGGATATGTAAAAAAAAAAAAAATCCCTCTCCGAAAATGATCTCAGCATTTCGAAAAGGAAACCGACCAAAATTCATCAGTTCATGATTTTCGACATTTTGAAAATGTCGAAGCTTTGAGCTTTCAGCTTTCTCAAGGCTAATATTTGGCCTAAAGCCTCTTGAGAAAACTTGCCAAACATTTATAAAATTTCTTCGAGGCCTAAAGCCTCTTTGAAAAAAACTGAACTAAATGCAGCAATACTCGAATGGTCCGGCTTGAAAAATGTTTCGTTAATCTCATCACGTGCACGTGTAAAAAAGAGACGGAGGTCGTTGTAACCAAATGGTAAGCTAGTGAGAGCTAATTTACTCAGGTTATAATTAATTATGGATAAGCTAAGTGTGTATATATATATATATATATATATATATATATCCATGTGACGAAATATAATTCAGCTCGGATCAGAATCTATTGGGTCTTCTTCTTAAAAGGGGCCTCTCGATAAAGTCAAATGGAGTAGTCAACAAGGACAGGTGGCAACAAGATGGGATGCCCTAAGGACATAATAATGACGTCATTAACACCAACACTAAATGCAATGTCATTTATGAAGCGACGGGACATTAAACGAGAGAGACAGAGCGCGCGCTCGGTCGTTACGTGGTTTTTTCGTTTTCCCACTACAAAAGAAAATGATTGTCGTTTTTGGAGCGTTTCGAAATTCGTGTGGTTCAAGCAAAAAAGGGCCAGCAACCCTAGGCGATAAAACGCATCTTGTCTTCATCCAAAAGCATTACGCGGTTGCGCCATCGCATTGCATCACAAGCACAGCACGCAGCTAAAAAGTTTAGTTTTCTAATGGATGCAATGATTCCCATCTCAAAGCTAATTATGGTGGTATTGGATATGAAAAAGCGTCAACGTTCATACTTATCTTCACATATTATCCTGATCGGTGAAACACATAGCGTTCTTAGGTAATCATTAACTAAACCCTTCTTGAGCAAGCGTTTTAGGACGTGTCGAGTTCGACATCGGTTTATAGAGCGATTCGTGAGCAGACGGGAATCCTTAATTAGAGTCGTCATTCTCGATAGATATAAATCACTAATAATAAATAATAAATAAAAAAAAGGTAGCTTGCTATATAAACCACGTGAATTCTTGATATGAATTTCAGGAAAGAGGGCCTCATTAAATGCATTGAAAATGGTGGGACGCTACCCATCAACCGCCCCATGACAAAAATCAAGCATCGGTGGTGGGGGGTGGCCTCACAAGTGTCTCAACTTGGGTTTTCAAAACAGACCACTTTTCATTTATGACCATCAAATCACATCAACTCCCTCCTTTTAGATTTTAAACATTACCTCCTCCTCATTATCATCGTCGTCATCATCATCATCATCAATGCCTCTCCTCCCCCAAAGTTTTAATCTAAAAAGTTGCAAGCGATTTTGGAATTTGGGACTCGCATATTAGATCGATTAATTTGATGCGTGTCATAAATGGGTAAGTACCCGTCTCTATCCGCTCACATTATAGCCGGACCACGACAGCAGAAAATCACATGCAAACCAACAAAGTTCACCGGGCAATTTTTTCACCTCCGCAAAGCATGTGAAGCTTTTCCCCACTGACCCTGTCCGTGAAGGTTGTATCTCAAGTCTTTCAGAGCGTTAAGAAATACCCGATGTCTCGATGAAGGTTTGTAATCCCAAGTCTTGATTAATATGATGGAGGGCGCGTTCATTGATCTTAAGCGTTAAAGAAATAACTCGATAGTCTCGATTATGGTATCTGTTAAAGAGGTAGGACTTAGGCTCTTTCCTTACATTCTTTTGGTATTGTTCTTCCTATCGTGCCTCACAAGACGTCGAAAGCGGAGCAACTTTTCAGATTCCCAAAACCTTTTTTCATAAGGAAAATGATAAATTAAAGAGAGAGAGAAAAAAAAAAGTAAATTCAGGAGAATGGTCAGCTTTATGGGAAGAGGGGAAAATGATGGGAGGCTTAGCCCCGAACAAAATCATCATAATTCCCTTTTGGCAACGCACGCCCTCCCTTCCCTTGCCTTTTACGCGTTTCTCGAGCTCCCTCTCTCAACAACTCCTGCTCTCTCGCATCTGCCACCTTTTCTTGATAATTAATAACAATAGCAATAAACAAAAAAAAGTAATTACAATAATTACGGGTAATTATAATTATAATTATAATTAATAATTCGAAAAATCTCAAATTAATTTTTGGACCGTAAAAAAAACTCTAAACCAATAAATTTGACTTCAAACCGATATGGATTTCCACGTGTACTTGTCATTTTAATTGAGTTACTGTTATGTGTTATTCAATTCGGCGAGACACGAGCTAACGGAGGGTAAATATATCGGGAGTTCATCGATTTGAGATTTTTCAGTGACCCAAAAAATTAAATCGGAATAAATCTTTCGCATATGTGTTAATTTAGGATTTTTGTCGCAATGAACCTTCATATATAATAATAATAAAAATAAAGGGTTCCTCGTTATCCCTTTTACACGACTTTTCACTGTTTCCCATCTCCAAGCCCTCCTCTCGGAAGCGTTACTCACACCTTGCATGATGAGAGGAGCGAGGGACCCGTGATTTTTAGCATGATTGCTCGATTAATTGAAAACTATGTCTTAATCAAGTGTTAATTAATTAAAGGGGCCCGATGCAGAAAGTGGACTCTCTTTTGCTCTGTTTTTTTTTTTTTTCTCTCTTTATTTCATTAGAATTCAATTGTAGCACATTTATTTCACTTTTGAACAAATCCCGCTAAGCTTTATTTTTTTTTTTAATAATTGAGATTTTTCACGCGCATAAACTATTCCTCGGGATGATGGGAGTACGCCAACGCCATCGGGGAAAGTCCCCAATATGTAATCGTTGGGAGTCGATTTTGGAGATCGCAATCTAACCATCATGCTTAGCCTAACGGCCCGTGAATTTCAACTAAGTCGTGGCAAGGGGTAGCGGCCCCTGCTTGATCTCCGGCTAAGGGCATATGTGCATGCGGACAGATGAAGTAGGACGTGGCACCCGTCGCTAGAGCTTGGCCATGGTTGTCGGGGATCTTGCTGGAGCCTCGAAGACGAGTCCATCGACTGCCACCGGATGCAGGGCAATCGCCCGGCCATTCGCTTCTTTTGATGCTTCCTTTTTCTTCGCATCGGATGATTTTGTCGAATTTCATTTTGAACATAATTAATCATAGATGACTAAGTTAAATGGATGTAATTGAAAAAAAAAGTTAAAAGGGGAAAAGACCAAATTGCACGTGACGTGGTGAGTGCAAAGAATAGGGGGTGCCCCGGGGCAACGCGTGAGACAGAGCCCATCCCCGTTTACGCTTTGACCGAGAGGGACTTTCGGCATTTATTACCGTTCCCAAGCATATCTCTATCTGCAGCCTGCCAAGGCCTTTATCGGGGACGCGCATGACCATTTTGCCCCAGCCTCGGTCCTTTGTTTTCCCATATCACCCACGCTCACACGTGGCAGGCCCTAACGACTTTGTGGAGTCAATTTCAAGCTGTTGACTTTCATTCCCCTCCCTTGCCTACAAAGAGGAGCTAGTTAGAGAAAGTGAAAGCCACGTGGCAATTCGCAAGTTCACCTAAGTCTCTCTCTCTCTCTCTCTCGTAGATGAGACATGATTTCAATGCGCTAGAGAATGGCTTGGTTACGGCACCTTAATTAATAGGGACGAAATTGACATTTAAGAAAACGAAAAGAGGGCACGTAAAATTCGGGATTTTTTTTATATATATGAAACGGATGAAAAAGGGCAGTCCGATTATAAAAAAAGGGGAATTGCGATACCAGTCGATGGAGCTGATGTTCCTATGCCATTATAAGAAGGTGGATGCTTTTGTCTTCAGCATGCTCTCAACTTAAGCATCATACCATAATGATTCTTCCCAACTTTATGAAAAGCAAAGCTAAGAAGGTGACCTCATCACTCCAACTCCTACCCCCCACACCCCTTTTTGAAACTAATTGTTAGATATCTCCACCATCATTCCGCTTCTTTAATTTCAACTTAATCCCCCCTTCTCCCCCCTCTCTCTCTCTAATTGATCATTTATTATTAATCCCATGATTAATTTACCTCACCATCACTTTCAAGAGAATTTGCTTTTGTAGTTGGTTCCTTGGTGAGGGAAAAGTTGTTTCCTCACCACACCTTGTGCCTCTCTTTTTTCTCCTCAACCCCTCCCTCCCCATCAATAATAGAGGAACAATGATTCCAAATACCCTTTTCCCCTCTTTAAGATTTCTAGATCAACCAATGACCCTAGCCGTATGGATCTTCCATTACAAGGACCAAAGTGGCACTAATTTGACCAATTGGACCCCGAAAAGTCCCTTTTCTTCCGAATACCAATTAATTAATCTATGATCCTAGTCGATCCGGAAAAAGAAAAAGAAAAGAGGGTTCTCTTTCTCTCTCTCTCGAGAGAGAGATCTATCGATTGATCTAGTATCATGAGACGATAGGGCCCATAACAATTCCTTTTTCCACTAGTGCAAGCCAAGCCCCTCCTAGCTTTTTGCACATACACGTAAATAGTTTGATATAATCATGTCATCTAGGTCAAAACTTTAAGCAAACACAAAGCAACAAATCACTCACGAGGTGGGGTAAATCTAGTAGAGCCCCACCTCATGTATACAGCTTTTAGCTTAAAGTTTTTGGTAGCTTCTTGCGCTCAAAGAAAGTTAAAGACTTTCAACTTCCCCCTCCCCACCCTCCTCTTCCCTTTTCCTCATCATTCAGGGACAAAGGAAAGTGGGTTCCTTTCTTTTGCGAGATGTTTGAGAAGAAAAGAAAAAGAAATAAAAAATAAATCGATAGAAAGCGAAATGAATGCGGCAGGAGAAGCACCAATCAAGCAACATATGACCATTGGGCTTCGCCTTTTCCGCAGTCGAAGATTCCTATGTTATTTCCTTTTTCCAAAAGGGAAATGTTTGCAAAGGTGAAAAGCTTGCGAAAAGTTAGGTCGTAACATAATGTGATCTCGACCCGAGGGCATTTTCTTAGCATTTTCCATGTTCATGCCTTCCTATCGGAACCCGGAATCGTCCATCCCGAGCAGGAAAGAACAAAGCGGCCGCGATTGTCCGTTCGTTTTTCTACGAGCACGTCAAACTTTAGCACATGTTTTCGATTTTAATTCTATGCCCAACAACGTGCGCTTCACTCGCCCCTGTCTTGTCAAACACGAAATGATTCCGGACGGATTAATTCGAAAGATGGTTCCGTCCAAGTAAATGGAGTTGGAGGACTAAACCAAAATCGTGATTGGGACAGGGCCACCGCCGTATCCAAGCATCTTTCTGTGTGTGTGTTTTTTTATCTTCCTTCTCCTTTCGTTGTTTTCTTTGTTTCCGTTTAAAAAAGACAAGTTAAAGATGACAAATTCCCACCTCAAAAGCCTACTTTCAAATCGACATTGGCATCTACCTGCTTTTATCTTTCTGAAATTCCGGGAATCCTTAAAAAGTTTCCAACAATAGAAAACCCCACTTCGATTAAAATAGGCTGATAATAGAAAAAGCCACTTTTCCCCCCGGCACCTTTCTTGAATTTTTCTTGTGGCTTTATTACAGTCGCGAGTTTGGAAATTTCGGGTCTTTTGTTGGTGTCGAAGCACTAATCTGCTTTGCTTTACACATAAGCACTCTCGACTTTCTTAGAGATAACACAACAGGGGAAAAGGCTACGTTAGAATGACTGGCCCTCTTGCGAAAAGCGTGACATGCCTACGTGAGGCACCTTGAATCTTACATAATCTTTTGCTTCCTTCAGTTCAGCCTCTCCGGGAACTCTATTAAGCCATAAAGTTAGGGTTTTTAATATGTGTATTAGGGTTAAGCAATCTTGTTCGCTTCCCTTTCCGAGAGGGACCCGCGTTGGATTAATCTAAACAACACTGTAGTTTTCTTTTTTGGGCCACCCTAATGACGTTTTAGTCTTGTAACCTTGGAACAAGGAAAATTGTCGAAAAAAAAGTCCTAAATCTTTTCAATTGTGTCCATTGAGTCATAAATATTTTCACGTCTTGTTAATTGAGTTCATCCACCAAACAGAAATCGTCGGCGTAGATGCCGACCATTCTACTTAAGCACGATTGGCTCCGATGTGGATAATTTTAATAATAGTTTACTATCTTCTCAATTATTTTATTATTTTTTTCTTTCCTTTTTCCTTTCTTTTTCTTTCTTATTGTGGTGGGCGAGGGTCGCCAAGCCCTCGCCCGCCACGTTAAGAAAAAAAGAAAAAGAACAGAAAAGAAAAGGAAGTAAAAAACTTCAAAAAATTTAAAAAAATGTTAAAAAAAAATGGTCCATGTGAGCACCGGTCATGCCATGTATGTCGGTCGACGTTCACATCGAGATTTTCGATCAAAATTGATTGAATGGACTCAATTGGCAAAAAATCAAAATATTTAGAGCTGAATTGGTAAAATTGCAATACGTTTAGGATTTTTTAGATAATTTTCCAACTTGGAAATGCGTACTTAGGTGAGATCACCTCATGGGACTTTGCAGGTAGAATCTTGTAATGATCCGGCCATTAACCTGGTTCGACTTACATGGTACTTAGAATGAGAATTAGAATTATGATCTAGCAGCTCTTTTCACTCACATGAAGGTAACTCTGACTCGTGTATCATTAGTATTTTATTGCTAAAGTCGTTGCAATGTTTTGGAATGTAAAGGTTACTACTTCATTATTTCAGAATCGACCGAATTAACTACCCTAAGCAACCGTGAATCAAAAGAGACAAAGAACATGAATCCTTGATGATTAGTCTCGAATCACATGGCAATTGCATGGCAGAAAGAACTTCTCATCACGGTCCTAGAATTGATGTTCGATCAGGTCACTCAAATTTGACCCCGCAAATATCATCTATCCGAAGTCCAAATCTCTCGCAACATTTCTCCGAATCATCGAACGAGGGTATCGCTTAAGCATGACTTGGAGATATGTATGTGAATGGCATAATTTGACCATGTCCTAGGTCCAAAATGAGCACCTAGCTTGGACTTCCGTCTCATACTTTCAACATAAATTCATTTAACCCTTACTTTTTTTTTTAGCTTCTGTAGCTAATAAAGTCAGTTGCTTTTGATTCCAGAAGTAAACGGAAAATTTCCATGCGCAGAAGTCAGCAGCCAAAACCACAAGCAAAAGCAATTTACCGAGTCAAACTCTTGCCTTGTATTTTCTCTTATTTAAGCAAAAGTATTGGCTTGTACGCACTAAACTTTAACACGGTCCACACTTAATTTAAACTAAAAGCCACGAGTTAGAGCTTTAGTAAATGTTAGGGTTAAGAGCTTATAATTACTCTCACCAGATATGTGACTTTGGCAACATCAACTTCTCGTCAATGTCTTGGCCAAAACAAACTCCTCATCAACATGCTCTCTCATTTCTACCCCGCAAGCGAATTTCGATGCCATCATTCACTTCAAATTTTGAACATCGTGATGATCATTCGTGATTCCTTCGATGCACCAGCATGCGACCTACCCAGATTTTTAATCGTCGCGAATTCATTTGCGTAAATAAGAAACTCGTGGAAAATTACGCGTACTTGACACACTTCTTGATAATGTTTGTACCTAAAGTCTCCAACAGTTTTACAACTTCGTTAGGATTGATGTGGTACTATTTTTCTGAATAATTTTTGAACTGTTGATACATGTGTATCTCGAATGTATTATGAAATAGGTATATGCTAACACGGTGCGGCAAATCAATCATTGTTTAATAAGTGATTACATGATCGTAATGAATAAGAAGAACTTTTTCGAATTTTGACGAATCTAATATATGATAGATGGCGGAAAATTTACCAAAAGATTCATAAACTTATTGTATTTATGTCAATTTAGTCACAAACATTTCAATTTAGCCAATTTAGTCATAATTTTTTTTTGACAATTTGTCAATTTATTCATTCCAACCAATTTTGACGGAAATCGCTGACTTGGACATTGGTGTTCTACGTTACACGACCCAGACCGACGTGAACGATTTTCATAATTTTTCAAAAAGAATTCTGAATTTTTTTTATATTATATATATATATATATATAATCTCTTTTTTCTATTTCTTTCTTTCTTTTCCTTTCTCTTTCTCCTAAGCTGGTGAGGGTCGCAAGTGAGAGTTGTGGCCCTTCCCCGCACCCGGCGAATACTTTGGAGCCTTCGCCGAATCTGAGCGAGGACCGCGGCTGGTGAGGGCTTCGCAGCCCATGCCTAGTAGTCGATGAGGGTCGGCCGGAGATCCTCGCTGGGCTTGGTAGAAGAAAGTAGGTAAATGAGAAAATAATACAATTATATAATCTATAAAATTTGGAAAAAATTATAAAAACCATCCATGTTAGTGTCGGCCGTTCTAAGTGGTATTGTTAGCATTCACGTCGGTGATTTATGGTTAAAATTGGCGAATCGTAAAATGTTTATTGTGAAATTAACAAATTTAAAAGGTTTATGACTGAATTGACATAAATATAATAGACTCAAGAATTTTTTGGTAATTTTAGGGATGGATGACATTCTGCACATCCGTGCTTTCTCGAGCCAATGGTCTCATGGTTTGAAATAGCAACTGATGGTTTCCAATCAGCTTATGGGCAGGAGGGACCAGCTCAAATGGCGTATTCATTATCTACATCATGACTACGTCCCACTTTCACTCTCCTAATTGAATGCAAATTTTAGGGTTTCTCCTCTCCTGCTTATCCCTCGGCATTCAATGAGATCCAATCATGAGGCGACTTCTTCACACACGCTCATAATGGAGGTGTCCACGATTTGGTTTTGGCTCATTTTGGAGGGTGATAGTTTCGATCAAGACGGATGATTTCTGCATTTGTTTAGGTTGAATTATGTTGTTAATTCTGAGTATCCACATTCATATACCAAGCTTAACACGGGATAATTACCAAAAAAGTTTTAAACTTATTGTATGTATGTCAATTTAATCATAAACCTTTTGACGATTTGCCAATGTAATATGTCCGACCAATTTTCGCCGAAAATCATCGACATGGACGGTAGCCGTCCCATGTGGCTCGATCTTTGCTAGTGTGAACAATTTTTGTAAATTTATTTAAGAAAAGAAAACGGAAAAAGGAAAAAAAGTTGCAAAAATGATCCAAATTATAGGCGTCCGTGCTACTTAGGATGGCCGGCCTCTAAGCCGGTGATTTCTAGGGGTGATTGGTTTTCAATCCGGTCGTACCTAGGAGCAAGGAACTGGATCGGTTATCGAGCAATCCAATAAAATCAATAGATTATTAGTAGCGGTGAGCAACAAGGACATTAATTGTAATATATTAATTAAAATTAAATTTATATTTAAGAAATAAATAAATAACTGGTGGATTATTAGGTTATACATTTAAGAAATAAAGTAAAAAAAAAAAAATAATCGATTTGGTCCGGATGGTCTAGCTCTCCCCGAACTGGGAATTGAATTGAAAATCAGCCGATCCGATTTTGTGGTACGGGACGGTTCCTGGTTCGGTCCGTCTGTCTTGCTCACACCTAGTGATTTTCGATCAAAATTGGTCTGTAATTGGCTAGAAGGACTATATTAGAAAAACGTCTAAACTTTTAGGACTAAATTAATTAAATCGGAAAGTTCGAGACTGGATTGACATTCGTACAATATGTTTGGAACTTTTTTGGTAAGTTTCCCAACTTAAAACGCATTAGTCAAGAATTCATGTCGCACACAACTTGAGAGAAGATAGACTTCTTTTTTAACACAGAACCTCTTGTTTTCATACCCTAATTTGTCCAATTTTGTGCAAGCACGGCCAATTGTTAGAAGTAAGACTCAAAGTATATACGAATTCCCTGAGTGATCTTTTCACGTGGATACAATATAATTACTTTCGATTTTGAGGTGATTAGTGGATGTCGAAGTCACTTGCTGAGAAAGAGAAGACAAAGAAAAATTCAGAGAGCTAGATAGATTTTGCCAACGTGAGAGGACCTCGAAAGCTAGAGGAAAACTGCCAAAACCCTAAATCAAGGGCTTCGTCATGATTAATCACATAATCTAGAGAAGATTCCGAGCAAGAAACCTTTGTGCCGAGCCGATGCTTGATTCAGCATGTGGACTGAAGTCCTTTGATGCAGAAGTTGAGATCAAAAGGTGAGACAAGCATATGTTTATAAAGCCCTTAAAAGCTGGCTCCTGTCCTCTAATGTCCGAGAGAATAATGTAAAGTGATCTCTCACGGCCACTTAGGCGCACTATTGGGGTCGAATAAGAATCTAAATCTTTCTTAAGATCTTTCATTAGTCAATCTCCATGTGATGATCTGACCTTTTGGGTAAGAAATAATGAAGACCGAATCATCGTGACTCTCCTGACCTCGAAATAAATCACGCAAGTATCTTTTTCGTTAGAAAACACAAATGTCTATTCAGACTTGCTTACTATGAAGTTTTGGAAAGGGACGTACAACAATGCAGTTTGTTTCACAAAAAATATGATGTTTTTTGAAAATATTTTCTACAAAGTTATTTTTCAGGGAAATAACGATAGTTTCTGGTGTTTGGTGAGAAAATTATCAAAAAAAATTCCTAAACTTATTGTAATTGTGCCAATTCGATCCTAAACTTTTTTTTTTTGCCCATTCAATCTTAAATTTTTTGTAATTGTGCTCATTCAGGTCATCCGGCTACGGATAAGTAGATCGGACCAATCTGGACCAAGGAACCGCTCGGACCGATGGTCCAATTCCCGGCTCTAGAAGGCGATAGTCCGGTTCCCGGTCCTTAAAAATGGAACCGGTGGCGGGCGGTCCGATTTCCGATTCTAGAGGTACAAGACCAAACCGAACCAGTCGATTTTAATTATTTTTTTTAAAACTTTTAAACGTATCCCTGAATCTAATCTAATGTTTACTTCTTTCTTTCCCAACCTTTCTGGGTTTTGTTTGTTTGGTTACTGAGTTCTCTGGTTGAAGAAATGTCGGGAGTTCTCGCGGTTTCATTTTGTTTCTGATCTGGATGTTGAATTTGGGCATGTTCTGTTTCCGGCAGCACATGAAGTATGAGGATAGAGTATTAGTTTTTGGGGTGTGGAGTTCGTAAAAGTTGAAGATCAGTACTGGATGACTCATAGCTTAAGATGCATTTGTCTAATTGAGCGAGATCTTCTTCTTCTTCTTCTTTTGTATCCATACCCTCTTTGTGTTTTTGTTGGTAGATGTAAAGATCAATTTGTTATTTGATCTTCTGCAAAAGCCAACATTAAGAAGTTGCTTCGTATCTTAAGATGAATACTGTGTTCTTAACGGTTTCATTGGACAGCCGGGAATCGGATTGGATCGGTACCCGATTTTCGAAATTGGGAATCGAATCGGATCGGGATTGCTCACCCTTACATTCGGTCACTTTTGGCGGGCTGGTGATGATGTGGACACCGTCCCGGCAACATAATATTTTAATATGTTTTTCTTTTCTTTTTCTTTTCTTTTTCTTTCCTTTGCTCTTTTTCCTTCAGCCGGTCATTTGGATCTCGAGCCGGTGAGGCTACGCCTTGTACAGCCACGACGAGGCTTAGCCTAGTTGGTCGTCGCATCCGGTCGGATGTTGGCAATGACTAGTTGGAAGAAGAAGAGGGAAGAAAAAAAAAGAAAAAAGCAAAAAAATAGATAAATAAAAAATTCAAAAAGTATTAAAATACTATGTTGCCGGTGGCAGCCGGCCGGTCGAATTAACTTGGGTGGCTGAATTGGAACCATTACAAAAGGTTTAGAACCGAATTGGCTAAAAAAAAAATTACGAATGAATTGACAAAATTTCAATAGGTTTAGGGATTTTTTGGTAACCCTCCTAGTATTTAGTTGACAATTGAAAATGAACTGAATATTTTTTTTCGTCGTTTGGTATGAAAAAATCAAATTTGGTATTCCTATGTGCGCTCTTTTTAATAATTTATTTTTTCTTTTTGTATTTTTTTAAAATTTATATTTTGCTATTTTTTGTTTCTTTTTTTCTTTTTTAAATTAAATTTAAAATATTTTTTTTTCCTTTCCTTTTCCTTTCCTCCTCTGCGGTGAAGGCCACAGGTGAGTTCGAGGCTCGGTGGGCCACGTGTGGCTAGTCACCGGGTTGCCGGCTAAGTTCATTATATTTCATATATGAAATAAATTTCAACCCATTTATCTTTGAGTCTTGCTAGCATAGTAATATGACGGTGAATTACTAGTCATAAGATTAGATGTGAGTCCCGCCATGATTGCAATATATATTTTGCCATATTCATAATACTTGTGATTGAGATCCATTTGTTATACTGTTATATTATCGCCTTATCGAATCTTTTCATCTTTTTATTGGACTGTCACTTAACAATCACTTGTTGTTATTACAAATTAGGGTTAAGTACCAAACGAAACAGGTGCCTCACAGAAAGAGCAGCGGATGGAGCGTACAAGCTTGCTTAGCCTGTAACATAGAGCGGGTATCAGAAAATTCCTGATGTTAATTCCAACCCTCACTCCCCTTCTGGTCCACGTCCACCATATTAGCCATCCATTGGAGAGAGCATCGAAATTCAACGCGTCTGACTGCTTTAATGCCTCTCCAAGAACAAGAGAAAAAGACATTGCTGGGGCACGAGTTTTTGTCAAAGCTTTCCCATTTCACCATTCTTCATTCCCAGTTCAAATCATTGACTGATGAGTCAACACGTTTGTAGTAGCTATCACAGTTCTGGTAAGGAGCACTCTTTGCACGATCCTTTTCACAATTCGAAGTGACCTTCTCTTTGTACTCTTTGTTCATTGACTTTCGCAGCATCTGCCGAAACAGAAGAAGAAAGAAGAGCGAAAGTCCAGAGCAAGTGTAAAAACAGAAACTGGACCAGTTAGGCAAACCGGTGCGAGTGGATGGAATTCAACACGCTTTGCAAAGTCCGCGAGGATTTGAAAGTAAGCAGAATTCGCACCCGAAAAGTGATGGAAAAAGTTTTCCTTTTTCATCGGCAGAAGTGGTTTTCAATTTTGCTTAGGAAGCCGTTTGAGGAAGGGATTGAAAAAAGACAATGTGGAGAGAGAGAGAGAGAAGGTAATGAAGATGGGGACTGTGCAGGGTGAAAAAGGCTGACAGACCCAGGAAACTTTAGTGTCAGGAGGAGGAAAATGAAAAGAAAAGCAGGGCACATAGGTCAAGAATAACAGCTTTGAACCCACCTTTTTTGAGAGATTTTAAAGCCCAACCCCCACCACGACAACAACAACAGCAGCAGCACAGAATCTGCAAACAGTTCTCTGTAAAAAGCCTTTCCTTTTGCAATGATGATGGCCGACGACCCTGAAAAACAAAGGGCACGAAAGCCCTCCTCTGTGAAAATGTTGACAAATAAACATATCTTTATTTCCCAGCAAAACAGGTCTAAGACCCTTTTGAAAATTTAAACCTCGGTTCGACTGGTTTTAACGAGCATGCACCGGCCATTCGATTTGCCTAAATTTGATCGACGGAATTCCGTGAACTCTTCGAAGAAAAAAGAGGAAAGACAGAGACGGGTCTTGTTAATTAGTATTTTTGAAAGAAATATCATGATTCTTTTAGGCATCAGTTGTCTGAAACATGAGAAATTATTATGTTATGTTATTACAAGTTACTGTTCAATCGCTTTTGTTCTCCTTGGGTTTGTCTCCTTGTTTTCAGAATCTTTTCTGCAGTGGGAATTCAACCCCTCGTTCCCACTTTCTCCTCTTCCACCCCCAACCCCCATATCCCCACATGAATGCACTGTCAAGTCTGCAGAGAAGCGCAGGAGAAGAAAGCAGAACAAAACGCAACCTCCATTAAATGCAGAAAGTAGAAATCAAATGGCATAGCAGCAAACAAACTTGCGGAATTGGCGCCGAGCTCTTGTTTATATTCCAATTCATATGCATGCTGCATGCACGACACTGCTTTGAAACCCAAGCATAAGATCTGTGCATGCGACAAGGTGAATGACAAATTGTACTATATATATACACACACACATACATATGTATTGGATAAAAAAAAAAAGACAAAGCCTCAACTTTTTTCTATGATGTACTGTCTTTTTATTTGGCAGAGTGCTGGTTATAGGGTTATATGCAAAATATATTCTATTGTAAAGATTCGGTGGTGGACATGGGCTATGGTCGTATAAAGGGTCGACCCATTGAGGCGCTAGAGGATTATCAGTTTCGGAGCCGGAGGTTACTCGTTAAAATCACACTGATTGCATGCAGACTATTTTAGGATAGGGTCACCTGTGTAGGGCAAACGTCTAAAATTAATCGGCTCATGGAGTTTGTAAGATGTTTCACGAGCTTTGCATTTGTACTCGAGTAATAACAAATGGAAAAGAAGCAAATAAATAACCTTTTGACAAAATCCCAAATTCACTTTGAAGGGCGGCCACCGTTGTTCGTCATTGTTTGATGACAACCGCGGTTCCGCGGGTGCTATTTTCGGCGCCGCGTCCAAGAAAATCACCACAACAAGATATAGTAACTTGAGCGGGCAATCGACCGAGACATTTGAAATCCGACAACACAAAAAAGAAGGAGGCATTAATGTATTTTCAACATTCAATGTTTTTTTTTAATGTGCATTGAAAATTATATTTTTATATGTTTAAGGTTTTGTCAATGTCATTCCCTGAGTAAACCAGAGTTTTCCATTATGTTTGTCGTGTAAGAAAAGTACTTTTTTTGGTCGAAAAGTACTTTGCGCCGGCGGTACACCTTATGCAAAGCTTTGTTCAATCGAGTGTCAATTTTATTTGTTGAGACTGACATCATGTACATATTAAAGCTAATCAATTTATACTGCTCAATTTTCTAAAATACCTTCAATTTTAGGTCAAGTCCCAAATCTACCACGAACTCTTGATTGTATACATGTCGGATTTCAGCGTGGGATGTGGAAAATATTCCATTGAAAATGATGAGATATCATTATTTTTTCTTGGTCAAAAATATTAAAAAAATTATTGTTTGGCCATTTAGTAAGAGTCTAAATGCGGATACAATAATCGGTGAGAAAAACGGATCGATCGAATTAGGAACTACTTGGATTGACCCGAATTGAACCGAATTGGCAGTTCGGAGGGCTTCGGTTTAGTTCCCTCTTTCGGGGGGAACTGGATCAATTAATTTTTTCATATATTTTTTATTTCATAGATGTAAACCTAATAATTTACTTTTTTTATATCGTAAATATCACCCTATATATTAAAATTAAATTCTGTGTTGATCTACCCTATTAATAATTCAACGATTTCTTTGGACCGCTAGAGAACCGGACCAAATCGAAATTGGTTCGATCTGGTTCTTGGATGGGACGAGACAGGATTGGGAACCGATCATCCTAGATACAATATTGCGTGGACTTGTGGGTTTTCACATTTCAAGTTTATAGTTGGGCCGTGAACATGGGCCTTTGATGGGCTTATCACATAGAATATATCCGTGGGAATTACGTCTGTCCGGACACTCGACTCTCCGGCGATCGATTTCATCTTCCATGGCCTCCGATTCGAGTGGAAATTCAAAATTTGGTTTCGCGATCGCAGTTTCCTCGGCATTCGCCGCCATTTCTGCATCGGCCGCCGTCTCCGGTAGTTCGCTGAGCTTCAGTCTGACTGCTTTTCACTCTCTTTTTGTCTTTTACGGCTCATCCGTGCGCTTGATCAATGTTCTCGCAGGGTACTTGTGCAAGAGGAATTCGAGAGAACTGGAATCGAGGATAAGAGAGCTCGAAGCGTCGCTCAAGTCCTCGTCGGACAAATGCGCAGCCGAGAGGCGAGGCCGCATCAGGGCTCAGCAGGTTCGAGTCTGTTTGTTATTGTTGTACGCATTTCTGCAATATTCTGCTTAGGGAGACGGCGAAAGAGGCTTGGGCGATTAGCTTCAGGGCTTTATGCTGCACCGACTCGCTGAACACGATATTGCGTTTGTATTTGAATCAACTCCAATCAGTGTACCCACGGAATTGCTTTTTTGTTTGAGCCAACAAGAATCAGCGCGCTCATGGATTGCGTACATTTTGCATTTGCATATGCAAATTATGCCAAAAGCCTTTTGCTATTTGAAAAAGTGAGAGTAGGATGAGAATGGAAAAGATAAACATGATGGAGGGAGATAGAGCGGGGATCGTAGGAAGGACAGTGGAAGTAGTGATAGGTGGATGCATTTTGAGTACAGTTGTTTGATCATTGTTGTTTGAAGTTTGTAAAATTTGTGCGTTCATCCAAGTCATATTTATCTTAAGAATGGATAGTTATTCAGTATATATAATAAAAGGGAGTTGCTCCTTCTCCCTGTTATCATTGATAATTTGTCTGCAATTTTTCGTTTTTCAGCATTTGCCATTTGAATTTTACTTAATACTTGGCATCGAAAATCTTTAAAAACCTATACACGTGGACATTTAAGGCCATATTGTTCGTGTGAAAATTTTTCATAATTTTTAAAGTCCAGAATTATTTCTTTAATTTTCAGTAACTTGTTTGCTTAATGAAATTGAAAACCAATAGGCCCTTATATTTTCTGGGCAATGTGTTCACTCTAGGCTTTAAGGAAAGCTATAGCACAACCTCGGTTGGAAGATTCTGAGGTTACTTCTTATCCAATGAGACCTATTGGCATTGTCAAATCTTGCTTTTCTACCAGGTATGCAATTTGCCGATCTCCGTTTTGCCATAATGAATTTTTTTTAGTGGTTCATAGCCTTGGTGACAGCTTCTTCATAGTATCTTGATATTGGAGATTTCACAAGTTTTTTTCGACTTGAATGATTGGGGAGAGATGGCGAAAGAATTAGTTTGGAGAATCATAGTTGGCATACATGAAATGAGATCTGAATGTTCACATGGAAAAGTTTGTGAAGTCTCTTGAAACTAAAGAAAAAGTTTCTGGCAGTGTCATTGCGTCGGTTAGCGGTCATTTTTTTTTTCTACTCCAGTCACTGGAACTTCTGAAAATTAGATTTCTTGTTCAACCATCACTTTTAATAAGGCAAGCCCGTATAATTAGCAGCTCTGTGCGGTTAATTAGCATTTTATGTGCAAACTGTTTGTAAAATGAGCCATGAATTGTTGTATCTCACGATGCAGGAATGGCACGCCGAGGCAGCCTTTAATTGTGCCCCTTGCAAGAGCATGTTTGGTATTTGATGCATCTCGAGTCCCTCCAGCATCACTTGAGGGCCTTGAAGGATATTCTCATTGCTGGATTATATATGTTTTCCATCTCAATACGGATTTGGAGAAGTTGTGGAAGGAGACACCTAGGTCAAAGTTCAAGGCAAAGGTTTGTGGCCCATTATGATGAAACTGTGACCAGTCAAGCTCCAACTAGCCTTTGTATTTGTTAAACTTGTTTAAGAAGATCAATAGGTGGACAGGTCAGGGTGCCCAGACTGAAAGGTGAAAAGGTTGGAGTCTTTGCTACAAGGTCTCCACATCGACCTTGCCCTATAGGGCTAACTGTTGCAAAGGTAATCAGTCTTATATGAGAAAATTGTGTCTTCTTTTTTGAACTTTTTGAATGTTTCTTTCTAGATTGTACGAATTTTATAAGAAACTTCTCAACAGACTTCTGTCTACAGAGCAGATTTCCTCACATTGTGTGTTCTTCTGGTTTCTACTTGCAATTTACTCTCCTGTATTATGAAAACACAAGAATTATAAAGCACACTTAGCTATATTTGCTTTTTGTAACCTAGGTGGAGACTATCAAGGGTAACACGGTTTCACTCTCGGGCGTTGATCTGGTTGATGGAACCGTGAGTTCTCTCTTCTCATGATCTACTTCCATGTTAGATGAATTTGTTTTTTTCATTGGCCTATGATAACCCAAATTGGCCATCAATGGATTACGAGCTTACATTCTTCATGGTCTAAATTTCCTAGAGTTATGTTGTCATTTGATTTTGCTCAGAGTAATCTTGAGCCACCTCTAATTGATTAACTTCTCTCGACTACTCAGGCTGGCTTCCGTGGATTAGAAAGCTAATTGGTTAAGAATGTGCGGAGACCTTAGAACATCTTTAGTAATTGGCTGCCTGAGTTACTGGAGTTTGATTTTTTGTTTCCAAAGCATGGTATCAGCTCCCTTTACCATTATTGCCACTTGAGCAATACACTAACTAGATGTAGCGCTTACATCGGTACTTCCCTTTCGCAAAATAGAATTGCTTAACATTAACATATTTATGATTTGGTTTATGTTGGACAGCCAGTTCTGGATATCAAACCATATCTCTCATACTGTGACAGCCTCCCAGGAGCAAGAGTACCGTCCTGGGTAATGGTGAGAATCGGTTCTCTATTGTTTTCTTTTTGTGATTCTCTTTCGGGGTTGAATGGATACTATACGTGTGAAGGATGTCACAGTATCTTTTTCATGACTACCAGTAAATAATATTCTCGAGTATGATGATGTCTGTTGTGAGATTGTTAAGCTTCATTGGCTCCGTCGGATTTAGGACTCTTAAGGATTTATGCGTTGCCTTAATAAGGTATTTGAAGTTCGTGCTGCAGTTACTCCTGATCTTTGGTTACCGATTCGCTATATGAAGAAAACAAGGGCCTTCATATGTATGAAGTCTTCTCTACGAAAGACACATTTCTTGAGATCTCACATATGCCTAATTTGTTCAGGTTGACAGCTCACTAGCAGTTGCTTCCGTGAACTTCTCCAGTCATTTCTCTTCAAAACTAGCTGATTGCTGGACAGTTGCGGTGAGCTTTCTTAAATTAATTTGACTAATCATTATGGAGATCTTTTGTTCATGTACTCTTTCCACATTGGACAGAATCTTCATATATTTTTTTTTTGTGTCATCTCATGATAGTTCATTAGTTTCCGTGCATTTTCTAATTTTGTGGAAAGATTAGAGGATTGATTTGCTCATCTAACCTTTGGTGATCAATTTGCAGTTCAATTTTGCCATCGGTGAATATAAAATGTTGGTAATTTACTTTGAGTTTCTCAATCGGGGGATGTTTGCTGCTCTGTCATGATGCTTCTTTTACTATGGTTCTTTCTGTCTTATGTTAGCATGTATGACTGCTTTGTGAGGAGAATATCCTATCAGAAATGCGGTTGCAAATTACTTAATCACGTCGTATGACTGAAATTTGATCTTCCGAGTCATCTATAAGTAGCAAGGCTTATCTTAGTTCTTAGTCCTTAGTCCGTTTATGTTAATGTGCATTTCAGGGAAAGAGTTCGATGTATGCATCACCAGAAGAGCTTCAGAAGTTGATCAAGGAAGTCCTTTCATGGGATATACGATCAGTATCCCAGAGAAACCAAACAAATGATTCGCCTGTTAAGGAAATTAATGGCAAGGCATCTGATATAACTCGGACCTTGATGATCTGCATGAAGATGGTTCTGATGGACGTGAGAAGGCACCTCTGCATTGCACGGATATAGTTTATCACCTTGTTTTGGAAAGATTCGATGTCTCGTATAGGATCGATTCCGATGGAAATGTCTTTGTGGAGAAAGTCACACTTCCCTCAGACATCCCAGATAATAACAATGAGAATATCAGAAACCAAGACGAAGAATGACTTGGACAGTTAGGTTGCTCTAGGATTTTGGTAATATAAATGGATGATTTGCTTGGATTAGGGTTCATTCCATTTCCACATCTGGAGCTTGGAGGTTCCTGTTTCTCTTGTTGTTTCATGTTTCAATGGCTACTTCACTTTAGATCCTGTCGGTGAGGTTCTCTACTTCTGTTCGAAATGTCTGTTCACTTTGCAAACCAACCAGAAGGCTGAAAAAAAGAACCAAATAAATAATCCGAAGTATACATGGAGGATACTACGAATATGCTGGGTTATGCTACTCTCGTTCGGGACATCTTTTTGGAAAACGCACCAATCGCACGTCTCTGGCGAAGTTGCACTGGCAAGATGGCCACTTGCATACAGCTTGTCCTTATCATACACTGATTTATGAGATCCGGATTCTACGTTCCCATTTTCTGGAGAGCAGATGGAAACCCGAAAGGGAAAAGCCGTCACTCAGCCTTCAATTTCGCCATCGGTGGGACGGCTCCACCCTTTTCTATTCTCGTGTTGAGATCCGAGTGTTTTTTTTTTGTTTTGGTAGAAGAAATCCGCGTGTTAGGCGACGTGGTTTGGATTGAAATAGACGTCTCACCGATAAAGAAGCTTGCCCTAAGTTATCGGCCGTCTCTTTTATGTGGGAGGGCCCTAAGTTATTGGCCGTCTCTTTTATGTGGGAGGACAGAAGATTACATGTGAAGTCAGAGGTTAAGAGTTACCATCTGGTGAGTCACTTGAAGATACGATGACGCAAGCTCTGGCAAAGGGTCCTTATTGCTTTGGTTAATGAATGAAGTCTTGCTCGGACCATTGGTTGTTTAGTCTAATATCGCGAGAGAAAGCTCTTATTAGGTAGGCTCTTATGAAATAGATCCATTCGGATCGAAAATAATTCGATTCAAATAGATCTATTTAATCCGTTTTGATTCATAGAGGTGGATTGAGCGAGCGTGAGATCGAGTGAGGGTAAAAGAGAGAATGCAGAGAGAGTTATAGAGGTGGATTGAGCCTAAATAAATTGTAAATCTATTTATGATTAATTTGGGATTCATTTAACACACATGTCATGTTTAAATCAATTTATAACCTATTTATTGAATATAAGTGGCCCATATAATAACTCATGAAATGGATTTATCACCTACTTTGAAAACAGGAAGCACGTGGACCTTTTAAAACAAAAGGGTTCGATGATCAATGTGGCTTTCGGATAGCATTTAACCCGCCGCACAAGGTAAGGACATTGGCACGACCAACAACAAACATGGCTTGCGCAGACATCAAAGAAGCTTCGAAAGACGTAAAGGCCACCGAAATGGACCTCTAGAAGATCAACGGTCAAGCCACCGCGTGGGACCACGGGGGCCAATTTTCAGAGTTCTCCCACGGGGACTCAAATGGACTGACCATTTTACATGCTTGCCCCCGTGGCAACCCGAGATTTACGATGAAAACCCTACCCTATGGTTGTGAAGAACATCAATCAGGTCAGGCCCCACAAATATCAAAGGACAAAAATTATTATTCCCTTTTCGCTTCATCGCCCTGTTGAGGATCGCAATCTTCATCGCATTTATTGAAGGGTGCTTATCCAAATTTCGACTCAACATCAGAAACCCAAATTAGTTTCCCAGAAATGAAAGCCGCCGTGATCGATGGGAATCATGACTAAAACCCACCAATTGCCCCGCTTGATTCCATGATACTCCGTGGCTTTTTACCTTAATTATGGACCAAGATTCGACAATTAGTAACTCAAATCAAATGAAATCCTTAATAAGTATTTCCAACGTAAGTGACCCCCCCACCAAAAAAAAAAAAAGACTGGGTCCCATGTAAAGATCGCCTGATTCACACGGGCCGAGATGATTTTCGTTTCGACATCGCGTGAATTCTGGGGGCGCCCGCCCGTAATTGCCTCGTTTGGCAAACTGAGCCGAACCTAAAAAGCACCTCGAAAGTGGCAAGACTTGTAAATAAAGCGAAGAGTCATGGGCAGAAGAGTCGCTCGGGTTCTCAACAGAAGTGTTCCGCCACAACAGCCTAGTTGCAGTTACGAACTGTGAAAACCTCCGCCTTGGCCTGCTGGTGGGTGGGTGGTGGTGGTGGTGGACCTCCTGGTGGTGGTCGATTGTCATTCGTCAATATCTCTCTCTCTCTCTCTCGCCCTCTTGCTTTCTCTCTCTAGACGAATCTGTAGATATACACACCGACGCAATCATGCATTCGATTCCATACTTCATCCGTTAAAAGCACTGCGAATGTCATCATTGTTCATGATTTCAAGTTAGGATTTTTTTTCCATTTTTCAAAAATCGTCCCTCGACCTTTCGCTTTGCACTTGCTCGAACAAGTCTTCTCTTCTCAGTTGCTCGATTGAATCGAGAGAGAGAGAGAGAGAGAGAGAGAGAGGTTTCTTGGTTCACTGTCCGGCGTGATGGATTCCCCGAAGACGCCGGAGAATGGGGTGCGAGTGGCGGCGAGGTCGTCGGTAATCGACTCGCTTCGGGGCTGCGGGCTGACGGGGATGCGAATCGACAAGGAGGAGCTAAGGCGGAGGCTCATCATGCCCAAGTACCTCCGCATCGCTATTCGGAACTCGATCCGGTTTAAGGACCCGAACAGCGTTGATGAGAATCAGCCCGCGGACGACAATCCCGAGCATCCCGAGGCCCCCATGGTTGTTTTCATCAACTCCCGCAGCGGCGGGAGGCACGGGCCTGAGCTCAAGCTCCGGCTCCACCAGCTGATCGCTGAGGAACAGGTGCGAATGATGTGGCAGTTGGTAGGATAGTAGATGTTTAGTTGAATTTAATCACGTGATATATCTCTGTCCGTATGTCTGAGCTCAAGCTCTGGGTTCATATGGTAATAGCTGTAAAAAGGTCTGTTCTTGCAATTCGTTTGGAAGCCTAGTCTAGGTTCGTTGCTATGCTCTGGACTGCTCGATTGAGTGTAATCGTGTGTTGGGCTTCTGTTGGACACTTCAAGGATTACGGGCATTGTTGAGCTGTCTTAAGATGAGAAAGTCCACAATTTGGGAAATGATGTTAGCCGCTTTGATGCTGGAAATATTCTTGCTAGCTTTAGTTCGCATCTTTTCTATTTCTATCTTGATCTGTTCTCAAGCTGGTTCCTCATCGCTGCATAAAAGTCCAAGCTCCACTATCTGTGACATTGAAAAGCCCTTCCGCTTTTCTCTTTCCTTTTCAATTGAGAAAGGATGCATCTTTTATATGCAGTTCATGATTGCTTCAGGGGAGTGACTGCTGATAGTGAATTTTGTGTTATTCTTCCGTTGATTTGGAGCTAAAAAATAAGCCATGAAGTTGTTGGGTCTCTCAAATTTTTGAGGGCCGGACATCTGTTGGTTTGTGTTTGTTTTTGTAGTACAGATTTTCTCTTTCAAAAAAAAATTTAACAGAGAGAGAGAGAGAGAGAGAGAGAGAGAGATATTTGAGCCATTCTATGACAATTACTGTTGTGGACAACTTGAATCATTGCAGCGACTCATGAAGATCACTTGACAGATGTGTTCACAAAGACAAGTTTTTCTCTAAAAGTATGGCATATGATATTTTGGATACTTATATTTTTCAGTTGTACATGCGCCCTTGTTAAATTGTACAGTATGTTAGAAAAGGTCATTTTGAGTTTCCGAAAGCTTTAGCGCTACATTTGACAACAGGGGTTACTTTACCAAGACTGAAAAAATGTATGCCTACGCTGTTGAAAATCATAATCGAGGCAAATAGTAAAACATCAAAGGTTGTTCAGGTTCTTCTTCCACGGTGTGTCATGCTTCTGTATCCTAATGTATCTGAATGTATGAACTTTATGTCGCACTCTTCTTGTTAGGAAAACACTCCTTTGAATCTAAGGTCATCTATGTTGCAGGTTTTTGATCTACAAGACGTTAAGCCTCAGGAGTTTGTTTTATATGGGTTGGGTTGCCTCGAAAAGTTGGCTAGTCTAGGTGATCAATGTGCCAAGGAGATCCGGGAGAAAATAAGAGTTGTGGTATGTTCGACTAGCCAATCAACTCAATGCATAGAGCTGCGTGGATGTGTGTACAGAGGCGGGTCAAAACTTCTACATTGATGCATTAGGGCAACCTTTCTGATTGTTGGGCAGGTTGCAGGTGGAGATGGTACCGTTGGTTGGGTATTAGGATCTCTTGGAGAACTTCACAGACTGCACCGAGAACCAGTCCCTCCGGTGGGAGTCATTCCTCTTGGTACTGGGAATGACCTGGCTAGGAGTTTTGGCTGGGTATGCTGCTTCTCTTTGTCGTGTTTTCAATTCTCCAACTGTATCTCTTGATTTATTGTGGTGTAATTTTGAATTTAGGGTGGTTCGTTCCCCTTTGCCTGGAAATCTGCTGTCAAAAGGACTCTTGACAGAGCAAGTACCGGTCAAGTGTGTCGTCTAGACAGGTATGATATCTTCCTTAATCGTCGATTGGTGACATGCAACAAAACTTCATGTCTGGCAGAATGGCGGTACTCCTTGGCAATGATCTGGTTTAGGCTGACCTTAGAGTTGCACATCTGGTTTAGGCTATCCTTCAAGTTGCACAGTACAGGACAATGACTGGTTGATGGGTTTCAATGTTATTTGTTGCACTTTGATGACTAATTGCAAATTGCAGGCACTCTTTTGGTGCTTTTTAATATACTCTCTCTCATTCGAAGAAAACATCAATTGTTGCGCCATTCCGTTATTGATATAATCCACTTGCATGAACATATCAGCTTCTGCTCTAAAATTTCCCAAAGTTCCACTAGTGTGGGTTGAGTAGGTAGACTAATACGATTCCATCTCAGCCAAGGTTATAATGGATTTGGACAACTTGGTGGGAGCAGAAATATATCGGGATTAGGACGGGGAGTGTCTTAGGATGGATATAATGTGAAACTGAGAGCAGGAAAGTACTTCTATCATGGTTCATTGGTGCTAATATGTGTCAATTATGAAACCAACTGGTCGATGTGACATTTATTGAGGGGTAATTGCATGAGAGGTTGAGAGAAAGGATGCAAAGCCTAGCATATGGGGTTGGCTTTCTATCGTTGGGGCCGGTAATCTTCAGGGCAGAATCCCATGCACAGCATCTCAAGCAAGTGCCTCGCCAAGACTGTTTCTCTTTGAAATTGTTGCCTAGTGGAGGGACAGTAATTTGTAGAGTCTTATAAAAATTTGGTGGTTATATTGCGTATCACATGAGTATGGCCTGAAGCATTTTACAACCTCTTTTGTGTGCTATGTCTGTTACTAGTAATTCTTCATGTGTTTTTATGAGTATTTGATCATTGTTCACTCATTGAACAATTATTTATCACTGAAATGCTCATTTTACAATGCAGTTGGGATGTTATGATATCCACGCCCGATGGGTGAAGAAATTAAGTTACCTCATTCTCTAAAGCCCATTGAAGATTGTGCTCTTGATGAGGTTTGTTAGCTCTTATTATGATCTTGTAGCTCAATTAAATGCGAACCTTTGATGGATGATAGGGCATACTCAGCAACTAAACTATGTGATGGGCATTTTCTTTTCTAAGGTTCATTGATCTGCTACAATATGTTTACTTGGAAGCTCTTTAACAGTACACTGGAGGAACTCCTTCTCTTTTTTTGCGTTCATGCATTATATGCATGTAGCATTATCCTGCATTCACTTTGAATAAATTGGTGAGGTTTTTCTGAAAGCCTTGGTGAGGTGTCTCTTCCTTGTACCATATTGTACAGGAACTAGAGAATGTTAATGTTTCCCTGTTTTGAATGTGTAAACACTGGATTCGTGGTCAAGCTCGACAATTTTAGGAATATAAAGGGCAATATATATGAGCTGTGAAGAGTGGAATGTGATTTATGGTCATATCTTGAAAATGTAGTAAATTGATGTTATCTTGCTCTATCTAGTTCTAATGTTTTGTATGACCAAGTATATATAACATCTCTAATCCAACTCTAAATGTGCAGCATGTAGGTAGCGCACATTTGGTTGAGTTCCTTATGCAATTTGTCAACACTATGCACTAGCTTTCATATGGAAAACTGACATTAGTTTGAAATACTCTATGAAATGAGTGTTGGACTGTTATATACCCACATGTTTGTGAAATTAGTGAAGGGAAAATGAGAATGTTTTCATGAGTTTCTGGGTCTCATAAAAAAATAAGATATGGGAAAGACTGCATATGAAAGAAACTCTGTAGCGCCTTAATGGAGGATAAGTTGAGATAAGCCTCGTTTTCTTTTATTGGTGATTTGACCTTTCGGATGCTTTAGTGCGAACTCTGCCGGGGTGATAATAAAGGGTTGTAGTGGAAGACCACAGAAGATATGGGTGACCACTAAAGGAAGGACCTTAGCATTTGAAATTGAAGGCTTGATATTAAAAGGGGTAGTATTGCAGTAAGAGATTTTGTGTAATCTCCGTCGATTGGGAGAAGAGGCTTGGTCGGTGGATGGTAGTGTTACTTGAGTTTATTGATGCATGGATGATGTGTGAATTTTCTCTCTAGCTTTCTGTGGCATCTCTTGGTTTTGCAAAATCATCCCTATGTGGTTCCTTGACATTTGACTATCTTTTTGGAATGATAATGGCTTTGCAGCTCATTGACCTAAAACATGTGGAGATTGAGCAAATAATTGGAAATTAATAGTTATTGTTTCTTTTGTCGGTTACAGATCTATGTAACTACATTAGTGCCATTATAGATGACTTCTGATGATAGGTGAGGTTGATCTCCATTTCATATTATCAATCTTCATGGACTTCAATACTGATTTGGTTCTGATAGTTGTAATACTAGGGACTCACATGATTTCTATACTGGACTGCTTGTGAATGTTGTATTCACATGGAACCTACGCTGCATCTTGTCTTTACCAACATTGAGGATTTTTCCTTTTTGAGTATTTTTTTCATGTTCAGTCATGTAAGATGAACCGAGAAGCATTTGATTTTTGGTTGTTTGGAGAGGAATATATTGTCTATGCTGATGTGGATGTTTTATGTGTTTCACATGGACTTTCTGTTGCTAGCCATGGTTATGTTGTTCTGGCTATTGACCTTTCAGCAAAATCTCTGTTTCTTATGGCCTTGATTTTCTGATGCTCCAGGATTTGGAATTTGAAGGGCAATTGCCCGAGAAATCCAGTTGCTTTGGAGGAGTGTTTTACAATTACTTCAGTATAGGTAAAGCGGTTGCAGTTCAAATCTGGTGCAGATAATTAAGATTGTCAATGCATATGCATTCAATAATGACATACAATTCATTATGGAGCACCCTGCATTTAGTTTTTCACAATCCAATTTCCTTGCACCTATTTTGCACTGCATTTATATGTGGAGATGTTGATTTTGCTCCTTTGTTTGGGGTAGTCGAAATGCTATTAGTACATATAGGTTTCACTATTTCACTACCAGTTGTTTGCTGAATTATCTGACAAATTGTGATTAGTGAATTAAGTGAAGCCCTCTGTTTTGCATCATTGTTTCAATTAATATACTCAATACCACCACATTTACTGTAACCTCATTTATCATATGAGATTTAGAAACCTCTTAGTAACCCTAGCACCACATTTCCAATTAGCCTTTTATTTGAAAGCAACTGTTTCCTTCTAACTATCAACTTTCTCATTTCTCTTTTTACTGCATGCCAACTTACCTTTATATTATGTAAGATCATGGTTGAAGTTGAACTTGAAGCTCCGGCGATTTGGGCTGTCAGTTTCTATAGTTTTCGATCATTATTTACTCTCTTCCTCTCTCTGGTTTTGAAGGAATGGATGCACAGGTCGCTTATGGCTTTCACCATTTACGCGATGAAAAGCCTCATCTTGCTCATGGTCCAATTGCAAATAAGGTTCTTATTAATTACTCTTGGCTTCATGTATGATCTCATGCATAATTATAATTGAGGTGGCTTTTTCATCAATTTTGGAGCTAAATAGATCTTGAAGTGTTTTGAGTTGCTATCTTCCTTTCCTTCATTCGAAATTGCTACCTTCTTTATTCCCCCCGTTACTTTACTGAGATACGCTAATTGAAGCTTTGAACTGATGTGTTTGTTGCTACAGCTGATCTACTCCGGATATACATGCAGCCAAGGGTGGTTTTTTACACCTTGCACGAGTGATCCGAGTCTTAGGTTAGATACTTGATAAACTTTTTGACATTTCTCCTACCTTGTTCCACTTTTCATTAAATAAATATATGGTTAAAGATGGCATTGTTTTTAGCTACAGAAATTTTATGCAGAATTCTTCATTTGTTGTCACCTTGTAACTTGGGATGGGTACAAACAGAAATAATATATGGTTATTGCTCCGAAAACATCGCTTGCGCTGCTTATTTTATGCCCTCAACTAGTCCAGCACTGCAAGTGAATTTAAAACCCTTAGATCTTCGGTATGGGGTCTTTGTACCTTTTCATGCTTCTGTCACTATTATTACTCTGTCCTTTGGATGGGTTGGCTCGTAAAATGCCCATTTTCTTGGAAATGTCATCTGGTTTATCTACCGAGCAATATTGTTGAGAAATATTTCTAAGGAACAATTTCTGTTAGCAAAATGGTGCTGGTTTGATGAAAATTAATATGACTGAGAGGCACATAACCATTGGCAAAGCTGTTCGTTTGATTGGCTGATTTCTATATTTTAGCCCCAAGTTTGAGTAATATTTTGCATTTATTTGATGAATTTGTTTGCAATTTTTAAGTCTTGTTCATAAGAAAAAAGTATACATGAAAGAGATGGAATCTGAAGTTAGAGGTTTGAAGTTTTTAACTATTCGTTTATCTATATTTAACTCCACCATCCATATCTAGGCTTTCCTATTATTATTTGTTTTTGGAACTGAGCCCAGTATGTTTAAATCATGAAATACTTCATTCAACAATGCTAGCGGAGAGGGACAGCATTAGGTTGCCTGGAGGAAACTTGGTTGGGTACAAGGGGAGATTGTAGTATTAAATCATTCTCTTAGTACGACAACCATTCTCTGTATTGTAACACTATGTGTCCTCTGTAAATTTTAATAATTGCAATACGTTCCCTCCTCTTTTTTGAGGTTTGCTATCTACATGGAGTTTTCTCTTCATTTTTTTTCCCTTAGGGCCATTTCTGCACATGTTCAGGTTGGAGGAATACTGATCCCACACCTTGTTATTGTTCCCATCTTTCTATTGCAATTTATTGTTATGGTACCTTAAATACTCTGGCTAGTGACTTAGTAGCTGCCCCTAACCTTTGTGAGGACAATGCGGCTTCTTTTTTTTTTTTCTTTTGGAGTCTCACTGTTGATAAGATGATATTTGCTGATGAAAAACTGTCTATATGTGTCGTTTTGTTCATTCATCTCATCTTGCTATGCATGCAAATGTGTTGATTTTTAGGGGACTAAAGAACATTCTAAGGATGCATATTAAGAAGGTCAACTGCTCAGAATGGGAGAAGGTTCCTGTGCCTTCCAGGTTAGAGTTCTAAATGTACATGGTTACTCAAGCACACGTACGTACATAAGTATGTATTTTTGTTTCACTCTTTCTTTGGGATTCATTTTTTTATGTCTACCATATATTATAGATGCTCATGGTGTAGAACGCTACAAAGTTTGTTATCCCTTAATCTTTCTAATGCTGTTAAAAGCCTAAGCTTTTTGCATAAGTGTTTTAACCAGTCAGCAATTCTTCTTTTTCACTCTTGAATATCTCATTTTTTAAGTGCTATCTGTTCACTTTTTCCCTGTTTTCAGTGTCAGGGCCATAGTGGCGCTGAATCTTCATAGCTACGCCAGTGGAAGGCATCCATGGGGTAATTTGAAGCCAGAATATCTAGAGAAGGTGCTTCCCTTGAATCTTGTTGCAGAAAATAATTTTAATGAGATTTTTCTTATTGCGTGCGTCTAACAGGATTGTGCTTCTTTCCTAAAATGGAGATTTTCTCAAAAGCATGAAAATCAAATTTAATGTCCTAAGAACCAGTGCTGGTGTTACTCAACACCATCTTAGAACGAGCGAATTGGGACAGTCTGTGCACATGAATGAAGCAATTTATATTTTGTTATGTTAAGGTTGCATTCTTTTTTGACTCTGTGATAGAGCACTTCAGATACTATCTGCCACTTATGTGGTAATAGTGATTTGTTAGTTGACCTAACTGTGAGGCATCGTATGTCATGCAGAGAGGATTTGTTGAGGCCCATGTGGACGACGGTCTGCTTGAAATATTTGGCTTGAAGCAAGGATGGCATGCCTCATTCGTCATGGTTGAGTTGATATCCGCTAAGCACATTGCCCAGGTGAACTATCTTTGAGATGTTATATTCTTTAGTATGAGACTCAAACTGATGTGCCAAAAAAAACTAAAGAAAAACAGAAACTCTGTGGGATCTCACAGTTCTTCAGTGGCAATCATTATGGTGATGGCTGTGGACCCACACCAGATGCTCACTTGTTGCCAACCAGCAACTGACCTAACGGCTACACATTTTGTTTTAGTTTTCTGGATGTGTTTTGGCTGTATCTTTTCGACAAGTCAGTAATGGGTTGTCCTCAGAAGCCTGAACCTACCGCTGAAGTTTTGGTTTTTCACTATACAAAAACTAAGCCACCTGAACTGTGAGAATTCAGCTGGGTGGGGGGGGAACTGTTGGAACCTGGTTTTTCCTAACACGCATGCTAATACGTTGGTGGTTTTGTTTTCACCTGTCAGGCTGCTGCTATTCGGCTGGAAATCAGGGGCGGGGAGTGGAGCAACGCGTACATGCAGATGGATGGAGAGCCCTGGAAACAGCTGCTGAGCAAGGATTATTCAACTTTCGTGGAAATCAAGAGGGTGCCCTTCCACTCGCTAATGATCCAGGGAGAGTGAAACACATAGGATATTGCGGATTTGGGTCCGTGGAATTGGTGGCTAGATTTTATTTATTTAGAATGGATCATGTACCATAGCCATAGCTTAGGTTTAGAACTTTAATGTGATTGCTGTAACTGTATATTCGGCGATTTGTTGTACTAATGTAAACCTTAGTTTATTATAAGCTTAGCTGCTCTTTTGTAGCAAAAACTGATTCACTGGTTGTAGCAGCTCTTTTGTAGCAAAAACTGATTCATTGGTTGTGTACGCTATGTATCCTTTTCTGATATCTTATTAGTTCTTGGGAATCTTCCAATGACAGAGTTTTGAAGAATGTCATTCAGACCTCATTCGGTATCTCATACACACTAGAAGCAGATCATAAGGATGGAAATTTCTGGCGCTCAATGTGTTTTTGTTGCCACCGAGCTCATGTTGCTCTTATACTCTTCTGGGTTATTGTATCTGCAATTAGGAATGACCCTTTCAGCTCTTTTTGGGTTTCAATGAGTAGCTGTTCCAACTGGCGTATGTGTTAGCTGGCCCTACTAACATGCGACTTATAAACTGGTCTGGTCAGCTGACTGGGTAAGTAATCTTTCTACATCATTTGCAGACTAAAGTATCTGGGTTCCTTTTTCTGGTCTGTTGAACTCCGTGTCCAGTCAAAACAAATGCATTCATCCTAAACACGCAACTCGCTTTCTGAGTAAAAGATGGTTTAAGTAAGTCGAGATGGATTGAGATTCTTCCTAATAATCTTCCGAGGCACAGTGATAATGGTGGATTAGAGCCCAAAATCAGTGTGATGAAAAAAGACATGAGGAAACCTAAAAAAAAAAAAATTGTATAGTAAAACTTCAGTTAGAAAACACTCAGAAAGCTGCTTAATGGTAATGGGGCTAGGAGCTAGGTAATCCAAAACACTTCTCATGTCTTCACTTCTCTCCTTTAATCCAAAACACTAATGGCTCATGGAAGAGTAGTCAATTAAGAGGCCTGAACAGTGAGCACAGCCAAAAAGCAATGAGCAGGAGAAATTGACAGACGGGGTTATTGCAGGCAAAGTGGTGATAGTGGGTAGAGCTTTTTCTGTGATGGACACAGGCCATTAAGCCAGGGTGTAGGAAGAAGAAAATGACAGAGAGAGGCAAATGCATATATGCATACAGAACAAAATGGTGAAAGGAAACCAGGTGAGGTGGTGGTGGGGGGGCCATGATAGGGTCAGGTCATGGTGCAACCTGTGTCTTCAAGTAATCAAACAAAGAATAAAATACAACAAATTGGATTGGGGCAATCAATTTTCAACTCACTGGGAAGCAAAGTGGTCTGACCCTGTCTCTCTCTCTCTCCCCCCATCTTCCATTTCTATCCACAACCACATTTACTGATTCCTGACTCATCTTCCACATTTGGGTGTCATTACTTTGCACCCATTAATAATGGCAACAATGCCTTGTTTGGTACTCCAATGGCCCTATTGCTGTTATCATTCCCCCATTGTCTTTTGAGCTTTGCTCCTACAATGGATCGTGAATCAGCATGGCCTACCATATCCATACTACGTCCAGATATTCATGCGATATGAACTCCGGTATCGAAGCAAGAGAGGTGCGATCTTTGTATTTCTTGGCCTTATCATGCGGCCCCCGATTAATCTGTTGATTTTCACTTTTGAGAACAAGGTGCTCACACGTTGGGTGAGCAATAAGTAATTAAGATTCAAATTTGCTTCCGGCCATCCGATTAAACTGTCAGACTCCGCCTCGATCTCACATAGGTGCACAATGATTCGCACGCGGCCGACCACTATCGGGCATTGTTTCGAGATCAGGGCTCGATAGTTGATGCTATATAAATGATGTCGAGGGGAGCGATTGGCATTTTTTGGTGATGAAAATGATCAGGATGTCACACCCCGAAGAAATAGTAATTCAACTTCCATTATGCCGACGTGAATGGTCGAAATCCGATTATGTATTGATTTAAGTTTAGTACGCGAAAGTTGGTCCAAAACATCGACCGATCGCCAAGCCAAAATAAAACCTACCATGATTAAAGTCTAAGGTTGATTCCTTGATCTAATAAATATGCAAGTGGCTTGCCGAATTTCATTCAAATTGGCTTTCAGACATATAGATGGCTCTTCCTTCCCTCCTACCCCTCCTTCTCTCTCTCTGAAAAAAAAAAAGTATAGGAATTTATATCTTAACCTTTAATAATGTTTAGGAACTATTACCATCGTCCAAGCACAAAGAATATGAAGACAGGCATAATCCATCCTTTCCCTATCCTTGGAGAAAACACAGACCCATCGCCGCATTTTGGATTTAGGTTGCCCTAGCCATCATAAGTCAAGAAATAGCAATTCCTTAGGCAAACGTCAACCCCACTAGGAAAAATCCCACTAAAAGGATTTTTCATAGGTTTGGACCTCCATTCACAAGCTAGAGAAGATTGAGATATGCTCTCAACATGTGAAGCAAGAACATTGTTTCACGTCAACATCGACCCCTCATTACATCGACATGTGATGCGTCGAACGATTCTCAACGACAGAAAGACTCTGGGAGCCACTTCCAATTTGGAGATAAAGATATGCTCTGACTCGGTTTTGTTAAACGAGCAAATCAGCTGGAGATCTGCGCCCCCGGTTCGTTCAACTTTGTGCATCAGATAGAGCTAAAACGTCTCACATCGCTCGTTCATTGGATTAATGTTACCCATGCGCGACGTATGCAGATACTTAGGTTAGGGCCATGATACGAAAATTATGCGTCTCCCTAGCCCAAGAGGCTAGGGTTAATAATTAGACACAACTTTATAGATCATAGCGATGTACCCCTTGCAAAAAGATTGTAATAGGCACCACCAAGTGATCATGGGATGACGGCTCCCACCTGTCCCCCCGCGCTCTTTCGCAACCATCTTTCACCAAAATAATTTATTCTTGTTGGACATTCTTGTTACAACATCTAGCTTTGGTGCTGTCCTCCTATAAAGCCACATGAAAAATTGCCACAGTTGGGTACACAGGACATAGTTTTGCTACACATAAGTGGATCATTAAGTGCTTTCTCCACAACCCAATACTGTAAAGTGAAGGGTGCGTAACACAAAAAGGCATCTGATTAGCCACAAATGGCTTTCCTTTGCTATCAAAGGTCCGGTTGCCCTTCTTTTTTAACTTTCTTGTGTCCAAATTCAAGCTCAGTAACTTTGAAAGTAAAGAAAGGAGGAAGAAAAGCTAAAGGGATTGGAGAGATAGATAAAAGGCTATCGCTTTTGCATGGTAGATTGGGGCAGACGATGGCCCTCTGATCTCCTGGAAGTCAGTCTGTGATGCAATTGGGCGCCATTCATCTGATGAGAGCTCTCTTACAAAAGAGGAAGTACCTTTTTCAGGGCAAAGCACATGGTGGTTTGTACTCATCCGAGTACAACCATATTGTTTGAGTTTGATCATATGGGGTCCGGTCAGATACCGTGGCTTCTTTAAGCTGGAAGTCTATCTGGTAATACAACTTGCGCTGTAGGTTGCCAAAAGCGAGCACAAACTTGGCCAAGTTGCTCATAAAAAAGCTTGGGGTGACTAGGTTGATTTGCTTGCTCAAATGGTTGCAACAACAAACGCTTCAGTTCGCAACCAATATTCTAAGAGCTTAAGCTATTGAAGGACAATCCGAACCTCAAGCATGCAAATTAACCCTATATACTTAGATAAAAGAATTGGTTCAACCCATGATGTATGAAGCAAGGGAGAAGCATTAACAGGGATTGTGAGAAATCAAGCTCGAATGTTAGGATTAGGCGTATAACCACAATGAAATATAAAATAAATGCGAGAAAGAGAAACCAAGACACGATTTATCCTGATTAACCTTTAAATTATAGCTACATTCAACAAAGGATTCCACTATAATTAGCACCTATCATATCTCCATTACAACTCTCGATTACAACAGAAAAAGATTATATCTATCAAGAATCGTTATTCAATGGACCCAAGTTTAAACTACTAATAAAATATGAGTTCAAATTATAAACATCCTCTGGCAATGGAAAGGGAGTATGAACTCCAACACCGAACTCTATGACCAGTTGACGACTATTGGGCAACCATTTCTTACGAGAGCTTGAGTAATGGGCACGAATCATACGTTATATCCTTAACAACTCCACCACTTGTTTTCGTGCAATTACCGGTTTAGTTCATGAATTTCTCAATGATAACGTCATAAATGTCTATATGGAGTTTCCACACTCAAGATCTTTATGCCAAAGAAACTACCTTACATGACGCGATTATAAGTTCGTACTAGGATGAGATATTCAAACCTCCAATCATATTAGTCCTTAAGAACCCACTTAATTTATCACCGACTCCACATGAAGCGACTACATTACATGTCATAAACACAATATCAAGATGACTTGTATCTTGGCATCTGGGATCCTACATGCACACACCCCCTTTCCATTACAATTAGTTAGAAGTCTCGGACAACATCTGACTTCACACCAAGAAAAATGACAATGAAAGTCTTGGAATGACTGTCGTGATAAAGTTTCCGATCGACTGCAACAAACTTTGTGCCGTTTGCATGATGGTTTCTATTTTATAGTATTGTGAGTGGTGTCACTGTATTAGGTCACGATCACTTGTATGGCATCTAGTGCATAGGCAAATGTAGATCAATCATGCACTAGAGAACCATGCCCGTGCAGAATAATCTTCGAGCATCGGATGCCAAATCTCGAGTTTATACAACACAATAATCTTATCTTATCAGATTACATTATCGCCGCTCATTAATCTCTAATTATTTGTCGTAGTATTGGCACGTGAAAAGGTGCAGAATCCATTGGATATTGTTACGTAAAATATTGAGGTAGGAGCGTAGGAATCATGTAATGGACTCCCCTTTTCTCAGTTCTATCCGAGAAGGGAACATCTGCTTTTCCTTTTCGTTCGTTTTCTTCTATCTATCTTTAATTTTTTTGTTGTTTCTTCCTTCTGCTTTCCTTATCATTATCTTTTTTGTGATACAGTCTTTCTTTATCTTTACATCTTGTGTTGCTGTGACAACTGATTCCAACGACATCTCTCCTTTGTTCTTCTGTTGAATCGTTCACTAAGCAAATCCCTTGTAATAAAGCATTATTCTAATACTGGCAGAAAAACGAAGACCATCTTGGCAAATGGCCCAATCCCTACTCAGACACATTTATCCACCACGCCTTGCTTTGTCATTTAACTAAGTACCCGACTTTTGATCACAGACAATCATTTCCACCCAGACAAGATTAGATTGGTGATGAAGAGGGTTCCATCCGTAGAATTTAGGGTTGGTTAATTGCACACACGTCATTCATATCCGAAACCGCTCATGGAATTAACGTTAATTAGACCATGTAGATGAACTGTCATGAGTGGGGAACTTAGACTAAAAGCTTCATCTTCTTGCATGGCCAATCAAAGAGCTATCAAAATGAAATATAGTTCTGTGGTAACCCACTTTAGTTAATTCTCATCCTCAGCCTAACCTAGAATCAATCAAAGTGGTGGCAATCCCACTTCGCTAAAATAATCCCCACATATTCCACCAAACATTCATCTTTAACAAAGATTAGGAGAAGCTTCACTTTAATCTAGATAAGAACAACCCCAAGATGCTCTTTAGTTTCTTGCAGCATCGATGCGATCCATAACTGGTACCCCTTAATTAAAAAACTTCACGGGCGTTGGACACAATTCTAGTTACAGAATCCACCTAACATAAGAAGCAAGAAGGTGCATCAAAAGTTCTCCATACGAAAGGGAGTGTCACAACAACCGTTTAACTTTATCTATTTCAAATTGCACAAGCTGATACTGTCGCGTGATCCTATTATAGAAATTTCAGTATATTTCCTTGCTCTAATGTCATTAGTGTCATTAGGGAAGGCAAATGCTATGATTATACGATATGGCATCTGTGTTAAGAACACTTCCATGCTAAAAGAAAGAGAAAACTATACGTGTCAATGTCTATCATCAATGTCGTCCATCTACAAAAGAGCCGATGCACCGTGTCCATGCATGCATTTCGATCCTTCCCGAGCAAAGTTCTTGAAAGAGAGGGGGAATTTAAAAGAAGAAGAGTAACTTTAGGCGACCATTAGTCAACATGAATTCGCTGTCATACTTTTATGGAGGGTCCAGGATGGACCCAATGCGATAATAATATTCGGAATGACCAAGACACAACACACCATCTTGTCAACTAAACAGTAATTAAAGCATGCCCTTCATCTAAGGACAAGAACCCATTTGCTAGATAAGAACATATTAAAATACACGAATAAACAGAGAGCTAACCAGCTACGATGAAGGAGAGTGACACGTTCAGCTAACCCTCAAATTATCGGAATAATGGAGGAGTGGGATTTGGTTCGGATTTGTTTTGTTTTGTTTTGTTGACGCATTACTATTCTTCGAGCTCATGATTGAATCCTTTACGATCCATGTAAAATCGATAATGTTTAGTGGACAAAATAGACAGCACCATAATAATTATATTTTGGTTTGATGTTGGAAGTATCATATGTGGGGAGGAATATCCTGTTGTCCTTGGCGTGTACGTCAAGTGGTGGAAGGTGACGATGAGTCTATTGGTATAGGAATAACAAAAGGTGGGTACAATTAAATATTCATGTTGGGAACCTGCTTGGAGTGGGACCTATCATACCTCCCTGAATTGTTAGGGCTTTTCGAGAGCTCTAACCCCGGTTTATCTATTTAGGTGGTCCTATAGCTAAATCTATTGTAATCTTTTCGGACATGTATTTTCTTATTCTCATGTATTACACAAAGTTTGTTGACATCAGTTTAAATACAGTCAACATAAGGTTTACATAGAATTTATTTGGTACGATTCACGTTTGTCTTTGTGTTGCGTTAGTGTTATGTCGGAGCGCATCTTCTACAAATCTTGTTGTGTGATTACGAATGGCTATTCATTTGGCAAAAGTTATTGTGAAATTGATGTGGTTACCAAAATAGTGACAAAGACCTATAACATTATTATAGGGTTACTCCCAACGCTTTTGTATGCATCTTCGAACTTTGTTATATACCGTTTTCATCGTATATAATAATCATCGTGATCGCACAAGTAGTTTTGAAATCTACCACCTCAAAGCGACTAGAGGCGGTTTGCGGAAGCTGCCATGCAATTATGTTAGCTACGAGGGTGCTGCAGCTGCGAGTCTTGTACCAAACGCTTGGAAAAGCCAAATCACTAAATTTTACAACTATAGTAGCTGTATAAAGCCCGCACCCAACACACACGGAATTTGTTATAAGATCACAAATTTCGCGAATGCTCACAAAAGGAGAGATTTAAGAGACCCCCATCGTACAAAATTGGCATACTGAGTGGGACTATTAATGCGAGTGTGAAAGAGTGTTTTCACATTCTCCACATCGCAATGCTCATAATCTAATGTCAACTATGTCATGGACGCAAGCAAGCATGGAATGTATTACTCGTTTAAAGAAGAGATTAATATAACTGCACAGCATCTTTGGCTAATTATTTCGAGCAAAAGCATCTGGAAAAAAAAAACAAGAGAAAAAGAAAAGCGGAAAAGTTTCTTAGAACCAATCGTTGATCTCGGCAAGCTCACTTCCATGCTTCGGTGGTTCACGCAAGGGGAAAAGGGCACAGGTAAAGGACAAGGGCTTTGGGTCCTTTGCTTGTGCACACATTCGCCTTTGCGTATAGCACAACTCCAAGATGCACTCATCGCCATTGCAGATGTAAAGTTAGGGTTTCGGAAATCGAGGGGGAAAGAGGAAGAAGATGGCAAAACGGAAGCAAACGCTAGTGGTGGTGGGTCTCATTCCTTCCCATCCCGTCATTTCTCGGGGCCCTCTATCACCATCCTCCTTATCTTTCCTTTCCTTTCCTTTCCTTCTTATATAATAATGAGACTATCAAAAGGGAATTTTGGGGAAAAAAAGAAGAAGAAAAAAATAAAAAAGAAAGATGTAACCAATGAAAATAAAAGGAATTCAAAAAAGGGTATCTCGGAAATTGGATTGGTTAAATACTTGGATAATAATCTTTTTGCCCCTTTAGTTTACGTCACAAAGAGCCTAAGGTTCCGGGATTCCTACGAAATTCACATGAATTTGGATCCCTACACTCGGCCTAATATCTTAGTACCAAAAGTATGGTGAGTAATTTCGTCTTCTGATGCGGGTCCTCTTTCGAATTATCGCAAGGGTTGCGTTCGGTGAGGTGGATAAAACCTAATGAAAAGATTCAAAAGAATTTGGTCTTCGAAACTTGCCCTCCTAATAGTACTTAAGACCCTCGATGTGGGGATGAATTTTTTAGGAATCGGATTTACAAAGTAACCCGGTGAACAAATCCTTGCACGGCGCTAGACACACGTCGAAATTTCTATTTCATTTCTTTTGTTAACGAAAGTGATACGAGCCTTGGTGTGTTGCATTCGATTTGCTTGATCTAATAAAACGAGTCCATAAAATGTGTTCGCGGGATTCATGTGTACAAACAACGTTAATAAGTAACGAAACAACAGAGAAGGCCAATTGAGCTGACCGAAGACGGCTTTGTCTTTTGAGAGGGAGACTCGTCCATCACGTGAAGCCGCTCCCTTCCTTCTTTCGTCACATTTAATTTGTCGATGGTGGATAAACACTTCAAAATAAATATATTCTCTAGGGTTTTCTATGTCTCTAGTAACCGCTAAGACTTCACATGTGTTAGGATTCGAAGGATGTGTTAGAAATCGAGACTTAAGGTTTTATCTTAATTCACCTTTAAATTAGGGCTACGTCAAACGGATGATTTCACTATAATTAGCACATCGCACCTCTCATTACAATTATCAATTGCAAGAGAAAAATAATATATACGGTAGTAAATATTCCTAAACCCAAGTCCGAACTACCAATGAAAAAAATATGAGCTTAGATTGTTAAAGCCCTCCGATGTGTAGGAGGCGCTGCCCTTGAGACCCCACCGAGGCGGCTCACCCGTGCTTCTCTGTCGATGTGGAGTATGAACCACGTCTCGACAACATGTAATGATTTAGCAACTTGGGAGTGGGACTACTATATCCATTTTCAACTGTAATCTTCCATCTCTGGCGTTATATAAGCGATGAATTTCAGTTGGTTACGCAGAGATTCAACACAATTTAAGAGCAAATATCAAATCCAGCTTCCGCCGCTTAAGTTTCCGATGTTTCTTTTTATTTCTCATCGAACGGAGGGCTTCTTCTTCTGATGAAAGCTCCAACCATCCATTCCGATTCTTCCTGTAAATTTTCGTGCTTGTTCGCTTTCCATCTGAACAATAAGATTATCAGCACTAAGTTACTCGAATGAGAGCAAGGGTCCCTCGAGCATAATGTTGTGGATTGAAATTGTGAAGTAATTGAAATCAATTAGCTAATCACTAATTGTTGAGAAAATATCTGGC
This sequence comes from Rhodamnia rubescens, assembly GCA_021437795.1. NCBI lineage: Eukaryota > Viridiplantae > Streptophyta > Magnoliopsida > Myrtales > Myrtaceae > Rhodamnia > Rhodamnia rubescens. The sequence goes on from JAILYA010000070.1 coordinate 542,172, forward strand.
AGAGTTTTCGACGGTTAATGAATAAATTGATGTTTATCTGTATTCTCATCCGTTTATGGGACCTACGCAAATGCGGATTTTACGGGAACAACACGAAACTTGTGATGTTAGACCGCCTTGCCCCGCTTTAGATCCCCTTCAAAAAAGCAAATGGTGGAACCAAAGAGACTTTTGATGTCCCGTTGCATCCAAATTCCATTTGTTTCACGGAAATAATTTGAAGAATATTTTTTTTCTTTAAAAAATGATCGCTTATATCTTTTAAAATAATTCGTTAATAAAAGATATATTTCATTAAACACCATAATTATCGCTAAATACATTCATGAAAGTCGAAAGTATTTAGTGTTCGTGCATTTTTGTAAGCGATATTAACGGCTTTTCAAATATTTTTCAAGTTAGTCATTTCTCATGAAACAAATAAAGCCTAAATGTTATTCAATCCCAGGTGAGTTACACACGTGATATGTGTACGCACTAACCCTTTTTACCATCCTATTATTTATTCATGTTTTTACAATTTCCATAGTTATTGATGATCATGACTTTTTTCCTTTTTAGCGAAGGAGGTCCTTTTTTTTATATTAAGGAATATGATTACACGACTGTTTTTTATTTTCTTGTGAGATTGACAAACATGTTATGAGTCACAAAAAATAGATAATAAATAATTAAAAATTATTGTGTGTGAGATCCAATCATTCAAGAATTTGTGGCTCATAACACTGTCACCAAAAACTAATATGCTAGCAAAGTGTATTAATTAGAGAATGGGAGTTTCTATGTTTCGTGCTCTCATTGATATGTGTCACTGGCCGAGACCGACGATTGTCACCGGCGACTAGGTCGCCGACCCCCGACGGAGGGCTGTGAAACCCTCGCCAGCAGGGAGTGAGTCTTGTTCCTTCTTGAATATAAAAAAAATTTGCAAAGATCGTCCATGTTAGCGACGTCCAACGATGACAGAACCACCATGTGAGCAATCCGGCCAATATTGGCAAATTTGTCAAATGTCTAGGATTAAATTGGGTACCGTACAATAAGTAGGAGATTTTTTTGACAATTCTCTCTTAGATTTGCCTATGCTCTGTCGTCCTCGGTGCCAGATATGGCTCGCCGAAAACGGTAGAGCCTCTCAATAGAACCGAATTTGATTCAGTTGAGAAACGAAGCCTTCAAAGAGGGTGAAGCCGGGTGTGGCGCAGTTTTTTTTTTTTTTGGTCCTGTCTCCATCGAAGATGACTAGAGAGCTCTCGATTGCTTCCGACATCATCAACGGGAGCCCATCCCGCGCCGTCCCACCAGTGAGAGAGGCAAATGACGACAGAAACGGTGGTGGAGGCCGCAGCAGCGCGGCGGCGTGACTCAGTGGTTGAGGGCACCTGAGGAGGGAGGAGGGGTTGAGGGGGGAGGGCGAGGGTGGGTTGTTGTGGTTAAGGAGGGCAGCATAGGATACTAAGAAGCTAGCTAGCATATGTTCAAACACAAACAAGTATCATGACAAGTTTAGATTCTGTACAGACGTACACAAATAATCTTTCGGATCAATAGATTTGAAATCGTATGTCTTAGATTATCTGATACATAATGTTGGTAAAAATTTAGATTGAAGACTTTCGATTCCTATATACATATAGACTGATAATGAAAGCTACTGAAAGGGGCCCACATCTATACTTCTGCAAAATGACGACATAAATCACCAAAACCCAAAACCCACCTCTAAAAGCCAATGAACAGAAGAAGCCTATGCTAAAAAACAATTATTAAAAAAAAAAAAATACAGACGCTCTCTCTATATAAACCACGCCAGCCATCTCCCCTTTCTCATTCTCATTCCAATTTCCTCCGTATTTTAGACCTTCGCCTTCGCTTTTTCTCCCTGCTTCTCTTCTCATCTCCTCAGCTCGTCTCGTCCCATCATTTGATTTCAAAGACGAAGGAAATGGATGCTGCATCTGCGAGAGGCCACCACCCAATGTCTATGACGACGGCTACCCCGTCGCCGGCGGGGCCGCAAAGGTCGCCGTGGCATTCTCCGGTGCCGTACCTCTTCGGGGGCTTGGCCGCGATGCTGGGTCTCATCGCTTTCGCGCTTCTCATCCTTGCATGTTCCTACTGGAAGCTCTCGGGCTACTTGGAAGGGAACGGCGACGGGGGAGATGGGGACATTGAGGCCGGCGAGGCCAAGAACGGCGAGGATGACGAGACGAAGAAGAAGAAAGAGGCGGCTTCCGAAGAGAAGATACTGGTGATAATGGCGGGTCAGGTGAAGCCGACCTTCTTGGCCACGCCCGTGTCTAGTAGCGCCGGCGCGAGCAGGTCGTCGTCTTTCGGCGACAACTCCAACGCCACCTCAAGCAGCTGCGGCTGCAACGACTGCGACAATAACAAGAGGGAGGGATTGGAGGCGGAGGCTGAGATGGTGAAGCAGGGGACGCAAGAAACCCCTCATCACACCAATTAAACTATTGATCTCTCGGTCTTTCTCTCTCGCTCTCTCTGGGAGAGATGATGTGGGAACTGAGAAGGGCATTTCTTTCTTTTAACTTTATTTTCTTTTTGGGGGGTTTCAAACCATTTTCCTGTGGGTTCCTTCTTGATCCTTGGCCTTGTTTCGGTTTTCCTTTTCTTTGTTCGGGAAATGTAAATACTCACAAGAGATTTAAAAGAATGGACGAACTCACTATTAGTACTCCTCTAGCTAGAGCCCTGAGAACGAATAACTCACAAGAGGTTTTCCAGGCAGTTCCTTTCTCTCTTTCGCGCTATGGAAGAGGAAATCCCTGCCAAAAGTTGGATATGGCGATGATTCCAGGTAGGATCTGGGAGTGAAGATGAAGACGAAGATGAAGATGAGGTGCATTAATGGAGCTCTCTCTTTTGACAGAGAGGGAGGTGGTGGAGGTCACACGTGTAAGGCCATGGAGGTGTAGGCGTGGGTGATGCGGCGAGGCGAAACTGCTTGGTGCCTTTCGCAGCTCACGGTTTTTCTGTACTCTTTCCTTGGTCGTCGCTAAATTCTGCGTTCCCGCTGTTGACGACGAAAGTTTTGACAGTTTTTGTGGGGTTTTTTCTCGTGAAGAAGTCACATTTGTCCTCTGTTTCATATCTCTCTCTCTTTTGTTCTTTTTAAATCCTGCTTTGTCGTAACAATTGCCTCGATCGAGTCTGATCTTGAAAGCAGCAACAACAACAACAACGACACTTCTTAGTTCATGGCGTTTTCTGCGGCTCTTTCCGAGATCCAGTTCTTTGACCCTTCCATTTTAATTCTTTTCCGGCTCTTTTCCAGCAAGAAATCGCGAGTCGTGTCTCCCGAATCGAGTGCCCTACAAGGAACAGGGGTGACTTTGCGATGCGAGCAAAGGGGTCTTCCATTCTTGCATGCACTCTGGCGCATGTGAGCTCGGGACATATTATTCCTCGGATTATGCCCGAATCTTTCCGGCTACTTTTCCTAGTTACCTTCACACATCATATATGATTCGATCAACTCGACTAATAGTGCTACCTAGTTTTTGCAAGGTTAATCTTGCTAACATATACAAAGCCGAAGCCGGTATCGCTTCGTCCCATGTGTAAATATAAGGGATCATGCTAACATAAGTCAGTAGATAATGTACCGACAAAAAAAGACAGAATTTCATACGCTTCTTGTTTCAAAATCCATTTAGCACTCCGGTAATTTCAACTTCGGGACGTTTTCCCATCTAGCTCGCAAGAAAAAAAATAAATTTCGAATCAAGCATTAGTGTAATTCCACTCTTTAATTAACCTAATATTTCACTTTTCTCGGTGCCATGACTCTGTTGACGCATAACGCACAAGACATAAAATAGAGGGGGTGCGATGTTCGTCACTAGCGGAACAGTCGAAGGCGGTAAGCGAAGTGTTCCGATCTTAGTGGCTTGTATTGAAAATCCAAGCGATGGAACAATGATTGGACAGCTTTCCCATAGTGATATATTAAGTAAGCCACCGAAGGATATGCATGATTAGGTTTTGGAAAAGAATTTCTCTCGACCCTACTATATTCTGAGGGGCTCCATCCATACGCATATGATGTCCTTGGAGTAGTGACTCTCTTCGAGGGAAAAGTACCCAAAAAAAGTCCTAAACTTATCATATCGATGTCAATTTAAACATAAATATTTCAGTCGTGCCAATTTAATAATTTTTTTTTTTTGCATTTGTGCAAATTGGGTCCATCCGGTCAATTTTGGCCCGAAAATTGCTTACGTGAACGCCCTCCGTCTTACGTGACTTGACGTGGTGCTAACGTTGGCATTTTTACTTTTTTTTAAAATGAATTATTGATTGTTTTTTTCTTTGCTTTTTTGCCGTCGTCGCGGATCTCGGGCAAGGGCCACCTTGTTTGCGGCCTCGCCAACCGCAAGCGACGCGGCGAAGGCCCCCGCCTAGGGCCTTTGCGGGCCTCGCTAGCTCGGGCAAGGCGGCCCTCGCAAGGCTTATGTATCCTCGCTTAAAAAAAAAAAAAAATAGAAAGTGAATTTTAAAAAAAATATTTTAAAAAATATTTTTCGTCAACGCCGGCCACACCACATATGGCGATCGGCATCAACGTCGCCTATTTCTAGGCAAACCGGCCTAATGAACTTAATTGATACAAATGCAAAAAGTTTAGAACTAAATTGTCACAATTTAAAAATTTAGGACCGCATTGACACAAATGCAATAGACTTATGACTTTTTTTGTACTTTCCCCCTCTATTGGGTATGTCTTGAATACTTTATGGATTTAGGCCAACGTTAGGGCTTTGAACCGACATAAATATTATTTTCCTCAAGTTATTAGGTTGCAAAGCAGAGACAGAAAGACACCTTTTATAATCCTTGGATTTTCATAGTAGATTTTGCTTCTCCTCTTCTTTTGATTTTTCCCATAAGGGTTTTCCACGTGTATTCATTTATTCTTCTTAGTTTTGATTTCATTACGGTTTCCGCATTGGTCACAACAGACCTCCCAATACGATCTCCGACTCATTTTTGTGTTTAAATAGCATGCTGTCAATAATTTTTCCTACAGCCCAAGAATTGCATCCTGAGGATAAAGTAAAAGAAGAATTTGGACAAAAAAAAATAAACAAATTATGAACGAAGGGGCTTTATTCCAACTTTAGGAGTAAAGGCGGAGGATGCGGCAGCTAGAGAGTGTGTGTTCTTTTCTGTCATTCTTTGGGTGACTTCATATACTTATTCCTAAGCGAAATGGGGTACGACTGGAGAAGCCTCGAACGCCCAAACATGGGAACATAGTACCGAAACACAGCGAACCACCATGTAATGCTTGTACGATACTTGGGAGAATAGAGTCCGTTATCCTCGTCCTTGTCGTCTGCTTTGAAGAAGAGGACAAAAGGCACACCAATGCGTGCCAAGTGTGCGTGGTCTGAGCTTTCCCCTCTTCTTTTTACACGTCAAAGTTTCCTTTTCTAGTACTTTCCCCAAGAACAAAATAGATGCTCATTGTCTAGGGTTCAATCCCATCACCATGCCTCATGGCCAAGGACTAGTGGCTCCTATACTGGTATCCTATATTTCAGCATGAAAACACAATTTTTGAGCATTAGGAAGATTCTTGATATGAGCCTAAGGGCGTACAAACAAGCTTGCAGTTGGTTTACTAAAACTAAGAAATGAAGATTCGGTTATCTGTTATATGTAGGTTTACGGAAAATTACCCACAAAATCTTGGATTTATTACAATTGCGCCACTTCGTCAATTTCTTTTTTTATGAATTCAGTCCAAAACCATTTACATGTGTATCAATTCAATTTATCTAGCCAATTTTGGCCAGCTAATTCGAAATGAAATTTTTTTAAAATATATTTTAATAGTTTTTTGAATTTTTTATAAAACTAAGAAATGAAGAAATGAAGATTTGGTTATCTATTGATATATATGTTTACGGAAAATTATCAAAAAAAATCTTAAATCTATTGTAATTGTGCCAATTCGGTTAAATTATTTTTATTAATTCAATCATAAACCTTTTATATTTTGTGCCAATTCAGTTCATTCGGTCAATTTTGGCAGGTCGACGATGACATGGGCTTCTTTTTCTTTTTCTTTTCTTTTTTTTTTTTTTTTTGGGTCGCTTGCCACAAGCGAGGGCATCACGGCCCACGCCGGGCCCGCGCAAGGGCTGAGTGCCCTTGCCCTGGGTGGCAAGGGCAAGGAACACCCTTGCCTAGGGCTGGCGAGGGCGTCCCGACCCTGAGTCTAGAAAAAAAAACTAAAGAAAAGAAAAAAATTATAAAAAAATTGTTAACATATTATTTAAAAAATTCCACGTCAACAACGATAGTCACGTCAATATCGGCCAACTAAAATTGGCCATATGGACTAAATTGAGACAAACACAAAATGTTTAGAATTGAATTGGCAAAACAAAAGTTTAGAAATGAATTTACACAATTATAATATTTTAGTTCTTTTTTGATAATTCTCACTTTATGTTTATTTTGCATGTATCATGAAGTACAAGAATGGGTTTATTGCTTTCAATGAATGTTATTTATATCATCGAGATATGTTCATTAAAAGTCCTAAAACTTGTTACGAATGTGCAATCGAGTCGTAAAACTTGCAGAAAGTACAATCAAGTCATTCCCTTAACTCCGTCCAATTTGACCAATGGAAAATATTAATGTGGTTTTTACAAGGAGCCCTTGCCGCTGGTTCTATGTGTATGTGTTTGTTTGTTTGTTTTTTTATTATTTTAAATTTTATTTTATTTTTATTTAATTTACTTAAAATTATCTTGAAAATCATATTATGATCAAAACGTCATTTTAGCCACGTCATCATTACTTAGGTGAGAGAAAATATTTAAAAAGCCACGTCAGTATTTTTCATTAATTAAATTAAACGGAGTTAGCGGAAGGATTCGATTGCATTAATTTTACACATTTTAGGATTTCTAGTGAAAATATCCCTAAGAAATCTTATTTATCAGCTTTTTCCTACCATATCTCCTCTGGACTGGAGTGCATTAGCAATGTCTTTTAATGATTACATGTGCTCTCCCACAGCATTGATCCATTTATTGCATCTCAACAGAAAGTGCTTTATCTATTACCAACAAAAAAGGAAAGAGTAGAAGAGAGAATGCCCTCTCTTAAATGGATCGGTCATAAGACTCATAACATAATGTGAGCACCCTATCTGCTCGGCAACATAATTCCGAGGGACCCGACACTTGTTAACTCTTGACCACGTCTTGGGACAATTAAGTTCTATAGTATGATGTCGGCAACAGATGCGAGGAGTGTCTTGCCATATTGGTCCCCGTACAAGGCCGTTCATTTATGATCTTTTCGTTTTCTGGCGTCGGTTTTAATGAGGTGTCCAGGTGCTTTTCAGGGCTGGATGAAACTTCGCTTTCCAAATTAGGTTTCTGTGTTTTTCACCAAACCCTACAAGGCACTTCAAACTACGACCCTTACCTTTTCAAACAGGCAAAGATCGAAAGGAAAGGACTCTAGCAATGAGTTTCATGAGATTGGCACGAGTAAGAGTAAATTCACGGTGTGATGGTTCGATTCGAAACTTGTATTGATTGTCATAAAGTATCAATTTTTCTTAACACTTTGAGACCAGACTACAGAGATCTTGTATCCCGCAAAATATTTAGTCTATCACGTGCTTAATTAAAACTCATCGATGCGATAAAATTTCATTTATATCTTACGGCACAAGTATCATATGAAGAGATGGTAGAGTTCTCGGGAAGTGATATTCTCTACTTGTGTTGTACAATTGGAGTCTCTTGTTTTTTCTTCTTCTTCTTTTGTAGTATGGGCCTAACCTCGCATCTTTTATGCCGGAAAAAGAAACCGCGCGGACCAAAGTGATTTATGCTGAGTGGGAGTAAGTAACTCATAATGTGGCTGATCATGTTGTTAAGTTTTATTTGTTGATGGAGAAAGAAACGACAAAGCGTGCATATATATGCTGTCACTATTCTCAAGAGCTTGAGCGATCTGTGATGGAATTCAAACGCTAAACAGTGAACCCACCATCATCACGGGCGCGAGTAAGCCTACGACTTCTCTGGTTATTTGCAACTTTTGTGTGTTTGCGGTCCATCTTCTCGCCGAAGATTGTTGTCACCTTTCCGTGAGCAGGAGGGATAAACGGATGAAGTTGCTACAACAGAAGCAACCAATAACGTCAGCATCAGACAATTCTCTCTTCTCTCCTATGATTCTCTAGAGCTGCAAGGCATGCATGCACTTACTAGCTGATCACTCATTTTGGTGTGCCCTACTCAGAGAAATTGATCAGGGACTTCATATACGCTTCATGAAATATGAATCATCAAGACCCTGGTCAAACCCAAGTGCTTTGACGATGTAAAGTGATCCTACTAACTCTGAATCGACACGTTCCATGGCTTCAATCAGATTGCTTGTGGCCGATGATGAGCATTGATCTTTTCATTTTATCCCTTTCCGATGATGCGGAGCTCCGTCTCAGATTGGTAAAGCCCCATCGGGCATAAAAGATGTAGCCTACTAACCTCGTGACCAAGGAAAGTTCAAGTTGAAACCAAGATGAGTATCCTAAACATAAGATTGCTCGAATTGGGTGGCAGAGACAAAAGGAGATTTGCACAACCAGATCAAGGGGTTGTTTCGAGCTATTGCTTTTTCGAATGCTTACTTCATGCCAATTGTTATTAGTAGATTTGCCGCCCTTCGGCAATATCAATCATACTGATGCATGGTAGGATTGTGCTATTAAAGAGCATGCCTACAAAAGTTGCGATGCTAAGTGATGTTGGCAGACTGCAAATGAACATTTAAGGGAGCGGGGTTGTACTCAACGCGTGTGGAGAGTCGGCCGGGTCTTTTTGTGTACCTGACTTATCCGATAGGGTTTCACACATGTCTGGCTAGAGATGGCTGCAACATTGTCCATTCGGACGTTCTCGTAGGAGTAATTGGTCTTTTTGAGGTTTGACAATGTGAGTCCATTTGCTTGGGTGGGATTAAATATGCCACTGGATTTCAAGCCAAACCAAGCCCCGGACACTTTTCGATGGATATACTTAAACGTTTTGGGCTTCTATTGTGAACTTCGGACAAGAGATTTTAGGCCCAAACAAGACAGATGATAGGCCGTCAACTTCACCAAGTTCCAAGCCCATCTATGGTGTTAATGTACAGGCCCACCATTTACTTAGTGAGGTAGGCCCAATCAATTCTCTCTTCCAGTCATGCCCACAGGGGGGTGGTTGTTTTCACTTCATTTAAAAAAAAAGGATGTAGAAGATAATTTTCGCTCTAATTTCTAGGGATGAGCATGGTTCCGAGTAGAACCTGAAACATAGAACTTGATCGATGGGAAAGTAGTCTGGCTTTAGGTTCCATGGTATGGGAGGTAGATTTCGGGTTCCACAAATTAGGGAGGTTCGAGTTCTAGGTAGAAAGAACTTAAAACCTGTAATGTAATCCGAAACAAGTTCTTGGGCTTTTCTTGGTATTTCTCTTCGTTTGATCCCGCAATATTCCATGGTGTCCGATAATGAGTGGGTAATCTGGAACCATTAGTCCGAGCTTTCATTTCGGTGATATTTATGACTAAGATTTTTATTTCATTAATGTTTCATACTTAATCGTGTGTTTAAATATGAGTTGTGGTCGTGAATTGTAGCAATAAATGGTGTCATTAAATGTGATGATTCCCGAGTCGTCCAATTAAGAATATAGGTATAACATATATAGATCTTGGAACCGACCTTGAAACCCATGATATGGTAGATTCCGGATTCCAAAGTATACGTGTAGGTATCAAGTTTAGAAAAATAAGGAATATGTTTCGATAGGTAAGTTTCGGGTTCTAAATGGAACATGTACGGAACCTTTACTGAATCCGAAATCGCTCACTCCTACTAATTTTCAAGCATCACATTAAACACAACCAACTTTTATGTGGGAGACAATTTTGGTCCTAACTTTTAAATGCCACATAAAAATTTATCGACTTTCGCTTGAACAACAATGTTGGCCCCAACTTTCAAGTGTCACATGAGCATGAAAGCCATCATTTTGATTTTTTTTGGTCAAAACTTGTGTATGTGGGATTTGATGTGGCAAACGAATGTCGACATGGCAAATTGTGAATGTCGCGTGAGTAGACGTGAATTCCATGAACAATCAAAGCAGCGTCATTATTAAGCCAAATATTAGGGCTTTGAATTAGACTGAGGAGGAGGATACATGCGTTGGTGCTTGGGTTTTCTTCACAAAATCAGAGCAAACTCTCCGAATTTCCCCTTAATTTCCCACTTTAAATCAGATTTTGCGACAAACCCAATCCTTAAACCCCAATTTGTGTGGGGCCCTCTCTCTCTCTTGCTCGCTCGCTCGAAACCTCATTAATTGTCTCAGAAACGACGTTGTTTTGCATGTTGAGTGAAAACAATGTCATTTCCCATGACTTCACGTTATCCTCAGTTCAGTTGTAGAGGAGGGCATGCCTGTACATCCATTGACATGGCAATCGCCTTGCCACGTCAGTTCATTTGACTTTGCCACCTCAGACGTTACGCATGCATAACCTGACGAAATTCTAGCAGTCGGCCAAAATTGTCTCTCGGGCAAAAGTTAATGGCTTTTTGTGCGACATTTGAACGCGTAGGCTATAAGGGTTATTGGAATTGTTGTTGTCCCACATCACCTTGCCACGTTTCATTTGACTTTGCCACCTCGGACGTTACGCATGCATAACCTGACGAAATTCTAACGGTCGGCCAAAATTATCTCTCGGGCAAAAGTTAATGGCTTTTTGTGCAACATTTGAACGTGTAGGCTATAAGGGTTGTTGGAATGGTTGTTGTCCCACATTGCCTTATAACAAGTTTTATATCTTTTTATATTCATGTAGTCTCTTTTTATTTGATAACTTAAGTTTTTGGGTTGGACTTTCTAACGTGGTATCGTAGTCAATGTTGTCCGTGTAAGTGAGCCACCCTCCATTAGTCAATTTCTTGTCCGTAAGATCAAATCAAGAAAAAGAATGAAGAAGAAATGGAAGAACAAAAGGCGCATGGATTCACAAAAATCCCGTCGATAGGAACTAAAAAGAGATATAAAAGTAGTTCGAATGATTCAATAATATTATTCCACTACTTTTATTCGAGGTTGTTAGTTACTTCATCTTAGTGATGGAATAATTAAGTCATAATTCATTGGGTGATTGTATCATTAACCTTTTTTTTTTTTCATTTTTTGTGAGGAACTTATCATGAATCCATTGATTTCTACCGCTTCCGTTGTTGCTTTGGGTTAGCTGTTGGGCTTGTTTCTATTGGACCTGGAGTTGGTCAAGGTACTGTTGCGGGCCAAGTTGTAGAAGGTATCGCAAGACAGCCCACGGCGGAGGGAAGAAAATACGAGGCACTTTATTGCTTAGTGTGGCTTTTATGGAAACATTAACAATTGATGGATTGGTTGTAGCCTTGGCACTTTTATTTGCAAATCCCTTTGTGTGATGCTTCAGCCACTCGGATTTTCGATATTCCTTTTTTTATTTCTCATCAAACGAATGGCGTCTCCTTATGGAAATCCTAGCTGTTCTTAGCATGATACTGGGGGATCTCGTTGCTATTACTCAAACGACATGAAACGTATGCTTGCATATTCGCCCATAGGTCGATCCTTATTTCATGAGCACATTGGGCTGGCCCCGGTCAAACTACATATAAAAGGCATCGATGGGGGTGGCTGGCCCCTTGGGAAAGAGTCGTTATCAGACAAGAGTCAGCAGAGTTATGACTTGGGTGACTACTCGAGACGGCACTGTCTGCGCACGGGCCACGGCTTTCCCTTTCGGTATTCCTTTTCTTTAGCTTGCGATGGTCTCTTCTCTCCTTTTGCCCTTTTGCTTCTTTCTTTCTCCCTTAATGAGCAGTAGCGATCGGCGAGATGGAGATGAGAGCAAAGGACCACTTTTGGATCTGTGGAGTCCCCGGGGCCCATTTGCCCACGTGAAGCCCACGAGGTATGCCATCCTCCCCACCCTCCCCTCCACTTGTACATCCCGACGTTTCTCCTCTCCTTTTCTTTTTTTTTTTCTTCTAGCGCAAAGATTCTCTCTTTCCACATCCATTTCCCCATTGTTGTTCATAAATCTCCTTCTCTTGTTAAGGCAAAATCAAAGGATTTCGCGGGCAAATCGCGGTTGATTTAGTTACGACACAGCCCATGACTTTGCGGAACAGCCCGATTGGACGAAGATCGTTTGTGCCGTTCATCTTGTCCGTAGCCAATCGGCAATCGCAGAAGCTGTTCTCGGCATGATCAGTGAGACACGAGAGGGCATGGGACCGTGCTAGTTCAAACGTGCACTGCAGTGCTAACGTAATTTGTCTACCTTGGAAAGGAATTCTTCTTCTTTCACTAAAACCCAACTTCAGCCGGCGGCAATTTCACTAACCTAAATTGGGTAAGTTCTTCACGATTGTGCTGCGCGCCCAATCATCATTTTAACCAAAGATGGTCAATAAATAAAATGGAAGCTTCACATCCAAGACTTCTTTGATATCCGCTTAAAAGAAAGTTGAAGTTCATAAATATTTTCTCAAATTGTGACTTCTGGGTTTGGCTTGGCATGATAGAAAGCAGACATGGCTGTGGTCAAAGTCTTGTTTTTTTTTTTTTAGGATTTTTTTTTTGTGTGGGGGGGTCGAATTTAGGTGTTAGAACGTGAACTCTCCCATCCGTCAGTACTGGAAAGATCCACGAACGAACGGAGGGCGTGGGGAGACAAAGGCTACCCTCGTGCCCCAACTGTAACCTTTGACTTAACTGTTTAACATTAGTAGTTTCTTCAGAATCTCTTAAACAAATGTTGCAATTATTTTGACAACGACAAGTTAAATAATCTCGTTGCTTCCGGGATCCGTCGGCCAATGGATGTGTCGAAACAGATTCGCGACTATTCCCCGAATCAAGGAACGCAACAAGGATCACGCTTATCTCCCAGAAAAGCGAAGAAGAAAGCTTGACAAGAAAAAAGGTTTCAACTTTTTTCAGATACGACCAAACCAGAGATGACAAGAAAAGTAGAAATCTACACGAGCCTGAATGTGAAAAGCAAATGGGCTTTCTTCTTCCTTTGAGCTGAAAGAAATCTTGTCCAGATGCAACAGCTCGGGATCAGGAATCAGGGAGAAAAAGCTGAATCAGCCCATCAAAAAACTTCCCAGTATTGCACAATATACCATGGTAGAAGACGACACCTTACCATTAAACTAGGTGCAAAAAATGGAAATCACATTCAAGCAAACGTACAAGCTACATAGGCACATTTAATTGCACAAACATCTGCTAAACCGCTGGCCCCCGGCGGTCGATTCGATCAAAATGTCGGGACGACCCCGAATCGCGAATCGCCCGCGAATGCCGCAGAGGCGGTCCCGTAGATGTTGTCCACTTCCGACTCGATCTCCGTTCGCTTGGCGAAACGGCCCTTGATTCTCGGCCGGGTCTCGGCGTAGGCCTTCCTCGAGGCATACCGGATCGTCTTCTCGAACTTCCGGTTCTTCCTCTTCTCTCTGTACCTCAGTACCCTAGCTTCGCGGTCCATCCCGCACACCGGAGTCGGTTGATTCGCCATTGCTGCGGCTGTGGCGGCCGAGTTTGTGATGCTCGGATCGGTGCTGTTCCCGCTCATGCTTTGGACGAAAGGGTACGAGATATCGGAATTGGAGTTCCCTTCCGGTACGACTCCGACGTCAAGTGAAGACGATGACACCTGAAATAGTATGCACACAAAGTTCAATTTCCAGTTTCGGTAACAAGACACCAGTTCTTTTGGATTTCATTACACGCCTTCAAGTACTGTAATCTACTTAACAGGTTGCAATTGCATGACCGTTTATAATATACAAGACATACTGACACCATGGAATTTATGTGTTCTTAACATGAATTCTTATTTTAGATTGTCCTCTGAAGCAACAGTTCCATTGGATTGTTGGCATATATGCGCTTAATCAATCGGAATTCAACAAAGATCGAGTGTTTGAGGTAATTACGCTTTGGCTGAGGTAGCTGAAGGATGTGAGCTTGGATCTGCAGAAATCGATGTCGAAGCAATTCTCCGACGATGGATGAACCACTGGCGCCGGAGCGGATTTGGTTTGGACAGGCACAAGGCTATCGGTGGTGGCCGACCCATGAAACCTATCCATCGAGTTGTTGCCATACTCGAAATCAAGAAACGTCTCCATGTCGTTGAAGAACACATCTCCGCCACCACCCGCCGCTACTTTCACATCCATTCCTTCCCCAATCTTATTAGTACTCGCACCGGCGGTGTTCGGGAATAGCCACGACGCCGCTTCCAACTCCTCGGTCTGGCACGCGCCGCCGCACGTGTCGGAGCTGCCGGTCTTGTTGGGAACGGCGAGGAAGTTGAAGGCGGAGACGGCCTTGGCGATGGACTCGGCGGCCTCGAGGAACGGCTCCACGGGCACGCGCTCGTGGCGGCGGGCGAGGGGGTTTGCGGAATGGATGTCGGCGTCGCAGGTCACGCAGAGGGCCGCCGCGTCGGCCTTGCAGGTGACGGCGGCGGGGGCCTGCTCGCAGACCTCGCACATCCAGACGCGCTCGTGGCGGGCGGACAGCTTGCTGGCCCCGTGGATCCGGGAGTCGCAGCCGAGGCAGAGGAACGCCGCGTCGGCGCGGCAGAACACCGCGGCTCCGGCGGACTTGCAGGAGTCGCACAGCTTGGCCGGCACGGCCCAACTTCCGGCGAAACCCATCAGTGAGCGATACGAGTGGAGTCCTTTCAGCGCAGGAAACGGGAATCGCGAAGCTTTTTACTCCTGGCAATGAGAGTTGCTGGACTGTGGCGTAGTTATTGGGGTTTGATTTTTCAAAGGTGGGGTTGGAGCTGTGCACTGAACTTGGTTATCTATTAGTCCAGTCAGAGAGAGGGGGAAATCTGGATGCTGGCCAGTAAGGTGGGAACACGTGGACGATCCTCGGCCAAGTAAAAGGTTTCCGCGAATTATTATTGGCGAGTAGTTGTCAAGTGTCTGTGCCGACGTGGGCCCCCGCCCCGTCCTTCTGGATGAGAGAGAAAGAGTGAGTGAGACGGGGCGAGTGGGGAAACTGTGAAATGGATAACCCATCATGTGGTGTCGGGTCGGGTAATTTGGAAGGGGCTCGTGTTTGTTTAATAAAGGAAAGGAGTCTTAGGCGTACTCTTTAGATTCCCTTTTCGGTCGATCCACGGCCACAATTTTCCAGGGGTTGGCTTCGCCTTGCTGGCCAATTCCCCTGAAATTTCCTATAAATGAAACTATGTTTTGCCCTGCAATCCCCTAACTATGTCGGAAGTTGTTCCCTCAAAATATTTTCTAACTTCTTTGAGCTGTAAAAGTTCGTCATCTATCAATCGTGCATTGAAATTTAAATCGCCTCATTTATGATGTGGCTTTCATTGGAAATCGATGACGGGACGAATTACATGACGGTCAATTATGCAAAAACTTCGGATGAGAAATATTGTTTGATTGATTGCTTGCTTTCATTTTAATAAATAAACGATAAATGTTGTTTTGCTCTCTCAAAATAAAAGAGATAAAAGAAAAAAAAAAAACAAAAGACATCATCCCTAAAATTCTTTTCACTAGGTTATTAATTATGCGCCTATGTTTTCCTCGGTGATGTCCATGCACAATTAACGGGCATTTCCTCAAATTAAGGATCGAGAATAATATAAATTTGTGTCACCGAAGCTCAAACCCTCAATCAAACCGCAAGAAAGTTAGTTTTGCAGCAAAACAAAACAATCGTGCTCACATTCTGAAGGTCTTAAAATTATTTTCTCTCGACTTTGGTATGTCTTTTGTTTTTACGCCAAAACAAGTCATAAGTTATTCGTTAAAGTTTGAAAAATGCATAGATGAGAACGAAACTCGCATCAAGTCACGGATGCAGATAATTTTTTAAGTCTACATGTTTAGTAAAAATCAAAGGAATCTAGGTGCGAAGAGAACCTATTTAATTTTGATTTTATCCAACGAGCCCAAACATAACTGTCATCGTTGAAAGTAAGAAGGAATCGTGATTTGATCTGATAAAGAACTTGCATGCTCCGATCACAGGAGATGGGATCCAAGCCCACCGATCGAATAGTCCGATTTGGTCTTCAAAATGGCGGGTCACGGTCACGGTCACGGTCACGGTTACAGGGGTACGGAGATGCAACGACAAGACAACCCGGCTTGGATCCGAGCTCTCCCATCCAAGGTCCGAAAACAGCACACTGGGGAGAGGTGACCAAAACCAAGTTCGATCAGCAGGACCGGAAATTCAGGTACAGTTAGTTGCCGCAGTACGTCATCCAGTGCGTGAGCCAAAGGGAAGAGCTCATTTGGACGAAAATGCCCCTCGCGACCCTTCCCCACTCTTCCCCATCCAACGTCGCTGTCGCCGGGGCCGGGCGACGGTGTTGGCAGACAAGGCGGTCGGCGAACCGCGTCGCGTTTTTTGATACGCACTGTGGGATTTGTGTGGCTTCCTTTTGTTTGGGGATATCTCGCTAGGCCTACCTTGTTGTCGTTTTCCTTCTTTTTTTTTTTTTAGGGGGGTTAAATTGACAAAATAAAATATTGGTTGGATGCGTCAGCTGTCCGCTTACGTGTCGCGCAGGGAACACGACCTCAACGGAAATCGGGCCACGTGGCGATTAAGGTTTATTTTTTTAATTGAAGAGAGGATAATTAAATTTTTTTGAAAGATTTAATTGGGGAAAATTTCTGATGAGGATTGGTCATTCCTCGGATTAGACTTTCAGTTATGCTTTAAATATGGGAGGACAGGATTGAGTCATCTGAGGCGGACGAGCAAAGCTCCCGCAATTCAACCCGTCCCTGTTGAAAATTCTCATTAGGACAAACATTCATTCCTTTAAATTAGGAGTAGGATTAAAAAAAAAATGAGTAGTTTCCAAATTGGATCGTTTCATGGCCAAAGCAAGTCCAAAATCGAGTCTTGCTTTCTTGATTAGTGCTGCAAATAGGATAACCACACTCTATGTTGGAGATCAATCCATGGGTCACGTAATATGTGTGGTGGGAGTAAACTCCGAGCACAAATTACCAAGAAACTATATATCCATATGAAGAAGCAAACATATAATTCTATTGTAGTCGACTTAGTTAAGATTCGCATACGAATTGGTTACGTGCCACACGGAATGGAATTAAATTTATTGGGATCATTGAGGGTGTCTTGTCTGGTAAACTATTTGATTGCTATGTGATGATTGGTTGCCGCGACAAATGGGATTTAACCGAGTATCGTAAAGCATCTCTTAACTAGCTAAATGATGATATGTAGTATGTTTTTGGAAGTGTTTTATACTTCTTGACGAGTTAACTTCGGTAACATGAACTACAATAAGGTTTGTTTATTTCTTAAAACGAAAATTCAGGAAAACAAATTTCTCTT
Organism: Rhodamnia rubescens; assembly: GCA_021437795.1. NCBI lineage: Eukaryota > Viridiplantae > Streptophyta > Magnoliopsida > Myrtales > Myrtaceae > Rhodamnia > Rhodamnia rubescens. The sequence continues at coordinate 559,671 of JAILYA010000070.1, forward strand.
TAGAAAATCGAAAATCAATTTTAAAAATATAACTAGATATTGATATTTAGATCGGAGACTCTGCGTTATGCATGGGAACTCCAATGCTCATTCCTAAGTACTTGGCAGCAGCCTTGGGTATAAAGGTCGGGTCTATCGGGGTCGGACCTAGGTCCAAAGTGGCCGGGCTCGAGACTTTGGTGCCGGTGCACGGCTCCTCAACGTCAAGCCTAGGACATGAGTGCCCAAGCCCATGTCCTTGGCACCAAGGCCCGAGATTTGGTGCTTGTGCCCTAGCTCCTCGATGTTCGAGCCTAAGTTCATGGAGGCCGAGCCTAGGGGCAACACCCAAGAACCTAGTTCCTAGGCAGGTCCCCGGCTCCCTAGCTCGAGTCCTTGATGCTCGAGCTCGGGACCCTAGTGCTCATGCTCACGTCCTTAGTTCTTAAAATTAGGCCCATTGAGTCCGAGCGTGGCAAAGTCTTCTCGTTCGGGGCTTAGCCCCGACGGACTCAAACTTGGCATCGATGAACCCGGGCTTAGGCAACTCCCACTAGGTATCCAGGACATGGGCACCGAGGTCGTAATCTCACCCTCTATAGACCCGGGCTTCGCTCTAGGGATCCGGGCAATGAGGTCTCAAGCCCAACCTCGATCAACTTAAGCCCAAGCTTAGAGGATTTGGGAACGAGCATCGAGATCTCGAGCCCAACCTCCATGGATCTAGCCCTTGCCTTGACAGACGCGACCTGAGAGCCGAGGTCCCCGAGAAAGGGCTCGTGCTCAAAAACCCGGTGCTCATGCCCGATTGCCCGGCATGATGTCAATGATTGGTTCTAGAGTTGATGGATATTCACTAATAAATTGGCGTATAGTGGCTAGAGGTCGGTCAGGGGGGCCCTTTGGGGATGTCGAAGGTTTCCACTGGCGGGCCGCACCTGATGAAGATAACATAACCCTGGTCCATGGTCAATTAAACACTGAGAAAAGTATAGAAAGAGGAAAGAGGAGGCAGAAGAGGCTAAAGTTGACGGTGCTTAAAATAGATAATGGTACACTAATCATCACTACAAAATAAACAAGGTTTTAGCAACGGATTTTGCCAAGAAAATTTGAGCAAAATTCGTTGCTAAATTGATTTCGACGAAAATTAGCGACGGAAATAAATTCTTCGCCAAATTTGGCGTCGCAAAATTTAGCGATGAAAAATTGAAGTTCATAGCTAATTTTCGACGAACTTCGTGACGCAACTCTATCCGTTGCAAATTAGCGACGAACATATTCGTAGCTAATTTGCATCAAGTTTGTCGCTAATTTGCGACGAATGTGTTCGTCGCAAAGTTTGTCTCTAATTTGCAACGAATATTTCCGTGTCAAATTAATGATGAATTTTGTTCATAGGAAATATCATCGCTAATTGCCACGAAAAGCTTGTGACGAATTTATGAATAATTTAGCGATGAATTATGCGATGACACCTTTAGCGACAAATTTTGCTACAAATGTTATTTAGCGATGAAGTTTTGTTAATTATTTAGCGATGAATTTTGTGACGAATATTGTATTAAATGACGAGATCTTGTTTTTGCCATGCGTTTTTAGTGACGAATTTTGCAACGAATATTGTTCAACGACTTTTGGCGACGAGTTTTGCAATGAGATTGCACGCAACAAAGATATTAAAGAATATTCAAAACATGAGCGGCTGCGCCATAGCTAGGAGAATTCTTTGCATACGATCAAGTGAACAAGAGGTCAAATATGCACCCTCTAACAGTCCAAAAGGCATCCAATGTAAAATGAAATACTAGTAAATACGAGAGGTCAAATATGCACTATGTTTCAAGAATACATACTAGTAAATACCATGTCAAATGAAAAATGAAATCACAAGAGACGAACCCCTAAAAAAAAACACAAACCATTGACTAGCATAAGACGTTCAATATGAGAAGCAAAAGTACTTACTCGAGCAAAACTAATGACTAGCATCATGAGCTTTAGAATTGGCATTAAAACTGTCGAAGCCTCCGCTATTTGATCCTGCAGGATTTGTTTGATAGGCAGGAATTAGAGCCATTGAGGGGGCGCTACTAGAAGAGGTTGGGATTGGTCCACTCCCAGGAATTGTAGGAAGGCCATTGAATGCAGGAGGCCTTGGCATGCCATTCATTTGAGGGATAAAGGGAGCACCAGGCGATGGAACCATTGAAGGCATCGTTGAAGGATTATAGCCTGCCAAAAGAAGAAAAAACTATAAAATAAAATTCATGTTTCTCCATTTATAGGCATTTTATACATGGGCGAGAAAGAGACATATATGATTAGATGTAGACAATACAAACTTACCAAATTGATATCAAACTATTGGTGAGAACATATATGGAATTGTTCGCTTGTCAATAGATCTCCCACATCCAATGCAATGAGTCAAAGCATTATTATAAAATGGTGTGGCATGGAAAACTAAAAACAGAAAAAGAAACTATAAGTCAAACACATATAAGAATCATGGGTGCAAATAAGATAAACAGAGCATGTACTTCTTGCCTCTTACGAACTATGAGTATTAATTTACATGTTTACGTAAAATAAAAACAATGAACCTATATAAGATGGGCATTACTATGAGTATTCAACTCCTTGGCAATGGCTGGATCTTAATCCTAATTCAACTCCTCCACCTACTTGACCAACTGAGCAATTTTCAAGGGAAATGGCACGCGAAAACTTGTTACCTGTGTCCTATCCTTTTGCTTGCAACAGACAAGGAGGGCCATAACTGGGTAGTCATGAAGTTGAAAGAGAGAAATCTACCAAGGCTTGCTGTCAAACCCCAAAGCACCAAATTAATGACACTCATAACCTCAACACAATTATACCTCAGCATCTCGACTTCCACACATAAAAAAAAATCACCTATCACGTTTGTAGTTCGTTTGACCTTTTAATGAACCCTCGATACTAACCAAGGAGTAATACCAAACATTTACCTTAGCATGAAGGTAAGAACTCGTAATTGGATATGATGACCAAGTGAGGCCTCTTCTTTATCAACGAAGCAATACCTCTCCCAGTAATTAAGCCACAATCCCTGCAAGAGTCACTATATTTATAAGTATATACCGTGTCTGTCCTCTTTTCCATCTATATATACCCCGAGTAGCCTCTATTTCATGGACCAACAGGACGAAAGCAATAAAATTCTGGCCCCATGCGATAGGGCTCCTTTGGAGGGGTGTTTGCCCCAGCATTTGGCATCAAAATCAAATTACCGAGCCATCTAGTAAAAGACGAGCAACCACTGCTCCCCCATCCTTTGGCTATGCTTTCTTGGGTTTTCGGTTAACTTAATAGTGCTGCCAAAAATGACTTTTATGCTCTATTTGGGAGCTCCTAGGTGAAGAAATTGGGAGGAAAATACTCACAAATTTAAATTTTTCATCTTGTTTCATCTCACAAAAAATTTAAACTTTTCACTCAAACTTTCGCAACCCCCATTTTCTCAATCACCCCAAAAATAGCATTAAAGTGCGAAATCTAATGTAATAACACATGTTGATCTACATTATTATATGTCAAAAGAGATTTAACTTCCAATGTTACACCTTCAAAACACTACCACTACTAAAAGTCGCCTAGATATAAAAACCAAAAGCAGAAAGCCACAAGTCAAAAAACTACAGCCAATAGCCTAGATCCCCTAAAGGAGTTAATCATTGCAAAAAGAAGAGAAGCAGGCTTTAAACAAGTTGATAATCAAAGGGAGATAACCCAACGGACTGACTTGTATTAATCAAAAACTGTATCAAGCAAAGTAAGACCGACGGTCACTAATCTTATCCTATAAGCTATTAATGAGCGTACAGAAAACTCACCATGTCGCTCTGCTATTTCATTCCAGTCAAGTAGGACCTGCTCTCTTCCTTGTTGTCCTCTCACATAGCTTAAAATTGCTTCTGCCCAACTTTTTTCAGCATCCAGCCTCCTACATCACTGGAAACTCCTTCCCTTCGGGTATGTATTGGTAATATAGCCCGTTTGACCACAATAATGACGTAAGTAGAGTTCACTTATCCAACTTTGTACCTTCCAATTTCAACAACACAAGGAACCAACCAAAAGGTCAAATTAGTACTGTCAAAGGCACGTTCAGAAAGGACTAGTTTGAGGTGAAGAATGTTAATCGACCCATACAAATGTGCAGAAAAACATGCAATTTTGAAGCTTGCGAGAAGATAGGGCGGTGAAATCTGGAAAAGCATGAATGTTGTACCTCGAGCGATCATAATACTACAAAACGCATCAATGGGCTTGAATCATCGCCCAGAAAGCTGTGTTTTTTCACTAAACCATATAGGTGGGACTTGGGAGCAAACACAAACAGAATTTTCAAAGCAAACTTCCCAATTCGCATTTATAGGTGGGACTTGGGATCATTGAGGGTGTCCTGCCCAGAAACTATTTGATTGCTATGTGATGACAGGCTGCCGCGACAAATGAGATTAGCCGAGTATCGTAAAGCATCTCTTAACTAGCTAAATGATGATATGTAGTATATTTTTGGAAGTGTTTTATACTTCTTGACGAGTTAACGTCGGTAAAATAAACTGCAATAAAGTTCGTTTATTTCTCGAAACGAAAATTCAGGAATACAATTTTCTCTTTAGAAAATCGTCAATCAATTTTTAAAATATAACTAGATATTGATATTTGGATCGGAGACTGTGTTAGGCATGGGAACGCAATGCTCATTCCTAAGTACTTGGCAGACCTTGGGTATAAAGTGGCGAGTCTATCAGGGTTGAGCCTAGGTCCAAAGTGGCCGGGCTCGAGACTTTGGTGCCGTGCGCGGCTCCTCAACGTCAAGCCTAGGACACGAGTGCCCAAGCCCATGTACTCGTTCTTAGTTTTTCTTCTTCTTACACAAGCTTGGCTCGAGCCGAGCCTAGGGATCAAGCGAGGTCGAGCCTCGCCAGCATCTACTGGAGGTGGGCGAGGAAGAGCCCCCGGCCTCCGGGGCACAGCCCCCGAACTCAGAGTCCCGACCTATAGAGGACAAACATTCGAACAAAGGCACAAGCCAATAAACTTACTCCAAATACCCAAATAAAAAAAACCAAAAAAAACCCAGCTCGCCCCAAACAACCCCTTCCCAAGAAAGGGCGACCTAAAATACCGGATTAAAACAAAAACCAGGGCCCCCAACATAAAATTCCAAATAGGAAAAAAAAAATTTCCAAACGACAAAAAAAATAAACAAATTTTTTTGATTCGGTGAAACCCTCGCAATATGGCCGTTATATTCATTATGCTAGGAAATTATTCTTAAAATATTTTTATATATTTTTTTTTGTGGAATTTTTTTTTTTTCTTTTTGACTGTATGTGATATTCTATTGATTGATTGCTTTCACCAAACCAAGTACGTAAAAAATACTATTCAAGATTTTTTTTACCAAAAGAAAATTTCCAAAAAATATTACATAAGACTAATGTAAATGATGATGTAATATTGTTTTTTGTTATAATAAAATTGGATTGGGGGGAGGAGGGGTTGGGGTGGGGGGGTTTTTTTTTTGGTGCACCCGATGAAGATAACATAGCCCTGGTCCATGGTCAATTAAAAACTGAGAAAAGTATAGAAAGAGGAAAGAGGAGGCAGAAGAGGCTAAAGCTGACAGTGCTTAAAATAGATAATGCTACACTAATCATAATCAAGATTCTCGATGGACGGTAACCTCCACGACACGAAGGAAAAGGACGTCGCCAAAGTACTAGATTTTACGAAGTGATTAAAATATTTCATTCATCCGTATAGTGTAGGGTTCGATAAATTTTGGACTACAAATGATTCGAAGAAGGTTTAGATATCGAGATCTGCCTCAGAAAAGACAATGTCTTTAAATTTCCCGAGGGGAGGTTAAAAAAGGTTTTGGAGGGGTTAGGAAGTGTGGAACAAAGTTCTTAATATAGAAGATGTTTTCTTAAACTCCGTAACAAGAAGGAAATTTAGGAAATTTTTTGGTAATTTTCTTGAATATTGAGAGAATACTACCTAAAATAAAAAAGAGCAATAGAAAATAAGCAAATCTTTAATGGGAAAAAAAAAAATGGGGATGGAAAATTTTGCAACTTTGCTTATGTTAGGGATGATTAATTACAAAAAGTGACTGACGCTAACTGGTGTGCATACATCAATTCCGACTGAGACCTCTTTGAGCATCGTTCGGGAGGGAACCAAATAGCTAGCTGGAAATTCCACTCGTCGTTTGAGGCTTGAGAGATGATCAAATTAGTCGTTGATGAGGCGAAGGCTCTCCTTGAATTTGCCGAACAACGATAGGATCGTGGCGGCGACGTGCTTCGAGCTGAGCGCCACCTCTTCAACCTGATCGGTTTGCGATCCGTGGTGGATGTACCTGCCCGGTAGCATCATAACCCTCCACTACAAGCAACCTAGAAACACACAAAACAATGGCCTAATTCTCTCAAAGACCTTTAATTTTAGGTTTAGTCCCAATTCTGCCATGGACGTTTTCTTATCTAGAAAAAAAGCCTCAAACTTTAGGTGTAATCCCAAATCTAACTTGATTTTTTTTTTTTGGCCAAATAGAAAACTTACAAATTTTTACTATAATCCCAACTCTGCCCCAATTAGCCCCATGTCATCTCTAATTTTCATATCATAGAATGATTTTATTTTGAAGATAACTTTCCATGTCACCATGCTGGAAATGCCATGGCAAAGTTGGGACTGGACCATCGGGTAGAGTTGAGAATAGATTGAAAGTTTGTATTTTTGTAGACAAGACAAAATTCGCCGTAAATTTGAGACTAAACATAAAGTTTGGGACTTTTTCTCAGACAAAAAAAAAACTTGGGGTAGAATTGTGACTAACCTTAAAATTTGGGTTTTTTTTTTTTTTTTGTAACTGAATTAGGCCTAAAGCAACTCGTCATCAAGTCAATTAAGACCTTTTCGCAATCTTTCTCATTGCCATCCATGTTTAATTAGCAACGAGAAACGAGCCTAGGTACATTGCCTTAACATGCATTACTGATCACCTCAACATGACCATCGAGCAACACATTGAGTGCCAAGAAATGAGAGACACGGAACCGAATCTGCCGATCGATCCTTCTTCGACTGTCATGAGTGCCTCGTGCTCTTTCGCCCGCTTACAGATTAAATCTCCGTCGAGCGGCCCGCGGGATCTTGCTTCCGCCATGATGGGTCAAGATGCCTAGGTACTTCAAGAAGCTCTGGTGCTGCTACGCATCTGTGCACAATTGTGCCATAGCCCAAAATCGCCACTCTATTGCCCTCCTTCAGAATCCTCCCCTTACCAATCTAACACAACAAAAACTACTCAGCCAACACATGGAGTCTTGACCCAAAAAAAAAAAACAGAAGGAAAACACATAGTGAGTCTATAATAGCAATCATAAGTGTGTTAAGATCCATGAGAGCACAAACAAATCGTGTAACCCCACTCTAAAGGTGCTCCTTTGTTGCTTGGACGAAGAACGGCTCCGATGCCGTTTCCTCTCGGACACCTAAACTGGCAACGCTGATCATCAATGGCAGCAGCGGTAGACACCATGTGCATGAGCTCGGCCTCGCAAGAAGGGACCATCACCACCTATATATTCGGTAGACGGGCCATGAAAGTGGTCTCAGAGGCTCCACGGTGGGTTGGACAGTCCGCACTTACGAGTCCCGCCCTGTCCATGGCAAATCTCACCGGAAGCCTTTGAAGATCGACGTCATGGGTTACCTACAAATACTTAAAACCACCCAAAAAAACTTAGGGTGAACTTGCCTTAGACAGGGAAATCGCTGCAGCACATTCTAGGAGTTTGGAGTTTATTGAGCAACACGCTGTTATTTTGAGCTCAAAATAGTTGAAGACTCTTGATGATTTAGACCAAATTGAATGTACAAATCGTTTTGCTTTTACGATCTCAATTATGTCATTCACCTGATCAAAGCCTCTCTGCGGGAAAGATGAGTAAATGGCTCTGAATGTCTTTAGGCCTTCAGCGGCGAAAGTAACACTGTGTTGCTCAGCGATGCCTACGTCAAAGCACCTATCTGAGAAGCGCTTTAGAAACAAGTTGAGCCCCGTCCTGCCTCCCATAGCAGCATGGATCACCACAATCGTTCCGTCTTTCTCCGCTTCAGTGATCAAATGAATCGGCAAAATACTGGTTTTGTAGAGTAGCGGGTCTGGATTTGAACTGCTTCCCTGCCTTGGATAGAATTTACGACACCTGATCAAATGTGTCTAGAAATTGAAGTTTTTAGTCCCCGACTAATGAACACGCTTGAATGGAAAATTTGTCTGAGAAGCTCTTTCTTTCTGAGGAGAAAATTCCCATGCATCTTGTCAGGGGCGACTTCAGCTGGTCATAGCCTTTTCCTTTTTTGGTGATTACGTGAACTAGAACGCCCAGGCGCCGGTGCGGCTCTGACCTTCTTCAAGATATAGACAAGGTCGTTGACATTGTGCCGGTCCACTGGATATAGCATAGCCTGAGCTCTCGGCTCCCCTCTCATGTAAGCATCTAGTTTTGCAGCCATTTCATGTGCTTGACCTCCGATTTTTTTCGTAATCCCTGGATGAGATCCACACGAAACCACATTTGAATCACCATTTTACGTAAAATATGGTTAGGCGGTTGCTTGGTTGGCGAAGCTGACAGATGATCTACACGAACACAGATCATGAAGTGGCCCAGTATCAACGAGGTTAAGTTTTATATGACTAAAGTTGGTTGTTCATTCTATCAAAATCATACCTTAGCAGCTTCACAGAGTTGGTGGAGCCTCCTACTAGAATGCAACATAGTCAAGGCCCTGCCTAGATCCCCAACAGGAGGAGCCGGGCCATCGACGGTGGCCGTAGTCAGCGACACTTGCTTGTTGTGGTTTAGGATAATGATTAAATTGGTATCCACCGGTCTTGGACACTGTATGTATAATCTCCTCTCTCAGTTCGTCCGCTAAATTTTGAAGTTCCTGAGACCCAACAATGTCCGACACTATATTTTATGGAAACCAATATCATACAATTTTCGATTACTGTCTGAGCCCTGTTCTTGAAATCTGACCTCTGTAAAGAGTTTTTTCCAGAAGAATTGGGTAGTTGATCATGTCGAGAAGGCCTCTCAACCGATGATGACGACAATTTGGGATACCCTTTAATGAGATGAGCACCTTGTTTTGCATTTTGAACTCCATTCGCGATACCGCTATCGAGGTTAATTAAATGCCTATCCAGAGAAACCATTACTTTCAACTGCTTAGCTCAGGAAGTTCGAGCTCGAGAAAGAATGGTGACTTTGATGCGGAAGATAAATGCTTCCGAGAGCTGAAGAAGCCATCTTCCTCTGCGTGCATTGCTGATCTGATGAAGAAGTCGGACAAGTATTGAAGTATAGTTTGATAAGGAGAGAGGGTGGAGCTTCAATATTAGCAACAAAAACACATGAACGAGTTTTTTTAGATGGAAAATCTTGAATCCGGAAATAGGTTCCAAGCATTTTGGAGCTTTTACATGGTAATCCGAGATGCAGTCTCATGCTTATTCCCAATTTTTTATTATTATTAATAAGTTGTTTTGACTTACAAATTTTTTTTTTTTGCAAAACTTACCCACATTTCGAACTTACTATTTCTTATTTGATTTTTTTGTAAATAAAAAAAACTAAACGGTACAATAATAGAAGAAAAACTAGCAAGACATGCAAATAAAGGTTGATAATTGTAGATTATAGTTTCACAAATTGGAGGCATTTGTAAAAGAAACAAATACAAGTTGACAAGCCACAACAAAAATTGATAAATTGAGAGAGAAGAAGACGATATAAAACGTTGGTAAAAATTAGTTGGTAGTTTAATTCGAAAAATCGATGGATCACTCAACTACATATCAGTAAATTTAAAGTTTTTTAGGTAAGAAAGACAAAAGCTATGAATGTGGCATGTTTTCACATGTTTTTAACAGCTAATCAAAAGATAAGCACTCCAGAAACAAAAGATGTTCACTAAACATGGGTGGACCTTTGACCAAAAACAAGAAACATGAGTTGACCATCATGTCCGGGGGAAAAAAAAAAAACAAGAGTTGACTATGTTGCATAAACTGCAGGGCCTTCTAAAGGAAAATGTCAGAAGCCCATTTCCTTTTAAAGGCTCGGCACTTTGGAGGGTCATTCAACACCGCACACCTTTGCCCTCTTGTTTTAGCAAAGCTTCCACAGCTTTCTCTGCCCCGACCCGGCTCACAATTACAGAGGCCGAGTCTCCAAAAAAAGACGAGACTTCTCAAAGTGGATATGATAGTATCCATTTCGGTGCATGTGAGCCGACTTGTGATCCCCTTTGAAAGATGATGCGTGATTCACCTCAATTCAACGTAAAAAAACACTTGAATTGGTATCAAATTAAAACACCAAAAAAAAAAAATATAAAAAATTACCACAAATATCCTCCCCCCTTTTTTCAAAAAAAAACCAAAAAAAAAAAAAAAAAATAAAAAAAAAAAATTACAAATAAATAAAATCTGCGAAACCAAGTCAATTGGACTCTACTTTTGTTGTTTTCCCAACTTACACGGAACCGATTTCCATATATTTCAAATAAGGGATAGATACGCTGCATATTTTTTTTTTTTTCGATTTGCTTGATTTCTTGTGTGAAAAAATTCAAGAGTTCTGTTTCAATTTATATTTTCTTTAACAAAAACTTGTGATCCTTTGAAGATGATGGTTCACCTAATTCAACGGGTCGGTTCCAACTCACGGCGCCGATGTTTTTGTCACCATCAACACACATATATAGTCTGCGCCAAGTGGGTCGTACTTTGAGCGAAGGCTCACACAAGCTTAACATGGTATAGAAACCACCATGTGATGCGCCATACTTTATTTTTCACGCTTTCATACCAACGCGATGGCCCGTGTCATCTGCCATGACATGATCTAAATTTGGACTGCCCAAGCTTCCAAGAATGAGTGGCCAAGTGGTGAACATTGGCGTCAAGCCTATGTTATTTCGCGAGCTCGATTGAGAAAAGCAAAGAAAAAACATTCGAAAGTCGGTCACTAGTTTTCGCAAGAAGGATTTCTGAGTGTAAAACGGGCCTTCCTTCCCATTGTTCGACCATAGATGAAATGAGGGTGCTGTTCATATTTACTCGATGCTGTGAGAAACAAATCAAATAGAGGAGCGACTTTTCGGACCCCTCTTAATATTTTGCGCACTAGGGTTTTAGTCGACAAGAAGTTTCCCTCATAGGACGAAATGGGACACGGTGTTTAGCTTGGGGATTGGCTGGAGCTCGGTTTGACCCTAAGTGCGGACCAAGACCGAAGACCCAGTCCAAGCCACGAGGGAGACGGTCATTTGCGACCACATAAAATCTCACTTTCTATGACTCGCTGCATTCCAAGTTGGTCGCCAAATTCATTGGAGAAAAGTCATTTCAAAACCCTTTTAGCTTCCAACGAGATGAATGGCAGCGACCCTAGGTTATCAGAAAACGGCACGACGATTAGCCACTTACACGTCGCTAAGGATTTGGACATAAACACTTAACATATTCCATGAATGCCAAGTTAGGATAAGATGGGGAAACCTAAACCCTAGCTAGGGTAACTACAAGGGGAGGAGATGGTAAGGACTTGGACATCTTGATTGTTTCTATCCACGCGTTAACATCACTTAGAGAATCGCTTGATCAACATTACTCTCGTCCCTACCTCCCCTTGGTCATGCTGCATTATTCTTCTTTTTATTGTTGCTATGTACCTCTCTTTCCTCGTTGCTTAACGAGCAAGTTTGGGAAAACTGACCGACCATGATCGATCATTCGGAAAGCGACAGAGATCAGATTGAAGATGTGGAAGAAGCAACATGCAGAAACCAACAAAAACAATAATTGTCGTCTTATGCCCTAAGGGACTTCCATTTGGAGGGAATATTGTTTAGCAACGTGATATCTGAGGACCAACAGCCGCCACATCATATGATAGGGCCGCTCAAGGTCTGAGATTGGACGTCCTGGGGACCTCGCAGATCGACCGTCCCCGGATCATACCCGCGCACAACCTCAATCCAAGCCCTAAGGATCAGACCGATAGTCTCTAATCCTTTGGCGTGTGATGACATTTCAATAGTGGAAGCTTGATTAGATACAACTTGCGGCACAGAAATTCAAATTGGTTTTCAACACTGATCGCATCTGTTGGACAGGAAAATCTGCGGTGCGTATCACGGGCGCTCGACGAGTTTAAGTTAGACACCGCGAGGTGAGATGAAATGTTACGTAAATCCGACTAATCTATAGGTCCATGCAGGATTGTCGAGCGTGCACGGACCTAAATATTGCATACCACATAAATCGTTCCATGTTTTTCGTTTTAGCGGTCGGTGCAATTGAACGGTGAATATTATTATTATTTTTTCTTTTGGGATTGGTTAGTTTTGAAAAATTAATGGAAGTGAATTTTGCAACCATCTCTCTTCTGATTCTAGGTTGGTTGATAATCAAAATTTAAGAAAAATTCCAAACAATGGCCTGAAATGTCTTTAAGTAAACTTTATTTTAAATGAAGATCTAAAGTGATCATGTCATTCTAAAAAAGGGCTTGACCTCAACAGCTGTTCAATGGCATTTTCATCCTTACTTTTTTATTATTTTTATTTCTTCCTTCTTCTGTTTTTAAATTTTAATCTAATTTTACTAAAATTTCTATTAAAACTGTCTTTGGACGAAAATGCCCTTGACTAGTCAGAATATTTAGCAAGCCGGCGAGATTAGACCCTTATTTAAAACGTCATGGCCACTTCAGCACCTTTATTTGAAATAAAATCCACTTCAAACTTTTATTTGAAATTTCTCCGGAGTTTATAACAAACTAGAAGAGAAACTCGTAAGTCATTCACTTTTTCTTCTTTCGTAGACGTCAAATTTTTCAAAGACAGTGGCTTACGCATGCGATCCCCGATGTTTAAGAGGATAGAATACTTGAAATTATCTCCAGCAAAGAAAGCACAATCAAAACTATTCTATTTCCTCTGCTTAGCAACAAAAAATGGTTTTCTAATACTAATCTATTTGTTCCTCGCGCGCATGCACTTTTAGTTTTCATTTCTTATGCAACGTTATATGCAACATTATATAAACTAACAATGAAATTCATAACTTTAATTACATGAAAAAATGAAGAAAAACTTGAAACTGTTTTCTTTTTTCTTTTTCTTTTACTACCATACAAATTCTTCGGCATAAGGGTACCTCAAGTATCAATATTTATGTATGACGCTCACTTTAGTCCCAATATTTTTTTTTGGATCATTTTGGTGCCAAATCGGAGAAAACACGATCGATTTAGTGCCAAGGGCAAGAAATTCGGGCGACCTCATTAGAGTTGGGACTTAAATAAGTATTTTTCCAAAAAAAATTGGCACTTAAAATCATTTAGGTGTCAAATCGGAGAAAAAACAATCATTTAGTGTCAACGGCGAGAAATTCCGTTGACCTCACTAGGTTGCAGACTTAAATAATCGTTTTTCAAAAAATTGACACTTAAGCTGATTAAATATATAAATTTATATATCGACATCAAAGTGAGCGCCATACATAAATATCACCACTTGAAATGTCTTTTTGCCCAAATTATTCTCTAAAAAGAATATGTTAGGTGAATACGGGTTTTGGTCGTTGGTTAATTTGAGAATTTAAGGTTTTATCTTGGTCCCGATGCCTGAACTCTACCGACGGCTAGATTGAAACCTGATTATGATTTTTTTTAAACATTAAGTCCTTAGTTGACCAAAAATAAAACCTCGAGTCCACGATTGACGAACGATCAAAACTTTACGTACTATTTCTGCACTTATCCCGCTAACCAAATTATCCAGGTCCGATCACGTAACTCGGTTCATCACCAAATTAAAAAGTTGCGTCCCCTCCGAGCAAGGGCTAGGAACGTAGCTCCTTTCAAATTGTGATATCGACTGCATCATCTCCCGCGATTCAAGCTGCAAATGGAATGAAAAAAGCGTGTGGATCGCCATTTTTGCGCATGTGATGATTGACCTAATCAAAAGAATGAATAAAAGCTGGTGAGAACACGGATGGCGTTGTTGAAATTTGATGAACGAAGATGGAGAAACTTTCGTTTCTCCAATGGGACCGCCGTGGTCGGTCCAATACGGAGTTGTTGCAGAAAATCATCTCTCTCTCTTTTCATCTCTCTCTCTCTCTCTCTCTCTCAAAATGAATTCTAGCCATGGGAGAACCAAAATGATAATTGTGGCGGGAGGAGGGTCGTATCACGAGGGCGATGACGTCGGCAAGCATGTCTCGTTCCACTCGTGTTCATTGCACGGTATTTCCCATTTTGGCGATTCTCTCGGTACTCATCTTTCCACGGCCAATCACTTGGCAGGCAGTAGTGCTAGACACGTCTTTCTGCACATCCGCAGGAGCGGATAAGTTATGGGGCAACCCGATATTAAGATTAGGCGCATAAGCAAAACGAATAGAGAGTAAAGCAATAAAGAGATAATCGAAACATATGATTTATTCTAGTTTATCATTGAATTAATATTACATCAATCAAAGGATTTCACTATAATTAACACTCTCGTGCCTTCTGAAAATGAGAGTATTTAATCAAATCTTCTCTAACGACGTGAAAGCGTGTAGTCCCGCTCATATTTTTTTCATTGGTAGAGGTTGAATTTGGATCTATAAAATATTTATTGTTTTATATACTTTTTTTCCTTTTAATTGAGCGGTGTGACGAGAGGTATGAGATATTAATTATAGTAGAATCTTTCATTTGGACGTCATTTCGATTTAAAAGTGAATCGGGATAAAATCTCTAATCTCGATTTTCTCTTTCTCGTTACGTTTTGTTTCGTTGCGATTATGCGTCGAATCTTACCGCGACCCAACATTCGAGATCCAAAAATAAAAACGTCAAGGGCCAATCCGGCGCAAATCAAACTTGGAATGGGCAAAACGAAATTACTCGAGAAGGGATGAGGATGCAACCCATCGTTTAAAACACAAAACGTTAGAGAAGAAAAGGTGTCTTGAGATTGTGGCTGAGAGGTGCCTCTACTAACGGACACCTAACCTAGGCATCCGAAGCCGGAACTTACGGCTGCTAAAGAGTACCTCCAATGCTGGGGACCAACTGAGGATGTCGTGCACTCAACTTTCCATAGCCCTGCATGGTTTTAGAGCCAAACCCTAGAAAGGGAAGCTGTCCTCCTCATCAACGCCGCCACACGTACGGTCATCTAACGATTAGTTCTGCTCCAAGCGTAATTCATTGATTGCAACAAAATCTGTCAGCGATATAAATCGATCGGAGTTGAGATGTGTTGGCTGGGTCCGCCTCTTTGTGGGGCCCAGCAATTTTCTTTTTCTCAAATGAAAAAAAAAAAGACAAAAAGCAAGGAAAAAAGCAAAAACGAAAGAAACGAGGGGGACCATCTTCGTGAAAAGGGGCAGACCGAGAAAGAGAAAAACAGGGAAGGAGAGAGAGTTGGTTAGGTGAAAAAGAGGGAGCAGAGCGCGAAAAGAAGAAAAGAAGAAAATCATCCCGATTCGAAGGCTAATCATTGACGGAATTAGCTCAAATTTGAATATGTTGTTCATGAGGCCGAGGTCTATGAGTTGATTTATTTCGTTCGTTGAGATTCGTCTCCTAATTCTCGTATTGCGATTGGGGTTTCTTGTCATCTTTTTGTATTATTCCACCTTTGTGGTGAAGAAATCGCCTCGTAGTTCGATGTTGGCTCCACAGTGTGTGGTAGAGAGAAACACTTTGTGTGCTTACTATTCTTGGTGATTAGTGGAAGTTTTTGAGTCGTCCTTAATTTTTCCCGATTTGAATTTTTCACGTAAATCTTGATGCATTGTCTTTTTATCATTCCGCTTATCATATTTATGCGTTGCGATGTTGTTTTTTTTGGATATATATATTGTTGGTTGATCTTGGATTAAGTTGGAGTAATTTCGGGGGAGAGTTTGATCCTGGATTGGTTTAGTTTATATCGAAGTGTTGCTCGTTTTTCCCCAATAAGATGCTTCGACATTTCAGTTGCAAAGTTGAACAAAGATCCACCATTGCAACTATACTTCCGACGGAGAGACTGGACTGAATTTTTCCATCCGATGCACATGATACTCTCTTATCCATGAGTCAAAATTATTTAGTAGAGTTAAACAGATATACAAGATATGGGTTTGCTCTCCCTTAATTGAGGTGTCCTTTTACACCAAAATACCTCGACTTGAATCTACATCGCACCAACGTCCAAAGAGCCTGCTTTGAGATATTCACCAAGCACCGATACATATTGGGAGTTAGCCATCAATCAACCACCGACTCTAATACCCTTTGTTAGGAGTGTGCGGTAGAAGAGTCAATGAGCTATGAACCAATTACGATCTATCGACTACTCAACATTCATGAATTTTGATATATTAATTCTTAACATCACATCAATTCTTCGATGTGAAATTTCTTTAATATAAGCGATACATGCATCCTAACACTCTCTCCCTTTACTCGAGGCGATTGGTAAGAGAGAGCCCAAACCGAGTCCGTTAACATATCCCGTTAAATCCACATTTATTCACAAGTTTAAGCCAATGAGTTATGAACCAACTAAGACATTAATTGCTCAATACTATATCAATTTTTCGATGTGGGACTTCTTAAACACAATTTACACGTACATCCTAATAATTGGATTATCTTGAACCTTTTTTATTATGGAAGTTAGCTCAAATAATAAGACTTTTCCTTATACTTATAAACCAATCATTAATCCGTTTCACAATCAATAAATGGATAACCCCAACAGTTATAGCGGGCGAGGTATTCTAAGTTTCGACTTGTGCAATGCCAATGAACAAAGACTTAGCCGTAGACATGGCCATGGGCCGTGAACCGTGGGGTTCGGTTCGTGGCCATGCTTGAACCGTAACCGGCCCTTGAAGAGGCGGTCTCGGTTTCGGTTTGGAACCGCGGTTCTTAACCTGTTCAAGGGCAAGTTTCGATTTCGAATTTTGAGCCGTTGGGGGAAAGAGCCAACGGCTCTTTTTCTCCTTTTTTTTTTTTTTGCTGTTCGAAACAGGTCCGGAACCGCCGGTTCGGAATCTGTCCGAAACCGCCGATTTCGACTTTTTGTGAAACTATAATCGGCCCGTGAGGGGCCAAGTTGGTTCAGTTCAGAACCAGCGATCTCAATCAACGGGCCTATTCCGATTAGTTCAGGGGTCGGTTTCGGGCCCCAACCGACCCGTAGCTATATCTACTTGGCTGGCCAGATCGTGATTATCAGATCATGCGCAGCTGTCGCGTTCAAAATTATTGTAAATGCATTAATTTCGGGAGCATTAATTATAGTGGCCGCAAATAAAACCGAAGAAAAGTAGAAAGCCAGAGCAATCATTATTGTCAGCTGGGATACAGTATATTATCGTCCCCACAATATGGGGGGCCAGAATTTTTTTCTCTCTTTTAATTCGGAAAAGATTCATAAGAAAATATTTCAGAGGGAATTATGAATGGATACAGTCAGATTGGTTGTATCCGGCATTATTTTAATCCCTCTAATGTCTGGCAGCGATCTTCCCCGTGCGAGTTTAATGAATGCTATGAATAAGCAAGATGTCGGGGTAATTTCAATTAAATCATCAACGTGGTTATATTTATATCATATGTCGCGCGCATTAACTTATGCACGTTGAAAGTGCCCCCTCACATATTATATGTACATTATTTGGCTCATCCTTTAATACTGAAATTATCGGTTCGCGATCCGATCCGATCTCACCTTGGAAATGGGAAGCGATTAGCAGTTTCCAAAATCGAACCGAACTAAATTGGCCAATTCAATCCATTTCTCGAGTGGTCTAGTGGAAACGGTTACACGTGCTTAAAATACCTATTCACACGAAATATCCCTAATAATTAAGAGTTCTAATTATAATCCTTTAAAGATTTGTAAGAAATAAAATTAAAATAAAGAAAATAGTCGGTCTGGTCCGAATGGACGGTTCCACCCTGGGAACTAGGAATCGAACCGATAATTACGAGTTCAAATTTTATGGAATTGAGAACCAGATCGGCCCTCTGGGAAACCGGAGCACAACGACGGTGTGGTCGATTCTTGTTACTCACCCTTAGGAGAGACGGTTTGTCCAACAACCATGCTGATATCTCATTCAGCTTGCAAGATGATTGATAATTATGTCCTTTTTCTTTCTAATTATCAAGGAATCACGTACTGCTTCTACGGGGTCTAATTAGGCCTATATATGATAAGAAATAGATACGCTTCTAAATACTTAAACTGCTGGGGAAAACGATTTATCTAGCCAAGACAAAGTTGGCACAAAACCGGGATACCAACATGTTTTGGCCAAACAAAAAACAGGGTAGTGAGTTGTCTCTCCATCCAACCAAGACAAAGTTGTAATGGATGAGGATGTCTGCCTTAATTACAGATTAAGGCAAGCGATAGTCCCTAAGTTACATAAAGTCCCTTCCAAGCTTTCCAAGATCTAGGGTTGCTCATTCGAGATTAACAAGAAAAGACAGAAATGAAGGCCATCCTAAGTTACCTAACCCCGAACTTAAAATTCGTTCTATTGCAAGATCACAAACTAATGGACAATCTGAAACGGGGACCAAGAATAATTCCTTGCTTGGACGCATTCCAGTCAGATTCTAATAAAAGAGAAGCAAGCAAATCGCACGACAAGTATGGCCTATTCTGCGCAAGCAAATCCAAATGCGTTTAGGTCCACATTCCAACTCTCCGCTATTAAACTAAACGCGTTCTGGCCTTTTTTAGTTCCGACACCGCCACGTTAACGTCTATTGGCCAAAGTTGGTCGGATGATTGAATTAAGATAAATGCAAAAAGTTTTTATGATTCATAGATAAAAAAAAATTTATGATTCAATTGACATAATTACAATAAGTTTATGACTTTTTCGATAAATTTCCCCTAGTCATATCATATCGACCAAGTCGTGTGAGCCGGGGTTCAATCACGTCACATTTCCGTAGCCAGTAATACCCATGAACGTTGGAGGCAACAAGGTCAACTCCCAGCTCCGGCCACCAAAAATGTAACCGACCAAAACATTTTTCCACAAATAAGGACAAAAATTACACGGACAATATAAATTATTAAACATTGAGTGCTGGATTGAAGTTGCCGTGCCTGTGTATGACTATGAGCAGGTAATCCAGCACGTTATTCTCGCGTGCTGACTAATTTAATATCCGCGACCTTCCAGGTATTGTGAATTATCAGCAAGACCTGTCTTTGTATGCAGACAGATCACATTTAAAGCCTTACATTTTTTTGGGGGCCACCATTTAAGCCTTAGTGTCCATTATTTGACCCACTTGTTTCATCATCTGCCCCCAAAAATCTTCCCTAACCATGGTTGATTGACATGAATTATGGGTACCAAGTGGAGTCGACCGGTGACGACGCGTCCCTGTCCTATCTTTCGATCTAACCTCGGCGCAACTTGATAACTTCTTTATTCGAAGAATTTATTGATTAGGCAAAAAAATCTCGTATGGTACGAATAATATGATCCATATACATTTAATAACGTCGATCGGATAATTCAATAAGCTTTGAGATGTGATTAGCTCCATTAGAATAGACGAACACAAGGTTTGCGGGTTCGTATTATATTTGCAAGAGGTTAGGAATTTGGACTGCCCCTCTTGACCATCTTTCCATCACATGCTCGAATTTTTTCGAATTTACTCCGACGAAGTGCGTCATCCCACACGGCGTGAAACACACAAGAACAAATAAAATACCATAACTAAGGACACGGGTGGTTCCATGTGGCGCTCTGCGGTTCCTCAGTTTTTGCGCAGCGTAATCCAAATCTTTACTCGAGAGACCATTGGATCAACAGCTACCTTCCATTCAAACTGTCCATCCCCTCCGGTCTCACCAGGCAATCAAACAACTAGTCCGTGGACAAAGATGGAGTCTTACCACGAACCCCTCTCAAATTCAATAATTGAACATTTCAAGAAATGTTACTGTTAAATGCCTGCCTCTTCACCAGAAGCGTTAGAGCCATGGACATGGCAGCTGCAAGGAAGAAGCACGAGTCCTCCTCCAAGATAAAGTCCACCTCCTCCTCCGCCTTCGACACAGATTTAGAGCATCTTGGGTACAAGGAACATCTCCAAGGTGTTTAGAAAGAGAGAAACCGATAGAAACCGATCGGATTTCGGTCCGAACGGACGAACAGAAGAAGAACAAGAAAGGAAGAAACGGATTGCAGTTCATCGTGTGTCGAGGCGAAAATGGGCCCCGGAAATAACATAGGGAAGTACCAATTCAGCAGGGTCATCGGAGAAGGTACCTTTGCCAAGGTCAAGCTTGCAGTGGACAGCACCAACGGCCAGTACGTTGCGATCAAGATCATTGACAAGCAGATGGTCATGAAGAGCGATCTCAAGCATCAGGTAAGATCAACACCAATTCCAGCCTGCAGGGCAAGAAGGAAAACACGACTTGGGGATTAACACTGCAAATGTTGCTGTTTCAGGTACGAAGAGAGATAAAGACAATGAAGCTTCTGCATCACCCCAACATCGTTCGGATCCACGAGGTATGCCGGCCAAGTCCAAAATAACCCACTTTCAGTTACAATTCTGTACCTCAAGAAACTTAAAGAGGAAAAGGCAATTCCAGAATTGACCTAAAGAGTCAAATTGCTTGTGATAGGTCATTGGAACGAAGACAAAGATCTACATAGTAATGGACTATGTTTCAGGAGGACAGCTTTCAGACAAGCTGGTAAGGCTCAATGATCAAAAATGAAGTTGTGGGTGTTGTTTGGTCGGCTTTCTCTAATGCTTTTTTCTCTCTTTTAACCAGGCTTATTTGAAAAAATTGGACGAATGTGAAGCGAGAAAGCTCTTCCAACAATTAATTGATGCAGTGGACTATTGCCATAGCAGAGGTGTTTGCCACAGAGATCTGAAGGTCAGTGTAACATACCATCTTCTTTTAACCGATATGTCGGTAATTTAGAATGAGTCAAGCCAACTGATGAGGATCTCGGCCTCCATACACAGCCTGAAAATTTGCTTCTAGATAGCAAGGGAAATCTGAAAATCTCTGACTTCGGATTAAGTGCTTTGCAGAAGGTAAGACAGACACACTTCAAATCCTTTAGTCAATTTCATTTTTCAGTAGAACCTGGATTTAACAATTCATCAGTAAAGTTGGCTAAACTGTAATAATTCAACAGCCTGGAGATCTGTTATCTACTGCATGCGGCTCCCCAAGCTATGTAGCACCTGAGGTGAGAATACCACTTTTCTGCAGTTAACTTTTTATATTAGATGAACAAAATAGATGCATATCGTTTTTTTGACTTGAGAACATACCGGATAATCCTGTTGAACCTAATGGATTTGGTGATGCTTGGTTTCAATAAACAGCTACTGATAAAGACGGGATATGATGGCGCACCAGCAGATATTTGGTCTTGTGGGGTAATTCTCTTCGAGTTACTGTCTGGGATTTTGCCGTTCGATGACCGTAACCTCATCAATTTGTACAAGAAGGTAATTTTTCTGCATCTGTAAAGATAAGTTTCTGTCAACTAGGCACACTGCCACTAAACGAACACCGTGTTTGCATGAAGATCTACAGAGCAGAATACACATTTCCCCTGTGGTTCACAGAAGGTCAAAGAAAGATAATATCCAGAATACTTGAGCCAAATCCTAAGAAGGTTTGAATCTCACTGTATGTAGCATGCAATGCTTCTCTTTCATGGAGAAACATCATCTAAACCTCTTTATTTGCGAAAACAGAGAATCACAGCACCGGAGATAATCGAAGATGAATGGTTCCAGAAGGACTATGAGCCTGCGTACGGCTATGAATGCGATGAACAAATCCATCTGGATGATGTTAATGCTGCATTCGACTACTCTGAGGTAAATGTCACTGTAAAAACATGTGCGCGAATTTTAATTAACGGGCCGATAATAACTCTCTGTGACAATGGAAACAGGAGAATGATGGCCAGAAGAAGATACCAAAATCCTCCAGCTTCATAAACGCTTTTCAATTGATAGCAATGTCCCATGACCTTGATCTATCAGGTCTTTTTGAAGCACAGGCAAGTCTTCACTTTTCTTGCAACTTGACTTTCAAATTTAGATTCTTTCCAACTCTGAAGTATTGATCTTCGTTTTTGGTTGCTTTTCCATGATCTAAGACTTTCTAGTTGCATTTTACTTTCCTATACAGGATGAAGACAAACACAAAACGATGCTTATATCCAAGCATACAATAGATGATACCTTCAAGAAAATTGAAGCTGCTGCAGCAGACCTCTGCTTGGCGGTTGAGATGTCGAACAATAAGGTATGGTCTTGCCATTTCTTTCCTTCCTCTTTTTCACTTTGGTTGTTTGCAAATTTTCGAATAATTCTCCAACTAAGAAAGACATTTTTCATGCTTTTAGGTGAAGATGCATCCAGTGCAAAAGACGACTAGGTCTTCTCGGTCATACTTCAACTTATCAGCCGAGGTATCTTCGTACCCCGCATTACACGATATAGAAGCCTCAGCAATTCATAGAAATAAATGCACGAAATTGGGATTCGCATATACACATATGCTTTTGACGTAATTTCACACTTGGAAAAAGAATGCACTGATGTACAGAAAATTTCAGGTGATTGAGGTGGCTCCCATTTACTGTGTCATAGAAATTTCAAAATCTTCAGGGGAGCTCGGCGACTATAAAAAGGTAGTCCTAAACTTCTCGTGCACTAATATTGTAATCCTGAATCCGCATTGCTTACAAATTTAGATTTACCCTCGTGAACAGTTTTGCCAAAGTTTGTCCAGCCTATTGGCAGAGAAATCCAGTATTTCGTCACAAAGTCATGCGATGGACTTACTCAATATCGACAGCAAAGGCGTCGAACAAGCTAGATGGTAATTCATTACCTATTCAAACAGCACAAATGCCTCATATATCCTTGATCCCGACTCACTGGTATAATTGAAATATGCAGTTATCAGGAGGAAGCTAAACCTGATGCTAATGACCTCCGTGGCTATTCGTCCTCCTGATGATTGCTTTCCTCAACCTCTTGTGCTCTCAAGATTGTTAAGACGATGATGGCGAAAACTGTAAAGATCATTACAATATCATTTACACATGGAGAAATTCACAAAAGAACGAAGAAGGAAGCTATTGAACGTGAGATTTGCAAACTGCCAATTGCAACATGATGCTTAAGATTCAGTTTGATATATACGACGAAAGGAGCTCTTTTGGTTCTCTTTCACTGTATTAGATTCTTTCTGTTTCTTTTCACCCCAGAAGATCTTCTTGAAGGCTACACAGGCATGGAGTCTTCATTACTTTATTCATTGAAAGATCAATAAGATACGTGCTCTGTTCCCCATTTTTGCCTCGATGACATCTGACCATTTTAATTTAGCTACGCGTCATAGATAATTCCTGGCCAAGCCAGTCAGTCAGATGACATCCACAATCCATCTGAGGCAGCTCTTGCTCAAAATTCACAGATAAGCAAAGGCAATTAGAAGCAACCATACGATAAAATCAAAACCTCGCTCCTGCATTGGATCGGACCAAGTGCTGGATCAGAGGTCAATCATCAATGAACAACTTAACTCATCAGATGTAGTGAATATTTCTGCATCTGCTCTTCTCAAGCTTCGTGCACACCGAAAGCATGGATGAATAACAACTGATATGCTAATCCCTAGCATCCTGTACTAGTCCCTCGCTCATCAACTTAACAACATCAATCCGAAACTAGGGGCCTAGCGGTAGTCGTGCAAAATGCTTGATCCAAACTACTTTATGACCAAGATCGATCCTTACAAGTCACACGATAATGTCCTCTTTTCGGCCAGCAAAAGCACACAAAGAGCGGAAAAGCAAGAAGATGCATTTCGCTTACTGTCATTAGGAACATAGTTATTGACCATCTGGTGCAAATCCAAGAATGCAAATCGGCTCATTATCGATTTACAAAAAGAACCCGATGCATTGCAGGCGATGATACGCATAGTTTTACAGCGCATCCATTATCAGAATGCTTAATAAAGAATTCAAAGGACGTTATCCAAATGGAAGACCACATGAGTCCCTCTTAGCTCATGGACATAATTCACAGAACAAGCTTTGTCATGTGGAATCAGAGAAGCCACGTCCGTTCTCCAAAAGATTCACACACTGGTGGGCTACGCACTCCCATAACGGGAAATGAAAACAACAGAAAACTGACAAGGCACAACTCACGGTCGCCCATGCTGCCTCGCACGAACTCGAAGGAGGGCCTTCGGAATTCGATCGGGGATCAGTCCATTCAGACGATGCAATCACTTGCTGGCCAACCAAAGGTGCTCTCCATGAATGCAGCCGCCAACCACACGGACAAAAACAATATCCAAAGATGCCTGGCAATTAAAGCCCCGTGATCTTCCAACTCACTCCAAGCACATGGCTTGAATGAATCTTGATGTCTTGTCACGTTGTGCCAATCTCATCTTCCTCACTCTTCCTTTATATTGATGCATCATTCGTTGTCCCTTGCATCTCCACAGGGTTCTCCAGGAAAAGATGAAATTTTACCCACCGCTCGCGCGAGCATGGGCATTCCTTCTCCTGATCGGCGTTCCGTCGGATACCTCTGGGGCATCCCCAGAACGACTGGCCCACCAACCAAACGGCCCCCACAACGAGACCCTCCACGGCGCCTCGAAGCAACAGTGCGGGGGCTACGACGGCGAGTCCCTCCAGCTCCAGTTCCTGTACGCCCACAACGCCGTGAGAGCGACCAAGTGGGAGCCCCCACTGACTTGGGACTCGCAGCTGGAGAGTTACGCGAGGTGGTGGGCGGGGCAGCGGAGGTCGGACTGCGCACTGGAGCACTCGTTCCAGGAAGGGGAGTTCAGTCTGGGGGAGAACATATTCTGGGGAGGGGGGTCGGGGTGGAGGCCGAGCGACGCCGTGAGCGCGTGGGCGGGGGAGGAGAGGTACTACCGGTACGGGAGCAACAAGTGCGAGGGCGGGCACGAGTGCGGGCACTACACGCAGATCGTGTGGCGGAGCACGCGGCGGGTCGGGTGTGCCCGGGTGGTGTGCGACGGCGGCGACGTGTTCATGACTTGTAACTATTATCCGCCGGGCAACTATGTCGGGGAACGACCCTACTAAAATTCGTTTGAGTGGGCCTTTTCAGTGACGGTCCATTGGACCGAATATCGCCAAAACGTTTTACGAAGATTAGTATTTGTGTGGTGCGACACGTTTTATCCATATTACGATGAAGTGTAAAGGAAGCGCCAGAAAATTCACAATAATCTCAATTTTGGTTAATCATCAAATTATAAACTTCCCTTCAATTACTAATAATAGGGTCTTATTAGATTATTTACGCAGGGAATCAGATTAGCTGCGTGTTGGACCGCACTCATTCACTAGTCCTTTCACGTTGGTATAGGCCTAATTCCCTTAAAAAATAAAAAACTAACTTTAGGTTCAATCCAAATCTAGTTCGAACTTTCGACAAAAAAAAAATGTCCCGAACTTTTTTTTTGTTTCAGAAAAAAATACCCAATTTTAGGTTCGGTCTCAAATACGCCCCCAAACTGTTTTTTGTCTCCAAAAAACTTTAGGTACAATCCCAAATATATTTCAATTTTTTTTTGTTTAAAAAAATTCACAAATTTTCCAAGTATTCTCAAATATACCCTGTAGTTTAGTCCCAACTTCACATGACATTTTCACATCGATAAAAAACACATATTAGCAAAGTAATGAGGCGATAGGTATGGACCAACATGACATTTCTACGTGGATAACAAATTTACACCAGTAAATAAATTCTCCAAATTGAAATCGTTCTAGGATGAGAAAATTAGAGATGGCTAACAACGATTTTTGGATAGAGGGCCAATGGAGTATATTTGAGATTAGAGTAAAAATTAATATTTTTTTCTTATACAAAACAAATTCGGGGTGAATTTTGAACTGAACCTAAAGTTTAGGGGTTTTTTTTAGACAAAAAAAATTTCGGATAGATTTGGGACCGAACCTAAAATTAAGGGTTTTTTTAGATAAACAAGTTCTGGACAAATTTGAGACTTGCCTAAATTATGAGTTTTTTAGAGAATTAGGCCCGTTCGTCCATGCAATCACAGAGGACAACTAGTTATACCCGTGCCTTCGGCACAACTAATTTCCTTTAAAATGATTCATTGGTGAGAACTTGAAGGGAAATATATCATTTCAAAACGCGCAATTGACCCTTTCTGTCCACAGACTTCTTTAGTAAGAGCAAGTCATGGAGACGTTATTCACTTATGTAAGTAAGGGGTTTTTTTCAATTTAAATTTTTTAAAAAATATTTACGAAATTATTTAAAAAATAATAATTTTTTAATAATTTTGTATCCTTTTTTTAAAATTTCGTATTTTTATTAATTTTGGTACTTAAAAATATTTATTTTATTTATAATTTTTTATCGTGAAGCTTATATTTATAACACAATTAGCAATAATTAATGTAAAATTTTATTAAGATCTATAATTAATAAATAATGTTCTAATTTTGTCAATTAATTAAAAATATTCATAACAATAAAATTGGCACCACAATATATTGTAAAAAAGAGATTTTCACTAATATATAAGAATCGCCATCTTACCAATTATAAATAAAATAAATATTATAAAGTATCAATAATTTAAAAAAATGAAATTTTAAAAAAAAATACAAAAAAAAAAAAAAGCCTCGCGTGCATCTCCGAAAAGTTAGCATAATCAAGTCATCTCAATAGTGTAGACCCAAATTAGTAATTATTATTTTAAATAATTTCGTAAATATTTTTAAAAAAATTAAATTGAAAAACTCAATATTTTTACAAGATATTTATTGAACATATACACATCATACTCATCCTAATAGAGCCTCTTACTCCAATACATTTATCCCGAACAACGTTTAATTTGAGATGGCAAATCTTTTATATAGTGTAACTCATCTTGTTGCAAATTTTTGGGGTTTTTTTCAATGTAACTTTTTAAAATATATTTACTGAAATTATTTTAAAAAATAATTACTAATTTGGGTCTTGTTTCTTTCATTTGTTCCGCTAATTCATTTAAGCGGGCAAATCTTCATTTTTTATTTCATTTTTTTTTTAATTATTGATACTTATAATATTTATTTTATTTATAATTGTTAAGTTGACGATTGTTATATATTACGAAAATCTTTTTTTTCAATATATCTTACCAATTTTATTTTATGAATATTTTTAATTAATTACATAATTACAACATTATTTATTAATTATAGATCTTTAATAAATTTTTACATTAATTATTGCTAATTATGTTATAAAGATAAGCTTCACAAGAAAAAAATATAAATAAAATAAATATTATAAGTACCAATAATTAAAAAAATACAAAATTAAAAAAATACAAAAAGGCTGCATAATTTGCACAATTTGCCCGCTTAATTGGATTCGGCTGAGCTAGCTGCTGGCACTTCAAGTGCGAGCGACCAAAATCGCTAAATATTTTTTTAAAATAATTTCGTAAATAATTTTTTAAAAAATTAAATTAAATTAAAAAAAAACCCTGTAAGTATAAGTATGTAATGCTACCATATGAAATATTGACATTTATTGCAGATAATTACAATCTAATTTTTAATAATAATGTCCAATGCCTCGTCGCGTTGTAAGCTTAGAGACATCAAGCAAATAAACAAAGTTGAAAGAACCTATATTGCTAAACGTTGAGTGTAATACTAAAGCGCAGTTCATAGAGAATGAATACCTCATCCGGTATATAGTTAACCCAAACAAACTGATTTCGTGTGGCATAATCAAAATAAATTTCACCACAAGAAGTTGTTTGAATGCCATAGGACAAATGACCTGAAGAAACGCTCTAATAAAATGGTTCCTCCTATTTTCAGAAACTCCGTTTGTCCAGTGACATTTCCCTCGAAAAGTTATGCATAGTCAAATCTTCTCGATAAGTGTAACTCATCTTTCCAACATCTTTTTTGGCGAAATTTATTTTGATTATGCAAAACTTTTCAAGTGGAATGTCGTGGAATGAACGGAATTTATTGAAAATAGAAGGAACCATGCTAATAGAGTGTTTATCCAATCATTTGTCCCGTGACGTTTAATTTGAGAGGGCAAATCTTTTCTATAGTGTAACTCATCTTTGTTGCAACTTTTTTGGGCAAAATTTGTTTTGATTATGCATAAATTTTTTAGAGGAATGTCATAGAAAAGCATGAAATTTTCCCAAAATAAGAGGAACCATGCTATTAGAGCGTTTCTTCTTTCATTTGTTTGCTAAGTTCAATTTAAGCGGGCAAATCTTCACGATAGTGTAACTCATCTTTCCGACAACTTCTTTTGGCGAAATTTGTTTTGATTATGCATAAATTTTCGAGAGAAATGTCATGAAAAGCACGAAATTTTTTCAAAATAGAAGGAACCATGCTATTAGAGCGTTTCTTATTTCATTTGTTCCGTTACGTTCAATTTAAGAGGACAAATCTTTCCAAAGTAATGTAACTCGTCTTTCAATCAACTTCTTTTGGCAAAATTTGTTTTGATTATGGATAAATCGTCGAGAGGAATATCGGGGAATACCTTATACGGTGTTAGTTTAACTCTTCATCCAATATTTTGCCGGTTTTACTAACATAATTTTCACAATTTACCCACTTAATTGAATTCAGGTTGAGATAGATGATGGGAGAAGTACACTAAAAGTGCTAAAAGTTGTGTATAACATTCACTTTAGTACCAAAAGTTTCACAAATCATTTAAATGTCAATTTTTTTTAAAACGATCATTTAAGTGCCAATTTCTATCTCTTTGGCCTAAAATTCAATGTGGCATTTTTTAAAAATGACGTTCCCATTGGAGATCCAATCAGTAATAAAAAAAATAAATTAAAAAATATTACAAAAATAAAAAGTACAAATTTAATTAGATTAAAAAGGTAAAAATTCAAAATAAAAACTAACTCTGGTTGTGGACAAGCAATCCGAGAAGGCCCAGGCGATGTTGTGTTGATGAACGTCGCTTGGGCCTTCTCAAAGCTCGATGACCCTTGACAGGCTCGAGCGAGGCCTCGGTGGCCCCTAGGGAGGACATGCTCTCTCGGATCTGGGGTTGGAGCGACCCTTACCCTAGATGTGAGCAAGGGTCGCTGGCCGTCACCTAGATGGACCGAGGCTTGCTAGCCCCTATTCGCATGTATACCGGGCTTGTTCGTGCTATGTTCTTTTGATTTTTAGTGTTAATAGTTGCTTGTTTAGCCTGGACGAGACCTCGAGCCTTCAATGTTCATTGTTCTTTCCTCATTGTGCCGCACACCACCTGTTCGACGTAATGTCTGAACCAGATCCGCGTTGGTTTCCTTTGATTTTTAGCCCATTCTGTGTATATTTTGGTCATTAAATGTGGTTTGTGAAGTTCTCGTTGTCATTCGTTGCTGGGTGTGCCGTTTCCCTGGGTGAATTGTGTGCGTGTTGATTGCTCGACGATGGAGGCTGTGTTGGCCGCTCACCAGTGTTTTGGCCACGGAGGGGATGAGGTCCTTGTCTCATCGATTCAGCATTGTCTTAGCTTGGCTGGCTGGAGTGGCCTGAGTTTATTGTTTTTTTTTAGTTTAAATGTTTTATTTTTTCTTTTTATATATATAATTTTAGAAGTCCACATGGACTAAAACATATTAGAATTTTTACTATAAATGCCACGTAATAAGTTTTGTTGGAATTTCTTTTCCTAGGAGCTTAAATGATCGTTTTTCTTTGATTTGGTATTTAAGTGATCCGACGGAAACTTTTGGTACTAAAATAAACATCGTACACAAATTTTAGCTTTACGGTGTGTTTCTCTGGATAGATGATGTATTCTTTATTCGTGTCGAAAATGAATAAATGATACCTAATAAGGAAGTTGAACATACGTGCCAAAATATGTCTAATTACGACTAAAATAAATTCAAGTTGGTTGGTTTCACGCGAGATTAAGTTTTGTTTATTGTGGTGGATTGGGATTTGAAGTACAATGTTAAGACTTCTCAAAAGGAAAAATTGAATATAATGGAAACGAAGTAGGTAGATGATTGAAAAATCAAGGTTTCTTTTGACCAAAACAAAAGTTTCTTGAATCAAGGTCGGTCTAAGATCGATCATCCCGGACAATGAGTTCATGTTAGCATGCTTACATACCCGTATCAGCTACCAACTAGATCGCCCTCATTGATTAGTTCACTCTATTGTGTATTTGTACCTTCAATCATGCAATATAATTTTTGATGGACACAACGATACAAATCGACCTAGAGGCGACCAGAGGCAGTCGCTTCTGATCAAGGCTGGTCTAAGTTCGACCAATCGCGATAGAAAATCACCTACTTCATTAAACTTTCATTCATGTTGATGCATTTAATCCCCCCAAATAGAAACGTGACACAAACAAAAAAGAAAACCGACCTTCTTTATTTACTCTATCTACATTAGACAAAGTAAGAGCAACCTGCTGATAATAAAAGAAGAAGGTAAGAGCAGTCTCCTCTTGATCTCTTTGGGTGTCACATGTCTGTCCTGAGAAAAGGACTTCACACGACAATGCATCAATTCAAATCAAGAACCTTTTTAGGCCCTGGCTAATTAGCCGCGACCAGAAAGAGGGAGAAGCTCCCCGGAGCTCGCAAGACTGCCATGGTTGAAGCTCAATCTGAAGCTTCAAACGATCGCCCTACGGAGCTCCAAGGGGAATCGAGACTCGCCGTCAGTCGTCTAAGTATCCCTAGACTCCAAGGAGCACGCAGAACTCCCTGGCTTGCACCCTAGCCTTAAGAACAGGTAAGCACAGTTTCGGTTTGTCTCAAGCTTCGTTAATGATAACTTAAGATCCCGAGTAGCTTTCTTCGAGATTTTTAGTTAGAATTACTCCTCACACTTCCCTGATCGAGAAGGTATTTTTGTTTTGCATTTTCACTGCGCACAATGTCGAGTCGGCCTCCGAAACCACCGAACCTATCTCGAGCTCCATAGCTTGATCTGGACATTTTTAAGCTGGCGCGATGGATAGGTAAGCTTCCTTGATCCTCTGTGGTGGTGATTGATGCTTCGTATTGGTTGTTTCGAGCTAGAAATGGCTAGGACGAAGCTTCGTCAGAGGCGACTTCGGCCGGAGCTATTGTGGATAGTTTTAGGCTTGTTTTTGTCATGAAATTAATGTATGTTGATTAGGAAGAGATGGCGTTTCGTTTAGTGTGAAAATCAGGAAGAAATGGTGAGATTTCGGCGTTGGTTTGGTGTCTCTGGCGACTTTCCTGGCGGGTTCGCTGGACTTGCAATAACACCGGTCATCTTCCCGAGCGAGGGTTGACTCGATCAATGCCAACGTGGTACCACGTAACGTCCATGACAAGCAGAGGCAATTATAACCACTTTTAGAAATAAACAAAAATTAAAACTTGATCGGATGGCCACGATTTGGCCATGTGGCACGATCATGGAATTTTTGGAATAAAAAATAAATTTCTGAAAATAAAAATATTTTTAGAAAATAAAAAAATTTGTGATCGTGTGGCCTAGGTTTGGCCATGCATCACGATCTTGACCATCCATCATTTTTTTGAAAATTTAAAATTTTAATTTTTGATCGGACGGTTGATATGTCGCAACATGTTGTGTCCTAGAGCGTCAGATTAGAATTGGGTGGGAAAATAGAAAAAATAATAAAAAAATAAAAATAAAAAATTCAAAAAAATGGAGAAGCGGCGTCGTTTTGGTTTTAGACCGGTTTGGGACCCATATGGTCTGGGTTGGGCGCCCGCGACCTGTGGGCTGAGTCAACCTAACCCTATCAAGATAATATTTTTGAATAAAAAATCCGAAAATAAAAAAAAATGATCAAAAAATTGATTGGAAAAAAATCGGAAAAATTCCAAAAATTCCCAAAAATATCAAAAATTAGGACATAAGTCATTTTAACTGGCAAATCCTATTTTTGATGGTTTTCCATCCTAATTCTTCCTAAAATGATTATTTTTCGCCTAATGGGCAAATAATTCCTAAAAATTTAGAAAAATTCTGAAAAATGGCAAAAAATAGGAAATAGACACATTCAACTAGTCAATTCTATTTCTGAGGCTTTTGTTTCCAAATCTTTTCCAAAATGATAATATTGCCCCTTATGGGTAAATTGTTTACAAAATTTCACAAACTCCTTCCAAACTCCAAACACCCCTTCTCTAAGCTATTGGGGCTTTACTGGGGATGCCATGTATTGCTTTCACGTGTTTTATCCGCATGACCTGGATCCTTATTTTGCGCACTCATTTTTACTGATTGTGATTGATATGCTAGATACTCCCGTATGCATGAACTCTAAGGTTCTAGAGCTTTCCTCATCTCAAATCATATGTATGAAATCCATAGTTAGGAAAATCATTCAATTTAGATACCGAAAGAACTTCAATGGTAACATTGGCATAATTAAGTATCCGTTCCCAAATCTCGATTATGTTTGCATCATGCGACTTTTACCACTACTCGATGAGGTTTCCAATCTACCTTTTTAAAAATTGGTGGCGATTCGAAACATGTACACTTATGCACATGTCACCTAACCACGCACCAAATGTCGAAATCATTTTAAATTCCGCCATGGCGCAAGGTGAAGACTTGGGAGAGTCCAAACCGATCTATGGATCACCACGAATCCTTAGAAATCGATAATCACCCCTAAACCCACTCCTCCGGACGAGGGTCGCGACATATGTACTTCATCCCCATGGATACAAAAATAATTGGTGGTCGCCTTGGATAGAGGTCGGTCGAAGGTCGACCACCATGGATTTAATAATAATAATAATATAATATAATATATCTATCACAAATTCATCATCATCATCGAACCTTGATACTCTATTTATAGATAGTGAGAATAGCATTTTCTCAATCTCTTTTATGCACACATGGCTTCCCTTAAATTACTAAATAATGATGATATGTTAGCATGTTTATACATGGATCTATGTCGCCTACCTACCCGTTCAGCATTTACACATGGATTTAGCCATAAACCTTTTGACAATTTATCAATAATCATTTTAGCCAATTATTCAAATAATATGTTGAGGATTAAATTGGCAAAACTTCGAAGGTTTAGGACTAAATTAACATAATTGAAAAGTTCAAAAGACCATCGGGCAATAAATTTAGGGCGGTACTATTTTCACCCCTATTTTGGCTAAGACACTTTTCCTTTTTCAATCAATAGACCTAAATACCATTTTCTCTCTTCAACGCATTGTTTATCTTTTATCATCTTAATCAACATAATTGCCTTTATTTTTATTTTCTCTCTTAAATTATCAATTTCACAATATAACTATTAAATTACATCCAATAAAAATATTACCTTGTAATGCATCATATTATCACTTTGCCTAGAGATGGTTGTTATTTTAAATTTATGGTCTAATTTTTTCAATTACAAAATTTTATAAAATGTTATAAAACTTCTAGTTATAACGACTTATGAATACAATTAATCGTTTATTTTTTTAAACTTATTTCAAAGTTCAAAATTATAGCTCAATTAGATTATCTAGCAGATTTTTGACATTGTGGGTGATTCTGCAGAATAAATTTGTAGGTTTATAAAGTTAAACATCCTAATTTGCGCTTTCTTTTGAGCTTTTCACATTTCAATAGGAATTGCAAGATGGGATTGAAAATTTATTTGCACATTCTCCACTTTCAAACTCGCGTGAGATTTTTTTAGGGGAAAGTTTTAAACATATTTTAAAGTTTTGATCCACTTACTATGATATTGAAATTACAATCGATATCAATCACTTTCTTCATCGCAGAATTCCTTTATGCGTTTACCCTTTCCGAATATTTAGATATGGTCTAAATATAAATACGTTTGACATTTGATCACACTTTTAACAAATTAACCTTTTTCATATTTTTATTAGTTTTCCTTTCCACTTTTTATTATGTTTCGTCTAAACAATTAAATTAAATTTTCTACTTTAAAATATAGTTTCACTCACACTATTTAAAAAAAAATGTATTTAATCGTGCGTTCATAAGCTATCATAAATATAAATTTCTTATAAATGAAAATATGAGACTATAAATTAAAATTGACAATATTCTCCAGGTAAAATGATAATGAGATATGGTACAATTGATAAGTTAATAAGTGTAATGAAATATTTGTATTGTGAAATTAATGAGAGAGATTATATAAATAAAGGCAATTTTGTGGAATAACCTGATAAAAAAAGAAACACTAAATTGAAGAGCGAGAAGGGTATTTCGATAAGTTAAATTTTAAAAAAAATGAGTATCTTAGCTAAAATGGGGAGTGAAAATAGCGGCTCTCTAAATTTAAGACTTTTTTGGGCAATTATCCCCACCAACGAGCGTTACCGGTTCCGTTCCTGACCAAACATGAAACCTGCGTTCCTCTGCATGTCCACATCTGCTCCGCCGCATGCCCACGCATAGAGTCTCGTGAACTTCTCTCGTGGTTCTAAACCACTTTCCCTCTTTTCGCCCACGAAAACAACCCCCCAAAACTAACCCTTTTGTTCGTAAACTATCACATAAAATTCCTCAAGCGGCGCGAATTGTGTGTAGCATCAGTTCTTACATAGAACAATGTCGTCAAATTCGTGTTTTGCATATTGCATGTATAGAATCAGTGCATGCTTTAACAGTCGTACCAAACAATTACGCATAGACAACCGTACCCACATGACAAAATTAGAAATCTGTCGCCCGCTGTCCATACAAATATAGGCCGATCTCCTCCCCTGTCAGAAACACGACCAACACGTACCGATACCGACGACGAGCGTTCAAGTCTCGGGATCCACCGTTAACATCCGTTCCTCCCTCTCTCTCTACACCTCTCGGCGGTCGCCCCTCATGGCGGGAACGGAAGACTCTCCCGCCGGCAAGCACGTGGCCGTGTTTGCGTTCCCGTTCGCCACCCATGCGCCGGCTCTCCTCCTCC
This sequence comes from Rhodamnia rubescens, assembly GCA_021437795.1. Classification (NCBI taxonomy): domain Eukaryota; kingdom Viridiplantae; phylum Streptophyta; class Magnoliopsida; order Myrtales; family Myrtaceae; genus Rhodamnia; species Rhodamnia rubescens. The sequence goes on from JAILYA010000070.1 coordinate 594,845, forward strand.
TCGTGCGCCGGATAGCGGAGGCATCCCCCGCTACGATGTTCTCCTTCCTCAGCTCGGAGAAATCCAACCTCGCGTGCTTCCCCGGGGAAAGGAGGGGCGACAGTGGCACGTGCCCGAACCTCGTGGCGTACGATGTGTGGGACGGAGCACCAGAGGGGTACGTGCCGTCAGGGAGGAACCCCGTGGAGCCGGTGGAGATCTTCCTGCGCGCGGTGCCGGGGAACTTCGAGAGCGTCCTCTGTGCGGCGGAGAGGGAGAGAGGGTGCAATATTACGTGCCTGCTGACGGACGCGTTCTATTGGTTCGCCGCCAACATGGCTCGAGAGCGGAGCGTGCCGTGGGTTCCGGTCTGGACCGCCGGCCCCTCTGCGCTCATCGCCCACATGGAGACAGACTCGATCCGACAAATATTTGGAACCTCAGGTAATGTAATGGTCGGAGCATCCTAATGCGAGACTCGCGGCTGTTTCCTTTGAGCTATTGAATCTAATAGATCGTATGGACCCATTTGAGTTATAACGTGATAACCTAAAGAAAATATTCCAATAGACCCCTGGAATGGAGCCGATCTGCTTGACTCGAACTATAATATTCGTATGACTTGCTAAACTATATTCCTCGGTCATCCTAATTTGTTGATTGCACGAATCGAAGGCAAGATGCTTGATGCGATTCCGGGATTATCGGCGATGCGGATGACGGACGTGCCTAAAGAAATCCTCGACGCAACCACCCCCTTCCCGACGATGCTCTATAGAATGGGTCAAGTGCTTCCTCAGGCGACTGCCGTGGTTTCCAACTCCTTCGAGGACATAGACCCGCTCGTCGAGAGGGAGCTCCACTCAAAGCTGCGGAAGTTCCTCGACGTCGGGCCATTCGTGCTGTCGCCTCCGCCGCCGCTCTCAGACGAGCACGGCTGCATCCCGTGGCTGGACAAGCAAGAGACAGCCTCGGTCGTGTACGTCTCCTTCGGGAGCATGATCAGGCCTCCCCCGCACGAGACAACCGCCATAGTGAACGCACTGGATAAGGCTGCCTCCCCGTTCCTTTGGTCCTTCAGGGGCGACGCGGAGGCGGAGCTCCCTCGGGAGTTCCTCGAGAGGACCGCGGGGACGAGGGGGAAGGTGGTGCCGTGGGCCCCGCAGCTGCATGTGCTGGGGCACAGGGCGGTGGGGGGCGTTCGTCACGCACTGCGGGTGGAACTCGGTGCTGGAGAGCATGATCGGGGGCGTGCCGATGGTCGGGAGGCCGTTCTTCGGGGAGCAGAGCATGAACGTGAGGGCCGTGGAGGACGTATGGCGGATCGGGGTGGCAGTGGAGGGGGGAGCGTTCACCGAGGAGGCGACGGCGGACGCGCTCGAGCGAGTGTTGGCCAGCGAAGAAGGGAAGCGGATGAGGGAGAGAGCCGGGGCGTTGAAAGAGATGGCTTTGAAGGCCGTGGAGCCACAGGGGAGCTCCACGAGGAACTTCAAGGCCTTGGTCGAGATCGTCACCGGATAAAATCTATGTTGGTGACTGTTAACCTTCGTGTTTTAAAGGGTATGTTTGAGGTTTAGGGACCGAGCTCTAGGAATATTAATGCTGTTTTGCATTACAACCTTTTCAATAACTTCTCTATTCTCCATTCTCTTCTATCATATTTAGTGCACTCATTTTAATTTCGTATTTTTCTGAATACTCTACTTGCCAATATAACTTTGTGAATGCCGCTAAATATGCGCGCATTGGATTTCTTGTTCCTAACTAAGGAGAAGATAATCGGAGCCTAACTCTAGAATTGAGTTGAGGAGACAAGCACGTACGCGTTATTCAATTATGCCCAGAAAATTGTCCAAAAAGTCTTTATCCTAAATTCAATCCTAAACTTTTGAATTTTGCTGATTGAGTCCTAAACATTTTTCACATTTTGTCGGTTAAGTTCACCCCGCCAATTTTAGCCAAAAATTGTTGATGTGGAATATGGTCTTCCTACGTGACATGGCCGCCGCTAACGTGGGTAATTTTTAATAATAATTTAATAATTTTTTTGAATTTATGTATTAATTTTCACCTTTTTTTTTTGCCTTTTTACTTGTTTCTTTTTTCTGTTTCCCTCCGCCGGCCTCGGGAAAGGGCTACCCTCATCGATCTCGGGTAAGGGGACGACACCTTAGGGCTGGTGAGAGGTGGTCACCCTTGCTTAGTTTAGCGAGGGCAAAGACGCACCAAATAGGCGAGGGTTACCCTCGCCGGCCGGGGCCAGGCATTCCTCGACGAACGCTAGCGACCTTTGCCAACCATCGACGAGGCCCAACGATGGCTAGAGGAGGAAAAAATAAAAACATCAAAAAGAAAAAGAAAAGGAAAACAAAAAGAAAAAATAAAAAATAAATAAATTATGGTAAATTCGAAAAACATTAAGATATTATTAGAAATTGTCCACTTCGGTGGGGGGCGTGTCATGTAGGATGACCGGCATCCATGTCGGTGATTTTCAGCCAAAACAGGCCAAATGGATTTAACGGCAAAACATGAAAATATTTAGAGTTGAATTAACAAAAATGCAGTAAATTAATGGGTTTTTGGACAATTTTCCCCAATTATGCCAATATTACGTATCGTTGTCCCGAACGGAGAGAAGTTATCAAATGCCGATGAAAATGAGATTATTATACATTTTCGAAGATGTTATGGAGTACCAGCAAATTCGGGCTTTACCAATATCTTTTTCATGGGATCAACCTGTTGATAATTAATTTACATTGTAGTCATCGGGTCACACTCTTAACCACGTGCATTTAGCTACTTATCGCTCCAAGTAATAAATTGTTAATGATTTTGATCAACCACTTCGCAATTGTGAACATAGAAGGGTCTTTCATTGGCTAATGAGATGCTAACATCGTGCAGCAGTTCAAATCTAGCTGGTGCACTAACAACAACTTCTTCTTGTGCAGCAGTTCAAATCTAACTGGTGCACTAACTCCTCCTCCTCCTCCTCCTCCTGCTCCTGCTCCTCCTGCTCCTTCTTCTTCTTCTTCTTTGGTGAGGATATTGTACTAAGAGCTTATCAAGTGGCATTATTGTTGGACATATTCCGAAATCTGATTAACTGAGGCATGAGGTCCGTTTATTTTTGTTTATTATATCAGATTTCCCGACATACACGTCAGCGCCGGCCGGTCAAAGTTGGCCATATGGACTAAATCGGCACAAATACAAAAATTTTAGAAATAAATTAGCACAAAAAAAGTTTATGATTGAATTAGCATAAATGCAAAAGATTTAGGACTAAATTGGCAAAATTAAAATGTTTAGGACTGAACTAACAGCACAATTGTTATTCACACAATTTACAAAGCACGGCATCGAAATCTTTCTTCTATCCACCTTATGCCCTTGAGGAAAAATATGTTCATGCTAGACAAAAAGCCTCTCTAATACTGGCTGCTACTGCAGATTGCCCCTGATCCATAGTCTTGAAACATTCCTTCGTTCTGGAAAGCGGAACTATTCGTCGAATCCCAGGAAATGGCCGATGCCATTTTCATGTCTAGCTCATTAGACCACCAGAGTATGTTGTCCTTAGAACCATTCATGTCCTTGAAATAATCGAACTCGGCGTTCGCGTTCGGATGATCCTCCTGGGGCGCGAAATCGTTGGTTGCTTTGCTATTCCCCATACCGTCCAGCTCAGCTGGGACGTGGGACGCAGCAACGCCGTTGTATGCATTACCATGTGACATTGCTTGAGCACCATCTACTTCAGGCATAAGGGCTGTGTCGATCAAATTCTTGGCGTAGTTGAAGGGACCCCCGGTGCTCAAAGAGTTCACCAGGTCTTCGATCTTGGCAGCGGTGATCTTGAGAGAATCATGCTGGAGGGAGACATTATCAGGATTGGTGGCGGTGAGGTCACAGAGATCAGCCTGGTTTCGTTCGATGTCCTCAGCTTGTTGTTGAGACCCATTGGCCAGTGCAAGCTGTTGAATGAGACTGGGGCAATTAGTGTTATTAGGGTTTTGGTTCAACAGGCTCTGGATCATCTTCTCTCTCAGGGGGTGGATCTTGGGCCAGAGGGCAGGGTTGTTGTAGAAGCTGGAGAACAAAGAGTTTTGGAGGGTCTGAAGCTGCATGTGGAGTTGAAGCCTTTCAAGGGCAGAGTTGCTCAAAGCATGTGAGTTATATGGTGATGAAGAGTCATCATCATCTGGTGATGCGTTGTTCAGATCTCTTGTTGGGTTCAATTGAGAAGAGTGCGATGACGAGAAGCGGTTTATTACCGGGTTGTTGTTGAAGTTGTGCTTTCGTCTTCCGAGCAGCTTCTTCTTCAGCCTGGTGTTCCAGTAGTTCTTGATGTCATTGTCTGTCCTTCCTGGCAATTGGGCCGCAATTATTGACCACCTGGAAGACATAAAGTGGGATTGATTTGAGTGTGGGTCAATGCCTTCAGCTACTGGGCATTCTTGATCCATTCGAGAAGGTGATCTCGGTATTTTTTTAAGAATTTTCTTTCAACGTAATTTGGTAGCTTGAGAGAGAGAGAGTTTACCTGCTGCCAATGCTGATGTAGAGGCTGCAGATGATGTGGTCCTCTTCCTCAGTGAAGCCACCATGCTTGATGTTGGGTCTCAAGTAATTCAGCCACCTTAGTCTGCAACTCTTCCCACATCTCTTTAGCCCTGTTGACAGGATGCATATTGATCACCACTTAGGTAATTTGATCATTCTGATGAATTTTGAGCTTTCCACACGAGTCCATCACTAACTTTTAAGGAATTACAAAAACTCAGCCTTGCCGATGTCCAAACAAGCATGAAGCTGAGAAAATGGACCAGAAAGAACATAGGTCATAACATTTGTCTGTCTTAAGAAACGAAACCTAAATGCCATTGCTCCCTAATAATTCAAGATTTAAGAGTAATTGGCCCTTCGGTATGTATCATTATGTTCTTTCAGAAGAGATCCATTCGAATGAGAGAGAGAGAGAGATTTGAGAATTTACCAACTTTCTGAGGAAGGGCAATCCAGTTTCCACCAGTTCCATACTTCTCAATGTAAGCCTTGAGCTTAGCATCCTCTTCAGGAGACCATGGCCCTTTCTTCACATTTTCCTTGTCGCAACACGGAGCCCTTCCCATTTCGACGAAACGATGATCAGATTGTCTTCTTCTCTCCTTTTCTTTTGGGCTCCAGCTAAGTTATATGCTGTTTTGTTGATGGAGAAGAGATTGAAGACCTTGCTGGGATTGTTGGGGAAAAATTGGTGCTGGGAAGACCTGAATTTATAGGTAGAGAAAAGTTGCCTTGATTTGGTGCTCTTGGAGAGACAAAAGTCTTACTCTAATACCTTACTGCTCCATTTCACCACTAGGGTTTCCTCTCTCTCTCTCAATGTGATTGTGTTAACTTTTTGGATTAGTTCGGTCATCTAAAACTAAACTATTGCATGCAAGTTGACAACAGAAGAGCACAAATTTCTCCCTGCTAAATAATATTTTAATGACTCTGCTTTATTAGGGAATTCTTAGATTAATATGATGCGAAGCTACAGAAACTTGATCCCAAGAAGACTCCACATCCTCTTGCTTTGTCGCCTGCATCTTTGAAATGTTCCATTATCAACTACGATCGAGAAGCTCTTTACGACAAGCTCTTTACGACCCCCTTAAAGATTTCTTGCAGAGTTGTAACATGGTTGGCCAGTTTTTTCTTCTTAATTTAGTGTTCTGAGCATGGAATTCAGGTTAAAGAAGAAGTATATCAGTGAAATCTGTAGTGAGGCATTTAAGTTGCTATTATGCAGCCGAGAAATAATGTGGTTTTTAAGTTTCGAGGAGACCCTTTTTTACTCTCTCTCACGTGCTTTCTGACAACTAGTTCAGTATATATATACAGGACTAACAGGAGCATTTGGTTATTTTCTTTAGGGTTTCACGTTCTAATGAAAGCAGCCAGTGCAAATTCTTTGTGACAGTAAAGGTTACATTTCCTAACAATACATAGTCCCAACTTCATAAAAGGGAAGACAAGATAGAGAATGGGAAAGTTCTTGTCTTGCTCTTCACCTGTTACACTACACAAGCAAAATGAACACAATAATGTAATGCAGATTACGGTTAGGAGGAACGAAGTGAACATCTTGATGAAAAAATTCAATAGCATTGATATATTTGTGTGAAACTATGGTTGGACTTATTCAGATCTGGTGGATTCCATCCAAGACTCACAAATCTGACGGTTAATTAAGATCACTCAATTTTGTTGTGGACTGAACTTATGAGAGAATACATTCACATTTGCAAAACTATTTGCTCCATTTTAGTGGGTGGCGGCCCAAGCTTGTCCGTCAATCTCCTTTGGCTCTGCCGCTACTCGCTTAGTTAAGGGTTTAGGGTTTAAATTTTAGGGTCAAATTTTACGTGTTTTGAAAACTTTGCTTGAACTACACCCTAGTAAAATGGTACAAAAGTCAATCTCTTCAGAGAAAGACCTGTGAAATTAAAACCAGTTCGACAATCTATTAACTTTGCGAATTTAAAGAATGCAATCTCTATTACGATGTCCCTACCTTTACCCGTCGACTAAAAGCCACTCCCCACATGTTTCTTATGAGTTGTTAATGAGCCTCTTCTTCTCCGCAGAAGAAAAGGAAGGACTATAAAACCAGCTAAATCCCCATTTTTCTGCCACTAAGAAACTGCGAGAATTGCTTCTTCTTGCTGATCGGTAGCGATTCTCTCATATATTTAGACAGATCATCCCCGAGATGATCGAATGTATGCCGATCTTTCGATTCCAATAAAGCATACAGGTCTTTGTTTAATGAGACACCCCAGCTGTTAACAAGGCAACTTGTCAACGGAAGGTAGCGTAGGAGCAACTGCAATATTTAACAAGAAAAGCAAGACAGAAACAAAAGGATAGGCCTCCTAAATTCAAACTTTTTTTGTTTTTCTTTCTGAAGATGTATCACTCATTGACCTCGGTCTCCTAGATTATTGTCTTCTGCTATCGATATTTTCCTCTCGTAACGGGAAAGATGAGTTAGGGAACCGCACCCCACAGAGAAATCAACAAGAGGAAACGATCAAAATTCAAAAGAGCACTCACTCCCTCAATAAGATATTATATTATGGGTGCAATTAATAAATGAGATTGACTTGGATCTTTGGGACGAGGGAGAAGACATGCTTCTGTTTGTCGCTCTCTCGGTTGGAATCTCTCTCTCTCTCTCTCTCTCTCTGAATTTTTACATTGCATGATTTCATCATCTTCAAAGACCAAAGTTAAAAATGGGTGGTCTCTTGAGTGAGAGCTGGTGAGGGTTGTCTTGATAAGAGGATAAGCTTGATTGGTTTCTTTGCTAAATTCAATAATCTTGTGGAATTATTGGCTCTCTCGCTCTCTCCCCCACAAAGAGATCCGCGAGGGTTGCTTTATAACAAAGGATCTCTGTTCTACCTGTAAGAACGAGGAAAATGAATACTTGGTATAACATATATATATATATCGATCACAAGGGCACCAACATGAAGGCCCAATTATTTGGAGACATGTAGAACACCTTACAAGTCCCATGAACTGGGTAAATCCAGACCCTTGACCATTCCAAGTGGCCTTGATCCGGAGCAATTTATAGCAGCAGTTAGCTTATTTTAACGTGTCTTCAATTTTTGAACATGAAATCTCCTAATACTTAAACTAATTGTGCCAACGGGTTATCGGAGTGGATTTTCATTTCACACAAAGACGAACCCTTTGTGTATATATTATCCTTAAACTAACTTCACCGACATCTAACGGTTAGTTGAGTGGACTTTCATTTCACACAAAGATGACCCCTTCGTCCAGATATTACCCTTACTTAGTTCTTGGAACTAGATTGTGTTTGGTTGCCTGTATTTCTAGTTAGCATATGATTGTATAAGATAGGAAATGAAAGCAAGGGTTTTGTTATATCGTATCCACCGTTTGATCAATCATAATACTAAAGCTGAATATTTAAATAACCTATCATGCCCAATGTTTGGTAGGAACGGCTTATCAGTATCAATGAAAAATATGCCCTTATTTGCTACCCATGACAAATTGCATTCTTAGTTTTATCGTGGTCCATAATAGCAAAATTATCTAAAACCCCCATAGTATAATTTTTTTCTAATCAACAAAGCTAATTAGCAAGATAATATTGTAGCCTTATAATTTTTTTTTGTCTAATTATATCCTATTTTACACTACTATACAAGTCATACTATGTGCGCTATGTGCCGTGAGAGCAGGTTGCAAAACCATCCTCCCTCCTCACTCATCCCCACTCCACTCCCCCCTTCCCGAAGGTGGGGATTTGAACCCTCTACCTCTCTCTTTCCAAATGGGAAGAGTGGCCTTATAATTGAAATGAGAAGAATATCACAAATTCTCACTATACTAATCCATGATTGTTGTCGAAAATGCACAAACCAAAAAGTACTGTCGACTCTTTCTCATGATTCACTACTATCGAACCCAAAAATGAACAAACGGAAATGGTAAGGATACCTCATGATTCACTGCTAAAGGAATCCGAAATGTACAAACGGTGACAACCTCCAACAATTAAGATTTAAATCTTAAACATCAAAGGACCTCATGACAGCATTTCAAAGTCACAAAATCGACTATAAGAGATGTGAACGGGCTAGAGCAACATCAACGAGATAGAACAGCTGGAGAATTCTAAATCTACACACACACACAGAGCATAATCATTCAACATAGCGATTCCAAAATGTAGTGCTTTAATTCTCTCGCTACTTTCTAAAGTTTTGACGTGAATCGGAGAGTTATGAAGGAAAATGAGGTTTGACTCTCTTGTTGCTTTCGTGAAGTTTCAACATGAACTAGAGATCCACGTATAAAAAGGAGCTTCGACGACATCGATACTTTCATGAGGCTTAGACATGACCCAAAGAGCTACGAAGGAGTCATAAAGCTTCGGTGTGAACCAGTGCTACGGAAGAGAAGGACGAGAGAGGAAGGGGAGGGGGCACTTTTCTGAAAATAAAATTATACTATGTATATATGAAATTATGTCCACCTTTATACCACCCCACATGGGATTCGTGTAGCCTGATTATATTTTTTTTCATATCCGGATTTATCCTATCTTGAACGGTAACCTCGCACAAAGTAGGATAACTTATTTCATTGTAGCCCTATCACCTCTAGCTCTCTCTTTCTTCTACAAATATTAGGTGAAGGTACATGTTGCTCATTGGTTTGGTTCATTGCGGCAAGCAACCTGAGTGTAAACCAACTTAACATAGGAGAAAGAAAAAAAAAATGAGGAAGCTACCTAGAAACCGACACAACTTTTATCGCCCGGTTAGGGCTTTAGCAAACAGTGATTTTCAAGGAGTTGGAAACCATGTGGTGAAGTTAAAAAGTAGCAGACATATCATTAGGGCACATAAAATAATTAACCCGCGCCACCTGGCCAATCCCAGTCCAGTAAATAGACTAGATTTCGAGATAAGAATGATGGATTTTACAAGGGAAAGGCAATTCAACAATAATCTGGCCAACGTCACTAGGGTTGACAAAGTTCCCTCACAGTTGTAATATATTTCTCCAAATGGGTGATGAATGAGATAGTTATTGACCTGTCTGCCTTGCACAACACGTAGTTGGTAGACATTATTCGTTTCAAGGCGCCTGTTGCTGTCGCGAATGCACTTTTTTGCGTAGAATAATGCACAGAAAACGCTACAAACAGACGCAGTTGCTGAGGTCCGTTGAGTCTTTCCCTCTGGGCTACAATACTGAACGATTGTCAACCCTAGTTCCAGTTTTTTATGTTCACATCTATCTCTTTCCTTGCAACAAACCCATCCACTTGGGCATCCAAAGAGAATCGAACTTTTTCTGCTCACCTTTCAAACTAAGAGGCGCGCCTAATGCTGCAAATTTAGTACTTAGAAAGAGGAACGTTGGAGATGTGAAACGATAGATAATGAGTCTCGGTATGAAAGGAGGGACTCGCTCGGAAAATGCAGAGAGTCGAATCATGCCGAATATGCGAGAGTCGGCGTGATTTCAAAATACGATTATCATGAGCTGGTGGATAGGAAAATTACCAAAAAAGTCATAAACTTATTGCAATTGTGCCAATTCAATTCTTTTTTTTTTTGCCGATTCATTCCTAAACCTTTTGCAATTGTGCTAATTCATTCCATTTGCCGGCTAGCGCTAACGTGACAAATTTTAATATTATTTTAATTTTTTAATCATTTTGTTTGTTTTTAATAATTTTTCTATCTTTTTTCTTTTCTTTTATTTTTTTAGCTTTTGGGCCGAGAGGAGGCCGCCGGCCCCGGGTGAGAGCTTAGCCGCAGTGATGGTCACGAGCCCTTGCTCGTGGCGGGTGAGCACCCGCGGCCCTCACCCAATGCCCGGCAAGAGACTGTCGGCCAAAACCAAATAAAAAAGAAAAGATAAAAAGACATAAAAAAATTATTTAAAAAATGAAAATAATAATTAGAAAATAAAAAAAACACTAATATATCATTTAAATTTTGCCATGTCGGCCGGCCAAATAGATTGAATTGACATAATTACAAAAATTTTAGAACTCAATTGACAAAAAAAAGAGTTTAGAACTTAATTAGTACAATTGCAATAGGTTTAAAATTGTTTTGGCAATCCTCTCGGTGGTGGACAGTAGTAGGAGGCTAGGTCACCATTCTTCTTTGTGACTAGTTGAATTATGATGGTGGCGGCAACATCGTCTGTCCTTTTCCTGATGTGCAGCAATTTAGTATGGATATATAGAACATAACTTTTCAGATACCTTTGAATCCTGAGTACACTCCATGAGTAGGAACTCTTTCCAGGTCTCTGAAGGGAGAATCAAAAAAAATAAATTCGTAAATTTATTGAGCTTTTGTCAATTCAGTTATAAATTTTTAATTTTTTCAATTAAGTTTTAAATCTTTTTGCGTTTTGTCAATCGAGTCCTTTTAATCAATTTTAGTTGGAAATCGTTAACCGGACGCCGGCCGATCCTCATCAGGTTTATTTCTTGCTCCCAAGGGTCGTCATCACATACGTTGATCCCCATGCATGCAAACTGTTCATTCCCAATTGCGAAGCTTAGTAATACTCACATGCTCGCCATCTCTGGAGTTCATATTCTTGTGTGTACATGCAAACTGGCACGATGTGACTTGGCACGTGTGGACGTTGACTTCCATCAAGTGGTATCTCCACAGTGTGTTAGGTATACTTGTGCAGGGGAATTGATGGTGTCACCAGTTTGACCTTAGGTTTTCCTGGGCAAATATAAGAGAGAGTTGGTGATGCCACTCCCATGGATGATGTTCCCCCACCCCATTTTTTCCAATCATTTTAGATCAGGACTGTCAAAGCTCCGAGTCTCAGATCCATGGGGATTTCATGGGTGTTGCACAGAAGAACAAAAGTCAACAAGGTGTTTGACAAAATGCTCCGTACTCTTCTTTAGATGGGGTAGATATATGGAACCCACCATTTTTAACCAATCCACAGTCTCTTTTTCAGCAGCATCCTAACATATTGGTAGATTTGAACTTTGTTCCTAGCTACATTACGTATTAGGATTGAATTTGAAGAGGCACAAAGTCAAAATTCAATCAATCGAAATAATTCAGCAAAGGATTCTAAACTGAGAAATAACTGTCATTGGGAATTTTTTTCAACGTAGGACCGATTGTTCAGTCTTGGATTAGACCCTCTTGAAAATCCGAAAGGATGAAAGAAGTGAGGGAAGGCATTTTTTAAATTTAACCCTGTGATTTGGTTGCTGAAAAATTTTACTTGATGGGACTTTTGAAGTGTCAAAGGTTTTTTTTTTTTTTGGTCGAGAGTGTCAAAGGTTAAATGAGCAAGAAAACATAGTTGGCCAAAAAATGAAAGTAGGAGACAAGAAAGAGGCTGTCCTGATTATTTATGTGCGCCTTGCGACTCCTCTTGTTTTTGTTTTGAGTATAAATTTTACTGCTAAAGATTTTTATTAATAGAAATATTTAGTTAGAAAAAAACAAAGAAAAACGCTCTTTTTTTTTATGACTGGGACATGGTAAGAGATTATGTGTTTTGAACTCTTGTCAATTCATACCGTCCCCGAAATCGTCCAATGTCAGCTTTTCTAGACGTGTCAATGCACATTGGAAGTTAACAGTCCCTCAGGTCATCAAAATTTGGATGGAGTGCTCAAATTCGCTATCTATTCATTGTTTAACAATTGATGCACTTTGATCGAATCTAATTAATTTTCTGATTGATATGGACGTAATAGACATGTAGCTAATTTTCTTGATTTGGTAATTAAAAAAAATCAAAATTCACCAACTCGAACGTCAAATTAGCTAAAACTTAGTGATCATTAGTCAAATTCACCAATCCAATGGTATATTACTATGCTATCTAATGTTTATTTGCTCTCCTTTTTATTTTCAAGTATTGTTCTTGTATTACTTTGGAGTAATATTAACCTATTAAAAGAGCTGGTCGATTTTCCGCAAAAGTTTCTATTCTTCAATAATACCACGGCATGACCGTTTGGACTTGTGATTGTATTCAATTCCCGTTGCCAATTACAAGCGGGTTCAAGAGGTTATGTTCATAGAGACATCGGGGAACGAGAAATAGGATTTTCTGTGAGATGAATATTGAGACAATTTGAAATTTTACCCCTTATAGTTTTCTTTCTTTTCCTACGTTTTGAATATCAGAGTGGAGATCCCAAAAGGAGCCAGCACTGCATTTGCGAAGAGGAAGACTGGAACAGAGAAAAAGCTATAAATTGTTCATCCAAATGGAAATGAATAGGCTACTTTATTATTTTCCCCTTTTGGAACTCACCTTTCCGACCAGTATTTTTCACAAAATTTATTTCGATTATGATAACTTTTCGAGAGAAATTTCATTGAAAGAACGGAGCGTCTCGAAAATAGAAAGAACCATACTATTAGAACGTTCTTCCAATCATTTGTCCAATTGCATTCAATTTGAGTGGGCAAATCTTCCCGACACTGTAACTCTCATCTTTCCAACAAATTTTTCGCCTGCGAAGAGAAAGACTGAAACAGAGCGAAAGCTACAAATTGTTCATCCAAATGAAAATGATTAGGCTACATCATTATTTTGCTCTTTTGGTTAAGTAAAGAGCAGGCCTAGATTGTTTGCCTTTATCAATCGTTCCATGAAGGAAAAATTAACAAAAAAATGAAAGCGAATCAAGGAAATGTAAGGAATGGTTAGACACTACAGTCAAAAGAAAGCTGCCAAATTCTTACCGACTTCAATTCTTATCGACAATTTCAGTCCACACTGACCGAGACAAACGCCAAGTCATTACAATCACATTAATTATTGAGAGGCCTCTTGCGCTACTGTGTCAATTGAGCAGATAAATGTGTCCCCTTAAAACAGCAGAAACGTCAACTATCTCATGAGGATGTCAAACTAGCAAGTCCCGACCAGCCCAGACAAAAAAAAAATCACTTGCTTTGTACATATATCAGAACCAGTTTCATGTAGGAAATAGGTAACACGTGCCGCTGGCCTGGGGTGTGGGATTAAATAAAAAGAATAAACAAGTTAAAACTGCATATAATTGCGATCCGTAGTAAAGATCTAAACACCATATTCACCGTTGAGTATCTACACGTTTTTATTCAGGATTCAGTTCTGCTTCATATTCTGTATAGAACATCTGATGTCGGGTTTCCAATAATCCACACAAGACACCCGACTAGCAATATCCTGTGATGAAAATAAGGAGATCTTATCAAATGAGCTGACATATTCAATGTAGTTGAGTGAATAATTCGAGGAGATAGAGAGAGACTCACTTTTCATATTCAGCTGCTATTGCTGGCGTGCTTGGTCCACTTCAAAGTCTTTCTGAGCAGAACACCCAGACGAAAGCACATGTAGTCGCATTTTAAGGAAATACCAATTTGAATCGGCATAGCCATTATAACTTCAGTGAAACAGATAATATAAGAAGAAATTTTCCATTACCATCGTGGTGGTACTTTAAAAGCAGTAGAAGACCATAGCTGAGATAACTATACTCCTGTGGCTTTTCAGCTCCAAATATGCAGACAGGATGTGAAGGCAAGAAGAGAACTGGAAGTAAACGTAATTACTAATTATTTCACATTAATTGCAGCAGCCATACTCCTCAGCTTCTGAGAGATATCTGTAAAAGAAGGCCTTTCTGATGGGTCCGAGGACCAACAACTCTCCATCAAGGATTTCCATTCAGGATCACACCATACTGGAATTTGTGGACGTAAAGAGTCATTTACTATACCTCCTGCAAAACACGGGAGGCATAATGGCTGAGGACATGAAGGAATGGCATAAGTTTCAATAGGACAGGAACAACTCAACAAAGTGGAAGATCTGCTATAGATGAACACAACGTGTCATTTAATGAATCAGATGCTTCCTCCTGTCCAACAAACAGGAACTAAGTCATGTACACTGTAACACCCAGCTTTTGACATCTTGCATCAACCATTAACATTCTTGTTGCCAAACCTTGACTCTTACTAGAACATGACAGAGATAACCATGGACAAGGCTAAGAACTGCAAATAAGTCACTTCCCCGGTCCAGATTCTGCTTGATTCCCCCCTTTATAACAACCTTGGAAAGGGGGGGAAAAATTTTTGGGTTCCCTTTTCCCCTAAAAAAAAATTTAAATTTAACACTTTTTTAAATTTTAAATTTAAAATATTTTTTTAAAAAAATAAAAAAAAAAAATTTTAAAAATTTTAAAACAGATGTGTTTATGTTTTTGTTTAGGCTCTTTTTTATTGACAATTTTTTTTTAAGGGTGCTGTCACGAAGAGACATGAACCCTGCTTTGGTTTCTAATAAGATCATCAGCCAAGGTCCAGAAAAACAAGAACCGCTTTATTATACATAGAATGAGAACAATTTGCCTGCTAAAAGAAGAATCGTACCATCTGAGCTGGTTTTCTGCCAATGGCATATAACTACTCACACAACACACCTCCCCAAACAACAAATCACCGCAGAGAAACATATCTTGCTCACTCTATTAAAAGTAATTTCTGTCTACCCAGCATCTTGGACTCTCGTTGTGGAGCTAATCATGCGCGTAAATAAACCAATTTCTATCCGAACAAACAATAATCACAGTTTAAATTTGCCTAAATCACAAAGTCAAGGAAAACCATTTCCATGAAAGAAACCTGTTTCGACATTACAGATGGGGTACAACATTACAGAAACTAAACGAAGAATATCCTCCAAAAACCACCTTCCTGGTAGCATATTCACTAGGAAAATTCATATAACTTACCAATAATAGAGGCACAGTGCATATCTGAATAAGGTTCTTCCCCAGTAAGCAATTCCCACATAACAATCCCAAAGGAGTAAACATCAATCTACAAGACAGGAATAAAAATTCCTACAATTAATCATGGAGATATAAAAGGTCAAATATTCGTCCAGCTTCAAAAATATCTCCATAAAAGAAATTACCTTCTCAGTTACCATATTACTTTTCCCACTGAGAAGCTCAGGTGCCATCCAGGGTAATGTGCCACGAACACCTCCTGATACCAATGTGTGTTGCTTTACCTTTGACAACCCCAAATCACCAATCTGGAGAACAATCACACATGGAAGAAGTAGCCCGATGAAAGTTAAAATTCTCATTGGATTTTCAGGAAAAAAATGATGTGATGATCCCATAAAACACCAAAAAAATTGGACCATACTCTAGCAAAGAAGACGACAATCAGACTAATAGGTGTGACAACTTGGTACAAGTGGCATGGAGTTTTCAGGGACTTATTGTAGAAGTCTTCATACCTTGCAGACAGGCCTTTGAGGATCTCTCATGTTTACCAGAAGATTTTCACATTTCAAATCAAAATGTACAATGTTCTTTCCATGCAAATACTCCATCCCAAATGCTGCATCCATAGCTATGATGAGTCTTTTGCGACGATCAATAGTTCTGTAACATCATATACACAGCGGTCAGATTTGCTATACGAGTGGAAAATGAGGAAAGTACATTTTGATCTGAAATATCAGAATTCAAATGATTGCTAGTGAAAGCCTCAACCATCACTACAAAACTTACCTGTCTTTCTTCTGCAAAAATTGCTTCAGAGATCCATTGACCATAAACTCTGTCACAGTCGCCAAAGATCCGTCTGGACCATCTCGTACTATACCGTAGAAGGAAACAACATTTGGATGATGCAAGGAACTTAATATCAAGGCCTCCCTCCAAAAATCAGATATCTACAAGAGGGATTCACAATTTACCAATCTATGGCACAAGTTTCAACCTCATAAAGAGTGAAGACTCTAGTTGTGGAACTTCTACTTTTCCTTCGAGTTCTTTCCCTGTCCTCTCTTTCACACAAATTCTTCAATATGAGTGTGGAACTAGCCTACTGAAGACCAATGATTTCGTGATAAATGAGACTTTGGCACCCTTAGAAAGAGAAGATTAGGCAACAGCAAAAAGCGAAGGGAGTCTTTGTCTAAGTTTCAACCTTTGGAGAGTAAACCACCCAATATCTCACACAAAATGTCTTTTGCTGACTTATTTTATTTAAAACAGCTACCTAAACAAGTTCAAAATAATGAATAAAGCCTCAACCTAGAGCATGAAAAAAGAGCACATGACAAAAACAACTCCAAGTTAGGATAACCAAAGATTTTCGATTCACAGCTAAGTAATTCGTAATGTGCTGGGGAACTTCAGCTTCATTAGCATTTGTATTCTCTACAACTTATGCTATAGGTGCCAATTTTTCTGATGGATGAATTTCGCACTACAAAACTGTAGTCTATAACTCATCATAGTGCAATCCTCTTTTTTACAAAGGCAAGAATAATTATTGTTACTACCAAGCGTTCTCGTTCTGAAGGTCTTCCAGCAAAGCAGCTTGCTTTTATCCTTTTTATAGCCACATCAGAACCCTTCCATTTTCCATGGAACACTGCTCCATATGTTCCCGATCCTAGGACTCGGATTTCTTCCAGATCTTCGTTTCTGATTGTCTGATAAAATATGGAATCCATTAGCTCCTAGCAAGAAGACTATTTGGCAACTAGCAATAGCAGTGACCTGAGGAAACACTGATGACTAATGGCAGTTGAAACTATGTGAGGAGCAAAGGAAGACCTGCAATCCTCTGGCTATTGCTTCTTCCTCGGCCTTGGTTGGCTCTATTTTCAAATTAGCATCATTATCAGAATCCAACTCCAACTCTCCTTGGGTGTTCTACAGAGAACAGCAAAATCAGAAGATTGAAAAGACAAGGACAAAGAGAACTCCAGAGAAGACTCTTTTAGCACGGAAACCACTCACCACCAAATCAGATTCATTGTCGTTTCCTTCTTCTATAACTTTCTCATCTGCAGGACCTTTGTTCTCTTTGGCTCCAGTATTTGCCTCCTCTCCTTCTAATGCTGCTCTCTTCATGGAATCAATCAACTCAGGCAGGACCCTCAAGTGGTTAACAGGCGTCTCTGATTTCTCTTTAGGAGATAAGTTATCTTTGTTGGCCAATCCAACAATACTCCCACCATTTTCCACTGGGCCACTAGTTACCTCCACAGGTTTTGAGCCTAAAACTTTATCTCTTTCTTGACAAGAACCAGCCTGGCCCTGCTCATTACTGGTCTCCCTACCTTCTGCTGTGATATTGCTCCTATCTTTCCCCATGACGTCAGTGACATGATTCTCATTTCTTGATTCGGGAATGCTGACAAAAAGAGGGAATCTCGGTGGATGGCCAGTTTCCTCGACACATGCACGCCTGTTCTCTTGAAGAGTATTTAACTTCAATATCGAACCATGACCAGAAGAAAACTCAGGGATAGCATTCCCATCAAAAGCCAACACATTTGGTGAGGATTGGGGAGAAATATTTTGATTGTCTATTGCCCTAACAAGCCTTGGACTTTCCTCTGGTGTATGGAGGAATACTGGGCTAACAGCACCATTTATTAGCTGAGGTGTACCAGAGGTTTCATAAGGAGGAGCACCATACACGGGATTCTGGACATTTCTCCACATTCCATGTGGAGGTACGTGTCCATGTGAGACTGTGTACTTGCTGTCAGGAGCCACATTTCCATATCTAACATAGTATTCTTCCGGAAGAGGAATGTGTAAGTGAGCTGCCACAGCCTGGTCATGATAAATTTCATTGCTCAATTCAGGTGCAGCACACTGATGAGCATACTGTCCTGGTGAGTGACGCCCGTCGGTTAAATTAGTGGGGCCGACATGAAAGTTTGAGCTTGAACCATCTGCAAGATAGTGATCATTCAACCTTCCAGCTCCAGAGATATGTGCTCTTGCATCTTCTACCCGCGGACTTAACTGATTCTGCAAGATCCATCCATCCTTATAGGGAACATGTGGATCAATCTGCTCTTTCTGGTAAATTCCATGGTGTAAATTGCCGCTGGTGTTTAACACGTGATTTTCCAAATTCGGCAGGCACTCAAGACATGAGTTATTGACAAGGGGAAGACAGTTCCCCATGTTTGGTTGCTCTATATGTGAGTTATTTCTGGGCATGGACATCCGACAGTGCTCGCAGGTACTGCTTCCATCGAAAGCATTAGCACCATTTAATATGCTTCCTGGAAAACCAGCCTTGTCCCCTCCAGCAGCATGCAACCACACTAAATTGTCAGGAACATGTCCTTGGTGGTCATAGGTTGGCTGATGGATAGCGTGAGGCCTTACATGCTCATCCGGCATTCTATCTATGCCTCTTTCAGGTAACTCCCCGAAGGACATAGCAAATCGTGCAGAAGAAGGAGAAGATGGAAAGTCAGCTTTTGGGTCATGGCGCCCATGATGCCGTGGGGAATAGTAAACTGGACTCCACTGGGCATCCATTTCACCGTACCTCTGATTAACAGGTTGCTGATACTGTCCGGAACCCAAATGTGGAACTGTTAGTTGATGCAAGTTGAATGGTATCACTGGCATGTCACTGTTTCTCTGGCTGTGGATGCTTCCCTCCAAACTTATTGGGTTAAAGAACTGTTCAGCCACGTGCATATCATCTATAGGCCTCATCATAGCAGACTCAGACTGCTGTTGCCTCCAAAAATCTGATGGGTCGTTCATATTGTTCAAGGCATCAACATACCTTCGCTCGGTATCCCTCTCAACTCCGTCTATATAATGTGTCAAACCATCTTGCTCCGTGTTCGAGAAGAGAAAAATCCTGAGTCTATTCACCCCTTCACCAGAACCTAACTTATCATACTCTTCCATCATATTAGTCACATCGTCGTCATTAACAACCGAGACCAGCGCATCGAGATCCTCATCAGGCTGCTGATATTTCAGAACCGCTGCAGCTTCATAGAGCTCTTTCATCTTATTCATCAACTCCTCATAAGTAATTTCCCTAGGCAGGCACACAATTCTGGTCTCCCCACCGACATACCGCAATTTCCCATCCTGCGGGCGGGGCATTATGCTGCCTCCAAAGCTGCACAAGAACTTAAAACGCAGAGCCTCCTCATTGGAGCTCGAGTGCGAGCCATGGTCCGAGGGTGGAGCCGCTGAGGGACTATCCATCACCGAGTAAACAGCCTGATGATTGCCTTGCTGACTGATGGCGTACTCAGACTGCTCAAGTGACCTGCTCAAGCACGCAATTCTTCTATTACACATGAGTAACGCCTCAAACCATCAAGCCTGCTAGCTTCGCCACTCCTGATCCAATCAAGTAACGCATTCTCGAGCGCGCCACGGAGCACATGAACTAATACCACCAAAACAAAATGGCGAATCAAATGACCGCAACAGCAATCCAGAGCTATTGGCGAACCGATCAATTTTAAAACTGGGAATTAGCCTCAGATCAGCTCAATTTTTTTGTCATCAAGGTCGAAATCGCAAATCAGCTCAAATTCGAACTCTCGAGGCGATATTACAAACAAAATAAAGAAATTCCAGCAAAGCTCAATCCAAGTACCTGAGCGAGCTCCGAATGCCTAACGGCGAACGACAAAAACCCCGCTCAAAAAGCAAACAGAAAACCAGCACCCGAGAGAATCTGCTCTGATTAGCCAATCAATACTCTCTTTCTCCCTCGACACCGAATCAAAATTTTCAGTGTAAATAAAGAGACAAAGCTGGAGGGGTGACGAGTGATCTCGTGAAAGAGGAAAAAAATCGATAACAAAATGGAAGGTGATGATGAAGAAGAAGAAGATAGAGAGACGGAGGACCGCCACAGGGCACAGGCCGGAAAAAAAAAAAAAAGGGTTGGAGGCTTTGTTCTTTGAACTTTTTTTTTTTTTTTTGTGCGGGGCCTCAAGCTTCGATGCCAGCTCGCCAGGTAGCGGCACACGTGGCACTACCTGGTTTTTGCATTTTCTCCTCACAGTGAGAGAGAGAGAGAGCATCTTCGATCCCCAGCGAATATGCGACGCTCCCGCACGCGCTCCTGCGTCCACTCCCCGCGAGTGGTGTCAGCTCTCCGGCGAGTACGCCACTGGAGCGCTGGCATCCGGCAAGGCGGCGAGTTGGCTCCGATACGGGCGCGCCCGTCTTTTTGCCCAGCTTTCTCGTGAGTGTCACGTGGGGGCCAGCCACGCGCTCAACCTTTCTCTGTCGCTTTTTAAAGTGCTGGCGTGTTCGATCGTCGAATCGAATCAAAAGGTTAAAATGGGCTTTTGTCCGTTTTGTTTCGCTGCAATTCTAATCAAGTTGATGGATTTTCAATTATTTTAATTAGTATTTACCAAAAGGAAAACAAATCAGTCTCTTTAATTGCAAAAAAAAAAAAAAAAAGACTAATCTAATCCCTTCGATGAGTTTGATTAAATCCATCCAACTTGCTGTTTGGAAGATGCCAGAGCGTGACATGGATTGAATATTGCCTACAAAGACATCTATCCTAAATAGTAAACAAATAAGAGGATAATAAGATAAATAGAAAATTTAATCTTTTCTTTAACTACACAAACCACGTTAAGTTTGATACGCGAAATTAAATGGAATTCGAAAATAGAATAAAATGGATAGTATTCCAATATCTTTGCTTGTATACTGTGGGAATATAATCGAATGAAAATTCTCGTCTTTAGTTATAACAAATTTGTTGCAATATGGAGCAATGGGGCACATTAGTATTAAAATTTCTCATGATATTTGTTTTGCTTGGATAGTCGCTTATAAACTAAGTTGTTCTTGTGGCCTATTTTAAGATTTTTTTTGTCTTCAACCTTTTATTGAGATTCCAATAACTAATCTTTTTAATATCATCAATAAAAGTTGAGGTTTGATGCGGATGGATACGGATATTGCCACAGCGAGAGGGGCGCAATGACTGCGAAAGAAGAGGCACCGAGGGAAAGGATTGAGCATTTGTGTGTCGCGATGGTTTGCATGAGCATTTTCGTTTGTGCTTTAATTCAAAATGAATATATGATGAAAGAATATAATTTAGGGAATAAATCGAGGGCAAAAGTTCATTAACAATATTAGACAATGAAGGAAATCTTGATTCTATTATCTTTGTTTTTTAACTAGTTTTTCCTTCAAATTGAAAAATGGTCCATTTTAAGTTCTCGAACATATGTTCTGGAGAAAAATAAATCCATTGCGAAAGTAAAGTTTGTCTACTTGGGGAGGATGACATCCATGGCCAAAAAAGTCTCACATTATTCACGTTATCGATGGCCTTTAAATTTGTAATTTGTTTTCAAACAAAGTGCACCACTTAAAGTAATGTATTTTATATTTTTTTTTCAAATTCGCCAGTTATATTGTGAATTAATGAGTTCAAAGAATTGTAAATAGCTCACTCTATTCTTAAATTAAAAATTAAACTGGAGCTGAGACAAGAACCAACGAAATAAAATACGGAGATTTAATTAATGGTCCATGGGTTTTTTTTTTTGGTCGGATGGATTGGTCCATGTTATCCATCCAGATTTTTTAAGATACAAATATAATTAACATTTAATAAATTTTGCAAGAGGAGACGAAAAAAAATTAGAAAACCAAAAAAGAAGCCAACGACTGGCAAAAGAAGCACCGGATAGACACTGCGCCACTCCTTCGCCACCAACCCAATCCGCACCGCTTCGTCTCCGTCGATATGGCCACCGCCGCCGCCGCGACTCGTCGGTCCGTCTTCCTCGGCGTCGACGTCG
This sequence comes from Rhodamnia rubescens, assembly GCA_021437795.1. Taxonomy (NCBI): domain Eukaryota; kingdom Viridiplantae; phylum Streptophyta; class Magnoliopsida; order Myrtales; family Myrtaceae; genus Rhodamnia; species Rhodamnia rubescens. The sequence goes on from JAILYA010000070.1 coordinate 617,051, forward strand.
GCACCGGCAGCGCCCGTGCCGGTCCGTTCCTGAGCTTATCTTTATATTAGCAAAGCGCATCATTATTGGCAGGAGCATCATTACCGGATTATCAATCCCGGAGAACTTTTATCCTCTGCATTTGATGATTATTATTTGTTTCTCGGTCTCATTTTTTGAATCTTTACTGCTGCATTGATTTTCCAAACGTGGAAGTTGGCTTCCAGTTCGGAGTAAGCAGGTGTTCGGCTCCAAATTCTTGTTCAATCTCCATAGAACTTCCAGGCCATCTTATCGATCGAGTTATGCTTAATCTCTAATTTGGCTTTATACCGATGAATTGTATTGAACGGTTTCAATTGCTTCCCTACGAAGCCAAAATTGCTTGTTTCTGATAAGCCTAGTCTTCATTCGCTGATGTTTTTGAGTATTCTATTCTAATCCAGTAGTTGTTTATTTTATTTTTTTCAGCTCATCACATGCTTCAAAAATTCATTTTCGTGTTGTAGTTCTTACAATGTCATCATTAGAAACTGATAGGAGAAGTCTCGATGATTAAGCTCAAGATGTCCTTCCTGCATGGTGTGGCGGTTTCAAATTGAGAAACTATCCTAAGAGCTTTGAATGTGCGAGTGTATATATGTTTTGCTAAAACATACAGAAGATTTGAATCTTCCACGTGCCAAAGAAAGTATACTTTTTGGGGTATTATAAAGAATTGTTTAATTGTTAATGTGTTGTACAGGTCTTTTTGATGAGGAAGGAAAGCTACTAGGGTCTGCAAGCAGTCCAATACAAATATGGAAAGAGGGTGATTGTGTGGAGGTAATTAAGTGTCTGAAATTTGCCTTATCAATGGCTTGCTTATTGGCTAGTCATGGCTATGGAACTTGGCTTTGCAACAGAACTTGTTTAGTTCCCTATCTTCATGATCCTAGGAAGCTATTGAGCCATGTAATGAAAAATTTAAAGAGAATGGGAAAGAAAATTTTGTGTTTTTCAACTGAAATTAGTAACTGTTGAAACTTCTACTTGTTACCAGCAATCTTCAACGGATATCTGGCATGCAATTTGTGCAGCTGTAAAAGCAGCATGCTCCCTTGCAAACATATCTGGTGAAGACGTCAGTGGAATTGGGTTCGCTGCTACTTGTTCTCTTGGTTTGTCTTTGCTAATTGACTGCTCTCTAGCATCCTCTAATTGAAAATATGCTATCATCGGTGCATGGAATATAGGGCTTTTCTGATGTTATAGAATAATTATTTGCAGTTGCAGTGGATGCTGATGGTTCACCAGTAACAGTTTCTTGGAGTGGCGATTCAAGAAGAAATATTATTGTCTGGATGGATCACAGAGCTATAAAGCAAGCTGAAAAGATCAATTCTAGTAACTCCCCTGTACTTCAATATTGCGGTGGAGCTGTTTCCCCAGAAATGCAACCACCTAAGGTACTTTCCTAGCAAGACTATGATGTTATGACTTTAAGAGACTACTATCAGATTTGATTACTCTCTGTTCAAATATACTGTTGATACTCTGCAGTATAGGCAGCCGCGATGCTTGTGCCCCGCTCCATATTGGAAACAGTTCTTTAAGACTTCTCTCAGAGCTTGAAAAATGTCGTTGGCAATTAGCTTATTTTTTTCCCAACAGGGGAAAAAAAAGAAACTTTGTTTATTTGAGCCAAAAATGTTTTGAGTATTTGTTCTTTCTGTCAGGGACTAATCGGAATTTCTTGTTTTTTTTTTATGGCTTCTTTATGCTTCTTATATTGCACAATGATGAGTTGTGGCTATTGGAAGTTTTTAAATGTCCTAGTTGAGCATTGTTGATGAAAAAGTGGGAAAAAGTGGGAGTTGCGCCTATGCAATTGAAAAGATCATTCGAGGAGCATTTTAGTTGTGATGGCATGCTCTCCACTACTGTTGAAACTCTCTCTTCTATCCCCAGTTGGGTTTTTGAGATAGCTAATGCGAGATCTTGCTGCATATGAAGAAAAAAGAATGAAAAACATTAACTTGTTTTCAGTAATATAGAACACTTACCTACTGTTTTCCCAAATATTCATCAAGTACATAAGCTGATAGATAACTATTTCATGTAAGGAGCTCTTTGGAATCCATATTTCTCTTGGTTTCCTACAGTATGATGTCCCATTTATTGCATCTCCCATGGATTTTCATCTTGGTTACATTGTGCTTTGAATGCATCCTCCTTTAACCATGCAAACTTTTTTCCCTAGCTTCTGTGGGTGAAAGAAAATTTGCGAGAGTCCTGGTCACTGGTGTTTAGGTGGATGGACTTGAGTGACTGGTTGTCATACAGGTACTTGGATAGGCTAATTTCCTAGTATTGCCATATTCAGCAAATTTTTATGCATTTTTTACCTGCCAGAGCAACTGGAGACGATACTCGGAGTTTGTGCACTACGGTATGCAAATGGACTTATCTTGGTCACGCGCACATGCAGCTGAGTGAAAAAGATTCTCGGGATATGGAAGCCTGTGGATGGGATGACGACTTTTGGGAGGAGATTGGCCTAGCCGATCTTGTGGATGGTCATCATGCCAAGATTGGTTAGATAATTTTTGTTTATGTCTACAGTTTTTTTTATGAACTGGAGTAGAATTTCGAAATATTTCTGGTCTTCTAAGAAATGCATTGGTTCCATGTTGAACGTTGATAGATCAAAGGGATTCTCGTTATATCACAGTTAGAGTTATGTCATTTTGCTTGGAATCTCACTTGAGCCTATTACATTTTTTAATGGACTTGGGCTATTTTTAGTTTGTCGTCTTTGTCTTCTTTTTTCACTAAAATGTTATTATCCTTTATCATATATCATCTCCCCCGTTCTCCTTCTCTCCAAATTTGAAACAAATTCCGAGGGCAGGTCCCAGAGATATTTCTTTTGCTTGTTATTATGAAATCGAACTAGATGTTGCTCTAGGAGCTGTTTTCTGCTTCAATTAAGCTCAGGATGGTGGTTTGATACAACTATTAAGAAGTGATGAAAGAAAGGCAATGATGAATAAATTGTCTATAGATATAATTGGATAGGGCACAATCCATGCCGCTTGTGTGGGTTCTTTTTTTATGTGAAAGGTGTCACTCAAATTACAGATATAAGCCGAAATTTATTCTGCGCTGTAGAATGGTAGTGCTCAATTTATTCTGGGTGGAAGACATTGTTAGGTTTCTCCGCTGGTATTATGCTATGTTCTACTTGGTCTTTTAAATAGTATTGTTTTGCTTGATCACCCTTTAGGAACTTATATGTATCACAAATACTTTTGAACACTGCTATAGGAGTTCACTTATGCTAGCATTGAGTTTTTTCTTTGTAATTAGTAATGCAAGACTGTTTCATGTCCACAGGAAGAAGTGTAGCTTTCCCTGGACATCCTCTGGGAAATGGTCTCACTCCAGTTGCTGCAAAGGCAAGAAATTTTGCACTTGTATTGGTCCAAAGTGGTGCTCACTTGAGGTCCATTAACAAAGAAAACGTTTTTATCAAAAAATAAGATGAGGGCATTCTACTTTTTAGTGAAATTTTGAGGCCATTTTCATCGGCAATAGTTATCTTGTTCTTTTATTATCTTTCTGACCACTGTGCTTTATGTCTAGGAACTAGGCCTCATAGCAGGAACTCCTGTAGGAACTTCATTGATTGATGCTCATGCTGGTGGTGTTGGGGTTATAGAAAGTGTTCCAGAGTCGGACATTGAAGATAAAGGTGATTATGTGATGTTAGTGTAGTTTGCTTTGCTTTTCCTGTAGCTTTTAGCTGAAGTCAATGATCTTGCCTTTGAAATGAAAAATTCAGAAAATGTTAAGGAGGCCATATGCCATCGGATGGTGCTTGTCTGTGGTACTTCCACTTGTCATATGGCTGTAGCACAGAGCAAGCTGTTCATTCCAGGAGTCTGGGGACCATTTTGGTCAGGTATACTTTTATGTTTTCCGGTCGTTCCCAACTGTCAGCTTTCTCTGGCACACTTGGAGCCTAACGAATCTTTTGACCCTTGTAGTTGCTGAGGCTTGTTGACCCCGCAGTTTGTGAACCTTTGATATGTCTACGTGGCAAAAGTCGCAACCAGCTCTAATAGTCAATTTATTGTCCCAGTCTTCTTAACCTTGTCAATTGATTTCTTCTTTTTGACCTTCTTTATCTTACTGTTGTCTCTTTGCAAGTTCAAAATATAGGTGCCGAAAACTGCTGTCCTTTGCTTTAGACTTTTATTAGCCGCATGCCAGGAGATTTGACCTTTCTTTGAGGCTGATCGATCTCATTCACTTCTTATTATAGCAGTGTTTATTTAATCCACTAGTAGTTAGATGTGAAAAAGGCCATTTCTTAGACTGTTTCTATTACTCCAAGCTTTAGGAACAGGAATTCTTAATGGAAGGATCCCTTTATGTCTTGATTTTTCCAGCAATGGTGCCAGAATATTGGCTCACTGAGGGTGGGCAAAGTGCTACTGGGGCATTGTTAGATCACGTGATTCAAAATCATGTTGCTTCTCCACTGCTTGCAAATCGCGCTGCTTCACAAAGTAAGATATCAATTGTACAACTAAGCCAACAGTTTTGGTATTGGAAATGTGTCCTATTTTCTGCTGTAATTATGCAGTTTTTTCCTATCTCTTACTTTTTGTTGGTTATATTTCCAGGTGTATCAGTATTTGAGCTATTGAACAAAATATTAGAATCTCTTAAGCATGACCTCAAGACTCCTTTTCTCGCTGCTTTGACTGAGAATATTCATGTCCTTCCAGACTATCATGGGAACAGGTACTAAGGTTGTTCAGTGCAGTTTGATACTCTGGATGTAGTGTGTCAGTGCAATTGGAATTTGGAAATACATTCTCTTAAAATTTGATGGTTCAGATCACCCCTTGCGGATCCACAAGCAAAAGGAGTGATTTGTGGATTAACCCTTGATTCAAGTGAGAAGCAATTGGCTCTTCTATACTTAGCTACTGTTCAAAGTCTTGCATATGGTACTCGCCACATAGTGGAGCATTGCAATGCCCATGGCCATACAGTGAGCATCTACGATTCTTTATGCTCCATTGGAGTAGGATAACTAGAAGGTTAGATATTTGCTACTCCTTTTGCAGATTGATACAGTGCTAGCATGTGGGGGCCTGGCTAAGAATCCGTTGTTCCTTCAAGAACATGCAGACATCATAGGTATATCTCTCCTTTGATAGCCCATATCTGGAAAGGAGAAATATGAAGGGCAAAACAATGAACTTATCTTGTTTGAGAAACCTAGTGAAGGTGAAGGTGAAGGCTTGGATAGAAAAAAATCAATACCTTCAGCCTTTCCTTTCTTTTTGAAAGTGGAGAGGAAAAGGCAACTCTCAACATCGCACCTCTTGCTTTTTTTTTTCCAATTCAAAATGTTAGTATTGGTATTTTGATGATTTTTGTCTAGCAACTTTCTTCTCATTTTCATTCCACCCCCATCTTGCTGTTATCCAAATTGAATTAAAAAATCATGACTCCAATTCTCATTGCTTCCCTTTTCACTGATTTGACTTTCTTTTTGTCCTCACTCTTGTCCCAAACACAGTGTAAGTGTCATCTGTTGGAGGATAGGTCTTCCTACCCTTCCAATTGTGCTGTTGAGATCCTCTCTTTAGCATCTGTCTGGTTTAATATTTCAATTGTCAGATCTGCTTGACATCAACTTATCATGTTTGAATGAGATCAATTTCCCATCCATTTGCACCATGAAACTTTCCGTCTAGTACTTTAAAAAGTAAAGATGAAAGTGCATGCTCAAAGTTTCCTGCTGCGCTGACATTATTTGACCAAGTTATTCTCTGTACTTAACTGGTGCAGGTTGCCCAATTATTCTTCCAAGAGAAAGTGAGTCTGTGCTATTAGGTGCTGCAATCCTTGGGGCAGTCGCAGCAAAGAAATATTCTAGTCTTAGAGAGGCCATGAAAGCCCTGAATGCCGCTGGTCTGGTAAGCACGACATGCTATTTTCACTTTACCTGTTTTTTCATGAATTATTATGCTTCCTTGGGATTGATGAAGGAACCGAGTAAAGTTGAACAGCTTGGTAGAATGATTTTCGGTTTGGTATTGGTGGGAAAACTCTGCCCTTTCATGTCTGTCTATGCATGACCTGTCTAATGAGGGAGAAATGATTGTTCCCATGTTCGAAGTTATGAAAAAAAAGAGAGAGGAGACAAAACTTGAGCATGAATGGGTGGCATTTGGGTTGCTTCAACTGCAAGCTTACGAACATGGTCATTCCAATTCAAACATAGTGATTTGAAGAATAAGGCATGCTTTTCGGGAACTTAAAAAAGGAGACTAATTGCATAAAGAGTTTTGACGGTGATATGTATTGAATTAGGACCTGACATGTTTTGTCTTTCTGAGGAAATGCCGTTATCCTCTTAAGTATTGGGTCTGAATCTGTCTATTTAATCTGGTTCAGGTCATACATCCATCTAATGATCCGAGGATAAAGAAGTACCATGATGCCAAATACCGTATATTCCGTGAGCTTTATGAGCAGCAGCTGGCTCAGCGTTCAATCATGGCTGATGCTTTGGCATAGATGTTTTGGTGCGGATTTTGAACTGAAAGAGCTCTTTTTGTCGGGGGTTCTCTCAGCACTGAGCATGACACGATGATAGTTTTTTCCCTTTTCTTTTTACTTCTCTCTCCCTAGTTGTCGCAATGTATATACAGTAAATATACATTTCAATTTTCCTTCTTTGTGGAATAAATCTATTGCTTTGCATATTAGAAGGAAATAAGTGAGTATAAAAAATTGGATGAAAGGCTGCTTTTATGAGCACTTTTCGCCATTGGAATGGAGGAGAGACGATGGCAATTTTTCTGCTTAGAAAATGAGGTTGATGAATCGGTTTAGAGAAAACAGAGTTCTCTTTGATCGAACATCCTTGTGGAACTTCTGGAGCTTCTGCTGCTGACAGGTTCATGCTGTAGAAGCAAGATCCATGCCTTCATTAAACATTTCTACATTTTCAAGTAAGGTTACTACATTAACCTCATTACTCTGCAAAATACAGGTTTTGGTTTAGGTGTGTCACCGGTTTTGGGTTTCCCCGCACGCACTTGGTAGGACTATAGTAACAGGCTCGCCTGGATAGTTGATGCTTCATTGACACCTTAAACCAAACATTCTAGTAGTGATTAAGGTAAGTACAACTGTCGTAACATTTTCTCTCTTTTGAGCAAAGATAAGGTTACCAAATGAAATTGGTAACTAAACGTATGGAAATTGGTAATGTGCTAATTTTTAAGGACAGCATTTCTAATTGAAGGTTTGCAGGTCCAAGTGTGGATTTTTCTTCTTAATGTTCACAGAAGTATCCACGCACCAAATTTTATAATAGGCAAGAGCTAACCCAACATGCACGTATTTTAACTGAATATGTCCGACTCCTACGATGAGATCATTGTTCGCAGTTCAGATATGGAGGACATATTCCGATGGTTAGACCGGCCATATAGCATTCTGTCGTGTACAACTAACCTAATCTATATGCACCATCTGTCCAACAAAACCTTAAATTATCTTGCTTTCTTACAACTCGAGCTTGCTTTCTTTATGTCGGAATGCATAAACAAATTCGGGACCAGAAAATCAAGCGCTAATCATTAGAGGGAAATATCATCCAAAATTGCATTAACTCCACACGAGCAAGAGCCAAAAATTTTGCATTTCAGTCCAATTTTTGTGTTAGACTTTTGATTGGGCCAGAATTGGTGGTTGAGGTCGGCAAATTAGGCCAAGCCCAAATAGAATTCGGCGCGGCCCATATCTACTTGTCCTCCCTTTCAAATTTCCCACCACCATTTCTATCCTCGCCACCTAACTTGCCCAACTCCTCTCTCTCCCTCCCTCTCTCTCTCACCAGCCGGCGGCCGCCATGAGTCCTACGCTCCCCTCTCTCCTCCGCCACCACCGCCACCACCGTCTCCTCCGCCACCAACTCCCTCTCCTTCTCTTCCTCCGCCACCACCAAACCTCCTCCTCCCCTCCCCTCCGGATCCCTCTCTCCCACCCCACCTTCCTCATCTGGTCCTCCAACACCTCCCTCGGCAAAACTCTAGTCTCCACCGGCCTCGCGTTCGTCTCTCTCTTCTCTCCCGCCCCAGCGCCTTCCAAGTTCCTCTACCTGAAGCCCGTTCAGACTGGCTTCCCCTCCGATTCCGACTCCCTCTTCCTCTTCAACAAGCTCGCCTCCCTCTCTCTCCTCCACAAACCCCGCTTCCCCATCCTCGCCTCGCACCGCGTGCTCAAGACCTCCGCCTCCGCCGCGCTCTCCCTCTCCGAGGCGCCTCGACATGCGGGTGGTTTGGATTTCGGGATGGTTGATTTGGGGATTTGCGAGGAGAGGAGGTTGGAGGGCGAGAGGAGTGGGAATGGGGATGGTGAGGTGTCAGAGTTAGTGAGCGAGACGGTCTTTGCTTGGAAGGAGGCAGTCTCACCGCATTTGGCAGCGGAGAGAGAGAGTGGGGTGGTGGACGATAGTGTGGTGGTGGAGATGGTACAGAAAGGGTTGAGAGTCGGTCAGAGAGATGGGACGGAGGAGATGCTTTGTGTGGTCGAGACTGCTGGTGGAGTTGCGAGCCCCGGACCTTCTGGCTCTCTTCAGTGTGACTTGTACAGGCACGTTCGTCTTCTCTCTGTTCTTTTTATCTGGGAAAGCATGTTCTCATCGGTGTGTCTTTGATAGGTGAGCATATTGAATTCTTCCTTGGCGGGTTTCATGCGCATTTAAAATTGACTCGATCGTTTCTTTTGTGTCTCTAATGTTTGGATTATTGCTGTCGTGCCAAAAAAGAAGAAAAAAGTAAACTCTTTCGAACAATATTCTGTTGGCGTGAGCTGTAATTCTTTAATTTGCAGGGGCTTTATTTTTTCCCTGATTTGTAGAGGATTCTTTTTCTTAATTTGTAGAGACTTGACTTGTAGAGAAAGTCCGTCTGATTGTATGGATCTGTACATACTTGATAAAAGAACTTGATAAAAGAACGAAGGAGAAAAGGAAAAAAGAGAGATTGAGGTATTTGATCGAGGACTTAAGCACATTGCTGAATCTCGTTAAATATTGTGTTTTTTTATGTTCTTTATTTGCTTTTCAACATGGTATCGAGCCGAGGGTTTGCTTCTTGTGAGTACTATACGTCAATCTTTGATTTCCTCGATCCCTTCGCCCGGTGAGCGGGCGCCCCCAAAAATATTTTTTTGCTTGTCTTCTCCACTGCGCCTTCGTCTTGCGATGGCTGCTCAACGTTATCTTTCGCTATATCCTCGCAATCGACCTCGGACCCATGGCGGATCAGAATCATATAAAAGCAGTGATTCTCCACCAAAATCAAGAGGGGAATTGAACTACGAAGCGCTTTTGGAGAATCTGACCACCAAATTGACTCAGATTCTGACTCAAAACCAGATTCCACCTCCACCTCCACCTCCACCGACACCGCTGAATGATTCACCTTCATCACAAATTGCAACTAAGTTGGATGGAACCAACTATGGCTTTTGGTCTCCAGTTGTTGAGATGCATATCACAGGCAAAGACAGGCTGGGATACATCAATGGAGACTTCCCTCAGCCTTTACCTACAGACCCTCAATTTCGAAAGTGGAAAATTGAAAACTCGATTGTAAAAGGATGAGTGATAAACTCCATGGACTCAGCTTTAATCGGTAACTTTATTCGCTTCCCAACTGCGAAAGTAGTTTGGGATCTTGTAGCTACTACTTTTTTTGATGGGATTGATGCTTCTCAAGTTTATGATTTGAAGAGGCGTGTGACTCGGATGAGACAGTCTGGGAACCTATTGAAGCCTACTATAATGGCCTTCAATTGTTGTGGAGAGAGATTGATTTCCGCTGTCCGAATCCGATGGTATGTCCGGATGATATTGCGAGATACAATTTAGCCATTCGGGAGGATCGTGTGTACATTTTCCTTGATCGTTTAGATGATCGCTTAGATAAGATACAAGATGATTTACTATAGATGCATCCATTCCCTACGGTTGAGCAGGCCTATGCTCGGGTTCGCGAGGGAGGATACGCGATAGACAGTGATGTTGACAGTGATGTTGAGTAGTGAGAGTACTACTCATAGTTACGTGGTGATGTTATCGCAAGGAGACAAGCCTAGTCTAAGAAAAGCTCGGGAGTCGAATTTACAAATGGCTAAACCGGGAGGTGAACGAGCCAGTATAGCCTTGAAACGGAGAATTCCTCCAAGTGGTGGTTGTTCTCATTGTGGGAATGCCAAACACACCGAGAGACGTGCTTTAAGTTGCACGGGTATCTTGATTGATGAAAGGAGCTCAAAGCTCGAAGGTAAATAGAGGGAGAAGGGAACAATAGCAAAGAGAAGGTGTCTCTAGTTATGGGAGAGCCTCGGTTGTCACTAGTGCCACGGATCGAACCACGGAGTAAGATACCTACGAGAGGGTGAAGGTAATTATGGTTTTGCTTTAGTTGCTTCTCTACATGATGATTGTAGTTAGTGGGTTGTTGATTCCGGAGCTACCGATCACATGACTTATACTCGCTGATGACTTTGCTAGTATTACAAAACCTCAACGTCGTTGTATCTCGAATGCTAATGGAGTGTCGTATCCAAGTGATTGGAGCTGGAGTTGTTATTATTTCCCCTTCCCTTTCATTGTCGAATACGCTCCTTGTCCCATCACTATCTACGAAACTAATTTCGGTTGGTTAGGTTACGGAGGAATTAAATTGTGTTGTGCTAATATATCCGCACTTTTGTCTACTTTGGATATCCTCACTAAGAAGATCATTGGGTGTGGTACTAAGAAGGGGGCTATATTACATGGACAACTTTAGTTCTAGGAATGTCAATTAGGTCCGAGAGTCGTCTACGGTCGAGAAACACGGATATGGCTCGGCATAGGCGATTGGGGCATCCATTGTTTGGTTACATGACAAAGTTATTTTCTAAGTTATTTTTGGGTTTGAATGATTATCGGTTTGATTGTCGATTTGCATTTTGGCGAAAAGTCACCGATACCTTTTCCTATTAGTTTAAATAAAAGTGCAATCCCTTTCTCGTTGGTTCATTCCGATGTGTGGGGTGCTTTTCCTATTACTTCTGTATGCGGTAGTCGATGGTTCATTCTCTTTGTTAATGATTGCACTAGAATGACATGGTTATATCCGATAAAGAGTAAGGATGAAGTTGCTAGCGTGTTCAAAATTTTTCATACTATGGTGCAAACTCAATTTGGTGGGAAGGTCCAGATCCTTCGCAATGATAATGGCGGTGAATACATTAATCAGCATCTCAAAGAATATTTTTTGCACCATGGCTTGCTCCTTGAAACATTTTGCTCAGGAACTCCCTAGCAAAACGGGGTTGCAGAAAGGAAGAACAGGCATATCCTTGAGATAGCTCGTTGCCTTGAGACAGCTCATTCTTTATTATTTGAAAATAACGTCCCTCATCGTTTTTGGGATAATGCAATGACTACGGCGATCCACCTTATTAATAGAATACCATAGAAGATAGTAGAATTTCAGACACCATTGGAGGTTCTCTCCTCTCATGTATACTTACCATCAGTTCATACTATTTTCCCTAAGGTGTTTGGCTGCGTCGCGTTTGTTCACATTCCCAAAACACAACGCACAAAACTTAAACCGTGTGCTGTGTGGTGTGTATTTTTGGGCTACGGTTCACATCGAAAGGATATCGGTGCTATAATGCATCTACTAAGAAGACATATGTTACAAATGGATGTGACATTCGGTGGGATCGATTTTTCTTAGGGAACCACTTCTTTCGGGGCATACGACAAAAGGGAATTGGTGAAGTATTATTATCTTATCGCCTGGGAAGTACAAATCAATGGAGTATCGGCGTTGTCCCCGACAGCTAGGGTAAAACTAGACCAGAATTTACCGACGGATGTTGAGCAAGAAGACCTGAAATGTGGGTAAGGTGTTTAAAAAATTTTAGAACAAATCCCGTCAGGGGGAGGTCAGGTCCTTAAGGAGCCGAGTTTGCAAGAGCAGCCAGCTCTTCCAGAACAGCTTCCCCCGTTTTCTTTAGCACCCGACCCAACTCATGAGGAAATTCTTGAGGTAACTTCTCTTGTTACTTATTTACATGATGATTTTAGTATTTCTTTGGGATATAAATTACCTGCCAGGCACAATAGAGGAAAGCCCTCGAATCGATACTCACCGGATGTTGGCGGGAAAGAGAATGCCTATCCAATTACTAACTATGTTTCGGTTAGAAAATTGTCGAGCTATTAAGGGGATTTGTTTCGAATGTATCATCAGTTTATATTCTAGGAGTACATGACCCCTTGAAAGATCCTAAGTGGGTTCAAGCTATGAAGGAAGAGGTGGAGGCATTGCAGAAAATAAATACTTGGAAGCTAGTGGAATTACCCGAAGGAAAGAAAACAATGGTATGCAAATGGGTATTCTCGGTCAAGTATAAAGTAGATGGGTCCATTGAAAGGTATAAGGCGAGGCTGGTAGCAAAAGGATATACACAAACATATGGGGTGGATTTTCAGGAAACTTGTTCACCTATTGCGAAACTAAATACTATACGAGTGTTATTGTCTCTTGAAGCTAATTTAGATTGGCCATTACCGCAGCTTGATGTCAAGAACGCATTTTTCCATGGTGACATTGAAGAGGATATCTATATGGATATTCCACCGGGTTGTAGTCCTTCCTCACAATCAGGACTGATTTGTAAGTTGAAGCGATCACTGTATGGATTGAAACAATCTCCTCGAGATTGGTTTGGACGGTTCGGTGTGGCTATGAAAAGGTATGGGTATGTTCAGAGTGATTCTGATTACACCCTATTCTTGAGGCGAAGTCGAGGTAAGATAACCGTGCTTATTATTTATGTAGATGATATGATTATCAAAGGAGATGATCAGGAGGAAATTGCGAAATTACAGTAGAAGCTCTCCATGGAGTTCGAGATGAAAAATCTTGGTGGACTCGGGTACTTCTTGGGGATAGAAGTACCAAGATCTAAGAGGGATATTTTTCTATCTTAGAGAAAGTATATCTTGGATTTGTTGGCTGAAGTGGGAATGCTAGATTGCAAACCTGCAGACACATCGATTATTCAGAATCACAGATTTGGAGAGTATTCTGATGAGGTGCCTACAAATAAAGAAAAATATCAAAGGTTAATTAGCAAATTAATTTATTTGTTGCATACACATCCCGATATTGCCTATGCAGTGAGTGTTGTAAGTCAGTTTATGCACGCTTCTAGCGAAGACCATATGGATGGTGTAATACGAATCCTTCGGTATTTAAAGGGAGCTCCGGGGAGATGGCTTCAGTTTCAGAAGAGTAGTCATCTTAACATCGAATGTTTTACCGATGCAGACTGGCAGCAAGTGTATTAGACAGAAGATCAACTTCGGGGTATTTTACTTTCGTGGGAGGGAATTTTGTTATTTAGAGGAGCAAAAAACAAAAAGTAGTAACTCTTTCAAGTGTAGAGGCAGAGTTTAGAGGAATGGCTAAGGGATTGTGTGAACTCCCGTGGCTTCGAAAGCTTATGACAGAACTCGATTTTGCTCCTATGTTTGAAATGGAGTTGTTTTGTGATAACAAAGCAGCTATTGATATCTCTCACAATCCTGTCCAACACAATTGCACCAAACATATTGAGTTGGATCGTCACTTCATTAAGCAAAACTTGAATTCCAAGGTGGCTCGGTTTCCATTCGTGAAATCCAAAGACCAATTGGTAGAAACCTTGACGAAGGCTGTTTCCAGCAAGGCGTTCTACAGCTCACTAGACAAGTTGGGCATGAGAGATATCTACATGCCAACTTGAGGGGGAGTGTTGGCGTGAGCTGTAATTTCCTAATTTGTAGGGTATTTTATTGTTTCCTTGATTTGTAGAGAATTCTTTTTCCTAATTTGTAGAGACTTGACTTGTAGAAGAAGTCCGTCTAATTGTATATCTATGGGTCTGTACATGCTTGATAAAAAAATGAAGAAGAAAAGAAAAAAAGAGAGGGTGAGGCATTTGATTGAGGACGTAAGCACATTGCTGAACCTCGTTAAATATTGTGTTTTTTATGTTCTTTATTTGCTTTTCAACATATTCTTCACCTTTTACTTCTTTGGCTTCCATTTCCAGTAGAATGAGATATACATGTTTCAAGGATGCTGACTGCTGCCTTTTTCCTGTGGTATCCTTGAAAATGTTGACCATCTCATTTGCTGAGACCGTGAACCCAGTTATTAAATGTTTCTTGATTTGGTAATCAGGTCCTCTGGTTTAAAAATACCTCATATTTGGTTAATGATGCTCTCTTCCTAATTACATGATTGTCCGTTTCTGATGCCAATGGTTCTTAAGCAACATATTTATCCAAGTGGAAAGTCCACTACTTTTTTTGTACTCATGGTTGATCCTTCTTCAGATGGACCCAAGTGGGCTGGAGGAAGTGATCATCGCGTAGATACTCAAACCAACTTATGTGTTATTATATACTAAATTATTGTGAATGTTCCAATTTTTTTTTAATCTTCTTACCCCAAGTCAAGACCCTTCTAAATATTTCATTATCTCTCCTAATCGATTGTGTATCCGTCACTGATCTTCTTACAGTAACGAACCATCTCTTTAGTAAAATCATGTTATGATACAGCTATATACTGCATTGTTCCATGGCACCATGCCCTTGATACTGAATCGGTATCTCTCTCTCTTATTTATCTTCCTGAACCAGTTGTTTACCTTTTTTGCGCAATTTTTCCATAGGCCTCTCAGGTTGCCTGCTGTTCTTGTTGGAGATGGACGACTAGGTGGAATTTCAGCAACAATTTCAGCTTATGAAAGCTTAAGAATTCGAGGATATGATGTGGTTGCTGTTGTATTTGAAGATCACGGGCTTCTAAATGAGGAGCCACTGACGACCTATTTTCGGAATAGGTACTTGCAGTTGTTACTATTATCACTGCCAGAGGATTCTAGTTTCATTCATTAGTAGTATATGCTGCATCCTGAAAATCTTTACAATGGGAGTGTGAGTCATTCTTTAAGTTGTGCAATAGGCCCACTGCATAAAATGAATTTTCAACTTAAATCTCTTTATAATGCCATAGGGTGCCAGTGCTAGTGCTGCCACACGTTCCAGAAGATCTCTCAAATGACCTGATGGAGTGGTTTACCGATTCTCGAAGCATATTTGATATGTTGAAGAACATAATGACGTCATCTTATCTGGAACGAATGCAGACATTTCTTGATATGCCTAAGAAGGCAAGAGATATGTTCTGGTGGCCTTTCACTCAGCATAAACTTGTATCAGAAGATGGCATTACCGTGATTGATTCACGGTATGGTGAAAACTTTGCAGTTTTCAAGGTTTGTCTTGATTATTTCTTGTGTTCTGACTGTAATAGTTACACTCCTACAATTGGAATAACCCCACACACAGCACCCCCGCCCCCCAATCCCAAAAAAGAAAAGAAAAAAAGAACCACCAACACACACACATGCAGCCACACAGTGACCCCCACCAAAACGCTCATGTACAACTATTTTCCCGAAATAGTCTCGTAATAGAAATGTGCTGCTACTTAATTATCGACGCCTCTATCAAGGATTGCAAAAAGTGACTTCATTTTCTTGTCGTAGGATCAGGATGATAGATCTTTGAACCAAATGTTTGATGCTTGCGCAAGTTGGTGGACCCAAGGACCTAATGCTTCTTTACAGGTCATTCTTACTGCCTGGTTATTCTTGTGTATGCTTATTAGTCGTTACTTTGAATTGATGTCGGAAGACTTTTTTGACAAACCCAGCAATTATTTCTGCACATGATGCAATTTCGAAGCAGGATGCTTATTAGTGAATGGGTATTGTTAACTAGTGCCCCTAGGGGCACTAGTTAAGTCGACTAAAAGTGGAAATAACACTTTCGAATACAATTGGAAAATGGAAGAATTACACATTATAATAAGATCACTTACTTCAAATGGCAATTTTTGACTTTCCAAAGCACATTTGATAGCGGTTAAGAAGTGCCCAAGGGGCACTCTTTGACATTTTCCTTAGTGAATTGCTTCCTGAATTATTTTTACGTGTGATGGTAATTGGCTTCTTTGACTTGTTTTGTGTTGTTATGTTAAACATGATGCAAACTTCTTTAACTCTGTTGAAATCAAGATACACCGCATTGGATACGAACTGTTAATATTCAGTATATTTTCTCTTGCGATCTCAGTCAAGTATTTCCGAGGACACTCGAGCTCCCTCTGTTAGTCCAGGGATCTTCTCATTAATCAAACCTTTGAATTTATAATAGGAAGTTCGAAATCAACAATGTCGTGTTATTTGCTTGCCCTCCTAAACAAGCAATAATTGCTGAATTGAAGTGCCAGCAGTTGGAAGTAAATAACCCCTTCTTGCCTCCTGAATTTGAGTGCGCCCCTCTTAAACAAGGATTAATTGTTATTGGTTGCTAGACAACACATATGAAGCTCCTGTTATCCACATATGTCTGGGCGGTCTTTCTTTATTGTTATGTAAGTACCAAGTAAAGAATGACCATCTAATTACTGGTTAATGATCCTTGAAGTAGACGAGGTACAGAAGAAATGATGCCCTAGAATTAGTACTTAATGAGTCCCATATGCTCAGGTTCTCTTTTTTTGTGCATTCTGGTTTGTCTGTCTTTATCCTTTTTTCAGACCTTGGTGTGAGTATGGCTTACTTTTACTAGTCAAATTTTCCTATGATGTCTATAGAAAATTGGCATAAGAAGCAATGGAGTGGAAATGTTTTCTACGGAATGCCATGCCTCTTGGTTCGCTAGACAATGATATGTCACGGTAGTAAGATGAGCAATATCACAGAGCACAGACTCTATCAGCTTGCTCGATTCTCTTGCTTTCTTTTTGAGGTGTTTCTCATTTGCAGTGTTTCTTGTGCATTGTGATAGATCTCTTGAATTTTCTTTTTAATGTGGACATGTTTAGGTGTTTACAGACTGAGCTTGCAAGGGACATGGGTTATGCTGCTGCAAGATTTGGGCATGTGATGTTCCCAGAAAATGTTTACGAGCCAGCGTTAGAATGTGCGGAGCTTTTGTTGGATGGTGTTGGAGAAGGTCAGAAGATATTCTTGCACCATCTTAGCAATCGATCGTAAATTTTGTTCACAATACTATTAAAATTTGACTTTGGCCTCTCTTCTGGTGCTCTTTTGTTTTCCTCTTGGGTGTCTTATGTTACCCAGTATATAAAAGTACAATTGGATAAAGTTGTATTTAAATGTCTATTTTGGTTTTTCTGAAGTTTGTAGGTTTTTGAATTAGAATCTACCTTTTCAGGTTGGGCTTCTCGAGTATATTTCTCTGACAATGGATCTACTGCTATTGAGATTGCTCTCAAGATGGCTTTCCGTAAGTTTTCTGTTGATATAGGAATTCTTTCAGAAAATTCAATTGGCGATGCTTCTGAAAAACAGCCAGAACTTTTGGTAGGTTTCATTCTATTCTGTCACGTTTCTAATAAAAGGGTTCTGGTTGGCTTGTTTACCTTTTTTCTGGTCTAATATACTCTGTGTGCAGTGCTTCATTTTCTTTTTGAGGATAGTTCTAATAGTCACTGTTGATGTAAAAACCAAAGGTTTTTGGTCTTTGTTTACTCTTGGCCTCAATTCGTTTTCTACTCCTTAATTTGATGGATCAATTTTAGTTGTTTTGCTAGGCAGAAATCTCTATAATTTTGCATGTTTGTTCATGGGAATTATCTTATACTCCTCATGTATTCCTAATAGAATGCCGTCTTTCTGGTATGATAGTGTGGGGTATTCAACTCTAGAAGGTCCTATAGTCTGTATCATTCTAATCCAATCTCATTCCACTCTACGAACCAAATAACACATGTGATTTTGTTGTTGTAATATTGTCAGATAACTGTTTGATGAATCATTTCAAATTAAACATCTACTGCAGGTTCTAGCTCTCAAGGGTTCTTATCACGGAGATACTCTAGGTGCTATGGAAGCACAATCGCCATCATCCTATACCGGCTTTATTCAGCAACCATGGTATGGCATTTGGTCATGAACATATTGAAAGAATCTGTTCTTTCTTCTCCCTTGAAAAAGATGTGTTCATTGTATAGCTGTTGTCTTTTTCAGCTGTATTTTTGGGAAAATACATTTCCCTGTATTTTGTACAGGTCGCCACTGGGGATGAAGCAATGGATGTGTAAATGTAACTTGACTCTCCTTTTCTTCCCTTTCCGTCCTGTCTTGCTTCGTGGGGAAAGGGTGCTCTAGCGTATTTCGTAGAAATTCATTGGTCTTAGTGGGACCAGGCTAGGCCTTAGGCATAACTTTTCCTGCCTGTCAGAGTCTTCTTTGGCATAGCTTAAAAAGCCTAATGACAGATAGATAGTCAGGTCAATTCTCGATTTTTATTCTAACGTAGTTTGTAATATGCTGTGTATGTAGTTAGATAATAATGTGCTGTCTGCTTGTTAATGCTACTTGTTTGTCAGTCATTTTCTTAAGACTTGGAAGCTTACATCATGGCATTTGGTACTGGTTGGTTAGGATCTATAGGCAAAAGAAGAGAAGTGAGGTGTTTTGGAGCTTGATAAATTTAAAATCATTCTAATGGAGGTGATGTTGCATGCATTTAGAATGGCTTAGTCTTAATGTAATGTTGATTCCATCTGCTTAAGAGTTTCTTTAATCTTTTAGACTTGCTGTTGTTGGCTATTCATGCATTGCTTTGTCTCTATTGGCAAAGTGGCAGTTTTTCCTGGTTTGTGCCTTATGTATAACCACAAGCAAGAACAAATTACAGCAAGTTATGAGTTCTTGTTTATTTAAAAAGGGAGTTCACTAATTTTTACAGGTACACTGGGAGAGGTCTTTTTCTGGATCCTCCTACAGTTTTTTTGCACAGAAGTGTTTGGAAGCTTTCCTTACCAGCAATGATGCATAATAAAAGTTTTGAATTTGACAAAATGAGTATGTTATCTTCCAACTCATTCACCTAGAAAAGTTATTTCTTTTGGCTCCGCTTTCTGTCATTGGGCCATAATTGAGTTGTCTTCAAATTTGTGCAGCATTCAGTTCTCGCGATGAAATTTTCTGCAAGAGCCGGGATGAATCGGATCTTTCTGGTATATACTCATCACATATATCTCGACATCTATCAGGATCAAGGGGATCTAAGTACATTGGGGCACTTATTATAGAACCAGGCAAGAAAACTCTCCCACAGTCAAATGCTTCTTAATTTAATGGTTTTTTTTTCTCAGGTCAGTGATAGGGTTGATTTGTTAATTTGCATTACCTCATCAGCTCTCTCTCTCTCTCTCTCTCTCTCTCTCTCTCTCTCTCTCTTCTCTCTGTTGGTTTTACCTCAGGATGGACATAAAGTTAGTTTCACAGCGTTTAAGATGAGGGTATCCATATAGTGCTAAACACCATTGTTTTGGGCTAATAATGGGATTCCTTCTGCTTTAATGGGCCTTTTTGTTCTTAAGAAGTTGTAATGTTTGTTTGCTGATTGTGGACTGAGTTTCAGTGCCTTGTTTGGTAAAAATATTTGCCCTGAGCCAGAATGACCTGTTTAGATTTAGAGAAGGATGATTATTATTATCAGTAACAAAGGATTACACTTATATATAAAAGACTCTCAACATGACTATTTTACCCTTATCCTAACACTCCGCCTCAAGTTGGGATGTAAATATCAAATAATCCCAACTTGTTACATAAAAAACTCACTCTACTCCCCCTAAGAGATTTAGTAAAGACATCTGCAAGCTGATTCTCCGTTCTTGTATGTTGAAGAATAATCTCCCCTTTTTGAGCTCACTCTCGTACAAAATGATAATCAACTTCAATGTGTTTAGTCTGCTCATGGAAGACAGGATTATTTGCAATGTGGATAGCTGATTGATTATCACAATATAATTCCAATGGATCTGATGTTGGCAAACCTATTTATGATAATAACATTCTCAACCGAGAGCAATTCACACGTCACATGTGCCATAGCTCTATATTCTACTTCAGCACTTGATCGGGAAATCACATGTTGGTTTTTTACTTTTCCAGGCAACTAAATTACCTCCAAGGAACACATAGTAACCCAATGTAGAACTCGTATCAGTAGGACATCCAGCCCGGTCTGCATCGGAGAAACCTATGGTGTCCAGATGTCCGTAATTCTTGAAAAGTAGCCCTTTACCTAGCGCTCCCTTCAAATACTTAATAATTCTAAGTACAACATCCCAGTGAGTGGTATGGGGAGAACTCATGAACGATTGACTACACTCGACAGCAAATGATATGTCGGGCCTTGTGATGATTAGATAGTTCAACATTTCCACTAATCTTCTATACTTCCCTGGATCACGTAACAATTCTCCATGTTTTGGATCAAGTTTCACATTGGGTTCCATAGGAGCATCTACTTGTCTTTGCTCGAAGAAATCCAACCTCATCAAGAATGTCAAGTACATATTTTCGCTGTGATAAATTGATACATGCATGTGAATATGCAACTTCAATACCAAGAAAATACCGTAGACGTCCCGGATCCTTGGTATTAAATTCTGTATGCAGAAATTGCTTAAGCCGTTGGAAACCATCCGAATCATTGCCGGTAATGATAATATCATCCACATATATCACCAAAAGAATACAACTAGCTGGGGGACAAAACTAAAAACTGAATGATCTACTTGACACCGTTTTAATCCGAACCTGATAACAGCATCACTAAATTTGCCAAACCAAGCACGAGGAGAATGCTTGAGTCCATACAAAGCTTTATGTAAGCGGCATACCAAATTCTCCCCCCGAGCGACAAACTCTAGTGGTTGCTCCATGTACACTTCCTTGGACAAGTCACCATGAAGGAAGGCATTTTTCACATCTAGCTAATGAAGAAGCCAACCAAAACGTGCTGCAAGGGATATAAAGACACGAACGGACGGAATTTTGGCAACAGGTGAAAAAGTGTCGTTATAATCAACACCGTGTGTCCGAGTATATCCCTTTGCAACCAATCGAGCCTTCAATCAATCAAGAGTGTTATCGGGATGAACCTTAACAAGTGAAGACCTAACAACAACCAATAGTTTGTTTCTCCACAGGTAATGAAGTGAGTTCCCAAGTATGGTTCTCAATGAGCACTTTCATGTCATCTTCCATGGCTTGCCGCCATCTAGGATGAGCAAGAGCTTCAGCAACACTGCTAGGCACATAAACAGAGGACAAGGACGAGACAAATATAGAGAAACTAGGAGACAAACGGTCATATGACAAGAAATTTGAAATAGGATGACAAGTGCGAAGACAATCAGAAAGGCCAAAATAAGGAGCATAACGATCCACATGACGACCAACATAAGAACGTGTACCTTTTCGAGTAGCTATGGGCACATCAAGATTAGAGGATGGTGCAGCAACTGATGAGGGAACAGAGGAATCAGGTGTTGGTGACGTTTGTACCACTGTAGTAGGAGCTGCACCACGCCGATGATATGTGCGGTCAGCAAATTGAAATCTTCTTGATGGTTCGAAGGGATTGAGAGTGGGGGCAGTGTCGGTAAGACACATTCGCTACTCTTAGGAGTCGCTATAGGTTCCATCTCGAGTATTATAATAGGGCTGATCTTCAAAGAATGTTACATCTGCCGACACGAGCACACAATGACGTCTAGGACTATAACATTTGTAGCCCTTCCGAGTTCGAGAGTATCCTACAAAGATACATTTCTCCGCACGAGGATCCAACTTATCAAGACCTAGAGTAAGATTATGCACAAAACAAACACAGCCAAAGATACATAGAGGTAATGCAAAGGGAGAACGACTTGGATGTAATATAGAGAATGGCGTCTCCCCTTGAAGAACAGAAGTAGGAAGTCGATTAATCAAAAAACAAACTCTAAGAACAGCATGTCCCCAAAGGTTTTAGGTAGATGCATGTGGAACATGAGGCAACAAGGCAACATCAAGAAGATGGCGATTTTTATGCTCAAGCAACACCATTTTGCTAAGAAGTCTATGAATAAGAAGTCTGATGGATAATACCATGAGAATCAAGAAAAGACTGAAAACTTGAAGTGACAGCAAGATACTTTTTGGCATTATTCGAGCGTAAAGTTTTAAGTAGGTATAGTACTAATTAAGTACTTCAAAATAAAACAAGTGAAAGCAGTGAAAAATCTCAATACGATCTTTTATTAAGAATAACCAAGTCATTCAGGAAAAATCATCCACGAATGTGACAAAATATCTGAAACCGGAAATATCGAAACACGACACGGACCCTAAACATCGGAGTGTACCAACTCAAATGGACTTGACACTCGACTCGAATACGAGAAGGAAAAGAAACCCTATGATGTTTACCAAAATGATAAGCCTCACAGTGAAAAGAACTCTCGGACTCGGGAATCAAAGTGAAGACAACAACTTAGAATTACCAGTCATATGATGAGTAGCTCCGAGTCTATAACCTAGGAGTCGGACGCTGCCGAGAGTAAACAGGATGAACTACCTTTTGATGTTTGTGCCGGAGTTGCAGTAGGAGCTGGAGGATCTATCACCTGTTGGGAGAGAATCCATGCATCATACTCAACACCTGTCAATGTAACTGAACCACTTGTGTTTCGCACAATAGTAGTCTTGTGGAGTCTGTTCTGCCTCTACATAAGTTGTAAAAGTAGGTGGAAGTTCCGGATGAAGTGTATAACAATAAGCCTCTGTATGTCCAGCTCTTTGACAATGATTACGAGTAGCGGGAGCCAAGACCACCACTAGAGATAGAGGCACTACGAGCACCAATACCTTCATCACGACCTTCACGACCTCCACTCGAGCAAAACCACGTCTACGACCCCCGTAACCACGACCACGAGCTCTACGTGCATTAGTGCCATGAGAAATCATAGCACTTGTCTCCAAAGATGGAGTAGAGATCTTTTTAGCGGGGGTCGACCGAAGAGCTCGGTAGAAAATCTCATCCACTCTAGGAAGGGAACTCGAGAGGTAATTTGCTGGCGAAGAGAGGAATAGTCAGGCCCTAATGCCTTGAGATATAGTATAACTCGAAGATCCTCTTGTCGTTTAATGAGGACAGTCGGATCGTTCGAAGTTGGAAGGTAAGTATCCAATTGCCTACAAAGTGTCATGAAACGAGCGCAATGCTCAGGTAAGGATTAATCCCACAGTGAAGATCAAATAAAATAGAGCCTCCCAATTGTCACAAACTTGTGTCATGTCATTCTCTCCAGAATAAAGTAGGGCACATTTTTTCTAGACTTAGCAGATTTGCACTAAATGAAGTGAGGACTAATTTTAGGATCCATACTATTCCATAAAAGGGTATGGATCATAACATCTCCAGCAAGCCAATCAGGTGCCTTACTTTGATCTAAAGGGGCCGTAGATTTAAGATAATCACTTTGTTTAGTGGCAGCAAGATAAACTTCAACAGTGGACCAAGATGGATAATTAGTTCCATCCAATTTTGCAAAAGTTAATTGCAAGTGTGGTAGACTATTTGAAGTTCTAGAAGCAGCCATCATTGAATCAAGAACACGATTAAACCCAAGAATGATGTCACAACAATCAATTACTTAACTCCAGTATTAAAATTGTCCACAAAGCAGAATAATCATTTGCTTATAACCCGCAATTACCACACTAACTGACTCGTATCCCAGTAGATATCACACTAATAGCTACACCACGCTTCCGCTGCGCACAAACTCAAGAACAGCAAACCATATATCTTGCCCTTCGACACTCCCATAGGTTATATCACAGACCTCAAGAACTCACTGCCACAAACTCAGACAACCATAGATCAACAATCAGCAACAAAGAATTCCTCAACTTCAGCCCACGCTTCAGATTCCATCACCACAGAATCTAAAATCCCAGACCACATAAACAACAAACCTCTGGAGGACCATTGCAGCAGAAGACGTTGATTCCTGGGCTTACCCACATGGATGACGTTGCGCGAGACAAATGAAAATTAAATGATGTCCATGTTTGGGCTTACTTACATGGACGACGTCAGGCAAGGCAGGCGAGGGCTGGACTGCGTCGAGCGAGGGCAAGACTGGGCTGGACAAGGTCGGGTGACGTCGGATCTGGGCTATACGAGGTCGGGCGATGTCTGATTTGGGCTCACCAGCCTGGACGACGTCTGATGACGCCAGCTCTTGGTCACCTGATCAAGGTGATGGCTGATTTGGGTTCTTCGAGTTAGGACGATGTCGGATTTTGGGTGTCGCTGGCTGATCTGAGGATTCCGATGTTAGATCTAGTGATCAGTGGTTTATGGCAGTAGGCGATGGGTGAGTAAGGTGATTACGGCTCGATACCATGTTTAGATTTAGAGAAGAATGATTATTATTATCATTAACAAAGGATTACACATATATAAAAGACTCAACATCAAATGAGTATTTTATCCTTATCAATCTCGCATTCCTGTTTTCCCGGTCATGCTGCAATTGGCTATAGCCCAATTGTTTTAGTTGAAAAAGCCACAGCACAAAATTGTACGTTATGTGCTGTTCGGATTATTTGGATATCATTAATTGTTGCAAATAAATTTTTCAGTCATACAAGGAGCTGGAGGAATGCTCATGGTTGATCCACTTTTTCAACGCATACTTGTTAATGAGTGCCGAAGGCGGAAGATTCCAATAATATTTGATGAAGTCTTCACTGGTTTCTGGCGTTTGGGAACCGAGGTGGGTTGACTGCAAATGTTTTACCTTTTCATTTGCTTGTTCAGTGATTTTTCTGGCTGGAGTGGGATGTGATTTACTTGTTTTTTCAGTCTGCTGCAGAACTGCTTGGATGTGCGCCAGATATAGCGTGCTTTGCGAAACTGATGACTGGTGGGATGATACCCTTGGCTGTCACATTGGCGACAAATGCCGTGTTTACTGCTTTTCTTGGGGAATCGAAGGTATCTTCTTGTGGCTAACATGGTAGAAATAACATTTATTATGATGCCTAGACTGCTTCCTGATTGGTGCATTTTGACTGCTCACATTTTTTCATGATTAATGGTACTACTTGAAATGTTCCATCAGCGTAACAGGAAAATTTAGGGGGTGATGTTATCTAATTTCATTTTCAGTCAACACTCAAGTTTTGTCCTTAATTATAATAGAGCATACTCCGTAAAATGCACAGCAATTGATGCTCTATGGTTTTATTTATGCTTTAAATCTGTTCCTTGGGTTCAATGGCTGCAATTGGTTCGCTTACAGATGTTTGTCTCTTACAAATACTGTGCAGCACTTCAACTTGCAGAATAGTTTTGATAGTTTCTTCTACTTATGCATTCTTGATTTCACTCATTTATCAGCCTAGCGTCGCTTAAGCTTTTAATCGAATTCCAATTTTTGTTATGTATTTGAGTTATATATTTTTGAATTCCTGGGTTCACTCTATCTTTTGAAATGAAATTTCACGTGCCACAGATGTCTTGACTCCCTATAGCAAGCATTACACCATTAAAGCATCATTTTGTCGATAGAAGATAGTTAACACCCCTCTTACTTTTCCACACTCTAATTTTTCCAAATCTAATAGTGTTGATGTATTATCCCACAGCGCTTGCTTCCGGGTCCTAAATGCTCTTTATTTTCATATGGTATCTCTTGTGAGAGGGGATGTTGAAGTATATCCCACATTGCTTCACCTATCAGCTTAAGTTTTTTGGTTAGACTTTTTAACAAATAATGGAAAATGCATGCTAGTTAGTTTGGATTTAAAGGCAAAGGCATTGTTAATGTCTTCCATGGGATGTTTGTACATTTAACCATGTGGTTGGATACCGGCAAGTCACCTTGCTCATTTTGCCTATGAAAAGAAGACTACCGTACGTATATCCATGGTGGGAGTCAAATGCTTGAATTTTCTTGTTACAGCTCAAGGCGCTTTTGCATGGACACTCGTACTGTGCACATGCTGTGGGGTGCACAGCAGCTGCTAAATCCATCAAGTGGTTCAAAGATCCTCAGATGAACCACAATGTTACTCCTCAAGGGAAGGTGCTTAAAGAGGTAAAAGAAACTCATCTTTATTCTCAAGAGTATGACTTTAATTAGTAAGAGATTCACTTTTCCTAGATATTTAGAAGCGTGGCGAAAATAAACATTTGAGAAGCATATATATGCTTGTCAACCGACAACTTTCTGTTTGCTTCGATAGTTAATGATGCTGTTAGTATGATGCAGTTAGTATTACTAACAGCATCATCTCCTATCCATTCCTATTTATATGCTTATCTGTGCAGGTAATTCAATAATACACATTTTTTGAGCTTTTGCAGTTGTGGGATTTCGAGTTAATCACGCAAATTTCGTCTCACCCAGCAGTCCAAAGAGTGATTTCCTTGGGAACTCTCTTTGCCCTGGAACTCCGAGCTGAAGGATCCAATGCTGGGTAATCTTCTTAATCTACTATAAAGAAGCAATGTCACTGTGTCAATTCCAACTCAATATACTCTTTTGAAGTCTTCAGTCGTCCTTTAGATGATTAAGGCACATAATGATGTTTTGTTGGGATGTTTTAGTAGGCACCTTCTACAAAAGATGCCATCGTTGTCAATTTTAGAGAAGTCGGTAAAATCGAGAAGCTAATCACTTTTCTAGCTTTTATAATCATAGGAAATTACTAGTTTACTGGGATTTATGTCTCTGTACATCTTAGCTTGCACTGGCCGACATTAGCCAATGTAAAATCGAGTTTTTTTTTTTTTTTGGTTGCGATGTCATCTTGATGATCCTGTCTTCTCAGAGATTAGTTTAGGGAGTACCTTTCTGTTTCTCAAGAATCCACTATAGATTTGCATCTGCCATATATGTCCAATGTCGTCAATTCAGCATTGTCTGGGCCAGTGCTTGCCTATTCCTTTGTCATGTCAGAAACACATCTTCTAAAACCGACGGAGACACTCGCAGGTATGCTTCATTATATGCAAGGTCTCTTGTTCAGATGCTGCGCGAGGATGGCGTGTACGTGAGGCCTCTAGGCAATGTCATCTATCTCATGTGTGGTCCCTGTACTTCTCCTGAGATATGTTCTCAGCTGCTTGTCAAACTTCAGAGAAACCTGGAGGAATTCTACCAAGTCCATGGAAAAGTAGAAAGGGACGCCGTCATGAACGCGAAGTAATCTTCATGCCCGACTCATATTCGATCCTCGATATGAACTTTCGACATTCCAATTTCTCATTGGGCGCCTAATGGAGCATAGCCTAGTTCGACGCAGCAACCGATCGGCTTTCCATTCTGAATGAACACTTCCCTTCTTTGGTAATTTACTTGCTTGAGATAAATCTCCTGTAATATCCCGAGTTTCGCCAGTTGAAAATCACTCGGTTTCTAGTTGCTTATGGAATAACTTGGGCCTGCCTAATTAGAACAGTAAATGTCGTTTGCCTTTTTTGAGAATCCCACCCGAACAGCTGGCTAACACTCAAAAGTGACGTCTGCCTCTGCTGGTGCACCTGACGTCCCATTTGTTTTCTCGAAACTAAAGTAGGAAAGCAATTGATGCACGAGTGACGTGGCGAGTGCAAATCAGCCGCGTTCAGACAACCGATTGACGGCCAGGCTGGCACTGCCTAGCGTCGCGGACGATCCTAAGCGCTTTGAGACGCACATGGATCCTACCCTCATCTTCATTGGCCCAAAGAAGGAGGTAGCTCTTGTACGTCGGTAATCGTCAGCTAGTCCACCGACCCCGGTACGCCTGCCACACCATTTGCCAAGAAAAATTCCTAAGCCATGGGTTGTTTTGGCAGGCAATATTTATTCTAGCACCCTTATGCAAAAACCGTAGATGAGATTCTCGTCCATAGATTCGAATCTTGTTTAACCGAGTGCAGAATATTGTTCCACCATCGAGATGAATTGAGATGGACGCACCGTCCTATAAATTAGCCGATTAGGTTCATTTTGAGTAACTTCTAAAATGCTTTATAATTTTATCAAATTTTTTCTGAGCCAACGTTGTTAATAAACATGATGAACTAGGAGAAATGATGGGACGGTGAAAAATCAGTTGCCGAAGTGGGAACTATAAATGTCGGACTACTTGGAAAAGGCCTAAAGGCTCCAGACTCACCATATCATCAGGATTAGACAGTTGGCTGCGATGGTGGGACTATTATAGACCCGTGTACCACCTGATCACTGCCACTGACCCAGCGACAAGTCGTCAGAGTGGACTTCGGATATTTAAGGAAGAGTCCAAAGAGACCAAGCAGAGACTCGCCTCCCGCAAAAAGAGCCCCCACGCGCGCGCACGCTCCCAGAAAAATCCCCTCACTTCCCCCACAACAAACTCCGAGCGATTACTACTGCGTACCTCCTTCGATTTTCTCGGGAAAGTGTTGGGATTTTCTCTCGCTCCACCAACCGCTTCCATTACCGCTCTCAGGTTCTCCTCTCCCTCTCTCTCTCTCTCTCTGTACTGTATATTCTGATGTGATGTTCTGTCCGTCCCTTTTGCTTTTGTTGCGATTAAGCTTCGATAACCGGAGCGAAGCTCGTGAATCATCCCGCTATCGGGTGGATTAATTGCTCGCTTCTCGCTTCGATTTGAAGTCTTTAGGCTCTAATCCCCTCTTACCTGTAGGGCTAAGTAGCCGAATGAGGTGAGTTGAGATCTGGAATCTCGTAACGGTAGTGAGATTTGGGGGTTTCTGATTGTACTTCTGCTGTCATGTGTTCAAGTGTTGGGATGGAAGCTGAGGCGTGTGGTTTGTCCGTTTTCAGAGTCTGACCCATGGGGCGTGTGATTGGGATTGCTTTTAGATCCACTTTTGGGGATGGCGTGTGTTGCTCAGGGTCCGTGAATTGGAATCGAGGACGCTGACAGAGTGTCGATTTTTGTGTTCTGCAGATCTGCTGGGAATGCAGAGACAAACTAGGTATATGGAGAGAAACAATTCGATGAATAATAGAGGGAAAAGGAGCTTGGAGGGTGAAGATGAGCCGCAGGAGAGAAAGCGGCCTGCTCTTGCAAGGTAAGGCGGTCCCACCCTACCCCACCACCTTCCTCCCCTCATTGGTAGCTCTTCTGCGGGGCGTGATTGTCTTTCATTCAGCATACCCGTCTTCTCGTGCAAGATTGTACTTTGAGAAGGTCTCATGTTTTCACACCGACTTTAGTCAAGTGGATGGTTGTGAAGCAAACTGAGAATATATATATATTTTTGGGTATCAAGTCAAAATGAACCTGGGCTCTTTGCTACTCGATATGGGATTTTTGCTAACTGCTACTTCGGCAGGCTGAAGCATTAAGGGTTTTCCCCACTTTAAATGGCATGTTGAGCCTATCCTAATATGTCCTTGTCCCTCTCCTTCTCTGTGAATGAAGTTATTTTATAATATTCCGGCTAGTGTAATCCTGTGAAATTCACGAGTCTCATTGAAGTTTTGGCAGCCTTTACCGAACAAAATGTTTAGCTGTACTTCATCTTGCAAGGCTATATATTTTGAAGCTTTTGAAAATTCTTTTGCAAACCTTGAAGGAAGGAGATGACGGTGGCATAATAAATGCATTTGAGCGGGGATATGACGTAATGTTTCAGAAACTTGTGTCCTCAGTTTTAACTTGTTTGAGATTGTTCTTTTGAAGGTTTTTTAATTTTTGTTTCTTTCTGTCCTTACTCCCTTCACATTGGTCTTTCAACTATTTGACTTCTGGGAGTTTCCATCTGCTTTAAGATAATAAATGACAGCTTCTATCCTGTGTCAGCTTTGCTCTAATGGTTTCCTTAATTTATTTGCTTTGTTATTTCTCTGGGGATTTTTATCTGCATTGCTTCTTTCTACGGCAGGTCTTCCCTATATTACTTGTTCTCGAATCACTAGTGTATTTTTATCTCAAGCATCTCTTGATATATATTTGCATCTTTTTGTTCTCTCAACTTGAGCTGCATGAGTCACATTGATTTAATAGCTAGACCGTCATTCCTACATATAACGACTCTAGAATTGCTCTGAGACTGCAAATTTTGCATTTTGGCACCTTAGTCAAAGTTCTCTGATAGTCTGCAAAATTTGCTGGAGGGTGATTATGTTGGTCGAACGTTAGTTTGTATGTTGTAAATGCAATTTTTTTATACAATTTCAAATTGTGCAGTGTAATTGTAGAAGCTCTCAAGGTTGACAGTTTACAGAAGCTGTGTTCATCATTGGAACCTATCCTTCGTAGAGTTGTAAGACACAGCGCTCTTTCTGGTTTTTGAATTTAAATGTTTGGGTATATATTTGGTTTTTTTATCATACAGTTGATTTCATGGTTTAAGAATTTTGATCTTGAATCTAGTAAATGAAGTGCCTTTGTTGCATTTTGATTAAAGGAATACAGTTGTTTCTTCTTCTTAAGTGGAGATAGTTTTTCTATCTCAAGGCAATACTTAGTGTAAGTTGACATTCTATTGCATGGAGAAGATGGTCAATTGGATTTACAACATTTTCATGGTCCATAGTCACTTGTTTCAATATGGTTTCTAACAGCCTGAGTTTTTTTGGCTTTAATACTCTCATTCTCTTTTGTTTGAAACGTAATATGATGTAGAAGAAGGATACTGCGCTTCTTCTTGACATGATAGATCATGTATTTCTATACTATGACCTGGCATCTCCTTACTTCTCATGTAATTGATTCTGAGCAGGTCAGTGAGGAAGTTGAACGAGCACTGGCTAAGTTGGGGCCTCCTAGACTAAATGGAAGGTGTGACCTTTTGCCGTTAAATGGGTTTGGTTACCTTCTTTATGGAAAATACTGTTGCTTTGTTTTATGTGCTTCTTCTCTCTCTCTCTCTCTCTCTCTCTCTCTCTCACACACACACACACACACACACACATATGCGCGCATTCACGCGAACGTGAACGAACAAAAGATTGTTTTAGTCCAGGGTTCACAACATTAATTTGGAATAATTTGATATCAGAGCATCGCCCAAGCGAATTGAAGGTCCAGATGGAAGAAACTTGCAGCTCCAGTTTAGATCACGGTTGTCTCTTCCACTCTTCACAGGAGGGAAAGTTGAGGGGGAGCAGGGTGCTGCAATTCATGTAGTTTTAGTTGATGCAAATAGTGGCCATGTTGTCACGTCTGGGCCAGAATCCTCGGTGAAACTGGATATTGTTGTGCTTGAAGGTGATTTTAACAATGAAGACGATGAGGGGTGGACCCCAGAAGAATTTGAAAGCCATGTTGTTAAAGAGCGAGAAGGGAAGCGGCCACTATTGACTGGGGACTTGCAAATTATACTGAAGGAAGGTGTTGGAACCCTTGGGGAATTGACATTTACGGATAACTCCAGCTGGATAAGGAGTAGAAAATTCAGGCTAGGCTTGAAGGTTGCCCCTGGATTCGGTGAAGGCATTCGCATTCGTGAGGCTAAGACAGAAGCTTTTACTGTTAAGGATCATAGAGGAGAACGTAATAACTCTCCATTATTGACCTTTTAATGTCTTCTTGTTCGTACAGTTTCTGATTATGTGTGTTGCTTTGGATCTTTACAGTGTACAAAAAGCATTATCCACCTGCCTTACATGACGAAGTATGGAGATTGGAAAAGATTGGCAAGGATGGTTCATTTCACAAGAGGCTAAACAATAATGGAATATTTACAGTTGAAGACTTCCTCCGCCTTGTTGTTAGGGATCTTCAGAAATTGCGGAATGTAAGTTTATAATTTGATAAGAATTACATTTTAATTTGTTACTGAAGCATTCTTCTGGTTTCATGTAGATCCTGGGCAGTGGTATGTCAAATAAGATGTGGGATTCTCTTTTGGAGCATGCCAAGACTTGTGTCCTTAGTGGAAAGCTCTATGTTTACTATGCCGAAGATAATAGAAATGTTGGAGTAGTTTTTAACAACATCTTTGAGCTGAATGGCTTCATTTCGGGGGATCAGTATCAGACTGCTGATTCTCTTTCTGACAATCAAAAGGTTTGTGTGTTTGTAAATTTAGCATTTGCTGTCGTAATATGCAGTTTTGTGTATTGTCTGTCTAGATTCTTGTATCCGTGAACTATCGTACTGTCCTTTAACTTGGTAGATAGATATATGTCTTTTTATGCATCCTTTTCGACGTAAACATATTCACCGAATTGGTGAAGAAGCATATTTTTTCTTGTCAAATGCCATTGACAATATTGTGAATCTGGCATGTGATGCTTACTCCTTATCTGCCACATTGGGGCTTACTCTTCTTCAGCTCAGAGGCTTTCACCTTATCATCCTCTTTCGGCCACTTTTTAGTTTGAAAACTGAAATTAGATATAAGTCTTTCCTCAATCTGGAAGATCATATTTCCTCTACAGCTTTTCTGACCAGAATGTCACTCTAGTTGGGCATAGGACTGTTATCTTTTTCAATAAATTCTCTCGTTATTCCTTCTCTTTCTTTTTCATATTTTTTTAACACTCCCTTTTGCCTGTATCTTGTTTTCTCTTGCACAAATATTCTCATAAAAGAATGTTGTTGGCTTATGGAAATAGTGAAACTGCACCAATCTCTTGCAGGTTTATGTAGATACTTTGGTGAAGAAGGCTTATGACAATTGGAATCAAGTTATAGAGTACGATGGCAAATCTTTATTAAGTTTCAAGCAAGTAAGGAGGTCTTCTAGAAATGAACCACAGGTGGCGGCGCTAGAATACTCTAATGCTTTAGATCATCAGCTGCAGATACCACGATTGCCTGTTTCATTTACATCCGAACAGCCTTCGGCAGATTCAGGTTTAACTGTTGGAGGTAATGCTTGCTGCATACTAGTTGGGGCTTTAAACTGTCCCATGGGGCCTTTCTATGTGATGAGCATAATTTTCTCAGTAGAAAATGAATTAGTGTGATTGAAAGCACAGACTTGTCCTCATCTACAATTTCTCCAGTGTACAGAGTTTTGACTTGAAATCATGGGTATTCAAGTGGTCAATGAAATATAGTGAAAGCTTCAAGTGTCAAGATACTTTTAAGTTGAATTTTGAGAATGCCACCAGTTATTGTTTTGGATAATCTTACACCCAACAGGAAAAAGTAAAGCTGCAATCTCTGTTTGTTTCATTCATGTTTTCTTTCCCTTTGTTGGAATGGAAGTTTCCAAGAATAAATGGAGCTATAGACTTTAATGAGGCTGTGTAATATGCAGCATTCTGAAACTATTGAATGTAAAGGCCCTCCAAGAATTTGTCTTAAGTTTGGGTCATTCTCAATGCATAATTTTACTAAGAGAAAGATGTAAAGTACACGACAAAAGCTATGAGACTGCCATCTGCTATTCCTGCTTAATCATTCCTTGAGAAATTCCATGCAATTGGCCTCCACTGATCTTTACAACTTTCATGATAGTGCTATTGAAAAGGTAGTTAGGAGATTTTGAATTTCAGTTGATTAGGACTACGTTGTTTTTGGTTGTTTTGTCTTCAAATGATTCTTTTTATTTTATTTTATGTCTTGAAATGAATTTGACGTATCCGCATATGTGAGGGTCCAGTAGTATAACGATAAGAATGTCATTTTCAGATCGGTAGCAGTAGTAACTTTCTGATTTGAATGTAAACTTGATGTGATATGATCTTAGGTGTTGTACCAAAGACGCTTCTTATCCTCTTAAAACTCCGTAAGCATAGCATGCATGTTTCTGCAATACAGTACTTTCATTCTCATGATGCTAATAATGGATCACGCATCTATCAGTTATTTAGTGCTGCTGTAGATGGTGCATTTTATTGAGAAATGGCTTTAATGGATGAAGGCTATATCCTATGCTGTTATGCTTACTCTTCTTTACGCTTATCTGATAATCTAGAATACGAATGTTTCTCCCTTCCCTCTCAGATTAGAAAGGTGTCCGCTCTTTGGGAACTTGTTCTTTGTCTCCTGACAAGGCACTTCTCTCACAGTCTGTTGAGGGTGCGGGTTAATGCCATCTGAGATCCAGCCCAAGTTACTGAAATTGTCTCTGTGATCTTATCTTCTGTTTTGCATAGACCAAAAGGAAATGGAGGGAGCTGCTTATTTGTTGTTCTTATGGCATCTTTGGGTTATTGTTTTGATCTCCCTCCCAGCCTGACTCATTCCACCCACCCACCTCCATAGCAACACACACGCACTCAAAATCAGTCACACACATTGCACGAACATAACTATATGCAATGATCTTGCATGGAATTGGAATTCTACTATGTCAGGGCAGCTTGGAACTATATAAATCTAGTATTAACCTTGTGGGTTGTCGTGTTCTGTCCCTTTCAGGATATAATGGTGACGTGATCGGCGAGATACTCAACCCAGTCCCAGCTTGGAAATGCTAATACTCGGTCTCAGTTTCCTAGTACTTCTTCATACATACAACATGACCAGTTGGCTAGCAACCAAGCACAAAGTTCAAGAAATGACAACAGTGTTGGCTTGGCCCTTGGTCCGCCTCTGTCAGCTGGTTTTCAGGCAACTGGTTCATCGATTCAGACTCCTGGCTTGAATCCATTTGACGATTGGTCGAGCAACCGGGACAAGGGAGACATTGAGTTTTTGACAGAAGAAGAGATTCGCATGCGAAGTCATGAGATGCTGGAGAATGAGGACATGCAGCATTTACTCCGACTCTTTAGCATGGGAGGTCATCCCTCCATTAGTGTTCCTGAAGATGGTTATGGGTTCCCTAACTACATGCCGTCACCACAGCCATATGATGAGGACCGGACCCGTCCAGGCAAAGCGGTTGTTGGTTGGCTGAAAATAAAGGCAGCGATGAGATGGGGCTTTTTCATAAGGAAGAAAGCTGCTGAGAGGCGGGCTCAAATTGTTGAGCTGGATGAATAAAAACGGAAGAAGGGTTCCTGTGAGATGGTTTATGCTCTAAATGTTGGGCGTTGACTTGTGTTGCTTTTGGTTCTAGGATTCTTGGCAGCTCTTTGCTGATGCCGACACAATTGTGGTCTCGGGGCTTCTGTTGGCTGGGTTTGTCAGGGATCTCTGCTGATTCTGCATTGTTAATGTGGAAGTCTCTTGTACAGTTGTCTGTACAGTAAGTTTCTTCTATTAATAGTACTTGAAGGCTCATTTATTCATGAAGTATGTGTTTTTTTAAGGAATTGCTTAATGTACTTCTAATTGTTGGGCCAGATTGACAATGTATTTCGATTCTAGGCATTTGGCCTCCCATGTTTAATTGTTAGGTATGTAATCGTGTGAAGATGACCAATGAACAGGTCTTCTGTTTTACTTCGAATATTCACTATGTTCTGTTGTCTCATTTTTGCTGCTGCTTTTTCCCCCTTTCAGTTGTGTCTGGATTGGAGGGTCAGGTTCGTGAATTGTCGTGCTACTAAAATGAGTCCTAGAAAAGTTTCTTTGTTCTTGCAGACTTTTCTTAGTCATTACTGTGCTGAGAACCTTAAAGCGGAAGGTAAGAAATCGAAGAATTGCCATGTGCCCTTTTTGGCCAAGAGTGCAAGCAGACCGATGCTATAACATGTGACTCTGCACATTATTACCCTTGAATCTGATTAAAGTAATCTTCACGCTTTTTTTTGTGTTTGCCTTGGTCGTACATCGAATCATACGTTCTTAGTGCTTGAGATTTGCGAGACTGCTGGAACTTCTATGCATGGGTTGGCTCAACGATGCAGGGATTGTCGTCGGGGTCCCTAGGGTTGGATTGGATAACTTTAGTCAAAGGCCTCGCAATGACTTCCTAGTTTGATACTCGTGTGGTTCGAATCCTATGTGAAATAAATTGGTAAGGTGAATGCCCATGGAGAGAGGGAAACGTGCTTTCCTATTGATGCATCAACCATGAATGAATGAAATAATGGAAACAGGCGCTTCATCAGCTGTCGCTGTCAATTTTCACCACTTTATCAATTTCACATCACCAATTTAAGTTGTTAGGATGCTTTTAATAATTGGAACAATATGATTGCACAAATCAAGATTTGTAGCTTGATTTTGTAAAAAAATCGTTTGACGGCCCAATAGAACAAAGCAAACGCCAATTGGGTGGCAAGAAATGTGCTGAGCTCAAAGGAGAAAACGAGTAAATAGAAATGGACTTCCTCATAATACAAAGCCAATACACTCTATACGTGGCCAAATTTCGCTCTACATTGTTCTGAATTGCCCCAAGGAGGCACAATGAATTGATCAACCAAGGTAAATATTACATAAAGAACAAGATATTGCCAAACATGTTAAAAGAATATGAAAATTCAATGAAAGAATCGTCCTATGTAAAATGCCTTAGCATTCGCGCTCTCTTTGTCTCGCCCTCCTCTCTATAATATTAAGGCAGGTTGCACTCTGGTGGGAGGCCTTGAGGGAACCTCTTGGAGTCGGAGCAGTAGTTGTAGATCATGTAATTCTGCTGCACCCACTTCAGCCTCTCTTGGCTGGTCGTGTCCAACTCTTGCGTGAGCCAAGAATTGCCGTCGCTCGAGGCCGGGTTGGACCCGCAGGACGACGACCCGGAGGACCAAACGCAGGCATCCGCGTTGAAGTTCCTGTACGAAGCCGTGAACGGAGCTCGCGACCAGTCCGTCTTCACCAGCCCGCCTCTCGTTGCCCAGTCGTCCGCGTTCCACAGGCTCGAGTAAATCCTCATCGGTTGGCTCTTGGGGAATGGAACGCCGCTCGATTCCGCGTTCTTGAATTCTCTGATGGGAGTGCCGTCCACTGAGAATCTGTAATGCACGCACACGAAAAGTGTTTGAGTAAATGCCGCAGAGAATATGCACATGTCAGTTAGATTGCCGTTTGGGAGTGTGTCCCGATTCTTACATGATGCGTCGCGGGTTCCAGAGGATGGAGTAGGTGTGGAAATCAGCAGTCGGGTCGAACCAGAGATAGAATTGCTGTTCCCTGTTTCCCTTGCCTTGGCTGAACACATTGGTGTGAAGAATGTATGGATCGCCACTCAGGTTTCCCAAGAACTCAAAGTCTATCTCGTCCCACGTTGACCCTTTTGAGGATAGCTGCAATGCATACACACCCAAGACCACACCATATATCAGCGAAAGATCACAAACGGCTATTAATATATAGAGGCAAAGCTTGAGCTTTTGTTTTTTCTTTGTGGGGTGGTACTGCGAGTGGGTACTTACATAGTACGCAGTGACAGTGCCAGCAGAGTTTCCAGGGACTAGCTTGAGTTGCATGTCGATCTTGCCGAAAAGATATTCCTTCTTGGATTGGAAGCCGGAGCCCGAAGCCTTGTCAAGAGAGAGAGTGAGGAGATCTCCATTGTTGAGTATCTGAGCTCTGCCATCTCCCCAGGTTATGTCCAACTCTTGGTGGAAGTTGCCAGCACATGCGACCATCAAACTTTTGAGCAGAACGGAAGTGAAGAAGAGAATTGCAAAGTCAGAAGAAGCCATGACAACGACAAACAAGCTAGTGCTCGAGAACCACTGAAACTGAGACCCAAGGAGATGAGTGGAAAAAAGAGAGGATGAATCAAATTGAATGGGGATGATGGGTGTTTGTGATGAGAAGCATTTCGAAGCCATGGCTATTTATACTGGGAAGGGTCGGGCAAATGAAGGTTCGTTGATTGCTCGTGCGAAGCCAAAGGAAGGTCATAGGAAGGTTGAGGTTAGCTCAGCTGTACACAGTTGTTGCATGCAAAAGGTGACAATTTCTAATATCACGTACACTTAGCTGTCAAAGCTCACCTTTTAACTAAGACACGGTGCTTGTCATAATCTCTCTAGTCTATTGCACAACGCGTTCTTGCTTTATTAATTTCGAGAAAACAGTAATGACATTTTCAGTGTTATCGTCAAAACAGGTGCAGCGGGCAGGTAATTACAGCAGCTGGAGGCCATAAACAGCAGTAAGACAAAACATTAGGGGGAGGTGGTCCTCCTCACCAAACGGGAATATAAAACTACTTTTGCTTTATCTCCGGGTCAAATCGATTTGAAGACCATAGGTCTATAGCATTTATTCGTTTATTTCTGAGATATGTCTGAGTAGTGGTGAAGAGACAGTGATTGTGACAGTTCCCATGAACATTATTGAAACGCTTTGCTGTATCTTTAGCTTTACCTAGGTTCAATTAAGGAGGGTGGCAGCTTTTTTTTTTTTTCTATTAATGAAAGAACATTCGAGGAGATTATGTTCTCACGCATATTATGAAATAAAATAACCGTTAGACAGTGGAATGAAAAAAGAGGCTTGCATGATAATTATTTTATTTTTTTTATTTTCGTGAACAAATTTGAAATAAAAATTCATTGGGTAATGTATTATCATTTTTCTATTTTTCTATTTCTAGAACGGAATAGAAATAAAAATTCTTCTTATGCTCATTCCCTCTATTTTGCATCTCCATTGCCGCATGTAGACTTGGCCGGTTCCTAGGAACCGCCGATTCCGGTTCAAGAACCGCGGTTCCGGAAAAAGGTGGAACCGGCGGTTCGGGCCTGCCCGGCTCCGGTTCGTAACCGCCGATTCCTGGCCTTTTCCCCTTGCCTCTTACCTTTTTTTTTTTTTTAAACCCGGTTGGAACCGTGGGCCCGGTCAACGGGCCGGTTTCGGGCCCACTAGCCCGAGATGGCCATGTCTAGTTGTATGAGACTTGACAGCTTATAATTGTACAAATTTCATGCTTGTTATCAAAGAAATTTTTATTTCAAAAATAAAAATTTTGTGTCATTGTCAAACACTTTTTCTGTTTAGGGATTCATCTAGAGAATAAAAATAGAAAAACATATATCTGGCCACAAATAACTCTCGCGAACATAATGGTTATTATTCGCGCCCTAGATGATTATAGAAAATTTTCTCATAAATTTTAATATCTAAAAGGATTCACCAAGGTGCTATCAGGATTTTGAATGTTAAAATTGAAAATTCGGTAGAACTTAAATTTTATAAAATTCGAAAGTTCAAAGAGAAATTTGATAAAACTCTAGAAAAGAAATGAAAAATCGAAATCTTAAACCCTAATAGGAAATTTGATAAAAGCCGAGAGTTTAAAAAGAAAGGCCATTCCCAACATATCCGAACCATTGTTAGTTTCTTACTGAAAAAATCTCGAAAGAGAAATTTTCTAATGATTTATGTATAAAAATTCAATAAAAGGGATAAAACGTATGAGTTACAATTATATGTTATCATTTTAACGTAACAATTCCACATTCTTCGTCAGCTTTGTGATTTTCAATATTTGTCATCCACACATATTTCTCGGAGATACAACTTTTGTTCAAGAGGGGTTATTGTATAAATCAATTATATAACATGACGAGAAAATTAATCACAATTTAGAAAACAGAATGCGAAAACTTGGACTTGGTGAAGAGTCATTGGTGATCTTGGATCATCATCGAGCACCTCAAATCTTTAGAAAGTGTATAACAATGTACATTTAGAACTGTCCACATCAATTATGATTTTTTTGGTTGATCTATAAAATGTGAGATAATTTTCATTTCCGGGAGGAGCAAAATAATATTTTTTATTGGACTTGGTGAAGGTTATTGTGGATCTTGGATCATCATGGGCTAGGCGTGGACAAATTATGTTTTGGGCCAATGGGCTCTTGATCCGATAGATCGTTCGTGTGCTCTGTTTCTTGTTTTGCTTTGCGGTTGCTCGGTTCAGTCGAATTTTGTCGACGAAGATTGCAAGTCGAGAAAATGAAGAGAATTCCGCGCATCAAATTCCCGCAGAGGCACCCGAAATCCTCTGCAGGTCCTTTTTTCTCTTTCCATCGGTTCGATTTTGTTTCTTTTTATTGGTGTTCCGTCTCTTTGTTCGACTTATATTGGTTTCTGATTTGAAAGATACGATTTTTATAACCTTTTGTTTTTTTGTTGAAACTGGGCATGTTGATGATTAGCAAGTGATGGTTTGACAGAATAAGTACAAGGGTTCTATTTTATTGGTGATTAGTGCGTTGTTTTAGCTGGGAAAAGAGGATGGAAATGGATTTGTTTTGGTTGGAAGATATGCATTTATGATATATGTACCTGATCTCTTGAATTTGCAACAGCATTATGCTGACGCTTCCTTGGTGGTGCATTTTGTGCTTGGAAAAGCACTTAGGATTTTTCTTGATTTCCAGGACCAGACTTTAGGTGAAGCTGTCCTACATGATTTTGTCAGCAACAGATGATCAGGTGTGGTTGATTCCGTCTCGAGCAGAGGTTTGAATTGTAACAAAGTCCTCATGTTTTACTAGAGGTGAAAGTGGCTTAAATGGGAAAATAGAAAGCAGAAGTTGTAACTTATTTTCCTCTGTGCTACCCTTTTTCCATGGGCAATAAGTATGCAACTTCATTCAGTTGAATCAGGTGACACGATTTTGAAGAGAAGGAATGAAGTACACTTATCACTATTTGAGTTCTAACTTGTAATGTAGTGGAAGGTTGACGAAAGTGAGCAGGGAATTGTGGACTGTAGAATGCAATGTGGCTTCAAGTTGTGATAGTGTTCATGAGTCAGGAGTTAGAAAAGGAGAAACTATTGTTGTTCAAGAGTACATATGAATGTTTGCTACATTTGACTTTTGAGTCCCTGAAGCTATTTAACATTAGATTTTGTTAATTCAGCTGAGAGTACCCTCAGTTGTGGGTGGGGGATTGCAGGCTGTACACTGCATGATTTTTGGATCCTAGTTTGAGGCATAATGCTCTAAGTTTGGTTAACTTGAGGTCGATCAGCCATATAATGTGGTTGGAGACAAGGATGTTCATTGAGCTGCAGAAGTTGGAGAACTCATCTGGTCATGATAGTAACGCAATGGTTGGTTGTGGGACAATGGTCATGATGCAACATGATAGTGTTCATGAGTCAGGAGTTAGAAAAGGGCAAACTATTGTTGTTCAAGAGTACATATGAATGTTTGCTACATTTGACTTTTGAGTCCCTGAAGCTATTTAACATTAGATTTTGTTAATTCAGCTGAGAGTACCCTCAGTTGTGGGTGGGGGATTGCAGGCTGTACACTGCATGATTTTTGGATCCTAGTTTGAGGCATAATGCTCTAAGTTTGGTTAACTTGAGGTCGATCAGCCATATAATGTGGTTGGAGACAAGGATGTTCATTGAGCTGCAGAAGTTGGAGAACGCGTCTGGTCATGATAGTAACGCAATGGTTTAGGGTTGTGGGATGCTGTTCTATGTCTGGTACTTCTGTCGAACGCAAGGACCAGTGTGAGATCTTGGCCAAATTGGTCTCTTCATGAGGACATCAGAGTTGAATGTAACTTTAAAAACAGAACTCGCTTAATGTAGTGCCTATAGACTTTTCTGAGCTACAACAGCCTAATCAATTCTCTCATCAGTTTCATGTTCAAGGAAGGAGCTAGTCTGTAAAAACCATTTCTTACGATTATTTTTGGTCTGTGTTGTATCAGTTCACCGAAGATCTCCTCTGTCATGTATATTTTAAGTTTCATGTACTTAGATAGATGAACATTATTTCTGAAGAATGATATGGAGGACCTTTTCAATCAGCTACTTTCTTCCATCACGTAGGATCTGCGTCCCAGGCCCAAGGTGCTCCGAGCAGTGAAAACATTGCAAAGATATCTGCTTCGAGGTCGGATGTCCCAGCACCTCCAAGCAACATGGCAGTGGGAGGGCAAGCTTCACTCCAGCCAAAACGTACTCCTGTCTCAGAAAAGGAAATTGAAGCTATTCTGGTAAGCAAAAGTGCACAGGAATCATCTAATTTAAGTCTGCGTGTTCTTATTGTGCTCGGAAAGCTTTGGTATTTTTGTACCCCTTAAAGTGGGGTTTCACAGTTCGACCCAAAAAAAAAAGTGTGGTTTCATAGCAAACGGAAATTTAACTCTATTGCTTGACAATTTGAGTGAATATGCATTATGAAATCAATGAGGTTATTTTTTGGCCAACTTGAACATTTTCTCATTAATTTTTCTTCAGTGCATATAAATGGATCTCAATGAGCAAAGGTATCAGGAGCATGTGAGAGAATAGCAGATCTGTACAGTTAATGTAGTCTGACTGTTGCAATATGAGTTATCGATTTATAGTTTGGAAACATACTGCAAGCATGAATCTCTTTCTGATATGCTTCTTCATTATAATGTAGAGTTTAATAATGTCTTCAGCTCATATCTCAGCGCAGATCATCGTTGCAGCCTATGTCACTTTATATCATGTTAAGGACTTTTTGTTATGGTTCTTGTGCTCTGCAGTTAGGTGGATGCTTCTAATGATACTCAGAGAAGCTGGGATGGAGGAGTGAGACTGAATTTCCTTTCGGACGAAGCGGTTTTTCCTTCTTGTTCTATGTTTAAATGCCTACCTATGCATTCAAAACATAAGGCAACTGATTGTAAATTTCCTTTGTATCTATATGCAAATCAACCAGGACTATGTGCTGGTAAATCATTTTTGGTAGATAAAGAGGCTGGATGAAGACAAGATGTCGTGAAGATAATGCTTTGATTCTCCAGGTTTAAGATTTTCATTGCACGAGTGGCCTAATGCGTTGGTCGTCTGTCCAAGTCCCTGGATATTTGCATGATTTGGAGAGATTCAACCACTTATTCTATCCGATTTAAACACCATTGTTGTTTGGTTGATCATCTTTCAACTCACTATATGCAGAAAAGTCATTTAAATTCAAGCATGCGGTAACTGCACGCCCAACTCATGATACAATTCATATCAGAGCCACGTACTTAAACCATTACTTACTGGTTCAAATTGTTCACGGAAGAACATGCATGAATGTAATGCATTTGGCAGAATGCCTTTGTTGCACTAATGTAATGGTCGTGTTCTCTTCAGCGCCAAATCAAAGGTGCAATAAAAGTTGCATTCCTAAACTTATTGCACATATTCGTTGTAGCGAGAGAGATATTAGCGCATTTTCATGTTGGAACATGTTCATTTTCAATCGAAGGCAGTTTTGTCACTTTACTAAATTAGCCGTGGAAGAAATCTTACATAGACGGTGGAAATAGGATAGCATTGCTCAACGTATTTATTGTATCGATTACGAGATATTGAACCTACACATTAGGGTCATGTAGAACCATGGGCCCTGAGAATCACAGCAATGCTATGAAATTCAAGATAGTTCTCCGTTCTATTGAGTGTAGATAGGAATGTTACAAATGTCAAAGAATAAAAGAATATCAGTTGCTACTTGACCACAGATAGAGATTAACAATTGTATAGAATTGAAAAGAAGATGAGAATTTTCTGAAAAAATTCTGTCTTGTGTCGTCTAGGACATGGTGCACTCAGGAGGGAGGCCTTGGGGGAATCTTTTGACATCCGTGCAGTAGTTATAGATCATGTAGTTGCTTTGCACCCACTTGAGCCTCTCTTGGCTTGTTGAGTCGAGCTCTTCCGATAGCCATGCGTTACCATCCGAAGAAGATGTAGATGAAGAAGAAGCGCAAGACGATGACCCAGATGACCAAACGCAGGCGTTATCGGCGTTGAAGTTCCTGTAGGAAGCAGTGAAGGGCGCTTGG
The DNA here is from genome assembly GCA_021437795.1 of Rhodamnia rubescens. NCBI lineage: Eukaryota > Viridiplantae > Streptophyta > Magnoliopsida > Myrtales > Myrtaceae > Rhodamnia > Rhodamnia rubescens. The sequence goes on from JAILYA010000070.1 coordinate 660,598, forward strand.
GTCCAGTCCGTCTTCACGAGCCCACCTCTGGTCGCCCAGTCGTCCGCGTTCCAGAGGCTCGAGAATATCCTCATGGGCTGGGACTTGGGGAAGGGAACGCCCATCGACTCTGCATTCTTGAACTCTCTGATCGGCGTACCGTCCACTGAGAATCTGCAATGGTCGAACACAAAGGTTTTTGAGTAAATGCCGCAGAGAAAAGTGCAGTGCATCGTAAATGCAAGAAAGATCGCATTTTTAGCTTTTCAATTCTCACATGATGCGTTGAGGATTCCAGAGGATGGAGTAGGTGTGGAAATCTGCAGTTGGGTCGAACCAGAGATAGAATTGCTGCTCTCGGTTGCCCTTGCCTTGGCTGAATACGTTGGTGTGAAGAATGTACGGATCGCCGCTCAAGTTCCCCAAGAACTCGAAGTCTATCTCGTCCCACGTCGACCCATTTGAAGATAACTGTAGTATCACAACGTAGCAACAATTAAAATCCGATCGTGAAAAGAAGAAGAAGAAGAAGAAGCTTGAAGATGAAGGGGAACTGATTAAGAAGGAGACTTACATAGTATGCCGTGACAGTGCCAGCAGAGTTGCCAGGAACGAGCTTGAGCTGCATGTCAATCTTACCAAACAGGTACTCATTCTTGGACTGGAAGCCGGAGCCGGAGGCCTTGTCGAGGGAGAGAGTGAGGAGGTCACCATTGTTGAGGATCTGAGCTCGGCCATCTCCCCATGTTATGTCGAAGTCTTGATAGAAGTTGCGGGCGGAAGCAGATGTCGCCCAAGAAACGACCACGAGAAGCAGCGCGGTGATGCAAAGTGAGGAAGTAGAAGGAGAGGCCATATTGGGTGTGTTTCGCTTGTTGCTTCTGCTGCTGTTATAGTTGCTGAAGAGACACAAATCTCAGTCAGATGAGATGAGAGTGAGGACCGGGAGAGAGAGAGAGAGAGAGAGAGAGAGAGAGAGATGTGGGTGTTTGATGAAATGGGGGAGATGAGCAGATGGTATTTATAGCTTCGTGCCAAAGATGGAGAAGGAGAAAACGTGTGAGAGAAGAAGACAGGCAAAGAAGGATTGGTGCCAGGTGGGAGTCAAACCTCAACGCCAACTCAGCTGTGGACAGATGGCTTCTGATATGAAAATGTTTCAAAAAAGAAGAAGAAAGACGGATGGCGACATTGCCGACCCACATCATGCAAAGAAATTATGAGGAGAGGACGCGGTTCGAGACGATACGAAGCTTCCACACGGAGAGACGAACTCCACCGTCTGTTCACCGCCAGCTATTGTCGGTTCTCATAGTCGAGGTGATGTCCGGACCTCAAAGACCGACAAATCCCTGGAGAGCCCAAACCACCACTTTCCTACCCGTCGTCCCCTTTGCTTGGCCTTCTTCCTCTGAGGGGGCGTTGTCGTGCGTACATTGTTGCCACACGCTGTAATTTGCGTACATAGAGATCTAGGAAGTGGATGGTCCAAAATCAAATGTAACTCTATTTTTATCATTTAAAGAAAAAATATAGACAAAAGATAAATCTTTGTCTCATTCAGGATCATCTTCAATTATCTTGGGCAGAGATATTATAGGATGATCTCCATCTAACAAAATTCATGCAAAACGAAAAGAAAAAGCGGAAAGTAAACGTTGGAAGAAGAAAACATAACCACCGACTTTTGGGCAACGATTGCAATAGCTCCGGTCAATCAAGTGCAGTAATTTTCCTCCGTTCGACTTTTATTTCCTTTAATTTATCCGTGTTCTGGCTCTTTGCTCGGCTTATATTTCTTTCTGATTTAAAAGGTTTGATTTTAACACTTTTTTTTAGAAACTCGGCATATTGATGATTTGTTGTTGGTGATTAGTGCATTTTTTAGCTGCGAAAAGAAGAGGGAAATTGATTTTGTTTAGTTGGAAGAAGATAATCTTCAGGTTTTTCCTCATATATGTGCTTTGGGGTCTTGAATTTGCAGCTGCATTATGCTGATGCTTCCTTGGTTACGCATTTTGTATTGGGGGACGAACTTAGAATTTTTGTGATTATCAGGAACAGCCTCTAGGTGAAGCTGTCCCACATGATTTTGTCAGCAACAGATGATCAGGTGTGGTTAACTATGTCTCCAACAGAGGTACGAATTGTAATGAAGTCCTCATGTGTTTGCTAGATATGAAAGTTGCTTAAATGGATAAAACAGTAGTAGTAGTGAATTTCCTCTATGGTAGCGTTTTTCCACGGGCCATAAGTATGCACCTTCGTCTGATTGAATCAGGTGGCACTATTTCGAAGAGTGGGAATGAGGTTATTGCATCGGTATTTGAGTTGTAACTCGTAAGGTAGTGGAATGTTGATGAAAGAGCAAGGATCTATGGACTGAATATGCAATGTGGCTTCAAGCTGCTATTCTGTTCATGAGTCAAGAGAGTTTCAAAAGGACAAACTATTGTTGGTATAAAGTACATACGAATTATTGCTATATTTGCATTTTAAGTTCCTGAAGCTATTTAAAACTAGAGTTCGTGAACTCAGCTAAGGGTACCATCAGTTGCGGGAGGGATTGCAGGTTGCACACTGCACAATTTTTGGATCCTAGTTTGAGGCACCATGCTCTTACGTTTGGTTCACTTGAGGTTGATCAGCCTTAAATTGTGATTAATTCTAGGTCGGAGACTAGGATGTTTATCAAGTTTGCAGAGTTGGAGAGCTCTATGGTCATGATGGTATTGTGATGATTGGTTGTCTATGTTTGGTTCTTCTGTGGAGCACAAGGACCAGGAAGAAATGTCGGCCAAATCAGTCCCTTGATGGCGGTATCAGAGTTGAATTCAATGTAAAAACAAGACTTGCTCAATGTAGCGCTTATAAACTTTTCTGAGCCACAACAGCGTAATCAATTGTGTCATCAGTTTGTTGTTTAAGGCAGGAGGTACCCTGTAAAAACCATTTTCTTTCAATTAATCTTATCCTGTGTTGTGTCCACTCACTGAAGATTTCCTCTGTCCATCATGTACTTAGAGAGATGAACATAATGTCTGAAGAATGGATATGAAGATGCCTGTTTAATGATTTTGGTTTAGTCAACTACTTTTTTCTATCACATAGGATCTGCATCCCAGACCCAAGCTGTTCTGAGCACTGAATATGTTTCAAAGACGTCTGCTTCGAGGTCGGATGTCCCAGCACCTCCAAGATTCATGGTGGTGGGAGGGCAAGCGTCACTCCCGCCCAAACATAGTCCTGTTCGGGTAAGGAAATTGAAGTTATTCTGGTAAGCAAAAATACACAGGAAAAATCTCATTGTAGTCTGCGTGTTCTTATTGTGCTCAGAAAGCTTTGGTGCTTCTGTACCTCTTAGCAAACTGAAAGTTAATTCCTTTGCTTGACTATTTGAGTGATTTTGCATAATGGAAATCAACAAGTTAAATTGTACAACTTGGACTTTTTCTTGTCAATTTAAATGAATCTTTCTGAGCACCTATAGCAGCAGCGTGTAAGGGTTTAAAGGATATGTATGGTTAATGTACTCTACTGCTATTGTTGCTAGATGTGCTATCAGTTCATTAATTGGAAACATTCTGCGAGCATGAATCGTTTCTGACATGCTTCTTTATTACCATGTAAAGCATAAAATGTCTTCAGTTCATATCTCAGCGCAGATGATGGTTGCAACCTATCTCCCACTTCATATCGTGTGAAGGACTTGTTGCTATGGTCTTGTGCTTTGCAGTTAGCTGGATGATTCTAATAAAACTCAGAGCAGCTGGGATCGAGAGGGACACTGAATAACGCAACTGATTGTAAATTTCCTTTGTGTTGATATGCATAATCAACCCGGAATATGTTCAGAATAAAGAGGCTGGAATTAATCTTGAAAGAGACAAAATGACATGAAGATAAAGCTTTTGATTCTCCGTGCTTAAGATTTTCATTACATGAGTGGCCAAAAACTTTGGATGTCTGCCCAAGTGTTTGGATATATGCATGATTTGGAGATAGAGAAGATATGAGGAAGTTCAGCCACTTTATTCTTTTTGATATAACACCACTGTAGTTTGGATGGCCACTTTTATCATCTTATGATCTTACTAGATGCAATATACTAAAAGCCTATCTTGTATAGGCTTTCATAAGCAGCTTCAGCCGTGAAGAAGGGACCGCAGCTTTTAAAGGTATTTGGCAATCACCTCGTCAATGATATCTCTCAATGCTATGGCAGTTTTGTCACTTTACTAAATTAGCCGGGAAGGAAACTTATAGGCCCTGCCGAAATATTTGTTGTGTAGATGACTAGAATTTGGAACTAGACTTCATGGTCATGTGAAATCACGGCTATGCTATGAAGTTCAAGATAATATTGTGTTCATTGAGTAAAGATAGGAATGTTACAAATGTCAAAGAAGAAAAGAATTATCAGTTGCTTCTTGACCACAGATAGCGGCTTAACGAATAAAAGAATTGAAAAGAAGGAAAAAGAAGAAGAGAATTTTCTTGGAAATTCTGTGTCTTGTGTCGTCTAGGACACGGTGCACTCAGGAGGGAGGCCTTGGGGGAATCTTTTGGCATCCGTGCAATAGTTGTAGATCATGTAGTTGCTTTGCACCCACTTGAGCCTCTCTTGGCTTGCTGAGTCGAGCTCTTCCGATAGCCATGCATTACCATCCGAAGAGGATGAAGATGAAGATGAAGCGCAAGAAGATGACCCAGATGACCAAACGCAGGCATTGTCGGCATTGAAGTTCCTGTAGGAAGCAGTGAAGGGCGCTTGGGTCCAGTCCGTCTTCACGAGCCCGCCTCTGGTCGCCCAGTCGTCCGCGTTCCAGAGGCTCGAGAATATCCTCATGGGCTGGGACTTGGGGAAGGGAACACCCATCGACTCTGCGTTCTTGAACTCTCTGATCGGAGTCCCGTCCACTGAGAATCTGCAATTGTCGCACACAATGGTTTTTGAGTAAATGCCGCAGAGACAAGGGCAGGGCATCGCAAATGCAAGAAAGATCGCATTTTGAGTGTTTCGATTCTTACATGATGCGTTGTGGATTCCAGAGGATGGAGTAGGTGTGGAAATCAGCAGTTGGGTCGAACCAGAGATAGAATTGCTGCTCTGTGTTGCCCTTGCCTTGGCTGAACACGTTGGTGTGAAGAATGTAAGGATCGCCGCTCAAGTTCCCCAAGAACTCGAAGTCTATCTCGTCCCACGTCGACCCATTTGAAGATAACTGTAGTATCACAACACAGCAGAAATTAAAATCCGACCGGCAAAAAAAAAGAAGAAGGAAGCTTGAAGATAAAGGGGCACAAACTGATTAAGAAGGGGACTTACATAGTACGCGGTGACAGTGCCCGCGGAGTTGCCGGGAACGAGCTTGAGCTGCATGTCAATCTTGCCGAACAGGTACTCGCTCTTGGACTGGAAGCCGGAGCCGGAGGCCTTGTCAAGGGAGAGAGTGAGGAGGTTGCCATTGTTGAGGATCTGAGCTCGGCCATCTCCCCAGGTTATGTCGAAGTCTTGATAGAAGTTGCGGGCGGAAGCAGATGTCGCCCATGAAACGATAACGAGAAGCAGCGTGGTGATGCAAAGCGAAGAAGTGGAAGGAGAGGCCATACTGCGCTGGGCGGGCTTGCTGAAGAGATACAAATCTCAGCAAGAGGATATGCGAGGGTGAGGACTGTGGAGGAGACACTGAGTGAGAGAGAGAGAGAGAGAGAAGTGGGCGTTTGCGTTGGTTAATGTAATGGGAGAGATGTGCAGATGGTAATTTATAGCTTCGTGCCAAAGATGGAGGAGGGGAAAGCGTGTGAGAACAAGAGGAGAGGCAAAGTAGGATCTTTTGGAGTCAAACCTCAACATGAACTCAGCTGTGGACAGTTGGCTTCTGATGTTACAAAAGTTTTCAAAGAGAAGAAGAAAGACGGATAGTGACATTACCGACCCACATCATACACAGAAATTACGAGGTGCGGACGCGGTTTGAGACGACTCGAAGCTTCCGCGCACACAAAAGAGACGAGCTCTGTCATCTCTTCACCGCCAACTAAATTGCTCTACCATCTGCTCTAGGTGCTTTTCCGCCAGCTAATGTCAGGTTAATTGGTTCGTGATTTGGTTTGGTCCCACCCAGGAACTGTGAGCTAGACCTCAGAGATGGGTTCCCTATTTTTTAAATCGGATACTGTGTCTAGCAATATCACTTAGAGGGCATAAATAGGAAATTTTAATCTAATTTAACTAGAAACTACGGAATTAGAAACTCAAGTTAAATAACACACAGAATCGGAGAAGATTTATGATTCTGAATAGCAGTATACAATAATTTATCAAACACAGTATAAGGAGTTTGAGGATAGATAAAATTTCACACGTTGATTATAGTGGTTCGACTTATATTTATCCTACTATGGGTGTGCAATCGGACTGAGTTCATCCAAAAATCGGATTGGACCACCCAAAAAACAGGTCCGAAAATCGATTTATGTTCAAGTCAATCCGAGCACATGTTCTAATTTTTGGGAACCGGTTGGCACTAATTCGGTTCTTGGGAACTAGACCAACTTTGGAACAGGTTTTTAGCTAATGTAAAAAAAAAAAAACCTAATCTCGCTCACCTCACCTCCTCATTTTTTTTTTTGTGGATTGTAATTTCTATTGCTCATATTAACGATTGTTGCTTTTGGTGGATAGTAGTTTTATTATTCAATCTTTTACTTTGAATCATTTAATTGTTACTCATATTATTTTGCTGAAAAAAATGAAATTTGAAAAAAAAAAAAAGAAAAATAGGTTCTCGGTTAGACATTAGAATTGGATCGAAAAAATAGGATAGGTTCTAAAACAAGTTCTAGGACAAAACGGGTAGCTTCTAGGTTCTAAAAATTGAGAACCGATTATAACATGGTAGGTTTCAAGTTCTAGATCTAGAATGTATCCACTTAGACCATGTTCACCCCTAAAACCTATGCCTACTCCCCCTACATTGATAGTCAATAAGTTGGATTCCACTAGATGAATCAATAGAGATTTACAATAAGTGATGACACTTTCTTTGATAAATAACATCTATCCTCTCTTAATCACTCTTATAAAGTCTCTCAATCATGGTGGAATAAAAGCTCATAAAGTTAAGTATGTAGAATCAAGTACTCGAGCACTTTGAAATTGTTGATTCGATCTCACTCTTGTGGCAGCACTATTGATCTTCCTTTTATACTCTTTCACCTCCAAACTAGCTATTAGACTAGTCTTTAAAGGATTGCTATTCAATCTTTGATTGGACGCCATCAATCTTGATTAAATGAGACCGTATTTAAAAGACATAGTAGCCATTGAGTGTTGAATCTGGACTCCACCGATTTAGTTGCCTATACAACTAAATATTTAATTTTTATAAGTAGATACCTTCATTTACAGAAGTTGTCTTGTCTTTAGAAAGACAATCTCGAACAAAGATATTCTACTATCTATTGTAGAACTATCTTAAAAATTGGAGATTATAAACTTCCTTTCAAAGAACTTTGCAGCCATATATGGTATGTGTCATATGTGGGTCTTCAAATAAGAACATTTTATGAACCTTAATAAGTCACAGTTATAGAACAATCTTCAGAAACATAACTAGTCTTCAAAATCTGGATTGATAGAACATAGAGTTGAAAGTTAATAGAGACCTTGTTGATGCTGACATATGAGTCTTCTTTAATAGTGCAATTGAATCTACATAAGTGTCACTACACTTAATCTGGATAACATAACTCAACACTTTCTCTTTTGAAAGGACAAAAATTCCTTTTGAATAATGGGATGTTGAATATATAATGATTAATACTTTTGCGACAACTCTTGACACTCTTCTCTTGAGCCTAAATATTCAACAGAGGTTAATATAAGATTCTTTTATCATGTCTCTCACCTAAAATAAAATACAGTAATGTATTTACTGGATTCAATTAAACAAAGGACAGTTTTGTCAATATCAAAATAGTTTAGAGGAGGTTTTCTCAACAATATTTCCTTTTGATGATGATAAAACTTCTTAAATGTATACGTGAAATTTTTTTTTTTTTGGGTCAAATATATGTGAAAAAAGTTTGTAAAATGTATAGGCACAAGAAAGATCTCAAAGGATTTTAGATATTGTGTACAAGATACTTTCCAATTAAAGATGGATAATTGAATGAGTGGTGCTAAATATAATTGGGGTCATACTCTAAATAAAATATAAGTAGAATTAGAAAGATATCACGGTCAATGTCGTTCGTTTTCGACCAAAAAAAAAAATGTCGTTAGTCATCAATTCTTTGGAGGACTATCTTTCTGTTCTTGTTCCTGTTTTGGAGAAGAATGTAACCTGCATAGGTAGGTTAGATTTCGTTATAGTATATCTATACGTTTCCTTTTTCTTCATTGATAATACTCCTGTCTGGAAGTACCTCAAAAACCCGGGAAGGAACTTATAGGCCATGGTGTACATGATTAGAATTTGGAACTAGACTTCATGGTCATGTGACAACATACGCACTGAGAATCACAGCAGTACAACGAAAACCCAGATGAGATTCTGTTTTATTGAGTAAAGATAGGAATGTTACAAGTGTCAAAGAATAAAAGAATATCAGTTGCTTCTTGACCACAGATAGCAGCTTAACGAATAAAAGAATTGAAAAGGAGGAAAAAAGAAGAAGAGAATTTTCTGAAAAATTCTGTGTCTTTGTGTCGTCTAGGACATGGTGCACTCAGGAGGGAGGCCTTGGGGAAATCTTTTGGCATCCGTGCAGTAGTTGTAGATCATATAGTTGCTTTGCACCCACTTGAGCCTCTCTTGGCTTGTTGAGTCAAGCTCTTCCGATAGCCAGGCATTACCATCCGAAGAAGATGTAGATGAAGATGAAGCGCAAGAAGATGACCCAGATGACCAAACGCAGGCATTGTCGGCATTGAAGTTCCTGTAGGAAGCAGTGAAGGGCGCTTGGGTCCAGTCCGTCTTCACGAGCCCGCCTCTGGTCGCCCAGTCGTCCGCGTTCCAGAGGCTGGAGAATATCCTCATGGGCTGGGACTTGGGGAAGGGAACACCCATCGACTCTGCGTTCTTGAACTCTCTGATCGGAGTCCCGTCCACTGAGAATCTGCAATGGTCGAACACAAAGGTTTTTGAGTAAATGCCGCAAAAACAAGTGTAGTGCATCGCAAATGAAAGAAAGATCGCATTGTAAATGCCAGAAAGATTGCATTTTTAGCGTTTCTATTCTTACATGATGCGTTGGGGATTCCAGAGGATGGAGTAGGTGTGGAAATCTGCAGTTGGGTCGAACCAGAGATAGAATTGCTGCTCTCGGTTGCCCTTGCCTTGGCTGAACACGTTGGTATGAAGTATGTAGGGGTCGCCGCTCAAGTTCCCCAAGAACTCGAAGTCTATCTCGTCCCACGTCGACCCATTTGAAGATAACTGTAGTATCACAACACAGAAGATATTAAAAACCGATCAGCCAATAAAAGAAGGAAGCTTGAAGATGAAGGGGCACAAACTGATTAAGAAGGAAACTTACATAGTATGCCGTGACAGTGCCTGCAGAGTTGCCGGGAACGAGCTTGACCTGCATGTCAATCTTGCCAAACAGGTACTCGTTCATGGACTGGAAGCCGGAGCCAGAGGCCTTGTCGAGGGAGAGAGTGAGGAGGTCACCATTGTTGAGGATCTGAGCTCGGCCATCTCCCCAGGTTATGTCGAAGTCTTGATAGAAGTTACGGGCGGAAGCAGATATTGCCCAAGAAACGACCACGACAAGCAGCGTGGTGATGCAGAGCAAGGAAGTAGAAGGAGAGGCCATATTGGGTGTGTTCTGTTTGCTGCTGTAGTTGCTGAACAGATACAAATCTCAGTGAGAGGATATGAGAGTAAGTACTGAAGAGGGGAGAGAGAGAGAGAGAGACTGGGTGTTTGTGATGTTTTGATGAAATGGGAGAAATTTGCAGATGGTATTTATAACTTCGTGCCAAAGATGGAGAAGGGGAAAACGAGTGAGAGGAGAGGAGTGGCAAAGAAGGATTGATGGGAGTCAACCTCAACACCAACCCAGCTGTGGACAGTTGGCTTATGATATTATAAAGTTTTCACAAAGAAGAAGAAAGACGGATAATGTCATTACCGACCCACATCATGCAAAGAAATTATTCGGCGAGGACGCGGTTTGAGACGACACGAAGCTTCCGCACACACAAAGAGAGGAGGTCTATCATCTCTTCACCGCCAGCTAAATTGCTTTACCATCAGCTCTAGCTGCTTTTCCGCCAGCTAATGTCAGTAAGAGTAAATGGTTCCTGGTTTGATTCGATCTCACCCATAAACTGGGAACTCGACCAAGGGACGACCGGTTCCTGTTTCTAGAATTGAGAACCGGATCACCTGATCCTAGAATTGCACTGGACTGGACCGGTTCTCAGGCAGTCCAGCAGAACCGGTGGACGCATACATGAAGTAGATCAACCGTTGATGGGGTTGTTGGAGTACTTAACCTTTCAACAAGGAGAAAAGGGCGTGCAACTTCAGGAGGAGGGTTACAGAGCAACAAAGTCAGCTACTATGTGAGAAGAACCTTCAGGGTCAGAGCAACTCTGGGCTTGGTTCTTTTCTCTTAATGGCTGCACGGTCGATGCCAGTTAGACATGACTGATCCACCAACTGTGGATATTGTATTGTTGGTTTTGAATATCAGCTGCTGCACTAAGTTTGGCGGAGGAAGTTTGACCCATTTTTGCAAATGGTGAAAAGTCAACAACAGCTGCTGCACTAAGTTTGGCGGTGGAAGACCTAAAAAAGTAAATAAAATAATAAATAAAATAATATTAAATATCATAGGCGGTGGTATATGTATGTCGGTTGATAAAGTCTATAAACATGGGATTTGCCTTTCATTTCACTACAAAAAAAATAAGAATTTAGCCACAAAAAATTGACCAAAATTCATCGCTAAACTAATTTGCGACAAAAATTAGTGACGGAAAAATATTCGTCACCAATTCGGTGTCGCAAAATTTAGCGACAAAAAATAAAGTTCGTCACTAATTAGCGACGAATACTTATCCGTGGCTAATTAGAGACAAACAAGTTTCGTCGCTAATTGGCCATGAATTTTGTGACGAATTAGCCTCCAATGGCAAATTAGTGACGAAACTTATTTGTCGCTAATTAGCCACGGATTTTTTCACATGAAAATAAATTTCGTCGCTAAATTTAGTGACAAATTTAGTGACTAATTTTATTTCGTCCTAAATTTAGCGTAATGTACAATGTTTCATCGCTAAATTTAGCGATGCCGGATTAGCCACAAATATTTTTTCGTGGCAAAATTCGTCGCAAAACCCAATTTAGAGACCGTCGCGACCCGTTTCCTTCTCTTTCACGGGCTAATGGATTGCCGATCGGGTCTCCGGCCTCATCGATGAGGAGGCCTTGGGGCCTTTCTCGGCACGGGCCCTCCTAGGCCCATACCAAATCGCGGCGGGAGTTGATTGAATGTATTTCGACGATAAAAGTCGATCGGGTTCGACCTTGGTGTGGTCGTAGTGGCATGTGCAATGTGTGCATGCATTTAGAGTCGCCACCGGTCCTTCTTGGAAGGTGGACCGGAAACCTCATTGAACAATTGGGAGAGGTCGATCGGTTCTACGGAACTAGAGATTTTGAGTTCGAGAACTTGATTACATTGGTGTCGTTACCAATGCCATTTCGGTACTTAACGCGAGTGATTTTCCTAACTAAGATTTCATGCGAGACCCAATTTCGGGTGAGAGAGGTTTAATTCAAGGTTTCATGTAGGTCGGAAGACTAATCCTATCAATCACAATCAATAAATCCAATTAAGTGCCTAAATCACATCAATAGGCATTAAATACAATTGGGGCTTCCTAGTAGAGCCCTAATGGCTTAGAGAAAGTGATTAAGGGTGAGGGGTGGTTTAGAAAAATTTGGGGACGATTCGAGGGGCGAAATAGTCATTTTTTGAAGGTTCGGGAATTAAATCACCCAAAATAGTCCATGGCCAGATTGATCGTGGCCATTTTCTATTTTTTGAAATTTTTGGAATTTTTTGGGGACGATTTGTCAGAGGGGTGAAATCGTCCTTTTTTTGAATGTTTGAGAATTAAATTACCCGAAATAGTCCATGGACAGTTGATCGTGGCCATTTTCTATTTTTTTGAATTTTTGGTGTTAGGAAATCGTCATTTTTGAAGGTTTGAATTAAATTATCGAATAGTGTGCGTTGTGGTTTTCTATTTTTTGAATTTTTAGTGACGTTCGCGGGGAATCGTCCTTTTTGAGGTTCGAATTAATTACTTTGTTGTTGTTGGTTTTCTATTTTTTTAGAATTTTTTAGAATTTTTGGGAGCGATTGGCCGGAGGGGCAAAATTGTCATTTTTTGAAGGTTCGGGAATTAAATTACCCGAAATAGTCCATCATGGCGTTGATCGTGACCATTTTCTATTTTTTGCAATTTTTTAGAATTTTTTGGGGCGATTCGCCAGAAGGGCAAAATCGTCTTTTTTGAAGGTTTAGGAATTAAATTACCCGAAATAGTCCATGGCCAGTTGATCGTAACCATTTTCTATTTTTTGCAATTTTTTAGAATTTTTTGGGGACATTCTTGAGAGGCAAATCGTTTTTTTTTAGGTTGAATTAAATTAAAAGTGTGTTGTTGTGGTTTTTTATTTTTTGAATTTTTAGAATTTTTTGGGGCATTTCGGAGGGAAATCGTCCTTTTGAGGTTTGGGAATAATATGGTGGTTGTCGTTTTTTTTTTTTTTTGAAATATTTTGGGAATTTTTGGGGGCATTCGCCGGAGGGGCAAAATCGTCATTTTTTGAAAGTTCGGAATTAAATTTTCCGAAATAATCCATGACTAGTTGATCGTGCCCCATTTTCTATTTTTTTAAATTTTTTAGAATTTTTTGGGGACGATTCGCCGAGGGGCGAAATTATCCTTTTTTTTTTTAAGGTTCGGGAATTAAATTACCCGAATAGTCCATGGCCAGTTGTTCGTGGCCATTTTCTATTTTTTTTGGAATTTTTTGGAATTTTTTTAGAATTTGTTTTGCTTTTTATGACCTTTTTTTGTGAATTTTCTAATTTTCTGATTTTATTATTATTAAATTAATTATCCCAATTAAATATTATTAAAATGATTTTCCGGACAGCGTCAACCCGGCCCGCGCCTTTTGGGCGCCCGACCCGACCGTATGGGTCGAAAATCGGTCTAAAATGACGTAGTTTTGATTTTTATAGAATTTGTTTATTTTTTATGATTTTTTCTAGTTATCCGAAAATTAGCCAATCGAACACTCCAGGATGTGCCACGTGGCTTCTCCTGGTGCGTCCGATTTTGAATTTAAATAAAACAGGAATAAAAGACCAATTGAACGTTCTACATAGTGCCACTTGGCACAATGACAGCCGTCTGATCCACATTTTTTATATTATCCGAAAATCTTTTAAAAAATTTGAAAATTCTTTTAATTTTGGAAAATGCCAGATCGTGACACGTGGCTACGCCACGACCGTCCGATCCGGCCTTTTATTACCTGAGAGCCGGCCCCATCTTGCCGACGTGGCCGCCTACATTGCATGCCACGTTTGCCCTGACCAGTCAACAAAGGTTGACTGGTCAGCCCCCCCCTCGTCGGGGAAGATGATCGGCACCGGCGACGAACGCCGGCGCCTCGCCGAAGAGTCACTTTCGACGTCCAAACGTCGTGGAAACCTCGCTATTTTGACGCCATTCGAGCCCACAGACCCTCCACATCAACATACAACCATTTCTTAGCCTAAAGAAATCGAAGAACACGCTGGAACCGGCCTGCACAGTGGTGGTTCCGGCGAGAATTTTTCTACACAAATTTTTTTTATAGCAAAACTCGATTCCAAATGTTCAGGCACTATCCAAGAAGGGTAGGGAAACATACTCGAGCTCGATTCGAGCTTAGCAACCATTGACGATGCCGGCATGAGCTCTTGGTTCACACCAAGGCCAAAGGGTGTCCGACCACCATTTTTCAGGGCGATTCAATGCAAAAGAAGGATCGAGAAATGCTCAATAGTCGGTTCGAGGATTGATTCAAGCCAAGCAATGGACTAAGACAGCTCGGGTATAGTATGACCGGAGGACTAAAACACATCAAACAACTCGGCAGACATATCATCTAATGGTTGGCGTGCGTTAGCAAAAGCAATATTCGAGCTAAGAATGAGGCTCAAGTGCGAATGATCAAGACGAATAGGCATTCAAGGATGCTTAAAGGGAGTGTAAATGAGTTTGAATGTATTTGGTTTGGCTCGATTTGATCAAAGATCAAAACTGAGCCAAACAAACAAGACGTATACTAAACGCAAAAATAGAGCACTTCGGTGAGGGGGAAGAACCGACCTTTTATGTAACCATGGCGGCGACTTCGGTCTGGGCAACAATGGGTCGGTTGATTTGAAGCTCCGGGACGTTTACTCGAGCTTCAGATATGGCTAAGCGATCCTTTCCTCTCTTTCTTTCTCTCTCTCTCGATTGGGTGTGCTCTATTTTTCGAGCACCGGAGCTCAGACCGGCCACCTTCTCTCCCCCTCTCTTTTTTCTATGCTCTTTGGCTCTGCCTGTATCAGAACCAAAGTCACCAGAAAATCTCCTCTCCCCACTAAAAAAAAATGGCCGACCTCCTTCAAAAAATGCCAGCCCTCATGCTTGTACCTCCCTCGACATCGTACCCCCTCCCTCTCTTCATCTCTCACTGCCACTTCTCCGTCGAATGGTTACGCCAGCTTGCTCCCGTACTGTTCGTCATGTGCAGAAGGCGACAAAGGCAAGATTCGGTGAAGAGGATGAGCAACGTCGTCCGGTCGTGAGCCAAAAAGGGCGTACATTCGGCTGTTCTTTGGCCGAGTTGCAGACCCGGGTTTGCTGGGTTGGGTCGGGTCCGACCCGGCAGATCCGGTTTTGGCATTATGATTAAATTGGGGTTTAATTAGATCATTTAACGCGGAATTGATGTCAAAATCGGGCTTCCCATCATGATTTCGGTGTGAAATGGGCATTTTCATGAATTGTTGGCTTGAAATTTAGTGAAAACCCCAAATTAGGTGTTTTACCCGAAAATGATTTTTGATTAGTTCAAAGCTCAAATGGTCGAATCAAATCAAATTGAGGCCACCAATAGGTTCGGCATGATGAAATCTATAGGGCAGAGGGTCTTTATTTCCATAGGCATGGCCTGATAAAATTTAATTTCAGGATTTGTGAAACTGGGGACTAAATTGAAAGGAAATTATGCAATTAAGCCCTTTTAGTCAAAATTGATCAAATTAGAGGGCAAACCAAGCTAATTGCACTTCAAGGCCCTATATTCTAATGTCATACCTTATTTAAGGTGAAAATTAAAAATTAAAAGACTCGAAAAGGAATTTTTATGCTCGATTCGGGTTTACATTTGTGAAGGAACATAGTGACCCAAGTTGAATTTTCGAAATTTAAAATGACCACACTGACAAGGGAATCAAAATAAAAATATGGACTATTTTTGTGTATTTTTCTGACCATAAATGGTATTTTTATGATTTTTTGGGTATTTTTATAATTAAATAAATTCGAAAAAATATGAAAAATTACAAAAAATATTTTTTGTTCAAAATTGGTCCCTAAGGCTAGGCTAAGGCTTCCAAAATTGATTTTGTAAATTTTTTGATTTTGTTAGCTATTTTTAAATAATTTTATAAAAAATAAAATGAGATAAAAATGATTAAAAATCAAGTGTCAAGAAGTGACGAAATTTTATTTTTTCATATGATAAAATCATTTCTTTTAATTTTCTATTTTAAATTTAATTAAAAGCAAAATTAATTTCTGCAATTTATATTTAACATTAATTTAGCACTTAATAATATCAAAATTTTATAATAATATGAAAATGAGATACATTCATCTACATTTTTGACAAGAATGACATAAATATTTTTCTCGTCACCGGGTTAGGTCGAGTCTACGGGTCGGGGTATCGGATTTTCGGGTCCGGATCGAGTCCGTAGGAGTCGGCGGGTTCCTCTGGTTGGGTCAACTTAATGAGTTCGGGGTCACGAGGCTCACGGTTCCACGATCGGTAGTGGTGGTCGACGGCGCCACGAACGGCTAGGGCTTGAGTAGGGAGGATGGCGCATCGGCCGCAGGGAGGATGGCGTTGGGCGGGGCCACTGGTCGGTACTTGGGCCTCACGGATCTCGGAGCTCCCAAGCTCAACCTGGGCTCGTGAACGACGGCTTGAGCTCGTGGGGTCGTGGTGATGGCGACCGGAGAGGTGCGGCTAAGCCGCTAGCCGAGGGTCTCGGGTTGCAAGTTTCGGGTGATGGCCAAGCCGAGCAGTGGCTATGGTGGTTCGGGTGGGCGTAGGGTTCACGAGCGGGGAGCTCAAATTGTCATCCCGGCGGGCTCGTCGTTAGATTCAATGGGTCCGTGGGTCTCGGAGGTGCTGGATAGCGGTGCTCGGTGGCGGCGGAGCTTAGGTGGAGGAGGGTCGTGGGAAGAAGGTCTCGGGTTTACGGCGACCGTGCAACGAGGCTAGCGGGTGGTTTGTACAAGCGACTCAATGGTTGCGGCTCACGCGAGGCCACCGGGCCGTGAGGCATGACCGAGTGACGGAGTGGACGAAAGGTGGTGGTGCAGGCTATAGTGGTCGGGTGGAGGTGGGTCCCTCGGCTGAACCAGTAAAAAGAAAGCAAGAACAAGAAGGAAGGAGGAAATGAAGAAGACGCAAAGCGAAGAAGAAGATGAACACGTCGTATAAGGGTCGCTCGGTCAAGGCGAGAGAGAGAGAGAGAGAGAGAGCACGTGGGACCGAAACTTGGGCAGGAGGGTTTTAGAAATTAACTTCAAAAGAAAGATTACATAAGATATGAGAGAGAAATCTAGCGACGAAAAAGACAATTAAACAAATTTAGCGACGAAAAAGCTAATTCGTCGCTAAATCAATGACGGAAAAACAAATTCGTCGCTAATATTAATATTTTTTATTTTTATTTATATCATATTAGCGACGAATAATACATTTCGTAGCTAAATTAAGAACGAAAAAATTAGTTCATTGCTAAATTGAAATATTTTTTTTTATTTTTATTCACAGTCTCTAAATTAGCGATGAAAAAGCTAATTCGTGCATTAATTTTATTATTTTATTTTTTACTTTTATTTTTATTTATAGCATATTAGCGACGAAAAACTAAATTTCCTCTCTAAATTAGCGATGAAAAAGTTAATTTGTCGCTAAATTAGCGATGAAAAATGTGATTCGTCGCTAATTTTAATATTTTCTTTCCTATTTTTATTTATAGTGCTAATTTTGCGACGAAATCAACGTTCGTCGCTAATTAGCGATTTAACGGCAATTTTTGTCACTAAGTTTTAAGACAAGAATTTGAGATGAAAAACATGGTTCGTTGCTAATTAGTGACGAAATAGGTTTTCGTCGCTAAATGATAGCAACAAATTTGCGACGAAATTTGGTTTTCATTGCTAATTAGAGACCAAAAACATTGCTTGTCGCTAATTAAATTTTTATTATTTATTATTATTTTTATTTATAAGTATTAGCGACGAAAAACAAATTTCGTTGCTACCGTAGCGACAAAAAAGCTAATTCATCGCTAAATTTTTTTATTTTTATTTCTATCATATTAGGGACGAATAATACATTTCATCGCTAAATTAGCGACAAAAATAATGATTCGTCGGTAATTTTAATATTTTCTTTCTTATTTTTATTCAAAGTGCTAATTTTGCGACGAAAATAAAAGTTCGTCGCTAATTAGCGACAAACGTTGATTTTCGTCGCTAACTTTTAAGAAAAGAATTTGCGACGAAAAAAGACATTCGTCGCTAATTGGCGACGAAATCTATTTTCTTCGCAAAGGAGATTGCGATGAATAATATTTTCATGGCCATTTTCGTTGCTAATTGGCGACAAATTGTTTTTGTGGCCATTTTCATCGCAAATTAGCTACGAAATATTTTTCGTGGCTATTTTCATAGCAAATTAGGGACGAATTAGTTTTCATGGCCATTTTTGTTACAAATTAGCGACGAAAAAAAAATTCGTCGCTAATTAGGGACGAAAAAAAATTGTCGTATATTCGTCGCTAATTAGCGACTAATTTTTTCGTCACTCATTTCATCGCAAATATTAATATTTATTTCGTCATTATTTTCGTTGGAAATTAGCAACGAAGTTTTTTCCATCGCAAATTTTTCGTGGCTAAATCCGTGTTTTTTTTTGTAGTGTTTATGTATTGCCCTCCCATGTAGAAGACAAGGCCTATGAGAAAAATTCCTTTGTAAGTCTTGTTATTTTATATCAAATATCATTTTATTTTGCTAGTCTTATTGCCATTATTTTTCTATATTTCATATCCACAAACACACTTGCACACACGCTTCCACAAAAGATACATCGGTGCTATTAGAGCCGGGCATGTTCGGATGGTTTTGGGCATTTGCTCTCACCGTCCTCAACTAAAATCGAAGTCAAAGTCCTAGCCCGAGCTAAAACTTGTAGAGCCGGGAGCGGGACCCGGAGCCAAAGCAAAGGCTAAAGCCGAGTCGGAGCTAGAGCCTAAACCAAAGCCCGAGCTAGAGTCAAACCGAAACAAAGGCCAACGTCGCCACATGAACAAAAACACTCAACTATAAACGTGCTCGGCAAAGGTTACCTATCTTTATATTCGATGGGAACAACTACTACTAAGAGTATTTTGATGGCCCAATATATAAGGGACATCATTGAAGAAGTACATGTAGAGTCGAAGAAAAATGCAAGCGTTTCAGCAAATCAACTGCGGAAGGACGCGAGGGTTCTTGAAGCAAAGATAGTAAAAAGGCAAGGAAGATGAACTACAAGAAGAATTTCTAGCCGAGTTCGAAATGACTCAAAGCAAGCGGTGGTATCGAGCCGGGTTCGCGATTCGTTGGTTTTGAGCGTTAATTCTAACCAACCTCGCAATGGCTAACGCCGCCACATCATACCCCATCCCAATACTTGATGGGAACAATTATAATTATTGGAGCATCAAGATGACTTCATTCTTGATGGCCCAAAGACTTATGGGACATCGTCAAGAAAGGATACGAAGTCCCAAAAGAAAGTGCAAGTGTTCCATTTGAACTACTACGCAAAAGGATGCACAAGCTCTATTCGTGATCTAGCAAGCACTCTCGGATACGATATTTTTTGATAAACATTGGCACAAAGACGGCAAAGCAAGCATGGGAAGTATTACAAGAAGAATATCAAGGCTTCGAAAAGGTACGCACTATACGACTTCGACTCTTAGAAGAGAATGAATTTTAAGATAAAAGTGCATGAGTCTGTCCAAGAATATTGTGGACGGTTGAAAGAACTAGTGAATCGAGATGAAAGCCTATGGAGATGGAATCACTGATTAGAGGGTTGTTGAGAAAATATTGGTGACACTCACTAGGAAATACAATTCTATTGTCACCACCATATAATCATTTAAGGATTTAACAACCATGTCCATAAGTGAGTCGATTGGTTCTTTAGAAGCACATGAGAAAAGATTGTAAGTACATGATGAAGATACTATTGAAAGTGCTTTTCAGTAAAAAATGAACATACGGTCCGATAATGGCAAGAGTAGTAGTGGAAGGGGCTCATGGAAAAACAAGAAAGGAGGAGAAACATCTACATGGGGAAAATATTCACCTTGTAGCTTTTGCAAGAAAACTAATCATTTAGAAAAAGATTGTTGGTTTCGTAATAAATCACAATGCAACTCTTGCAAAAGATATGGCCACATAGAAAAGTTTTGTCTCTCTAAAAGGAATTACAGAGTGAACTATGTTGAAGAAAAAGGAAAAGAAAAGGTAGAAGAAAATACAAATCATTTATTCTATGCAAGCCAAGTAGAAAAGGATGAGAAAAATGGTCCATGGTATATTGATAGTGGGTGTAGCAATCACATGATTGGAGATGAAGCTATATTCACCAATATTGATACTTTGGTGAAGACTCAAGTGAGATTGGGCAACGGTGAATTGATTGACGTAAAAGAAAAAGGGACCATAGTCATTCCAAACTAAGAAAGGCCCAAAATATATTCATGAAGTATATTTGGTGCCTAGTCTTGCACAAAATCTACTCAGTGTGGGCCAAATGATTCAGAATGGGTATTCTCTATATTTTAAAGGAGATACATGCACTATCTATGATAGACATAAAGATCATGTTATTGCCTATGTTAGAATGAAAAATAGGAATTTTCCTATTCGATAGAACTATGTTAGAGATATAGCCATGAAAGTTCAACTTGACGAATCATGGCCATAGCATCGGAGATTTGGCCACCTCAACTTCTATGGGTTAAAGATCCTCCATTAGAAAAAAAATGATGAGAGATCTTCCAGCTATTACGAAATGTCAAATGTTTGTGAAGGCCGTCTTTTTGGAAAACAACAAAGGCAATCGTTCCTATCCGGAAATGCATGGAGAGCAAAAAGACCACTAAAGCTAGTCCATACATATGTATGTGGCCCAATGAGGACTCCGACATGGAACCAAAATAAGTACTTCTTTCTCTTTATTGATGACTATACTAGAATGACGTGGGTGTATTTTCTTCGAGAAAGACCGGAGGTTTTCTCTATTTAAAAAAAAATAAATCAAGAACTACTTCGAAAATCAGAGTGGCCAAAGAATCAAAGTCTTAAGGAGCGATAGAGGCACGTAATACAACTCAAGGGAGTTCAATAAATTTTATGAAGATGAAGGCGTACATCATCAATTAGCAATCGGTTATGCCTAGAACAAAATGGAACAGCAAGAAAAGGAAAAATAGACCGTTATGAAAATGGCGAGATCCATGTTAAAGGATAAAGGCCTTCCAAACTCTTTTTGGGTAGAAGCGATCATATACCGAAGTATACTTGTTAAATAAGTGTCCAACTAAAGCAATCCAAAATAGAACTCCAATCGAAGCATGAAGCGGATGGAAACCTTTAGCTAAACATCTAAAAGTATTTGGATGTATATGCTATGTTCACATTCCCGATCAAAAAAGGAGCAAACTCAATGAGAAGACGGAAAAAGGAATATTCTTCGACTATAGCGACCAATCGAAAGGCTATCGATTTACAACCTTAGAACTAAGAAGCTCATGATCGGTCGAGACGTTAAGTTTCAACGAAAATGCCGCTTGGAACCGGGGAGGAAGAGAAGATCGAGAAGAAGTATGTTACCTTACCTGTTATACCACCCGCTCGAGAAGAATCAACGTCGGAAGAAGGTGGAACATCATATTCATCCACTTAGGATATCACCCCACCATCTTCTCCACGTCCGGCATAAGAAGGATCAACTCCAGAATCTCCTATACTAAGGGTAAAGTCTCTAAGGAAAGTCTATGAGACATGCAATTTTATGTTCTTAGAATCGAGACAACTATGAAGAAGCTTCCAAAGAAGAAGTTTGGATTAAAGCCATGGAAGAAGAGATCAAAACGATCGAGAAAAATGAAACTTGGGAGCTAGTTGATTGCCCCAAAGACAAAAAAATCATTGGCATCAAATGGCTTTACAAGACGAAGCTGAACGCAGATGGATCAATTCCAAAGCATAAAGCAAGGCTTGTGGCGAAAGGATACTTGCAACAGCCATGTATCGATTACCTCAAACTTTTGCTCTTGTTGCTCATCTTGATACTATTTGAGCACTCATAGCTCTAGCAGCAAACAAGGAATGGAAGATCTATCAATTAGATGTTAAGTCAGCATTCCTAAATGGATATCTCCAAGAAGACATATATATGGAACAACCACAAGGTTTTATCGCTAACAGCAATGCAAAAAAGGTTCTAAAGCTCAAGAAGGCCCTCTACGGGTTAAAACAAGCACCATGAGCTTGGTATAACGGAATTGCTGAATATTTCACCAAGCAAGGATTCATGAGGAGCATGAGTGAACCTACACTCTACATTAAGACCCAAAGTAAGTCCGATACTCTTATTGTCTCTCGTATGTAGATGATCTTATATATACATGGAACAATGAGAAGATGATTCAAGAATTCAAAGAAGATATGATGAAGACATTCGAGATGACGGACTTGGGTTTGATGCACTATTTTCTCGGTATTGAGGTTGATCAAAATGAAAGAATCTTTATCTTGCGTAAGAAATATGCAGAGAACATCTTAAAGAAATTCAAGATGGACTATTACAAAGCGGTTGCTGACGCCACCGGTGATAAATGAGAAACTATTAAAAGAAGATGGAATAGAAAAAGTAGATGCTTCGCTCTACAGAGTCTTATTGGCAGCTTATTATATCTTTCAGCTACACGACCGGATACTATGTATGTTACCGGGCCTACTATCACGTTTTATGCGAGAGTCTAAGCCAAATTTACTTTGGAGCTGCCAAGAGAATTCCTAGGATACTTACGAGGAATTATGGATTATGGCATTTGGTATCACCCAAGTGCAATGGCTAAGCTCATCGGATACACCGATAGCGATTGGGCAAGTTCAATTGATGACGGAAGAAGTACTACCGGTTATGCATTCACCCTAGGATATGGAATATTTTCATGGGCATCCAAAAAGCAAGACTTAATAGCATAATCTACTACGGAAGTCTAAATATATCGCAACCGCTACGACAACTAGTCACGCAATATGGCTTAGAAGAATTCTATATAAGACATTTATCGCGACCTAAAAATCAAATTTTTTAGGTTAATGGATTATCGGGTTAATTATTCAACTAACCTAACTCGGACTCTCTCCAGTCCTACCAAATCGCAACTTAAGGTTCAATTAATTAACTTGCAATGTATTTTGAATTTGGAGTCGCCACTAATCATTTATGGTAGGTCGATTAGAAACATAAATAAAATAGCGGGAGAACTATTTATTTCTACGAACAGAGATTAAGAGTTCGGGGGACTTGAATACGCTAGATTTTTTAACGCCCTTACGGTACCATTTTATTTCATGAAAAAGTCATTTGAGAAGACAACATTAATTGATTTTGACCTAAGTCACTAACAAAGGTTATCATGCGGGTGCACAATCAATTAATGAACATTTGAATATAATCAAAAAGCATGCGCCATGCAAAATAGTTCTTTTTTTTTAATTTCCGATTTTTATATGAATGCATGAAAGACTACACTATATGCAATGGCATGGATTAAATGCAAGACTAAACCAAATGACGTGCAAACTAAACGAATGGAAGTGGGGACCATGATTAAATTAACTACGCGACTCGTATATTAATTAAAACGAAGACATGCAATTCTAATATGCAATTTGAGCTAAAATGCAACCTAATATGACATGGCAAGAATGATGACATGGCAAGTAAGACGTGGTAAAGATGACATGGCATAGATGGCGTGGCAATGATGACATGGCAATGATGATATGGCATAGATAACGTGGAAAAGATGACATGGCATAGATGACATGGTAAAAGTGAATGATTTATTATTATTATTTTCGGATGAATTTATTCCTAAAATAGAACTATGCCAAAATGATATTTATCTTGCATATTTTAGAGTTTAAATTGACCTAAACCCTAATATATTAAGATAGATTATTTTAGACATAAAATTCTATTTAAAAAGCAATTTCTATCCTAAAATGCAATCTAACCTAATTATTTACAAAAAAGGATTAGATATGCAATTGTTACATGATGCCATTTTTTTTTTGAAAAGATATGCAATTTTCAACTATGGGAAGTGAATGAATGCAGATCTTTTAGAATTTTCAAGATTACATTACGACGGATATATTCTAAAACATATGACAATCAAACAATTCAAATCAAATGAGGAAAGTGAATATGCCAATCAATATCAATTAAGAAAGTGGATATATCATGAAGTTTTGAAATATTTCGCGAATATTTGAGTCAATCTTTAATTCGTAATCTTACGATTAACGATTGAACCCAATCCTGCCTATCGAGTATTCCATCAATAATCCTAAAGATGGACGTTTCGATTGTGTGACAAGTTGCGGATTAGGAAAGAAAATTTTCCAATCAACCTGTATTTTGAAAAAGATATCCACTTTATGCAATATAAGATATGACAAGATATGCTATAATTAAATAGGCAAGTAGATATTTTTGAAGATAAGAGAACATACCTTCTGAATAAAGCTTTCCTAATTTAAATTTTAGCAACTTGACGATCGAGGTCTCCTCCACGAACCAACCAGCTACGGACTTGCTCGGTGATTCACGCGTGGCTCGGGACTGGACTCGTTGGTGTGTGATGGACTTGCAGATTATGACCGTATGAGGTCTACGGACCAGCGGGTTCGTAGCTCTACTTTTGATGTTGAAGTCGTCCACTCACGAATTGAACATGAAGAAGACAAAATTTTCAGAGAGCCACATGGCTTTCTTTTGAGTAATAAATATTACCTCTGCTTTTCCCAGTTTCTGTACATTTGTTCTCTAATGTGCGGCACATGTTCCTCTTTTTCAATGACGCGGGGGTAGCGAGCCAGGAACAACTCAGCACAACCAAGACTAGAAGGTGTATGGTTGACTAGGGACTCCTCGTGGATCCAAACCATGGACCTCTCAGTTTTGATTGCTTCGTGGATCCGCAGTTCATGAGTTGTGACAGGAGGGCTTTCGGGCTTGTTGGTCTTTGGATCTTCAGCACCAGCTGCGTGGGGACTGGATGAGGAGGGCGTCGGTAGCTCCTGCAGGTGGAGGTCTAGCAGAAGGCGTCGGTTTCGTAGGCGTGTTGACCGGCAGCTTCAACGAACAAGGAAAAGTATTCCCTGAGCAGCGGTGGATCCGAACGACACGAAGCAATGTCGGGGGCAAGGAGTGGCTTCGGGAAGGATAACCGCAGATGAAGACAATCAGCAAGCGAATTCTCTCATCATTTTTTCAAATTCTCGTGTCTCACTCAAGATTGCCTCCTTTTCGTGATTCTGAATCTCGAACCCCCAACCTCTTGCTAGGACCTTGTATTAATAGAGAAAATTGGCGTAGCTTATGGGCAAGAATGCAATATTTGCTATCCTTTTGTGTATCTAAAAAATCTGAATATTTGATAAATATTCCCCTCTTGGGTGAATTATCGCCAAGGGACATGCAAATATGCTAGCCGAATTGCCATTTCTTTCCTATTTTCTAATAAAATATTCAACTATGAGGAATATAAATGTGATCTTGCGGATTTTACGTGTGTATGGTCTTTTGTGCAATCTTGATCTTGAATAATTAATTAATGGTTTGCTTGGGCTGAATTAATTAATTAAAATTTAAAGAAAGTCCAACACTTCCTCAATTCCCCTTTCAAATGCCTTGGCGAAATGCCTGTTGTTCGCAAATTTAAGTTCAATTTTTGCGCGACAATCCAATGCGATGAATGCATGGTAAAATTAAATACGCTGAAGATGATTTTGTTATTTTTATGAACTAAAATTAGTTCTTTTTTATGATAAATGACTAAAAAATTGTCAAAATTTTCATGAGAAACACAGTGTGAACCAACTCTAGTACTTTGCGACAACAAGTCCGCGATTACAATCTCGAAGAATCTAGTCTTTTATGGAAGAACAAAGCACATCGACATCAAATATCATTTCATATGCGAAGTACAAAACAATGGAGAGATTGAGCTCAAATATTGCAAGACTGAAGACCAAGTTGCTGATACATTCACTATAGTACTAGCAAGAGCAAAATTTGAGACATTGAGAAGCATGCTCGGAGTATTACAAAAATGGATCAAGAGGAGTGTTGAAGTTTGACCCATTTTTGCAAATGGTGGAAAAGTCAACAACAGTTGCTGCACTAAGTTTGGCGGTGGAAGACCTAAAAAAGTAAATAAAATAATAAATAAAATAATATTAGCTATCGTAGGCGGTGGTATTTGTATGTCGGTTGATAAAGTCTATAAATATGAGATTTGCCTTTCATTTGTGTATTGCTCTCCCATGTAGAAGACAAGGCCTATGAGAAAAATTCCTTTGTAAGTCTTGTTATTTTATATCAAATATCATTTTATTTTGCTAGTCGTCTTGTCATTATTTCTTTATATTCCATATCTACACACACTTGCACACACACTTTCGCAAAAGATCCAACAAAACCTTCTCCAACAAACACCGAGGCATTTGTCGAATACTTGATGTGCATGATGAAACGCCCACGTTTCTTGTTCACGTGCCTCTCGGAACTTGGCTCCTGATCCTTTGTCACGTGTCCTTGATTGTTTTTGACCCTCAGAATGTGAACGGCGATCCCAGTTCCATGCCCAAGTGTTGTTGGATTGCCTTGCGTCGATGTTTGCTCAGATCCGCATGTGGAGGTGGAGACTCGATGGAGATGAAGATAGATAGAAAGAAGAAGAGATGTTTATTTTGATTTCTCCGTAGCAATCGGTCCGGTCAGTTCGGTTCTTACCATGAAACTGGAAATCGGATCACCCGTCACCGGTTCAATTGTATGGAACCGGGAACTGGATTGGCACCCCCGAGAACCAACTAGAATCGGCCGGTCCGATTTGGTCGTAGCGATTTTCGGCCCTTGTGTTCCCATTGCACACCCCTAAATGTCAGTGAACCTCATAGTCGAGGTGATGTTAGGACCTAAAAGATTGGCAAATCTCAAGAGCTATGTAAACCAAAAAATGAAGAACTTTTGATAATTATTGATAGGTGACAAACTTAGTGATACAAATAATTTTGTTAGAATAGTAACAATTTAATGAATCGATAACTTAAAGCAGTTGACAAATATTGGAGTTGACAATCTCGAATATACCGGTCATTATCTAGTAATGGAGTCGGTATAGCTGCCAAATAGTGGAGTCCTAGTAACCGTTTATAACCTATGCTTATGATCTCCCTTTCTAACAGTTGATTGTGGATTTTAAATAGCAACATACTACTCTTTGTAAGCCTCTCTTGCACAAAAAAACTAAAGCCAATTCCTGTATCCTTAGCTGTAATTTCTAGATATCTCATTGTCGATTAGATTTCAACGTGTATCTTAGTTGTAGCTTTCGAGTCTTCATTGTCTTTTAAAATTTTGGCGTTATAGCTTCACCCAACTTTGTCGTCCAGTAGAATTTGGCAAAGTTTTGTGTATCTTGATGATGATTAAATTCCGTTAAAATATATTTATATGTTTCCTTATTCTTCATTGATATTACTCCTGTCCGGAAGCACTGACGGAAACTTATAGTCTGTGGTGTAGATGATTAGAATTTGGACCTAGACTTCATGGTCATGTGAAAACATACGCCCTGAGAATCACAGCAATACTACGAAGACCAAAATGATTTTCTGTTTTATTGAGTAAAGATAGGAATGTTACAAATGTCAAAGAATAAAAGAATTATCAGTTGCTTCTTGACCACAGACAGCAGCTTAACGAATAAAAGAATTGAAAAGAAGGAAAAAGAAGAAGAGAATTTTCTGAAAAATTCTATGTCCGTGTCGTCTAGGACATGGTGCACTCAGGAGGGAGGCCTTGGGGGAATCTTTTGGCATCCGTGCAGTAGTTGTAGATCATGTAGTTGCTTTGCACCCACTTGAGCCTCTCTTGGCTTGTTGAGTCGAGCTGTTCCGATAGCCATGCATTACCATCCGAAGAAGATGTAGATGAAGATGAAGCGCAAGAAGATGACCCAGATGACCAAACGCAGGCATTGTCGGCATTGAAGTTCCTGTAGGAAGCAGTGAAGGGCGCTTGGGTCCAGTCCGTCTTCACGAGCCCGCCTCTGGTCGCCCAGTCGTCCGCGTTCCAGAGGCTCGAGAATATCCTCATGGGCTGGGACTTGGGGAAGGGAACACCCATCGACTCTGCGTTCTTGAACTCTCTGATCGGAGTCCCGTCCACTGAGAATCTGCAATGGTCGAACACAAAGGTTTTTGAGTAAATGCCGCAAAGACAAGTGTAGTGCATCGCAAATGCAAGAAAGATCGCATTGTAAATGCCAGAAAGATTGCATTTTTAGCGTTTCTATTCTTACATGATGCGTTGGGGATTCCAGAGGATGGAGTAGGTGTGGAAATCTGCAGTTGGGTCGAACCAGAGATAGAATTGCTGCTCTCGGTTGCCCTTGCCTTGGCTGAACACGTTGGTGTGAAGAATGTAAGGATCGCCGCTCAAGTTACCCAAGAACTCGAAGTCTATCTCGTCCCACGTAGACCCATTTGAAGATAACTGTAGTATCACAACACATCAGAAATTAAAATCCGATTAGCGAAGAAAAGAAGGAAGCTTGAAGATAAAGGGGCACAAACTGATTAAGAAGGAGACTTACGTAGTATGCGGTGACAGTGCCTGCTGAGTTGCCGGGAACGAGCTTGAGCTGCATGTCGATCTTGCCGAACAGGTACTCGTTCTTGGACTGGAAGCCGGAGCCGGAGGCCTTGTCGAGGGAGAGAGTGAGGAGGTCGCCATTGTCGAGGATCTGAGCTCGGCCATCTCCCCAGGTAATGTCGAAGTCTTGATAGAAGTTACGGGCGGAAGCAGATGTTGCCCAAGAAACGACCACGAGAAGCAGCGTGGTGATGCAGAGCGAGGAAGTACAAGGAGAGGCCATATCGTTTGCTGTTTGCTGCTGTAGTTGCTGAAGAGATACAAATCTCAGCGAGAGGATATGAGAGTGAGGACTGAAGAGGGGGGGAGAGAGAGAGAGAGAGAGAGAGAGAGATGAGGGTGTTCGATGAAATGGGAGAGATGAGCAGATGGTATTTATAGATTCGGGCCAAAGATGAAGAAGGAGAGGACGCGTGAGAGAAGAGGAGAGACAAGGGAAAGTAGGATTGGTAGGAGTCAACAGCAACGCCAACTCAGCTGTGGACAGTTGGCTTCTGATGGAAAACATGATTAGAGAAAGAAGAAGACAGACGACGAATAGCGACATACCATACCGACCCACATCGCGCACAGAAATGATGATGCGACGCGGCTCGAGACGGCACGAAGCTTCCCCACACACATAAGGACGAGCTCTATCGTCTCTTCACCGCCAGCTAAATTGCTTTGCCGTGAGCGCTCGCTGCTTTCCCAAAAAGTCTTTTATAGACCGAAAGTTATTGAATCGCCAAGCTGTTCTTTTTCTCTACAGAGTTACCAGTCGGCAGGGCTGCACACTGTTTCCTACTTACTTCCGTTTGGACAACTCGATTAAGTTCTCTCCCATGGCGGCCAAAATACTATTATCGGGTTTGTTAATTAGTTCTTTTTGTTGGTCGAAAGGTTTTTTAATTTGTTCAATCGTGGTATTCGTTAAGTATATTTTATAGAATGATATTTCAGTTCCAACGGCATTGGAAATACATAACATAAGAAGAGTAATATATTAAAAGCAATAATTCTTCTTTATTTGATTGCTTACTTAATGGTATTCCTTCACGGGCAATGTTTCTGTTAAAAAGAAAAATGAAAATTTCAAATAAGGGCCAAAAAATGCCATCGTTTTTTTTTCAAATAAGACTATGAAATATCTATATATCAAATAAGGGTTTGAAGTGCCATCATTATCTCAAATAAAGAACTCGATTGGTCCTTATTTTAAATAAGGCTAGATCTTCGGGCCGATCAATCGAATTTTTGTCTTTTGCTTTTTTCCTCTCTTTTTTCCTTTCCCTTTTTCGATTTTTCTTTTCTTTTTAGACTGTGGCCATCCACCTGCGATGCTCCGGAGATGCCTGGGTGAGGATCGCCCTCGCCTAGATCAAGTGACGGTCGGCCTCGCCGAGATATGGGTGAGGGTCGCCTCGTGCGAGCCCCGGCAAATGAGGTCCTAGGCTACGCGAGGTCGTCCCTCGCCGGTCCCACCACCAAAGCAAGATCGAGCCCGGACGAGGTGAAAGCCATCCCTCGATGGCCTCACCTATAACCGGCGAGGGCGATTAGCTCTCTCCGGGCATTGCCTGTGGCCAATGGAAAGGAAAGTAAAAAAAAAAAAAAAAAAAAACTAAAAAAATAAATGATGAATATGACATTGAGCATTTTGAAGGTTAGGACTTATTTGAGACTGTTATGCCACTTCAAGACCTTATTTAAAAAAAAAAAAGCTTCACTTCGAAGTTTATTTGAGATAATAATAGTACTTTAAGCCCTTATTTGAGATAATGAGAGCGCTTCAAGTCTTTATTTAAAATAATGCTCAATTTAAATCATTATTTGAAAAAAATAAGAGCACATGATACTTGTATTTGAAGTTTTCTCAATGAAAAGGAAGATAGGGTTTTACAGTACATTGATTGTTCATTTCCATGAATGTGTCTTTGATTTACCTATGAATGCATATCCTCGCTTCAAAAGGCTTAGGTTGATTAAAAAAAAAACACAATTTTTGTTCTTTTCCCAATACACAAATCAGTGTTCCCTTTTTACGATCACAATTGCAACGGAGTTTGCCTTTTCTGAAGCTACAATCATCATCCCAAAATTTCACCGGACATTATTATTTTGTTGACAAGATTGGTCCTTTCCTTTTTCATAGACCAAGGACCACATCATAAAATACACTGAACACATATTAAGTCCTACACATCCGAAACCAGCACGCCTCTTTTGGGTCGCCATTATTTTCGTATACTGTACAACGCCACGTATATGATATGGCACGACATGGAGCTTTTCACACGATAGCACACTCAGGAGCAAATCCACTGGGGAAGCGTTTGGTGTCGGTGCAGTAGTTATAGATCATGTAATCCCTTTGCACCGACTTCATTTTCGCTTGCCCTCCTGCGTCCATCTTCGCCGTGAACCACGCCGGCTGGCCCATCGGGCTGCAGGATGATGACCCGGAGGCCCAAACGCAGGCCTCGGCGCTGAAGCTCCGGAAGGAGGCCCTGAACGGGGCTTGGGTCCAATCCGTCTTCACGAGGCCGCCTCTCGTGGCCCAGTCGTCGGCGTTCCACAGCGTGGAGTGGAGTCTCATCGGCTGGCTCTTCGGGAAGGCCACGCCCTTCGACTCCAGGTTCCTGAACTCCCTGACGGGCGTGTTGTCCACGGACAATCTGTTAGAAAACAGACACAAAAAAATGTATACCCAAGAGAGATGGAATGAGCAAGAAGTGGCATATACTAATGGTACTCGACAAGACTTGTCGTAATATGATTCTAGCATCATTTGGTAGATAATAAAACGCATTACATGATGGTCTGTGGATTCCAAAGGACCGTATAGGTGTGGAAATCAGCGGTGGGATCGAACCAAAGGTAGAACTGTTGCTCTCGACCACCTTTGCCTTGGGTGAACACATTGGTGTGCATCACATAAGGGTCGCCGCTCAAATTCCCCAAGAACTCGAAGTCTATTTCATCCCACGATGTCTCATCTGATTTCAACTGCACAAAGCAAAACCCACGACAACGAACTCATAAATTTTTCCTCGTGATGAGTAAAAAAAATTGCGCGCACATGTATTCAAAGAGCTACATAGTAGGAGGTGACGGTGCCGGCCGAATTCCCGGGGACTAGCTTAATTTGCATGTCGATTTTCCCGAACAAGTACTGGTTCTTGGATTGGAAGCCAGAACCGGAGTCCTTGTCGAGGGAGAGCATGAGCAGCTGCCCGGAGTCGAGTATCCTGGCACGTCCATCGCCCCAATTGATGTCAAAGTCCTTGTTGAAATCGCTCGCTCCAGCAGCTAGCGACAAGCACGACCAAGCCACCACGGAAAGCACACTCAAAACCAAACCCTTGGCTTCTGATGGGGGAGAACCCATGTTGATGGCGGAAGTAGCCAGAAACTTAATAATAGGAAGTGTTGCAACAGAGATCATGTGACTATGCCATCCTCGCCACTCTTTCTGGCCTCTTTCGCTTCTCCTTATATATGGGAATGGCAGGGGTTTAAGAGATAAGAGAGGGAGGGAGGACGTTAAGAGAGAAATGACAAGTAGTGAGGAGAAGCAACAGATGGCGAGAGGGAAGCGAAAGAGGCCAGAAAGAATGGTGAGGATGGCATAGTCACACGAGCGACAGCTCAAAGTGGAAACGACGAGCCAACACTTGTTCTATTTCTGAGCCTGTTTTGTGGTTGACCACAGCCGCGCACTCGTTTCGTGCCCTCTTATTCACCGACCCCGGGTTTGGGGGGGTGCTGACCACTCACCTTCGCATCTAATTCGAGGCTATTCCTTTTGAATCTTCGCACAAAAGTTTAGGAGAATCTACTATACTCACCAAAATTAAGACGGTATACACCTCCATGTTCCCTCTTATACTATATCTAGACTTAATTCCACTTAATATTCAATCTTAATTTAAATCACTTTATCAAAGAAGAGGACACTTTTTCCATAATTACTCAGTCGAGATTAAATTATCTCATTCCTCATTGAAACATCATTAAATATCTTGGCTAGTTCCATGTATTCTTTGCTATATATTTATGTGCCTAAACGCGTGTCGTCCGTGACCCAAAGTTAATGTGAAATATGGTAATAGACAGTTAGACTTGTGCTCCCCTTCCTTTGCTTTAGGACCGACTTGGATAAGCCAAGACATGTCAAATACGCACCTACGTACGTCAATGCTCTCGTGACAGATGAAATCGATTGATGGCTACTTATATTAAAGAGTTAAAGATACCCAACTACCCAAGAAGGATATCCATTTATAGTTTCGATCTTTTTCCCGTTTTGCTACTCCAAAGGGCTTTATAGTGGAAAGCTTTCTGAGATGATGTCTTTAAGTTGAACCCAGATCTACTAAGAAGTATCTGGTATAGCATACGGTTGACGGTGATACATATAGAAAAAGATCATCTCTTAATGATAGTTTCAAATTTCAAACACAATTATTGATGGGGATCTATGATATATCGACCACATCAAATTAACCATACAATCGATGTATAGAACACTTTTTTCTAAACCTCCATCTCATGCAACTATGCTGGAAATTGACTGATGTTTCCAAACACAACTTTGTATGCTCACAAACCGAGACTTAAGTGGATTTTGATATCTTCGGTTGGCATTAATATGAAATCCATCTCATGTATTAATATTCTAAATGTCCCACATCAATAACAAAAAATATTAATTGCATTGGTAGATTATGTCTACACACATAGACTAACTTGGTTAAAAAATTTTAGCCCCCGAGATTGACATTGATTATGAAAACAATTGCTTAATTCTAGCAAAAAAATTGTTGAACTTTCTAGAAACCATATAGATTCTATCTTTTAATAAATAGATAAATGCACCAAAAGTCTCTCACGGAAGTACAATTGATACTTAAACTTTTAAAAAGTGCAACAAATCCTAAAACTTACCAAATCGGTGCGATCGAGTCATTCCGTTAACTCTATCCAACTTGGCTAACGGAAAAGTCAACGTATTTTTATTTATTTATTCCGTATCTCCTATAGGACGTTGACGTGGCTAAAACACGAAGGAAATGCCAAAACGATGTCGTTTTGATCCGCTTCGATTTTTAATCTAAATATCAATTAATTTAAAGTTAATACTACAAAAAACCCCATTCAGGTACACCTGTGACAAATTTACCATTCATTAATTTATGTTAGATTGGGTTATTATCACGAAAAACTCTAAAGCTGGTAAACAAACGGATGGTAAAAACCCAACCGATACACCGGTTAATTATCGCGTGTCATCTAATTCAGCAATTTGATTATAAAAAATAATAGAAACTAACGGAGGGTAAATTTATTGCATGTGTATTAATTTTAATTTTTGGTGGTCTAAAAATTAATTTAGAGTAGATTTGTCACAAGTGTGTCAATTTGAGATTTTGTTGGTTAAAATATTAGTTTTAAATAAATTTGCAACAAGCGTACATATTTGGAGTACTTCATGGTATCAACTTTTAAACTAGTTAACAAAATAAAAAAAAAGAAGAAGGGCGGAGCGTAAAACCAGCGAAGGTGCCGCCATAGCCCCACCATCATCGGAAAGGGCCAATGATGGTGGGACAAGGGCCGGCTAAGGTCCCTTGGTCTTAGCCGGTGGCCGACGACCGATGGCGAGCGATGGTTTGCCGACCCTCGTCCAAGGGGGGAGGGTTGTGGTGCGCCCCTTGATTGGGCGATGGTCACCAGCCCTAGCTCATATTTGGGTGAAGGCTCAACGACCCTAGCCTACCCTCGTCCCACCATTTCCTGCCCTTCCGGTGATAGTGGGTCGGCTGTCAAAGAATTAGACGACGAGACTATCGACATGGAAGGTTATGCACCCCTATAGATCACTGGTAAACAAGCTCCGCCAGATTTGTTTCTGGTTTGTTTTAGAGCATACTACCCTGTCCATATCAGTAATTTAATATAGTTATCACTACAAAAAACCGACACCAAGACATTTCCCTCATTGCTCTCCACAGTACAATGAAAGATGAGCATGAATTTGTACATTGGCATATTAACAAGTTGAAAATAAGGTTTAAAAAATGCAGTTCTCAAAAGATTAGACCATCATCTCAAATTCGTACCCTAATTAGGGGACATTAGAGTGGAAATTCTGTAGAATCTGCTCTAAACAAGCTTCAACGCTACCAGAATGTATCCCAGCACAAAGTGCAATTTCACCCACGACATGTGGGATGGGATGATAGAAATTCAAGCTTTAAAGATAAGTACATCCAAATAAGGAACAAGAAGGTTTATTGAGTGTGCTCCCCGACAAATGTGGAGTGAAGGTTAATACCGAATGTTTAATAGTTCCCGCACTGACTACTGATCCATAAATTATCGACGGGGCCTTGGGGCAGCGTAACGGGACGCGGGGCATAGCTCAGAGATAGAAAGAAGAAAAAGAAATCTAGGCCAGAGCACGGGTTCAAGTCTGCCCCATGTCCGCCCCACGAATGGAGTCGTTGAAAATTATGTATTTTCTTAGTATGACATTTCAACCTGCGAGAAAACACTTCCGAATTGGACGTGCTCAACCCGCGAGAAAGGTCCTGATCCTACCAATCAAGTCCAAAACAAAAGGCAAGATAGGAACTTTTTATATTGATTATTCTCTAGGAGATATTTAACCTGGCATGCTATTGGCTAATCCAATAGCAGATTCCACGGCTGCCATCGTTGGAACCGATGAAGCAACCCATCTTCTTCAAGCCACCATCACCATCATCGGTATAGTGACATTGATACCTAACGGGCTCTCATGCGTTTACCAACTCCCCTGTGCATTTCTAAAGTATAGGTAAATTGGGAGATGCTTGCAAAAGGAATGGATAAAAACTTGTGACGTCCAATTAGTAGAAGTTTTCGACAAAGTAAATCATCCAAGAAATTTCTGACCCAAAAAAAAAATGATCGAAGAAATTACTGGGGGTCTCTAGTTTGACAAAATAAAAGAGGAAGAGGCACATCGGCTTAGAGGGATCCACTACAAAAGCAGAGACCTGTTGGGCAAGTTTTGATTGTGAGGTGATAAGCTACGTTCTTAATGGATTCGTCACATGTATTTTTCAAAAGGAAAAAGTACACTGAAAATTCTAAAATTTATCACGAAAATATAATTGAGTCCTAGAATTTAAAAAAGTACAATTAAGTTCTAAAACTTATCAAATTGATATAATCAAATCATTTTATTTGTTCCGTCTGTCTTGGCCAAAAGAAAATACTAACATGACTTTTTTTTATTAGTTTCTCTCTCCCACGTGAAGGCTAAATGAGTCATTTTGGTCAAAAATTTTATTTTCTACTACAAATCTATTTAAGTTGTATGAAAATTAAGAAAAAATATATATAAAGGAAACAAAAAAAGAAGAAGGAAAAAATAGGTGAGGGCTTCGCCACCGCCGCCCCGCCATTGTCGGGAAGGGTTGGTGATGGTGGCGTGAAGGTCATTGGCGTCCTATGGCGATGGTGGGGGCAACCTGCTCACGGGTGAGGGTCATCGGCGGGTCTCTAGCCCGTCTTTCTGGGTGGCAACGGGTGCAACCCTTTTTTTGTTTTTTATTTTTGTTTTTTTTATTTTGAATTCATTCGCTTTGGTGATAAGTTTAAAAACTTTTCATACATTTATCCCTTTAACAAATAGCCAACACATAAACATGCGCAAGCGACAAATATCTGGCCCATGTGGGTCTTTACCAGGCTAGATCTTTCTACAAAGCATTTGTGGTTTACCCATTGGGCACTTATGCGTGCAAATAGCAAAAGGTTATTTAAATATCCACTTGTAGATTGGCACCAAAACTCTGCATAGTCATCTGAGGTCCCCGGGCATCATGAAAGCAATCACTGTCCCCATTACCAATTGCTAATCTGGCATGCTCTAATTGCCCCTCCAGAAGATGCCTAGAGACAACAAAACTGACCGATGGCTATCATGATTGAGTCAATCTTGTCACGCCCTTTGTACCACGCGGTTTTAGACTCCAGGGGAGACCGGTGAACTCGAGGCCCAGGCCGGCATGGAAGAAGCAACCATGCTGCTTCTATTGCCTCCCCACAATAGTTTCCCTCCACACAACACTCTCCCAGAAACACCCAACGAAAAGATAAGTATTTGAAAGTGGTTGATGAAATGAATTTGTGGTGGTCGTCATCATTTATGATGGCGAAGACCCTTTTTTAAAATTGAAAGATAGGATCAGCTTTTTGGCCTTGGGCTTTGGTGTCCAGCTGTAAACTCTTCATTTACTACCCACCAGCTAAAAGAGAATTGCCAAATTGCGTTTTACCATCGTGCAAAGATGGAACATTCCCCTACACGCCAAACCCTTCCTATAAATACCGTCAAGAGCCTCGGACCATTTCGTAAGTTCCAAGTTCTTCCGACAACCCAAGAAAGTCCACCCACTTCAACTAAACCCACGACCAAAACGTTCGGCCGATGGCCACCTCAATTTCTTCAAACTCGTGTCCTAGGACAACCGTGTTGGTTGTGTGCACAATCCTCATCGGCTCATCGATGGTTGCTTTGGCCGGTAACTTCTACCAGGATTTTGACGTCACGTTCGGAGATGGCCGAGTCAAGGTTCTGGACAACGGCCAGCTCATCACTCTCTCCCTGGACAAGGCCTCTGGCTCCGGCTTCAAATCCAAGAACCAGTACCTCTACGGCAGATTCGACATGCAGATCAAGCTCGTCCCTGGCAACTCCGCCGGCACCGTCACCACCTTCTACGTAAGTCCCACTGTTCTTTTCGTCCCGCGTTGTCCACGATCTCGCTCTAGAGAAACGCGAATCTTGTCTTGTGCTGTACAGATTCTAGCTCATGTGTTTTTTGACTCTCGGATTGATACGTAAGCAAGGAAAGGGATATCAATTTTTAATAGTACTAACGCGAGTGATGTCATTCTGGTTTCACAGTTACACTCGGACGGGTCAACCTGGGACGAGGTAGACTTGGAGTTCTTGGGGAACCTGAGCGGCGACCCTTACATCCTCCACACCAACTTGTACAGCCAAGGCAAAGGCAATAGGGAGCAGCAATTCTATCTCTGGTTCGACCCGACCGCCGATTTCCACACCTACTCTGTCCTCTGGAACCCTTCTCACATTGTGTAAGTACTCCCCAGTCCTAATCATGAAAACCTTAGAAACAAACGAATTTCCTCCTAAAATAACACCGATTTGAGGTCCTTCCACAACATACTGAATGATGGGTCTCTTTTCTTCTTCCTGAAAAACAGGTACTATGTGGATGGGACTCCAATAAGGGAGTTCAAGAACTTGGAAGCGGCGGGCGTGGCATACCCGAAGAGCCAGCCCATGACCCTCTACTCGACCCTATGGGACGCCGAGGACTGGGCCACACGCGGTGGCCTCGTGAAGACCGACTGGTCGCAAGCGCCATTCACCGCCTCCTTCAGGGGCTTCGACGTGAGTGCGTGTGTTTGGTCCAATGGAGCCTCCTCTTGCCCTTCTTCCTCGGCCGCCGCCGCAGCGAAATACCCGTGGTTTTCCCAGCAACTCGACGCCGCGGGCCAGCAGAGGATGAAATCGGTCCAGCAGAAGTACATGATCTACGACTACTGTCGGGACACCAAGCGATTCCCTCAGGGCTTGCCTCTGGAGTGCACTCTAAGGACCAATTGACCAGATCATGCACATAAACAAAGATTGATAATGTTCGTACATATGCCTTCGTACCATTAATTTGTAAGTGTTGTGATTAATTCGTACGCCGTGGATGTCCACTGGACATGCCCACGGTTTACCAAGTCAATAAAATGTTTGATTAATTTGATGATGTGATGGAATTTGGATGGCTTCGAGATGAGGTTTGTTGCGGGGAAGTCTGAGTTGCTGCCTGAAAGTGGCAAGGACCTGTGTCTTTGCGTGAACAAGTGACAGAGAAATGTATAAATAATAAATATACCACCTTGTTTATTCAAATAAGCAATAATCTAAGCGAAGCCTATTGTTTGAAAGGATATTGATTACGATCTTTTTAGTATTATACAAGCGCGGAAGGCGACAACTGACTCATGATGATTCCTCCCTATCCAAAGCAACCAAAGAAACACTCATTAACTTCATCAACCTAGCTAACATCATTGATGAACTGCCTATTATTCCTCAATGCATTTCAATCTCGCAGTCGTAAAAGTAAGGACTTACTGATCTCCAAGGTCCATGGCTTGGCACGCTCCGATTAGCTAGGTAGCTGTAGGTGGTTCTTGATTAATTATGTCCACTAGGATCAATGGAACCTTTTCAAGCAAGAGTTGTAGTGAAAAGATAAAAAGAAGAGTAGTACACGCCTGTTTGGAGTGATTAGGATCTGTTTATGTATGATTAGGTAATTTAGGTTTTATTTACCGAAACAAAAAGCAATTTTAGTTTTGACTTAATTTCAATCAATTTTGATTATCAATGTCCATTGGCTGATCTCCTAATATTTTGAATATGTTGATTATTTGAAAATACTGATGTAGTGTATAACTATGTATTATACCAGCAAAAGATAGATATCTAAACATATGCTTTTCTTAAATTAATGACAACGCATCGTGAAAATATCCTCAAACTGAGGAAAACATTTAACATTGTCATATAGTCCATGGACTAAATTGAACATGTACAAAAACTAGTCAAACTATACTTTGTTTTTTCCGATTAATTGTGCGTGTGTGTATGTATACGTGCGACCCTTCTTGCCAGTTTCATACAAAATAAATTCCTCTTATAATCTACAAGAAACTTAACATGTGCACATTCTACAAAGAAGGAAAATGGCACTTCAAAGATGCTTCACTTAATTATGTGCAAAACGCAGGCCCAGATGCTAGTAATTTATTCTCTTTAATATAAGACTAGTTTCGTCGGCACACGCCCTATGCGAGATAAGTTACGCCTAATTTTGTGCTTTCATTTGTCAAGCCAAGCATCTTCTGCAGCTAAGTTAAAAGCTCTAACAAAACAACTATTCACCCACTCTTGAGGGAAACTGAAGTGAGATTTTAATATCGCAGCATTGCCAAAGTGAACCACCAAAGAGAAAGCTAATGGGTTACTAATCTAAAGACTGTTTACGGACAATCCCAAGCACATACCAATCACTACTTTGGGGGATTGATTTGTTTGAATTAACATGCAAATTAATTTAAATAAGAACCGCCACTAATCTATTATGGGTTGATTAAAATTCCAATAAAGAGTGGGAGAATACTCTACTTCTGCGAACCAAAGAATGTGAAGTGTATGACTAACCAAATAAATCGCTTTGGGTCTTTTACCAATGTCAGTAATTTACGCTAGATAAATCTAACGGTCTTTTGGTATTATTTCTCTTTGCTTTAAAAACATATTGTGCAAGTAGTCTTGGTCAATTTTAATCTTAAGAAACTAACATATGAGGGGTGATCATGTAGGTGCTCAAGCAATAATTTGTAGTTTGAGCCCATAATTTTCTATTTGGTAATTTGGGTTTGGACCCATAAATAGCTATTGCTATAGATACTTTTTTTTCTCTTGTAATTGAGGAATGTAATAGAGAGTATGAGGTGCTAATTATAGTAGAATCACATGCTGGATGTAATCCTAATTTAAGGTTGAATCATAAAAAATACTTTGTGTCGCGATTTCCGTTTATCTCTTTTACGCTTTTTTTCTTTTGTGGTTCGTGTGCCGAATCCTAACAATATGGATGATGCATGTAAACAAATATGCAGCCTAGACGTCCTAAATATTTAGCTATGGCATTTATCAATGAATTTTTGTATCAAAGTATATTTGGAGAAATTACCAAAAAAGTTGTAAACCTATTGCAATTGTGCTAATTCAATCATAAATCTTTCAATTGTGCCAATTTAGTCCTAACCATTTTCATTGCCACATCCAGACAATTTTGACCAAAAATCGCCGACGTAGACGCTAGACGTGGACATTTTTAAGTTCTGATTTTTTTTCTTTTTTCATTTCTTTATCTTTTTTTGGATTGAGGGCCGGCAAGTGTTGTCGCTCACAGGCAAGGACGTCACGGCCCTCTCCAAATCTGGGCCGTGAGCACTCGCTTTGGTTGGCGAGGGCCCTCGAGCCCTCGCCTAGTTGTCGGTGAGGGTCGAGTGTAATAAATTTAGGAATTTTTTGGTAATTGTCCCAACTATAACATCTAAGGCTTAGATTCTAAGCATATAGATAACGAAATTTTAAATGACACACACAGTGAAACCGCCTGGCAAGAACATATAATAAACGTGCAATGAATAATTGAAACTAAATGTAAATATAGGACTTAGACAATATAACGACATAAAACAAGTCTAAACTGACATGTTGGTCTAGTGTTTTAGCATTAGAGAGATCGGTGGAGTACTCCTTGGTGGCTCACGGTTTGTCCATGCTACTCACGATCAAGACCAATTCTCTGATTAAGTCTCTCTCAGATTATTGAGGAACGTCCGTATGCTGTGTGAGGCTCCTTCTCTTTGTATGTTCTCTTCAATATATTGTATGTGGGAAACCGTTCCCCTCCTTGTGCCCTTCTCTTATGTCATAAGCTCGGCCAAGCAATTCTTCCTTTCCAAATGTGTGTATACATCCCGTTGCCTTTGTGGGAGTTAAGAGAGACCGCCAAAAATCTCACTTGTGACCACTTTTCCTCTTTTCTTTCAATCTTGCCGTGTATAAGACCATTAAGAAAATATTTTATTCAGCCCATAATATCTCTTTTCCCTTGCTGAATTGATCCTCCGAAATTATGAATATAATATGTCCCATGGCCTCTAAATTTGATCAAAGAATGCAATCTTTCCAAGTTTAGGTCATCCATGGGTAACGCACATGCAAATATTGGCCATGAAGAAGATTTAGTGGGTTCAATTCAATTTTCAACCTTAGAGGCTTAGTTCAATTACCTCAATTAAGTTCAAAACCTCCCTCGCTTAACTCTCTCCAATCCATTGCAATTACAGGGGTTAATTAAAATGCTCCTAATATCTATATGCAATTTAATTCATATTTTCATTCAGGGGTCGTGATTGATCCCTAATTTTAATTCAGGGAATGCCTAAATTAGGTGCCAACATTTAATCATTTACTTTTCAAAATTAGAAGTTTGAGTAGAAAAAAACAGTAATTTGTTGGAAATGCGATAAGTACTGAAAACTAGTTGGTAAAATAAGTGTAGAAATGTCAATGTCATTCTAATTGAGGTTGGTAATATCTAACGAGAGATGTTAAATTTAAATAAATGATAAGGAAGGCAACAAAAAGTTGTAAGTCAATAGAAAAGTTGATTGTCACAAAAACAAAAAAATAGGCAAGTTGATAAATTTAAGAAAAAAGGAATAGGTGTTGTTAAGAAACTCTACCCAGATGAGAATTGATATCCCAAAACTAGAAGGTAACTTACTAGTCAGAAAGTTCATAAGTCGCACAAATAAAATTTGGCAATTCCATATAATAGTTTGTAACTTTAAATCACAAAAAATTGTAAATAAAAGTTGGTAAAACAAAACTAATTGGTAAAGAAACCGGAGAAAAATTGGTAACCACGCTAATTGACCCTTTATAGATTCTAAAATAGTTAATAAATTTAAAATGTTGATAAATCAAGAAAACATAAATGGTTGCTTAATAGAATTGTTGATACATTTTAACAAAATAAACATAGGCAAGCAACTCAAACGAGAATTAATAACCAAAACCTAGTTGATGACTTAATCGGAAAAAAAGTTAATTCAAACCGCATTGGTAATTCCATACAATTACTGGTAAGTTTAAGGCATTAGCAAGAAATGTAAATAAAAATTTTGTAAACAATACAGGAATATTTTTTTTATTGGTGAAAACAGAAGTTGGTAGCAAAAAACAAAAAAAAAAAAAATGTTGATAACTATCTCAAATTAGAATTGGTAACACTAAACTAGTTGGAAACTGAATTGGATAAGGGTTGATAATGGTTCTTATTGACATTGGTAAATTTCGGAAAATAGTTGGTAAATTTAAAAAGTTGGGGAATAATGCAGTAAATGTTGTAAGCGAGTTTGGTAATTTTAAGAAAAAAACAAACGCATTGATAAATCATAAAAAAATTTGGTGAATTTAAAAAGGACCAAATCATGGCTAGTAAGTAACTCAAATGGAAGTTGTTAATTGAAACAACTTATTAAATAACTCAAATATGAAGCCGTAAATTTATATAAGAGTCGGTAAATTTAAGGCACCAATAAAAAGGACATAAAAAGTTGATCAAAAGTCAATAAAATTGGTAATTGCAACTTGTCAAAAAAGTTTGTAAAATCATAAAAGTATGAGGAGATCATGAATAAGTTACCAAAAATCGGTTGATTGATAATTTTTTTGCAGGGATTTGAATTCTTAACACTTTTTTTTTCCAAACCAAATAAGCTGGCTAATTTCAACTAATCGTCAACAAACATTCATACGGTTTTCAAAACGAAGAGACAATGTTAACAGCTCCCTTAATTATCTCTCCTTCAATCTCTTAAGATTTTTCAAATTATTCTGTACTTGTGTGAGTTTTTTCCCGTACGTAACCATTTCAGTCATTTCTTCTCTCCAACCCTCTTAAGAATCAAGTTTCCAAGATTTACTTTCCTTGCCTGTTCTTTAGCCACTAAACCCTCATGGTGAGATCTTTCCTGTATTGTGCTTTCGACTTGTTTGCTTGATTACACTTGATATGCAGTATCTCCACTAGGCCGATCTTTCCTTTTCTGCGGACTTCAAGCCATATTCAATGAGCAACGAAATCTTGTTCGATTAATTTCCATCACTATGGTCTAGATCATCTCCTACATTTACTACTGGTAATAAAAACCCTAATTACATATCTCGATTGTTTAAGATCTTCTCTAGTAGAATTTTGGTGATCTTCTCGGATGATCACGATATTTTCTTGATATATGTTCGTGTTCAGGGTCTGTAGATATGCTAAAGATTGGCGAAAAGTGTCCGTGTTCGGCCCCGGCGGGAGCGGATGGAGTTTCATATCCTGAGGGTTTGCGAGTCATGGCCATTGATGGCGACCGGGCTTGCCTCTTGATCCTCATCACTGTGCTGAGAAAGTGCCAGTATGAAGGTTTGTCCATCCGTCGTGCCGATAAGTTTCCTTCTCTTCTTGTTTAGGGAGTGAAATACCATGCAAAAGGTCATGCATTAACTTTGTTCTTTGAAGAATGAATTGCTAACTGCTTCGCAGTCTATCAAGGATTTGAGAACATTGATTAAGATGCTATCTTGTAACGGAATCCTGCGACACATCTCGGATTTTTGTATGATGGGGCTTTGAATTGTTCTCAATCATGGTTTTTTAAGATGATTACATTCGGTAATCTAGAAAGAAGAATATTAGTCTAGTTTGATTTGTATAGACAAAACGGATATATCAATTAAGTGTTTGATCTAACCGTCTTTGGCAAAAAGACGTGAATCCCTGTAATTGACATATGAGAGAGTTCTTCACCGAAAATAGTATCCGAGTTCTCATTGTGCACTTTTCACTTGTGTATATATGCAGTTACAGGTCAAGCAAAAGGGACAGAAGCCTTAGAAATGCTGAGACAGAACAAAGACAAGTTTGACATCGTTGTCACCGCCATTGTAGGGCTCGACATGGACGGTTTCGATCTCCTGGAGATCATCGGCCTTGAATTGGACATACCAGTCATTAGTAAGCTACGAGACTTGTGTAGATACGTCACGAATCTTGTACATTTCCATGCTTTGCTCCATCTGTTGCAGCGAAATTTACGTTAGATTACACAAAC
The DNA here is from genome assembly GCA_021437795.1 of Rhodamnia rubescens. Classification (NCBI taxonomy): domain Eukaryota; kingdom Viridiplantae; phylum Streptophyta; class Magnoliopsida; order Myrtales; family Myrtaceae; genus Rhodamnia; species Rhodamnia rubescens. The sequence goes on from JAILYA010000070.1 coordinate 704,799, forward strand.
TTCTGCACTAACTACAATTCTAGGGACTCGAGGAGTACAAATATTTATCTATCTGGACTTACAAACTCCTATGCTGCTGAGTGCTGCAATTTTTGTGTCTCATCCTTTTTAGGTCGATTCTTTTGGCTATATGGATATTAAGCTTGATCTTCTTGTACGTTTCCTTCATCAGTGCTTCTTGCCTCAGTCCTCTTACTCTTCTCTCTAGAGAAATTTTTTTAAGATGGAGACATCTGTACCGGTGTTGACATTTAAGTTTCGAAGCTTGCAACCTTCAATTCACCGATTCCTCTTCAGCATGACAATGATGCATCTTCTCACGATTGGAAGTTACTATTGTTCAGTGGTATCAGCGAGCGATGATCAGAAGATCATAATGAGGGCTATATTGCATGGGGCTCGGGACTTCCTAATGAAGCCGGTTAGGATTCATGAGCTCCAAAACATTTGGCAGCATGTGCTAAGGAAGCAGTTACGCGAACAAGAAAAATCTAGGCTTGCGGTCAAAAAAACAACTCCGAAACAACGGGGACGAAGCGACCGATGCTCTCGGACGTAATACTAGAGGCTAAGGATGAAAATAATTGCCAAGCTGACAACAATGGTTCGGTTCGTAAGAGAACAAGGGTCAGTTGGTCCGTCGAGCTTCATCTCAAATTCGTTAATGCAGTTCAGCAGCTAGGAATCAATTGTAAGTTCTCTTGTACTCAGGAATTGATGGTAATTAATTTCAATCTTTAGAATGGGTGAAATTCTACACAAACTATGAAGGTAGAGGATCAATTGTAACATTAGTGTCCGGAAAACATATTTCGCAAATTCAAGTCAATTAATTAACATTCTCAAGGTTTTATACTGCAATTCATCAGCAGCATATCCGAAACAAATACTGGAACTCATGAATGTACAGGGACTCACTAGAGAAAATGTGGCGAGTCACCTTCAGGTGAGCATTATATGCTAGCCTCTTCCACCATGGTTGATTATTATTACGCCCCATCGATAATCTACTAATCTAGCGTCACATTGTAGAAGTACAGAAATATGCTGAAGAAGCACAATGCAGCTCTTAACCAAGAAAGCCAAAGGGAAGCTGATTCGAGCCTAAACACTAGGCGTAGCCGCTACCGAAAGAACAACTACAATGCCTACGGAGTAGGAAGTGCCCGGCCGCCTCTCAACATCAACCAAGTTAATGACTACACCATCACACCCAAAATGCTAATGAACAACCACTCAGGCATTAATCAGAACGTTCCTCCGAGTCATCTCAATGCTCTTCAAGTGTACAGACCGCATGTGCAACATGTGCAGACTCCTTGGCTTGAGCACCAACCTTCAGCTAATGTTTATCCTATGGTCAATCAATTCGCCGCGCCCGAGTTTCAAAGACTAAGCTTCTCAACTTCGCAATTTGGACATATGCAGCCGCAGAATCAGATAGGAAGTCACTCTGAGCACTTCCATTTCCATAGTCCTCGGATAGGAGGCGGCTTCAGCAGCAGGCCAATTAATCATCCTCACGGGTTCCCTACTGGTCTCAATGAACGTCCTATGTTAATTCACGCCGGAGTTTCTTCCGCGACGGATACTTGTATGGACTCCGCGACCAACCATGTTCATAAATCTGAAACTGGTATAAACAAAGCCAACGTTTTTCTTTTGTTCTTAGTGCTAAAATGCCTGTGGAATCAATCACAATGCTGCTACTGATATTAACCGTGGTCTTCTAAGCCTTTAACATGTCCAGTTCACCTTATGTTTACTGTGATTATGCGAATAAATGCGTGTTCGTCCTACTCAACCTTTCACAATACTATCCATATATGCTAATGATTTATGCTCTTCTGATAATCTTTTGCATAAACTAATTGGTATGTTTTGCTTTTGAGGACCAGACAGAGGGACAAGTACTTATTGTCAAGGCAATGGCGAAAGCTCCAGCTCGAGGAATCAGGTTGCATGTGACGAAAGCAAAGTGAGAAATCCGTCGTCAGTACGATCATTAGAAAGCGACAATGCCCAGCTCGAGCATCAATTGCTCGAAAAATCAGAAGAAGGAAGAGATGTGTACCACCACAAGTTGAGTTACCTTGATGATGAGCTTACTGCCATGATCAACCAGGTAGAGATCCGCGGATTTTTTTATACCTTTTTTCCCGCTCATGCAGTTCAGTTTGCTTAAGTTCTATAAAGAATCGAACTGCCAAACAATTAATGGTAATATTGCATCAGCCAAACAATCTGATCTGATCTTTGTCATAGTATCTATTTATTATGTTCCATATTGATTAAGCAAAGACACTTCATGTTGGTGCAGTTCAATGTTGATGGAGCTCCAAAGCTATGATCCGTATCCAGTAATATTCATATGAACCACGCGATCCGAAGCCGGCAAGTGAACCTGATCTTATCTCATCTGTGAAAGTAGGGGCTTGTTTTGGACAACCAACGAAGAAACATATTGCTGTTACCAAGTGATTTCCCATATTACCTAGTGGGTTTCTGATATTTCCAATTTATCCAGTTCCTAGGATTATGTTCGACAGGTTAGGGCTTTAACCTATTTGCAGGTTGGATTAGAATCTAATATGTGAAAACTTTGTTGTGCTAGGATTATGTTCTTTAGATTAGGGCTTTATCGCATTTACTGGCTGGATTTGAATCTAATAGATGAAAACTTTGTTGTATCGACAATGATGGTTTTATTTCTCTCTTTTTTTCCCATGTGACATAATTGTCTCTTCTTTAATTTTCTGGCGGTGACGTGGCCAAAGAAAATACTTTCTTAGAAACCAATTTTCGGAAAAATATTTTTCATCTTTTCAGATTAAAATATATTTATTTTTAAACTTTTGAGCAGGCATATTTTTTTTTGTAAATAATTTGCTTTTGTCTATCGGAAATCAATTGACGTCTAAATCCGTTGTCTCAGAGTTTTCAAAGCCGCGAAAAATCAGCAAGTTAGCTCACTGAGTAACTGACGGCGTCAACTAGGAATCAAACTTGTCAAAACCTCACGCAGCTAACTCCTCCCACCCATCTCTACATATATTTAATAGATCTTAACAACCAATAAAACATCAATCAATTCGCCACAACTAAAATTGATGGAATTGGACATTAAAGAGCCACCTGGATTCATTATTGATTAGGTATCAATGGGTTAAAAAAAATCTAACTCTTCTCTTTTAGACTTTTGCTCTCGCTTTGCAGAGCGGGAAGTTGAACACTAGATTTATGATACTAGCCTTCCCACTCCCAATGCTTTTACCAAGTAGGGCCGCTTGCCTATTGACAAAGATAAAAGAGTTAACTTAGTATCTAATCGACCACATTGAACAAATGATAGGTCAAAATCATGTCGTTCATTAGGAATTGAAGAGGGGAGAACGGGTGGACATCGAAATGGAACGCCCGCACATACATATAATCTATGATCCTTGGCAGTATAGCTCGTGTTCAAATCATTATTCTATGTTTTGGGGATAAAAAAGGTTGGATTTCCAAGCACAATGGAAACACTTTCATGTTTGGATGTTCCAATCCTGTGCCTGCTGATTTATCATGTTAGGTGTGTGAAAAGTGAAGACTATGTTTGAGATGGTACCTTAATTACCGCTATTGCCACCGTACCCCACGAAAATTCATCACGGCGACAAATTCACTGGTCCTATATTATTACCTTCGACCATCCGTTCATTGATTACGTCTTAGACATCTGGTCAATTTGCTAACACCTCGTATGGTACGTTAGGTCAAATTGGTATGTGCTTGGTTCAGTTGTTATATGCATGATTTGAAGGGGGTTTTTCCTTGTCTTTCCACGATCATCCACGTCCCATTAGATGAGCACGTAGTAAATGCAACAAATTGAACTAGTGGTTGTGACGAGGACTCAATTTTTCCTTTCTCTATTGAGATTAGTATTCAATAGCAAATTGCTCAGAAGCCGTGATTCATACCTTATATGGACCAGAGGTTGCATTGTCGTGTCCCTCGAGCATTGCATGTTGGATTCATCCATTCACTCGTTCGCTAAAGCACCAAGTTGGCCCCCCGTCACGAGTAACCTCCATGCAACTTGGAGTCGAGCATTTGGACGTTGCGTTCCATTATAATAGCAAAAGTCAAATCTGAAAACCTATAAATTATCTTGGGATCAGTGCACTAGATCGCCCAAATCATAAAACTTTCAAAAAATGCAGCTAAGTCCTAAAATTGATCAATTTGGTGCAATCAAGTTATTCCGTTAACAACATTAATTTAACTAATGGAAGTCACTTCGAGTGTCGAAAACACACGAATTATACTGCTATCGTATGGCACAATATATTATAGTAGCTCTCTAACTTTTGAGTGTCACTTCGACTGTCGCCTTTATTTTGTTTTCTAAATTTTTACCAACAATAAATTCGAGTTTCCAACTTCGATTGTCCTTTAGAGTTTTGCCAACTCCAAGTCTTAACCTAAGCTTCCACTGTTGGAGGCAAGAAGAAGAGAAACCTATACTACTAAGAAGTTTTTAGCTAACGACCAAATGCTCAAGAAGGTAGGAGTTGCCAAAAAATCCACATTAAATGATTGATCAAACTTGGCAACGATTTGACAAACCAACCGAAACGAAACGAAGTCCAATGAACAAAGAAGTGACGAAAAGAGAAAGAGGAAAAAGATTCGTAGACCGAACAATATGTCAATGCGGCTCTGTTCACGACTAAGCTCTTGAAATCGCTCGCTCGTAGGTCAAGTCCAGCTCCAAGATTAGCATCTAAGGCGTGGTTAATGAGATTTTCTTCAGAAAGACAAATAAAGAAATGACTAGAAGAAGAAAAGTTTTGTGGCTGCATTCAAAGGGCGAGGGCTACCGTACCTTTTTTAGTTGTGTGAGAGATCTAACTAACAGCTTTAATTAAATTGGAAGTTACGTTCGAGCCGTACTGAGGCATGGGGACAAGGGAAGGGGATTAAGGAGACGTCAAGTTGAAAGGGATTTGTGGAAGCAACTTTGTAATCGGCATGGACATTTCCACGCCAATTACTTGAATGTTTTCTCAGCATCCAAAAACTTTCAAGTCCTCATAAAGAGGGTGGTCGTGGGAGCCTTCGGCGAGGGCGAAAAGGAGTCAGAAAAACTTAGCAAGCAAAGAAAATTATAGAAACTAGTCATGGGGTATTGGGCAGAAAAAACTGAAGCTTTCTTGAGAGTTTCTGCGATCTTGCTCTTGGTCTTGACCGCATGTTTGGTTGCCATGGACACTCAGACCAAGCTCATTGTGTACACTTACGCCAAGAAAGCCACTTTCAGGGACTTGAAAGCTCTCCCGTATACCCTCCTCTCTCTCTCTCTCTCTCTCTCTCTCTCGATCTCGATCTCGACATACATCTTGAAGTTTTTGCTTGTGTCTCTATTTTGTGACTTATGCTGCTGGAAATGATATGAAAGTGTGCTGTTTGTTATGTTTGGTAGGGTTTTGGTGTACATTGATGGTGTGGTTGCTGGTTATAATCTGCTCCAGCTGAGCAGATGTTCAGTCTCAGCTTGCTACAAGGGAGAGATGCAGAGTCCCCTCTTGAAGAACCTGTCTTGGGTTCATTTCTTGCTGGATCAGGTTACTCTCAACCTCTTCCTCTGGTTCCTATGTGTATAGCTAGCTAACTATGAAAAGAATTCTCCAAATTGATGATTTTTTTTTTCAGATAACTTGATCGGGTAATTGGTATTGGTATGTTTAATTATCGAGGTGACTGTTTTTGGAAAGAATTGGATCTGACAAACAATTATATGATGATGAAGTTATTCTACTCTGTCAACCGATCTTTATCAAATAGGAAGTGACACTTTGAAATGAGTTCATCTTTTGGTTGCTGAATATTTAGGGCATACTTGACTCCATCCAAGGCCAAATCATACTACGAATGAACGTAAACTAAGTAGATCAGAAAGCCGCAATATTGACAACGGGAATAACAAAATAGCATCCACTTTTCGCGAATTCTTTTCTTGCCAAAAAGAAAGAGAGATTGAATGTATTTTCGTCGCGCAATTATAAGACCCATCTTTCAGAATAGTCGCAACAAAACTCCAAGCTAGCTACAGCAAAAGATGTTACAGGTTTTTCGCCGAGCATTAGTCTGGGAAGTGTTTAGCTATTACCTAAGTACTCGCATTTTACACCTTGTGCTTGCTTTTTTCCACGAGTAAGTGCAGTCTCTGTCCACTGTTTTCCCTTTCATGACACTCACTAATAGGAATTAAGGACTACTGGCGACAATCATTGTAATTGTTTTGTACTGCTATTTGGTACCCATAACGGTACAGGTCGCCGCCTACGTTGTATTTGCCACCACCGCGGCCGCGACGCAGGCGTCGCTTCTGGCGGTGACGGGGTCCAAGGCCATGCAATGGATGAAACTGTGCAACAGGTACACCAGATTCTGCGTCCAAATCGGCGGGGCCCTCCTCTGTGGCTACGTCGCGTGCATCGTCCTAGCGCTCACGTCGTTCCTCTCGGCATATAACCTCTTCCGACTCTATTCACCAACGAAGTACATGCAGCTGAAGAGCAAGCAGTAACATTGCAATCGCTGTAATGGTGACCTAATTACTCCATAATGTAGCTTGTGAAGTGATAAACTATGTGAGTTATTTGCTAAATGGGAGTCTTGGGGTTATGCAGAAAATATTCCCTTTCCCCCATCATAAATAGACTCCAACTGCTTGGTGACATTGGTGATCTGTCTCTTTCTCCTTTTTAATGACCTTACCGTCCTCCCAAGGACATAATATTTATGTCTCAAAATTACATTCTTAGTTTTCGAAATGTTTTTGAAAGAATTCTACACGATTTTTTTTTAGACTTACCATATGTAAAACCCTCCAAAACGTGCGTCCAATTTTCTGATTTGCCTAAAAAATGCACATGTATGCAAATTGTTTTCATCCAACAGCCAATTTGAATAGCCATCAATGGTTTCCATCCAACTTCAATGGACGGTAAGAAAAAGAGATAATCACTATCAATCATATTATGACATTTACTTTGAAAATAAGTTGACATCATGAGTATCAGTTTACCCTTATTGAGATAACAAACATAAGTGTGGTGATAGAATATATAAATATTAAATTTTTAAATAAAAAAAAAAAAAAAAAAAAAAAAAAAAAAAAAAAAAAAAAAAAAAAAAAAAAAATTTTTTTTTTTTATAACGTCCTTCTCTATTTAATAATTTAATAATTGGATTTATGATTAAAAATAATTGTAAATCTATCGTGAAAATATATATTTTTTTTTTTAAGGATTTCAATATGGGGATAGTATCTTCTAATTTCTTTTCCTAAAAAGTGGAATCTATGAAACGATTGCCCGTCAAATCGGGCATAGGCGCAACAAATCCATAGGAGCTATCGTTTCCCTAACGGTCCAAATGGTTCCTTTTCGAGCGTTCCATTGAATGCTCTGCTCCACAAACTTCTCATCATGGCAATTGCGGGACCGCAACTCGTCGACACATTACCGTACCGACGACAATGTTTGCTGTTACTGACGTTGACCCTTTTGCCCGTGAAGCATCGATAGGCAACTATCAAGTCGAAGATTTCACCTTAAAATGGTTTTACGAGTATACTTAGTCAAGTTAGATGAAGCTAACATATTGGCGCTAATTTATCAACCTAAAATTGACTGTTCAGTTTAAACTTCGAGGAAATTACGAAAAAAAGTCTTAAATCTATTATACTTATGTAAATTTAATTCAAAACTTTTCAGTTTTATCAATTGATTTATTAACATTTTCTCGTTTTGTAAATTGAGTCTATGCGGTCAACTTCAATCCAAAATAATTGATGTGGATACTAGTTATTTTACGTGGAATAGTTAGTGCTTGATGTAGAGTATTTTAATAATATCATTAGTATTTTTAATTTTATTTTTTCTATTTTTATTTTCTTCTCTTTTTATTATTATTATTTTACTTTTGCTTTTATTATGGTCGGTGAGGGGTCTCGATCGCGACCCCCGCCCGTGACCAGCGCAATGGCTTGGGAACCCTCGGCAGCCGTAGTAACAAGAACAACAGAAAAGAAGTTAACAGCATCGACCCATCATCCGTCATCGACGGTCAAAAGAATAGAGGCCTAAGGGATTCCGGTGCTGGAGCCGAGATGGTGGCCAAATGGGCTTGGGTCTCTTGATAGTTGCACAACTTACGGAGTCGAGTACTCAACGGTTGAGTTAGTAACTCCACAAGAAAATTTGTTGGAATCAGTGAAGCTCAACTTAGTGCCTGGAGCTAATTTTGCAGGCCAATGATCAAGATGTCTAGAAGATTACTCAAAACACAACCTGAATCTGATTGCTATCTCTGTTCAGGCTCCAACTTGAATCTGAACTTAAAAGTGTATACTCTGTATTATTTTTATCAAGTTCTTTTAAATCACATATTCATCCCCCTTTAGGTGATACTATTAGCCACAACAATAAGGCCATGTTTTTAGGATTTGATGCGCGATCTCAACGAAATAAAGTATAAAGCGATAAAAGAGAAATCAATGCAAAATTTATCCTGTCAATGATTAGTACTAGTGAAGAGTATAAAATGGAAGGGAGATGATTTCGCTATGATTAGCACATCATATTTCTCGTTACATTTCTCAATTACAAGCTACTATATAACAGTAGTTATTTAGGGGGCAAAACCAAGCTACTACTAAATTACGGATATTAAATCATAAAAGCTCTCCGACGTCCAAGAGGGCATTGCCTCTACAATCCCGTCGGAACGGGATTCCTATGCTTTCATGCCGAAGGGAGTATGAACCACACCTGAGTTAAGTCTAGGTTTAATAATCTATTAGCCGAACTCTAGGCGATTCACCCCGACGTGAGGTCGCGACGGGGTAATTGAACTAAAATTGAATATCCCATTGTCACGCAAGGTATGGGCTTGGGAGAGCCTATGCTCGGAATTGGTAACCTGTTTTGGATTACCTCTAAATCTACTCTCGAGATGGCCACCTTGAGGGTAGGTGTCGCGACAGATTAAGCCAAAACTTCTCTCTGTCTCGCGTCTCTCTCTTTTTTCACCTCTCCTTTGCGAATGATAACTTTACCACCCTTATATCGTTAAAGAAGAAAAATACTCCTCATATCGACAAATCAAGATAAAATAGTAATAAATCTTCTCCAGAATAGGTGACTACTAAAAGGGCTGTGCGACACCAAAACCGTCCCGCAAGTATTTGGCAACGGCATCTGCCCGTGCGACAATCAAATACA